>JAQSUU010000703.1:11200000-11800000 GCA_038087645.1 Saccharum hybrid cultivar R570
GCACAGATACAGGCTCGACAGGATGAGTTCCAAAGACAGTAGCTTGAGATACAGCACCAACAGGTCAAGATGCAGCGTCAGCAGTATGAGATGCAGCGACAGAGTGCAGCCAGCCAGCAGCAGTACTTGGAGCTTCTGCGTCACCTTGTCACAGTTGGGGCTCCTCCACCTGCATCTATCCTGACTTCAGCTTTACCATTCAGTGGACCTTCAAGTCAGGATCAACCGAGCTTTCAGTTCATATCTCCACAGCTGCAGGTTCCTCAGTCATTCCAGTCCTCGAGCTACACGCCCATTCAGACGGGGTTTACTCCTTCAGACCAGCCTCGCCTCACATGTTGACCGGCACACCGTTCTTTGATCTGAGTGCCACATATAGCGAGTTGACTGGTCAGCCGACGCCCTCGCACACCACAGTTGCTACTTCATCAAGGTTGTCAGTTTCAGAGGTAGTTCTCCTTCCAGTGACAGGGACAAGCACTACAGAGACTGTTCCGTTGTCAGTTGCCTCTACAGATCCCCCAGCTTTTGGCTCACTTCAGGCTCAGGTCACAGAGACTGCTCCACTTATCACTACTTCGGCAGCTCCTGTTCCTGTTAATCAGACCCAGACCGCTTCACAGCCGCGTGCTCCTTCAGAGGGTCAGCCAGATAGCTCCGAGTTCGAGGGAGACATCTCACAGTTTGTGGTCACTCCGTGCTCCTCGGCACCCGACTCAACTCCGTCTGTTCCTCCGTCAGATCCTTAGATTAGTTTTTGGCGGTTGATGCCAAAGGGGGAGAGAGAGAGTAGATTCAGGGGGAGCTTTTTTGTTAGGGTTTTTGTTTTTTTCTTGTGTGCTACTCTCATGCATCATGTTTACTTTACAGTAATTGCATTCGTGTGACATGTGATCTTATGAGATACCTTAAAATCTTTATGGTTTATCTAATCACAGCTTTAAATCATATCACGTGTTTGTTTATAGCTCATAAGGTTGTGCTTCCGTGCCTTTCTCCGATTTCATATGAGCTATTTTCTATGTGTACTAACCTTTCATGTCTTATCTTATAAGTACACTCAGTTGGCTTGGAACACATAAGCATTGTCTAACCCCTTGTGCTTACAGCTGTATGCTTATGTGAACCAAGCATGCTCGAAAACCTCAACTCATATATTCTGAATCTAAGTGTTGTCATCAATCACCAAAAAGGGGGAGATTGAAAGCATCTAGGCCCCCGTGTTGGTTTCAGCAATTAATGACAACACATAATTACCATAACTAACGTGTGTTTTGCAGAAACATCGGTAAGTTAGGTCATGGAGATGATAACTGCTTTGAGCAATATGGCAGTCATGTCCCTTGATGGAAATCGTTTCGGTTTTCAAAGGATCAACGATAAGATTAAGGACGGTTAGTTCCGGATGTCAAGGTGTTGAGATACATCTGGAATAGTCGTTAGGATCTCTGTTTCTTCCTTTGACCGTACTATGAAGAGGGGCATGAGCGAGTAGCTTGACCTAGGTAAGTCTTATGTTTAGGTGTGGTGCACACTTGTGAAACTTAGCACTAGGTAGCTCGAGAAAAGCTTAGAGTACAGTTAGAAGCAACTTGGTTCAAGTTGCATTGCATTTGGAAGACGTTTGAGTCGTTTACCTATGACCGGACACGGTCCTGGTCATGACCGGACGCGTCCGGTCAGTACAAAGACTTAACTGCGTTTTCGGCTGACTGACCAGACGCGGTCCTTGAGAGGACCGGACGCGGTGGTCAGGCTGACACGTGTTCCAGAGGGTAAACAACAAAGATCAGACACGACTGTGAAAAAGACCGGTGCGTCCGGTCATGTTCCAGTAAGGTCCAGCGGAGACCTGACGCGTCCGGTCACCTTTGAACGGACACGGTCGTGCGTCCGGTCTTGTTCCAGTAAGGTCCCGTGGTGACCTGACGCGTCCGGTCACCTATGATCGGACGCGGTGTTGCGTCAGGTCAAATTTCCAGAGAGCTCTTGCATGATCGGACGCGTCCGATCATCCCAGATCGGCGCGTCCGGTCATCTCAGACCGGCGCGTCCGGTCAGCACAGATCGGCGTGTCCGGTCTCTCAGTACAGGTTTCCGTTTTCGACCGTTACAACTGACCGGCGCGTCCGGTCATATTGACAGGCGTGTCCGGTCAGTGCGCGTCTGGCTGTTTCGAAAGGTAACGGTTGGATTTGTCTGAGGGGTCTATAAATACAACCCCTCCACCTCTTTTAGAGGTCTCTTGCTCATTTGTTTAGCTGAGAAACATCTTTGAAGTGCAAGGGAGTGCAAAAGCCATAGTGAGGATTGAGATTTGCGAATCAAAGTTTGAGAATCCTCTCTAGTGACAAGAGTCTAGCAAGTGTGCATCCATCTTCTCATTAGACTTATTGTGGTCAAGTGAGAGTTCTAGCTTGTTACTCTTGGTGATCGCCATCACCTAGATGGTTTGATGGTGATTGGGAGTTCGGTGATCATCCGACGAGATTGTGGGTGACCCAACTCAAGTTGTGAGCGGCTTTGGGTGATTCACCGTGACGGAGTGTCGAAGAATCAACCCGTAGAGAGCACTTGATCCTTGCGCGGATCAAGGGGGAGCTACACCCTTGCGCGGGTGCTCCAACGAGGACTAGTGGGGAGTGGCGACTCTTCGATACCTCGGCAAAACATCGCCGTGTTCCTATCCCTTTCTTTCAAGCATTTACTTTCTTGCATTACTTTCATTGCTTGATTACTTTCCTAGAATTGCCTTGCTAGTCTAGGATTGGAACTTAGGGTGCTTAACTTTTATCAGTAGAAACACAAGGAACACAAGTAGGCACTAGGGGTGAAGTTTGGCTTGTAGGATTTAATTCTTGCAATTAATTTTTAGAAAAGCCCAATTCACCCTCCTCTTGGGCATCTTGATCCTTTCATTCTCTTTGTGTAAAATCTTTCGATTCAAGTCATGCTTTATATCTTATGTTCCCTTTGGAGTCACATTTTGTCTTGTAGACCCTTTACAGCCTACTATTTTGGCTTCATTAGAAACTACTTCTGTTTCTCAAACTTCGTTGGTATTCATCGATTTAATTTCAATTTCCTTAGCTTCTTGCCATTTAGACGTGTTAACGCCTCTCATGGTTTCTTCAAATGAGGTGGGATCACCCTCCATTTGAATTTCTTCATTAATATATAATTTATAGTCATAAAAAATATATGATTCTCTTATTCTTTGAGACCTTCAGGTCTTTAGCTAATGACACTTCTTTCTCATGGGGTTGTTGCTGCTCTTTCATCGCCAATCGATTCTATAGGGTCCTGTATAACAAGATCCTCGTTTTCTTATTCATCTTATTGAAGGGCTAACAACATGTGTTGTATGAGTCATACAACATCAACATGGTGTTGAGCATTTGTCGATCTTGAGTCATTGGAGTAGGCACTGGTCCCACTTCGCTTCGAGTCGTAGATCTTTTCATACCATGCTCCCCCAGATTACTTCATCTTGTGTAAGGATAGTGTATCTTCAATCTTTCTTATTTTGGGTTTATTCTATTAAAATCTATCTCATTTGATGTTTTAAGCACCATCTTAGTATTTCTTAGTCTCATTGCTATCTTCCTGTTGAACTGTAAAAGGTTCAGGAATTTAGCCATTTCTGTACTTAGGGGTATCTTTAATATGACCGTTATACTCCCTCAACGATCACCTTCATCTTTTATAGATCACTTTTTCTCTAAATGCAAATCATACAATGGGGAATATTTTTCAATTATCTTTCTGATTTTCTTTCAATTGTCTTTCTATCTTTCTCAATTCATAGTTATCAATCCTCCCCCTCGAAATGTGGCACAAACTTTTCTGCCATAATTTCAAAACCTTCATAACTCTTGTGAATGAGGAAACTTTGATTTCTTACTTCATCCACATGATTCCATCATACAAAATAAAATTATTTCTTAATTCGTATAGGAGTACTTTTTCCTCATTTAACTTCAAAAACTCAACAGAGTCCTTTCATCAATACTTCTGCAATTCATGCTTGCATGCCATTCTTATCATGAGGTTCGTTTGCAACTTCTTTTTGTTCTTAAACTCATACTAGGATAGCACAAGAGCTACCCTAAACTTCTCTCCCTGTGCGGGATACACATCGTCATCTCACTTTCTCCTGCCATCCAGGACAAGTACTATACCAACTTCATCCTGCAATGCGGGTATTTTCTTAAATTTTATGCCGCCATGCGAGACAATTGCCTTGAAAGGACATAAATGCCAGGATTGACTCATATCAATCATCAAATTCAGGAATAAATCCGATATTCTTTAACACACATGCTTAATTCGACGTTGGTCAAATTAAACATGCATGTCACTTATTACCATTCATATCATGATGATAAAAAACAAAAAAATTAAAATATTTTTCATAGATAGTACATAAAAGACATTTCTCAAACTAAACTCTTATTGCTCTATTTCTTTTCTTGGATCAATATCCCTGAAATCTTTGAAAAATATTTCTTTTCAAGCCACTCTTAAAGAGGACACAGTCTCTCGTGCAATGGCCTACTTTCGTATACACAATTTGTGCTTAGGCTTTTCATCATCTGAGTCACAAGTACCCAGTGCTTTTCTTTTGTCTTTCTTTTCTGCCTTCATGAACGAAAGCATGAAGATCTTTGTTTGAAAAATATTCAACAATAGTCATTAATAATGCTCATTAAACTCTGATTTCTTTATGTTCTATTCTATATCACCGTTGGGTAGATATAGAACAAAACAACTTTCTTCTACATTAATTCTATATCACCGTTGGGCAGAAATAGAATAAATACATAAAACTCATAGATAAAACTTATAAAATTTTCTATCAATAACTTTTGCTAAAATTAGCAATATCATGAATACAATATTCTTGTACATTAATTCCACATCACCGTTGGGCATAAATGGAATTAACATATGGAAGAACTCAATTATTACTAACCCTCTTCATAATTAAATTATCCCGTTGGTTTGAATTTAATTAGAAGATCATCATCATCATCATTACAGCGAAAAATACATCTTTCTATTTTATGAGCATTTCTTGATCTTTATCTATTCTTTGAAAAATTGATCACTTTGATGCATAATATATCAGAGATTTAAATTTCAACCTCAAACTCATAAATAAGCTTATAATATTGTTATCATCAACGTTGGTCAGAAAATAACAATATCACAATGTGAATATCCCTCTAATTAAAATTTTTCTCGTTGGTTCCAATTTTAATTAGAGGATAAACTTTTCATCATTTTCTGAACAACTGTAACTGTTCTTCAAATTAAATCCTCCCGTTGGTTCGAATTTAATTAGAAGACAATATTCTTTTCCTTTGCAGCGGAAAATGTGACAAAATTCTTAAAATAATTCTTATTCAGAAGCATCACTTTGTACTTTTCTTCTCTCTAAACAAATTACCAAAATAAATTTGAGTAGAGATTAAACACTAGGCAAAATACTTCAATATTTGCTTCTGAAAATTCTCATAAACTTTACTGTGTATCGTGGGCCAGCAACAAAAAAAACCTGCGGCCCACCCATGGCTTGGCCCCAAAGGCTCAACAGAACAACAGGGCTCGGCCCAGCGCACAGCGGCACCGCTCGGCCTAGCAGTATCAGCAGCTCGTGGTCCACTGCCACCCCGCGCGGCCCAGCTGCGAGAGCAGCCAGCGACCCAGCCGCTCGCACGGCGCGCGCGCCCGTGCCCAGGCCGCAACCTGGGCCTAGGACGGGAAAGTGGCATCCCTCTTGGGCCGCTTTTGGCCCGATCAGGCGCCAGCCAATCGTGGTCGTTAATCTTGATCGGACGGCTCCCCGTCGTTCTCGCAGAGCAAAAAACAGAGCCGACCGATTCCTGTAACCCTAGAGTTCATTTCTTTCTCTCTCTCCTCGCCTTTCTCTCTGTCCGCCCCAGAGGCAACGGCGGCGGCCATGGTGGCCGCCCAACTCCGGTGAGGAGGAGCACAGCCAGTGCAGATCCGGCTCCTAGCACCCTTCTTTTCTCTCTTCCCCACACTCTCTTAGCCACAGCCACAGCAGCAGAAGTGGCCGGCCAGCAGCCACCCATGGCGACCTGGCTGGAGAAGAGCAGCGGCACCATCGCAGGCCCCCTCGCCGGCACGCGCGTTCGCCCGAGGGTGAGCGCGCTGCCGTCGAGCGATCCTGTGGTGGTGCCCTAGCAAGCCAAACCGTCACGGCTCGCCTTGTTCTGCCTATGCGCTAGCGGTCTACCCGCGCGTCGGTGATCTGCTCACGCGACGACGGTCTGCCCGTGCGACGGCGGTGACGAGGTAGGCCTGGTAGGGTCCTTTCCCGCACGCCAGCCATGGAGATGACTCGGCGGCGTGGTCTTCCTTCCTGCTTGACATCAGTAGCGACGACGGGGAAAAAACTAGGTTCATCCTCCCCCTTCTGACCGTCCAATTTCTTTAGGGTTAGGGTTTCAAATCCATCCGATCAATTTCTTTAGGGTTAGGGTTTTCACAGAGTGTTGGAGATTCTTGTTCTGTCCCGATCCATTCAAATCGGTCGTCTATTCTGATTTCTTTTCTCGATCTAGATCTACACCATAGATTGTCTCCGGTACCTATGTGAGAATCTTAGGACCTTTCTAGGTGTAGATCAGTGGGTAGGTTCTTCTCTATTTGGTATAAACAAGTGACAGTTCGATCCAGAGAGAGGAGAGAGGAGTGGAAGGTGACATTACCGATCGTCAGAGATGGAGAAACTTGAGGTCCGCCATGGTGTCGATGGTGAAGTAGCAGTGCAGTGGGGCGCGATCCACGGGCGGCGGTGGAGACTGGTGGGGCTTCCCGTCGTTGGCAGTGCCACCCTCTCGATCGGTCTAGGGTTAGGACAATGGGGTTTGTGGCGGCTCTAGTGAACCTCGTGTCTTGAGCCCCTGGCCCCCACCTCCTCTTATAGGCACTGTGCGACGGGGGCCCACCAGCCGAACACGGGCTGGGCGTCCCCGATCAGGATGCGAGATCAGAGCCCACACATGGCCGTTGGGCCAAGTATGGTGGAGATCAAACTAACACGTTTCACCCACAGGGTCAGTTGATAAGAAACGACACCCTCTTTCGATGCAAGCGACGAAAGGGGGCACTGAGGGGCTACTGTTAGGGGATGCCATAAGGTTTGGGCCCCCCTCTATGAGAAACAACTTTCAACCAACATTTCACCCACAGAGGCTAGATGGTCCACTGACAAAACCAATGACGAAAGAAGTCATTGATTTTCACCCGGCTTGCGTGGGAAAGCATAGTAGCTCTCGACCAATGTTTCACCCGCAGGGGCTAGATGGTCCACTGATGAAACCAATGGCGAAAGAATCATTGGTTTTTACCCGACTTTCGTGGGAAAGCATAGTAGCTTTCGACAACGTTTCACCCGCAGGGCCAGATGGTCCACTGACGAAACCAATGGTGAAAGAAGTCGTTGGTTTTCACCCAGCTTGCGTGGGAAAGCATAATAGCTTTTAACCAACATTTCACCCGCAGGGACCAGATGGTCCATTTATGACCATTGGCGAAAGATACCAGCGGTTTTCACCATGCTGTTATAGCTGAGTAGAAAAGCTTTTGACCTCCTGCTGTGATCGGATGGTCCTCTGACGATACCGATGGCGAAAGACATCCATAGCTTTCGTCACACCAACAAGTAATCTGAACTGAAATATGATGCTAGGGGAGCCTTTTAGCTTGCTATAAGCTAACCGATATGATATGTTGTGTCATCTTGTAGGTCTTTTGTTGTCATTAGCCCTTGTCCTTTCGGCAAGGTCCTCCGTGCATCGGCTATGGGGCCCGGGCGAGGGGGGCCCAACTGAGGAAGGCGTTCACCGAAGGAGGCCATGAGCTGAATGGACTAAAAGCGACTACAAGGAAGAGGAATATGCTCAGGGGTCTGAGTAGTTAGGAGGACATTTTGGTCTTTGTAAAGGATACATATGTGTACAAATAGGGCTCCATGTGAGCAATGTAAAGAGAAGGATGGAACCCTAGTTCCTTGATCAATACACATATGCCTTTCTTTTAGAGCAAAGGTTTTTAGCCCAGCTTCTATTGAAAGCTTAAGAGATGTTCATGCTGGGGATACCAACTTCACATAGGGGTAACAGAACGACATCACACGCCACCACTAAAAAAAGACTCCAAAACACAAAGCACCAACGTCCTAGAGATTCAAACTCAAAATACAACCCAGCGTAAGAGAACTATCTAAAAGAAGCTTTAACAGAGAAAGCAAAAGATAGCCTCTAGGCGCAGGTCACCATTTCATCAAGCCTTCCTTCAGCTTTGCCAACTAGCTTTCCATCTTTGCTCCATCCTTTTTCGCCATCTCGATCCACTGCTTCAAAAATTCAAATGTTTTATAAGCTACTTGTTTAGGTGTTTTGATCACAATGTTAGAAAAAACTAGGTCATTCCTAGTTTTCTATAGCGACCACCCAACTGCCGCCATGACCCACCAACATAAACATATATGATCCCCTCCACTATTATTGATAATATCATGAAAGCTATTGATAGAAGAAGGAGCTCCCTCCCAGCCTAAGCTATCCCTGACCCAGCACCATGTTGCTACAGCTATTGGGCATTTGAAAAGCAAGTGATCAGCCGACTCCTCTTTTAAGCACATATGTGTCCTACACATGCCTTTCGCCCCTCCATTGTTCCTTTCTTTCGATTTTATTGTGCTTTCTGTAGTCTGAGCAGCAGCCTAGTGTTCGAAGGCTAAGGCCTAGAACAACAGGGCGTTTTCTGGTTTGACACCCTTCTCACTTCTATGGCCTTTTGATACTCATATATCGACCTTAATCTATATATGTCGGAGTGGTTTGGTATGGAATTTAAACTTAATTTTACACCAAACCACTCTAACACATATGGATTGAGGTGAACATATAGGGGCATCCAAGCGGAGCCTATGACTAGTAATTCATTACGTATCTATGTCAATATTATAGAACGACGACTACAGACCCTTAGTTTGACAAATGTTAGACTAGCTATAATCTTCAAACGGTTGAAACTTTCTTACTTTTTCATCCACTAGACGAGTCAAATGATATTAATTGACTGATCAAGTGATGACAAACAAAATTTCTCTATCTCGCCAGGGTACATTCGTACACTCGTTGACTCCTTGTCACAGAGACACACGAGTGGCTTGTACCCTTTTGTATTTAGTGGCTAATCGTAATTTGTTCCCAAGTGAATGAACTTTACCACACAGTGCAGTCTACAGTTCTCAAGTCTGCTTTTTTTTGTCAGGTTACGTTGTACTAGTCTCTAGAGAAGGTGACGGCTCGTTGCTTCGTGTACTGGTATTGGTTTGTTGGGGTTGTTGGGTGAGGTGGATAGGTCAATTGGCTATGCATGCACGGTACTACTACTAGTCTTTCAACGGCCGCAGTGTCAGATTCCATTTTGGTTTCTTTCTTCTTCGTACGACAATCAGACAACGTGGGCCCTATAAAACCATCTTAATTACCCTGCTAGATTTGACATCGTCATCAGGTCCAACCAAGCAATAATCTCGTAGCCGTTTAAGTATCCATTGCCAAAGACGACAAGATGCATGGAGAGGCCAGGTCCAGATGGAATAGAAGAACTCTGTCATCGCCCCATGGTCACCCTGCCTACAAGAGACTATTAACAGTCAGCTCTAAAACTTGGAATCTTTGATCATTGACCTATCAATTAAACAAATCTGATGTTCTAGATGGTTTTACTGTAGTTTGTATTTTATGAAAAAAAAAACTACTTTATTTTTTAAACCACCATTAGTAATTCGTTTTAAAAAAGAAAGGTATGAACCTAGTGCCTGATTTTCAATCAGAAAAGATAACTTACCTGTTGGTATACAAATTTGGAGTTATTTACATATCTTTCCTATTTGTATTTTTTATTG
Source organism: Saccharum hybrid cultivar R570 (assembly GCA_038087645.1). Lineage (NCBI taxonomy): Eukaryota > Viridiplantae > Streptophyta > Magnoliopsida > Poales > Poaceae > Saccharum > Saccharum hybrid cultivar. Next base: position 11,209,953 of record JAQSUU010000703.1, read on the forward strand.
CTGAGAGTCATATATCCACTATTTATTTAAATAATCATTCTGTGCTATATTATACCTCAGATTGACCAAGAGAATTCATAGTGGACTATCAGCAAACAAAAGATCTAGAAGTCAACACCAACCTCACATGTGCCCGTACTCCACCACATAGAGATTATTTTCAGAGCCTAAAGTCTCCGACATCAGGGTGAAAAGTAGCAAAAAGACAACGAATGATAATATGCACCGTCCAACCAGTCTCCTTTCATTGTGTAGAAGCACACTATTTATATTGGCACTATTTACAACATACAAACTATTTTTCCCATGCCCCATGGGTTTGATGTCTAAACTATTCCGCTATGACAGGGGTTAAAATGGTCCTTACACATACAAGAATGCAAAGCAAAGTAAAATTTGGCAACTGCCCCACTTAGCTAGGCACCCTTCACTACCCTAGTTCTTCCCATCACTGTCGGCTCAAAAACCCCCTTCATTGTCGGATTTTGAACCGATAGTGGCATACCGACAATGATGAGGGGGTTCATATCACTGCCGGTTACTACAAACCGCCAGTGATATGAAATGTCACTGCCGGTTCCTGGCGTCACCCAGCAGTATCCAGCTAAGCCAACACTGTCGGTTTGTGGCTCAAGCCGGCAGTGTTCTGTCAACCAACACTGCCGGTTTGTGGCTCAAGCCGAGAGTGTTGCCTTGACCAACACTGTCGGTATGTGGCCCAAGCTGGTTGTGTTGCTCTAACCAACACTGCCGGTTTGTGGCTCAAGCCGGCTGTGTTGCCTTGACCATCACTGCCGGTTCAAGGGTCGAGCTGGAAGTATTTTCTTGTCCATCACTATCGGTTTGTGGCTCAAACCGGTAGTGAGGTCTTCAACAACATTGCCGGTTTGTATTTCAAGCTGGTAGTGATGTCTTACACAACACTGCAGATTTGTAACTCAAGCCGACAGTGCTCTCTTCAACATCAATGCTGGTTTTGTGCTAACCGGCACTGATATGTTTTTCGCATTTTATTATTTTATATTTTTTTGTGGAAACGGGTTTCGCTTTATATTTGCTATTTAGATGACATGTCCATTAACATTAAACATTACCAATGTTACGGTTACCGTTCAAATGTACTTATCAAGATCTTGATCCCTCAAAATAAAAAAAATTACAATAGTCTAGCGTGCCTTGAACTTCTGGGACTGTGCAATGGAGAATACTCCTGTTCTTTCCAATATCGGATAACTCCGATGACAGTGCTATGATCTCCATTTCTAACAGCCTTTCATGATTAAATTTCTTGCGTTGTCGTTCAAAAAAGGTGATATCGAAAGACACAAATGTAAGAGAAATAGTAGACCATTTTGTTGAATTAATAGATATAAATGAAATGGGGATTATACACACCAAATCATCTGCCTCATCCGATTTCCTGCCGAGGTAGCGAAGCCTTGCCCATATTACATAGAACCCACATTCATTGTTTCCCGCCGGCTGCTTTAGGGTCTTCAATTCCATTGGTGCAACCTGGAATGGGACCTTCGTCCCATCGAGCATTCTTCCCCTGGACACTGTGCCACATTATAAAGTGTGAAAAGGGGTAACATTAGAATGTGCTATGTGTGATTAGAAAATAATTTGTTATTAGGATCACTTACTTATTCAGCACTTTGACTAGGGGATCAAGCAAAGAAAGTGACTTTTTCTTCGAGTCCCACACCTCGATACGATTTTTACTAATATTGATAGCAATAAAGACAAAATGGTTGCTGCAATCATAAAATCCTAGTTAACGTATAATCTTAACTAAAAAAAAGAAGCATAAAAATAAGAGCTGAGAACGCATACTCGCAGTTGTAGGCTAGAATTATGTGAGTTTTTTTATTCATCTTGAATTGTTCAAAAACCTCAACCAATCGTGTTGTCAGATCTTCCACGTCACATCCATGAATGCCTCGGCATGTTTTCTTGTTGACTTGCTTGGGGTCCAAGAAGGCTATATGAGCGTATCTTCTGTTTAAGCAATATTTGTTAGCTATGTGCTTTCGCCACCGTCTTTGAGGTCGGCCATCCTTGGGTTCTCTTCATTGACACCTTTGAAGGTGATGCCTACACTGGTCTGTTTGGCTTTCTTCCCAAATTCTTGGTGAAGCCCCGAGCCAGAGTGGTCTTGATCTCATTTCGAAGTGTTCCTTCCAAAGCCGGTTTGTGAAGTCACATTTCAACAAATAGATTTTAGGGTCCTCCCTCAACAAAGATCATAGTTAGGTCTTGCAACTAATTTAACATCGCTAGACGTACAAAATTTTTTTGGCTATAACATATTTGGTACTGTATTCGAAGCATGGATTCTTTTGCCGATCTCTAGGTTTAGTATAGCAGAAATGATGATTTAAATAAGTCTAAAAAATGATGATTTAAAGAAATACCGAACACGACTACAAGCAATAAAAGCATAAATACAATCTAAATAGCTAAAAATCTAGCACAAATGGATACATTATATTTTAGGAGAAAATATATACTATTTCATATTTTATAATGAATTCGTTATGAATTGTTTGAAAATAAAAGTACCTTTGAAAACAGCTAGATAACCATATTATCTGATACTAATAGATCTGTGGTAAAGATTCCTGATTTTAGAGCTGCATGTCCAAAAAGAAACTTAAGCAATAGTTAAATGGCCAAAAAGTTGTTCCTATTTTTTCTAAAGCTTTCTAAGGCAGTTGTTTTAGGTGTTGTCTGTGTTTTGTGACGGTGTTTTTTTTGTCCTAGTTTAAGTGACCTTTGCTAGCTCGATCGGGTTGTTGCAATATCCATGTTGTGTATCTTCTGACCAAACGACAACTCATTAGCAAGGCTGATGAACTGTTGAGCCGTGCAGTTGTTGGGCATAAATATCTGCTCACGGCTGCGATCGATTTCTTGGATGATTGCGACGGCCGGCAATGCCCTCTCGGCTACACCACCCGGCTAACCAACATCATTATGTTAATTACTAGTTAATGGACTCAATGATTCATACACAGCTCATGATGAGGTTTAGCACACGATGGAAATGCAGCTAAAGTTCAGGTATCCCAGTCAACCTGGCATCATGTATTCATGTGCCTCCACTTTATTGCGACTTTGGTGCTATTTGTAGTAAGGAAAAAGGAGCAGAGTATGGAAAATATAACGAGGCGCAGTTTTGTTTAGTTGAAAATATGATGACTATATATAAGAAATAAGAAAGTGGCTTAAAAGGTTAAAAAAAACAAATTGTGTTGTTTTCATGTTGTTAAATTCACATTATGTCAGTCAGATTAACTATTGTTATTGCCGATGATGCATGTTTGAAGCTTTATTAGATACGAAAACAGGTTACAGAAAATGGGCGAGACAAAGTTGTTGTTGCCAGGCCGAAAAGTACTATCGCTGATTTGTTATGAGAAAAAAACACTGTACCATAACTGATAAGCCAGGCTAATTGTGTATTGACTATAGGTGCAATGCAGAGCATTGTCACTTGCTGAGTCAACTGAGATATGGCACATGCAAGTACAGTACCATGTTTAATTAGTGCCTTTTTCCGGTGACACAACGGGGAATTGGCACAGATCGTTGCGCTGCCATTTTCAATGTACGAAAGATTGCCACAGCAAGTCATCACTGCAGTACGTACCATTATTATTGTTATTGATCAAGGAAAGGATCGTCATTTGTCTCAAAAGAAAAAGAAATGGAGCTTTAAAGACCATGCCAAGATATATGCTTGACCAAAAGTTGTTGCGTTGGGACGAGTAGTTCCGGGGATCATCTGACCAAACGACAAATGGTTAGCAAGACTGATCTGAATTGTTCGCCAGTGCACTTGCTGTGCGCATGTCGTCGATCTGCTCGTGGTAACGGCTGCGCGCGGTTTCTTGGGTGATTGTGAGTGTGACGGCCGGGGATATGATATGATGCCCTCGGCTCAACTACCCGTCTAAGCAACATCATCATCATGCTAATTAGATATTTAGATGTTATTATATATATATATATATATATATATATATATATATATATATATATATATATATATATATATATATATATATATATATATATATATATATATAACGAAATGCACTTAGTGTACCGACTCCAGAGTTTGCTACGTGCAATAATTGGGATGCGACTCCGATCCTGCGCTACTTGTAATAAGGACTAAGGAGCAGAGTATGTGTGCATATCTTTTCTTCCTATACGCACATGCCCAGTGGCGGATCCAGAAATCAAAACCTGTGGGGCCAGCCAGCAGAAGCTGTGGAACCAAACCATATATGCTACAGTAATTTTACACTAGATTCGTCAAAACCTGTAGGGCCAGATGGCCCCACAGCTTCTACCTACGTCCGCCACTGCACATGCCTCCACTTTGCATCGTCGTACTAATCTTGAAGCGATCATATATATCCGTGAACATATTCAGTACAAATCCATCTCTTCAGTGAAAACGTAAACACCCAAAAGCAAATAGACATTAAAAAAAATAAAGCAATGTATATCCGCAATGTGTCTCTATATATACTTTGTCAAAAGAAAAGTTAAGATGCAAACTTAGTGTAGAAAATATAAGAAAAATGACATATAACATACAACAGGAGTTTAGATGTCAACTTCTGCAATGATGCACATCTGGATACACTGTAGATGTGCATTATTCATTTGTCTTAGAGCAATTCTACCAGAGCCCTTAAATAAGTCCCAAAATAAAGACATCAGATCTTATGTCAAAATTAAAAGTTCAGTAGGGTCTTGCTCAAGCCCTCAAAGTATAGAGGAATTCAAATCCCACCTCTCGTCCCTCATCCCCGTGGGCATCAACTGCAGCCCCTATCCGCTACCGCCACCCCCCTCGTCGTGGCATTCCCTGCAGCCTCTTGCCAAGCACCTACTCGCCCCCTCTGCGCCCCATCCACCGTGTGCCCCTGCTCCCTCTTGCCACAAGTGCCCCTCTCGTTGCATCACGTATTCCCTGCCATGGCCCCTCACTACTATGTAAAACATTTGCAGAGGTGGTTGGCCAACCTCTCACCCTAGAAACAAAGTACCGAGAACCGAAACGAAAATACTGAGAACCTAACCGAAAGTACCGAAATCGAAATTTTCGGTACCTTATTTGGTTCCTAGTTTCCAGGACCGAAATTGTAGAGGTAAATTCGGTTCTGTACCTCGATAAACTGAATTTACCGATTACATGCAGGCCCAATACAGATACAACCCACTAAGAAGCCAAACCCTAGTCACCTGCTGGCCTGCTCCCTTCAGTCCATCATGCACAGGCGCCTCTCTAGTCACCCTGCCCCGCCATGGTGCACATGAGCGAGCGCGAGTGCGTCGCAAGTCGTGACCCCGCTGCCTGGCCCCATGCCGTCGCCCCCACCCTACCCGGCCACCTCCGCCCCCTTGCCGCCGTCCCATGGCCACCAGGCCGCACCACCGCCTGTCACCGCCCAGCCACAGCACCCAGCAACAGCAGGGCGCAAGCGGCCTTGTCCTCCTCCCCCGACCGGCCGCCACCAGCCACCGCAAGGAGCCAGCAGGCCCGCCGCTGTTCATACCCCGAGGCCCAAGTCAGTGCCCATGAGCCATGTCCGTGTCTTCGCCCTCTGAGGACCCAGGATCTCAGCAAGCCCTAATCTGTTGTTACATGCCTCTAGCATCCATTCGGTATTTCGGTAAATACCGGAACCAAATTGAAGATACCGGAACCGAAATTGCTCGGTACCAATTTTTGGAAGGAACCGATCGGTATGTATTTTTTAAGAACCGAATTTCTCTAGGAACTGAAGAACCATATTGATCGGTGTTGACGAGATTTGGTCGGCAGTCTACAGAGGGGTATGCCCACGGTAGTAGATTATCGGCGGAGGTGCGCAAGACGACGATCTAGATGGTGACGCAAGAGGAACACATGATCTATCCAGGTTTGGGCCGCGTATTGTGTAATACCCTACGTCCTACGTCTTTGTGGATTGTATTGATATGTGATCAGATGTTTTGAGGGGGGATCCTTGCCTGCCTTATATAGTCCGGGGGCAAGGTTACAGATCTAAGGAATCCAATCCTAGCCAATTACAACTCCTGTATCTGCACAGAATACGATATCTATCCTAACCGACTAGGTTTTCTTGACCCTCAAGTAGTCTCTGCTTGCCCTGCACGACTCGCCGAGCAGTCTGGAGATCCGTGCGAGCCTTTCTAACGAGTTGGGCCACCTTGTCTAGCGCGGCCCATATGGAGCCATGAGGGTATACGGGTCTATACCCCCACAGCTAGTCCCCGAGCACCATGTATTTTGAAGCGACATGTCTTGACCTTCTCCGACCAGTGAGGCTTGAAGCCATGAAGCCCCTGACCAGAAGGGTGGTCTGCTGAGGAATATTCCATCCCTTCTGACCAGTTCAGCTGATAGCCGACCACCACACTGGTCGGAAAATCGCCTTGCCGGAAAAATGCATGGTGCCTTGAGAGAAAAAAGAAAAACAATTCATCTTTAATAAAGTGTGCCCACTTTAAGTTTTATGAAGGAAAATTAATGATGTGTGGCACCAGTGGCTCTGCCATAATATCAAGAGACAGGATCCTCAAGATGTAATCGTGTGAAGGTAGGGGTCGCGCCGCTGGTACTATACAACAAATGATGTTTACAAAAAAGGTAAGCACATTCACCGTAAGGTGAAGTGTGTCCATTTAATCCTCGAGCCTGACAGCAGGTGACTGGATCACGTGGTGCCCAAGGTGAGCCACCTCTACCTGTTCATCTCTACAATCAACAATTTATAGATATAGTTTTCAGCTACCTCTACAAATCGATTTGTAGAGGTGGCTGGAATTAGGAGCCGCCTCGAGAAACGATTTCTAGAGGCAGCTCAAAATACAACCATCTCTACGAATCATTTTTTAGAAATCATAAATCGGACCAAAAAATAGCAAAACAAATTAATAAGGGGAGTTAACCACATAGGTCACGTGTTCCAAGTCCCAAGTCACATAATTTTTCACATAGGGGCTCGAAACCCATAACCTAAGGCCTCGTGCATTCCTCTTCTAACCACTGTACCCCAAGGCACTTGTGACTAAAATGCAGTAACATCTCCCTCGTATTCAGTTCACTGAAAAATAAATTATCTTTTTGTATACTACTTTGGTTTTGGTCGTTTCTCTATCCGAGGTCGTTTGAAATTTTTCAAATTTTAAAAATTCAAACATAATTTTTCTTGGATAGATGATTTCAAATTAATAAGTTATCAACTACAAAGATGTATATCTCTACGAGATCTACAACTTTGATTTTTGTCGTTTCTCCATCTAAGGTCCTTTGAAATTTGAATTTCCAATGTGAGAAATTCAAACATATTTAGTGAAATTTAAATAATTTTAAATGAAAATGTTGTCAACTACAAAATTATATGTTATATACCTTAAATAAACTGAGGTGCATGTGGTGACTTCGTCAATTTCACTGGTCCAACTCAGTTCTTCGGAGGTGCTTATGGGGTCAGGTGTTCATGCGTGTATTGATAGAGATGAGTGTGCACTCGTGTATACGAGGCCGTCCGCCTATCTGTCCTCGCCGGCTCGCGAAGGTCGCAATCCCGGAACCAGGACGTCGATGAGAACGCTGCGCGATGCGTTGACGCGGAAGTTGGAAGGTCGGATGCAGGGAGAAAAATCATCCATGTTTCTGCAGGGCTGCAGCAAGCCACCAGCACCGAATGCCCATTGACGATTGCAACCATTCGCCTTCTCCCTTGTGACATTGGGCTCTGTGGCCTCCAGCGCAGGCCTTTCATCTCACAAATTGGGCTGCTGTTAAACTTAGCTCTGCTGGGCTGCTAGGGTCAACATTTTTTTATGGGGTCAACGCTGGTGAAAAAGTACAGGTATAAGGTGAAAAATTAGCAAGTCGTCGGGGTCAGCCGACCCCGACCCGTCCACGTAGATTCGCCCCTGGTTGGTACTAGTGATCCGTAACCTCACATTTTGGCAGTTGTGTAGTGTTTGTCTGTATTGAGGTGACGGGTCAATCTGCTATGCATGGTAGGGAGTGTTTTAACTACTGGAGTGTCAGATCTCAGATTCCATTTGGTTCTGAGGCTGTCCGCACTGGGGTGCTGTAAAGCATCCTCCAGCATCACTTACGGGACGAAATGCCCGCAGCGGGTCCTCTAAATGTTTCGGTATCCGGTGCCAGTACTCTAAATACAGAGGAGCGGCAACGACATAGAGGATGAACTGACTGTACAGTATACAGGCCCCACCATGCACGCCCGTGAGAGGAGAGGAGAGAGGTGGGAGGATGCAGCAGTGGGTCCCACGAGTTTAAGTGACTAAAAAATGTTATAACTCACAAACCAAAAATTCAAATTAAATTTCGATTGCACCATTAAATTTGTTTCAATAAATTCTTCAAAACTAGATCTCACATGGATATATTTAGATAAAGTGATAAGTGGACCCCACAGTGGATAGAGGATGATATAGAGGATAGATGGCTGCGGGAGAAATGATTATAGAGGAGAGAATCTTGATGACTAGGATGTATAGAGGATGAAAATAGAGGATCATGAGTGCGGATAGTCTGAGAACAGAAACCTACTACATCACCTTAGCTAGATTTGATCGTCAGGTCAGTGCCACCACCTGAGCCTTGGAGGAAGCCACTACAGATACTTTCCCGTACAAACGGTGGTTGTAGGTTTTGCAGTTTAGCATGGATTTATGAAAGGCCTGGTTTTCCCCCAATTCTCCCCTAAATTTCACTATGCAAAAGAAGATTCCCCGTCACATCAAAATGTCAGCAAATGCATGGAGTACTAAATGTTGATGAAATCAAAAACTAATTGCACAGTTTTGTTGTACTTTGCGAGACGAACATTTTAAGCTTAGTTAGTCAAAATTTGGATATTTTTTACCAAATACAAACGAAATGCTACAGGAATTCTGATACAGTGTTTTTCTCTCCTATTCTGTGAACTAAACGAGGGCAAAGACGTTCGTCTTTTATACATAATAAAGTTGTTTTTTTTTGTTCTAAGAGAACTATTTTTGCTACAGCTGCGGACGCAACCATATACTGTTATACTATATAGCAATTGTTGTAGAATTGCCCCTAACAAGTAAGGGTGCAGGGCGGAGACCTCCGGCCAAGACCGAGGGCCTGTAACACCCTAAAATTTTAGGAAATTTAAAAATAAGTAAATATGATTTTTATGCAATTTTGTGGGCATACAAATTTAGGGTAATAATAATTTTTATTAACTTAAAATTAAATATAAGGGTAGAAACATGTTTGTGTACTCATGCTGTTGCATTTGAATTTTTGTATTAAGTGGTTTGATTCAAATTCAAAATAGGATTCAAAATCATTTGAAAATGCTTTGAAATATTTGAAAAGGAAAAAGAAAAAGGGATTTTATTCTCCTCCCCAGCTTTCGGCCTGTGAAGCCAAGCAGCCCACCATCGCCGCGGTCGCTTGCTCCCGCGCGCGTGGCCGTTTTCCCGCTTCCCCGTCTTGGGCCGAGCCCAGCTAGCCCAGCTCGTGCGCGCTGCCGCGGTTTCCTTCTCACGGCGCGTCGCTGACACCGTGGCTCCACCTGTCAGGGCCACCTTCTTCCTTCCCACGCCGGCGTCGGATTTCTTTCCATTGCTCTCCCTAATCGAATCCGTCTCCAAATCCGTTCTTTCCTTGTTTAGAGCATCCCCGCGCTATATATTCCGAGCTCGCGCATCCCTCCGCTCCATCTTACCTCGAAGCGAAGAACCGACGCCGTCCCGAGGAGGCCCCGCTCGAACCGCAGTCGGAGTCGTCCGCCATCCCGAGCACCGCACCGTCTCCGGGTCGAATTCGTCTTCGGTTCTTACCTTGGTGAGCTCGCCTTGTTCCCCACTCCATCCCGGTGCTTTTCTTTCGCGAGGTAACGCTGTGAATCGCGAGATAGCATTCTCCGGCGATGGCGCCGCCGCGGGACTCGCCGTCGTGACTGTTTTCCGGCCGGAGCACCGCCGTCGGCCGATCCGATCCAATCCGAGCCGTTCGTTTTAAATCCAATGGCCGAGATTAGCCGATACCGGTTCGGTTGTTAGTTTTGCTAAAGAGTCCCTGCACTTTTCTATTATATAACCCGCAGTCCAACGCGTATTCCCGAATCATGTTTTATTCTTTTGAAAGCGTAGTTTAATCTCAGTCAATTCAAAAATACGTTTTCACTTATTTACAGTTTTGCCACTGATTTTGTTTTAGTCATAATTTCTCCGTTTTAATTTAGATTTGACCCGTTCAAATTACGTTAGGTTCGTATTTGAGAGCTCTACATGTTAGTAGTACTGTACAGTAGGTTTGTGACATTTTATTTTTGATTTTGAATTAAAGTAATTATTTTTCTATAGGAAATCTTCGTAAATTCATAATTTCGTCGTTTTAGCTCCGTTTTTCGTGATCTTCGCGTTTGTGTGATCCTAGCGAGTTGTAGATTCGTTTTAAAAACTTTTTATCTTATTTTATTACTGTTGGTGTACTGTTCTAATTATAGTCTTGTTTATTTAAGCATGATTGTTCTGGATGAATGTTGTTGCTATTGTTGTCGAGTATAGACGGTGAGCAATTCATTGGAAATCAGGAGTTTTTCTACGAGCAAGATCATCAGGATCAGTTTGAGCAAGGCAAGTATAGCATGGGATTATCCTTGTTGTCCTATTCACATTAAGCAAATAATATCATTATGCATATATCCCTTGTTAAGGATGACTTAGTGTTGATCTTATTCCTTGATACCTATTATATTGCATGGAGTAGTATTGCTAGTGCTTAACATGAACTATGATCGTGTAATTTGACTAATGGAACATGCAATAAACATTAAAAGATGATTTTTATTATTGTTTAAAGGGGACTAGAGCATGGGGTTATTTTGGTGCTCTTGTTATTCTCCTTAAGGACTTATCTGTAAGCGAACATTCAGGACTTACAGTACAACTGTGAGGGCTATATGACTCTGGCTTTAGTTATATAGAAGGACCTTTTCTAGCTTGTTAGTGGTATTCCTTTTTGGCGTAAGAATGTCTTGACGAATCGGATATAGTGCGGCCTCTGTCCTTATGAGTGTAGGCTGCGTGTTATTGTGCCATTTGGAAGGGGGGCTCTACATCTGTTTGCCGAGTGAAATCTAATGGCCCTAACTTGTTAGACGAACCTTCGAAAGACTTCATAGTGTTTCCCTGCCTGCTCACCTTAGAAGTGTTTTAGGAGTAATTAACCCGGGCATATGGGCAACACGACTCACTGTGAAAGTGTACAACCTCTGCAGAGTGTAAAACTGTTATAACAGCCGTGCTCACGGTTACGAGTGGCCTTGGACCCTTATGGAATAGTTGATCATTAATAATGAATATGTTTTTGCTATTCGTTAATCATTTTCACATGGATCATATGTTTATTGTTTACATTGAGATATTTTGATATTATTGATATACTGAAATAATGCTAATTAAAAGCTACATGCTGATAAACCAATGCTATGCCTTTGAGCCTCATGAACCCCATGTTACACTTGTTGAGTACGAGATGTACTTACGCTTGTTTATTTTTCTTATTTGGATAAAAATCCCGGATGGGGTAACAGATGGTGCAAGTAGTGACTACTACTACTTTCCGGAAGATTACTAGACTTGCAGTCAACCAGTCAATGTGCCTGTGCTTGGAGCTACCACGAGAGTTTTATATTTTTACTTCCGCTACAATTGTGTAAAGACTATGTGATAATAATCGTGATGTAATAACATTTGTGATGATACTTCCTTTATAATTTGTTAACTTATGTGTGATTGATCTCTGGGTACACATAAGAGTATGCACTCTATTTGGTCGTTAAATGGGTGTGACAAATTTGTATCAGAGCTTTTGTTGACTGTAGGACGCAAGCCTAGCCAGAAATGGTCGATTTATTATCTTCTTTTTCACTATTTTATGCTTATTATCTTGCTCTTGTTATTTGATAAATTTTTATGCTTCTTATGTCTCATTCTATTACGAAATTTTACCTCTATTCTAATTACATCTAAAAACTCTGTAGATGGTTCGTGGCCGCAAGACTGCCCGCATCACCACTGGAGGACACTACCCACCTCGTGCTTTGCTTGCACCTGAAGAGCCACAAGAGGAAGTACCCCACAAGAAGGAGCGTACCCCTGAAGCACCAATCCAAGCGCCAGCACCTCCTCAGGAAGAACCCGAGCCTAAAGAAGATCCTGAGATCATTGAGATTGAAGATGATGAAGAGGAGAAAGCCAATGGAGGAGAGCAACCCCCGTCTCCACCACATTATGAAGCTGCTGAGGATGTGCCACCTCCTCCAATGGGATGGACTGTGAAGATCTACCACATGGCTGGAGGAGATGCTGTCTCTCACCATCGACTTGTGGGAATGCTCTCTGCCTACTTTGCTGATTGGCATCCAGCTGTGGACTACGTCTGTTGGGAGTACACCCATCCGCTGGAGGACACTTACTGGAAGGCAAGAGCGAGTATTTTTCCTAAGGATGAGGGAAAAGGGGCATACCAGCTGGACATGATGTATGCTCACATGGGTCGTCGAGCTACCATGGAGGCTAGCATTGAAGATGCCGCTTTTGAAGTATGTATGGGCCTTCGCTACCTTCGCTTTGACAGCATGAAGCATGATATTCACCGTTACTTCCCTTGTGCACACTCCGACCTTGGATGGGCCATGATGGATCCAGTGCAGTTGGAACCACTTCCTCGGGTGATGGAGAGGAAGCTGCAGTTAGAGGAGATGGTGAAGGCATAGGGGAAGGCCATCAAGAGGTGCCGAGCAATGATTGATGAACTCCGAGCAAACCAAGGCATGGCCAAGATTTATGAGACATTAGATCATGAGCCACATCATTAGAAAATAGGAGTCTTTATGTAATAAGAACGTTCTTAGTAACGTCAGTTGAGTCTTCAAGTCTGTCGTGTGGTTTGAACTTTGGTATGATAATTACTTTATCATTATGCTTATGTGTGAGTTTGATTTTGTTATGAGTGTTGGGGCTTGTATGCATGTCTACTGTAACACCCCTGGGTGTTAAGCTTGCATTCATATCTCAAATCATGAGCATTACCATTTCATACATGTTCATTATCGCATGCAATTTAAATTGGCATTAATACAAATTTTGAAAACACATGTTTGAACCCTGAATTAGTAAAAATTCTAGTTAAGAGTGGTAAAAATTTATTGTGCTATAACTCTAAATGACTTAGAATTAATTAACATGATTTTTGGAGCAATTTTTTTTATTCAAAATCTCCCCGAATTTTGGTTTTAAAAATATTCCAGAAAAATGGGTTTTTATTTAAAAATTTGGCTTTAAATCATTAATTCAAAATCTATTTAGAATTTTGAAAAGTGCCCTAAATGAAAGTTGTACAGAATTAAATTTTGAACAACTTTTGTTTTGGGGGCAACTTGTGAAAATGTCTTTTTCATCTTCAAAATTTGAATTTGAATCAAATTATAAAATCTGGAATTCATTTATAAAAGGAAAACAAATTTTTCAGCCTAACGGGCCGCCGCCCCACTTCCGGCCCAACGGCCGAAGCCGGCCCACGTCCACGTCCGTGTTTCGCCTCCGCCCGCGCGCTCGCCCGCGCGCGCTCACCGCGCCAGCGCGACCGGCCGCGGTCAGGAGCCGCCCGCTCCATGGCCGCCGGCGTACGGCTCCGCCCGACGCGTGGCCGCAGTGGCCCCCACGGCTGCGCCACGCCTCCAAAACAGCCGACCCGAGCCGCTGCTCTCGCCATCCTCGCCATTCCGCTCCCCGCCTGCTCGCTTTCGCCTCCTGCAGCTCAGCTCGCCGCGGCAGCCGTCGTGCCATCGCCGCCGCCGTTCCGCCCTCGCTGCTCTACCTCTCTTCGATTCGCCACACCGCCGGCTCCGCCTCGCCTTTGGTTTTCCTAGACACGAACCATCTCCACGGCTCGTGCTAAGGTGAGGGCCAATTTGGCCGCACTCCTCCTCTACTGCCGCCATGGCCGCCGTTGGCCGGCGCTCGTGGCCGGAGCTCCTCCGTCGTTTTTCTCCCTCCATTTTTCCCTTGTCACGACCGGCTCGACCTCGCGGATCTCACGCGCGCCTCATCGGTCACCACCGTGGCCTGCACCGGTCGGCCACCGTGCGACAGCACCGCCGCCCCGCCATGCGTGCCGGCGAGCTCAATGCCGAGCTCGTCTCGCCACATGCTAGGCACCTTCGGTTTCGCCTCTCTGCGGGGAAGCTGCTGGTGGTGACACATGTTGTAGGGTAAAGGCTATTCATATGAGACCTGTAGGATTGTTGCAACCTTTGTCTACACCTAGTTGGAAGTGGGATGATATAAGTATGGATTTCGTCATAGGTTTGCCCACTACTCAGAAAGGACATGGTTTGATTTGGGTAATTGTGGATCGTCTTACAAAGACAACTCACTTTTTACCTGTCAAGACAAGTTATCGACCACCTCAATATGCAGAGAAGTATATTACAGAGATTGTGAGATTACATGGCATACCAAAGACTATAGTGTCTGACAGAGGGTCACAATTCACTGCTCACTTTTGAGAGCACTTGCATAAAGGTTTGGGAACTAGTTTGACTCGTATCACTGTCTATCATCCTCAAACAGATGGTTAGACCGAAAGAGTTAATGCTGTTCTGGAGGATATGTTAAGAGCCTATGTGTTATCTTCCAGAGGTTCATGGGAGTCATGGTTACCATTAGCAGAGTTCGCTTACAATAATAGTTATCAAGAAAGTATCAAGATGGCACCATTCGAAGCTTTGTATGGTAGAAAGTGTCGAACACCACTTAACTGGATCGAGCCAGGAGAAAGAAGATATTATGGTATTAACTTCGTAGAAGAAGCCGAGAAGAAAGTTCATATCATTCAGCAAAATATGAAAGCCGCTCAATCATGTCAGAAAAGCTATGCGGATAGAAGAAGGAGACCGCTTGTGTTCGAGGTTGGTGACTATGTTTATCTGAAAGTCACGCCAATCAAGAAGAAACGGTTTGGAGTACGCAGAAAGCTTGCAGCCAGATTTGTGGGACCATATAATATCTTGGAAAGAAAAGGTCTAGTCGCTTATAAGTTAGAGTTACCTGAGACAATGAGTGCTATATTCCCAATTTTTTATGTATCGCATCTCAAGAAGTGTTTGCGTGTTCCCGAGAAAAAAATCGAACCTTGAGGCATAAAGCTCAAGTCAGATTTAGTATATTGTGAGCAACCGGTTCGTGTGTTGGACTCTAAAGACAGGGTTACTCGAAACAGTGTGGTGAAAACATATAAGGTACAGTGGAGTCATCATGATGAAGGAGATGCAACTTGGGAAACAGGTGTATATCTACAAAAAGCTTATGATGATTTTTATAACAAATGGTTCGTAACCCAAATCTCGGGACGAGATTCTTATAAGGGGGAGGGCTGTAACACCCCTGGGTGTTAAGCATGCATTCATATCCCAAATCATGAGCATTACCATTTCATACATGTTCATTATCGCATGCAATTTAAATTGACATTAATTCAAATTTTGAAAACACATGTTTGAACCCTGAATTAGTAAAAATTCTAGTTAAGAGTGGTAAAAATTTGTTGTGCTATAACTCTAAATGACTTAGAATTAATTAACATGATTTTTGGAGCAATTTTTGTATTCAAAATCTCCCCAAATTTTGCTTTTAAAAATATTCCAAAAAAATAAGTTTTTATTTAAAAATTTGACTTTAAATCATTAATTTAAAATCTATTTAGAATTTTATAAAGTGCCATAAATGAAAGTTGTAGAGAATTAAATTTTGAACAACTTTTGTTTTGGGGGCAACTTGTGAAAATGTCTTTTTCATCTTCAAAATTTGAATTTGAATCAAATTATAAAATCTGGAATTCATTTATAAAAGGAAAACAAATTTTTCAGCCTAACGGGCCGCCGCCCCACTTTCGGCCCAACGGCCGAAGCCGGCCCGCGTCTGCGTCCGCGTTTCGCCTCCGCCCGCGCGCGCTCGCCACGCCAGCGCGACCGGCCGCGGTCAGGAGCCGCCCGCCCCGTGGCCACCGGCGTACAGCTCCGCCCGACGCGTGGCCGCAGTGGCCCCCACGGCTGCGCCACGCCTCCAAAATAGCCGACTTGAGCCGCTGCTCTCGCCATCCTCGCCATTCTGCTCCCTGCCTGCTCGCTTTCGCCTCCCGCATCTCAGCTCGCCGCGGCAGCCGCCGTGCCATCGTCGCCGCCGTTCCGCCCTCGCTGCTCTACCTCTCTTCGATTCGCCACACCCCCGGCTCCGCCTCGCCTTTGGCTTTCCCTAACACGAACCATCTCCGCGGCTCGTGCTTAGGTGAGGGCCAATTTGGCCGCACTCCTCTTCCGCTGTCGCCATGGCCGCCGTTGGTCGGCGCTCGTGGTCGGAGCTCCTCTGTCGTTTTTCTCCCTCAATTTTTCCCTTGTCACGACCGCCTCCACCTCGCGGATCTCACGCGCGCCTCATCGGCCACCACCGTGGCCTGCACCGGCCGGCCACCGTGCGACAGCACCGCCGCCCCGCCATATGCGCCAGCGAGCTCAATGCCGAGCTCGTCTAGCCACATGCTAGGCACCTTCGGTTTCGCCTCTCTTCGGGAAAGCTGCTGGTGGTGACCTCACCGCCGGCGAGCTCACCGGCGGCGAGAACCGCGCGGTCAGCGTTTCCCTCTCCTTTGTGTGGCTGACACGTGGGGTCACGGGCCCACTTGTCTGCCTCCTCTCGCGCTCGCGTGTGCACTGCACCGGGTGCACCCAGCATTTCCAGCGGCTGATGTTAAAAGGATTTTCAAAAATAATTTTTTTAGAAATTATTAAAAGGGTTTCTAAAATCCAGAACTTGCTCATTTTAGCTCCAAAAATTTTGAAACAAATTTTGTAATGTTTCTCATGAGTAGATCTACAGTTTAAAAATATTGCATGTCAAGCTTGAAATACTTTTCTGTAGAGATTTTATTTAATCACTAAAATTGTTGTTTTCTTGTTAAATATGTAATAAATCATAGAAAGTTCAGAAAAATATGGTTCCACTTGCATTAATTTTCTTTTGTGATGTACTTTCTAGGAAAAATGTATGCCATGCATGTTCTGTAGAAAAATCTTGAGGTGTAGTACAAGTGTTTAATATTGCTAATAATTGTTATTTTTGTTAGAGAGAAAAATATGAATAAAACATGCATGTAATAATTTTTCTATAGGGATTGTTTATTGTGTAGAATGGAGGAAAAATGTTAAATCTATTGTTTGATACTTTTCATAGTATAAAGTATTTTTATGCTCATTTTTAGGTCCTAGATTGTTATTTTTGTGAAGGTAGTTCTAGTAATCCAAATGCAATGAAATTTTTGTGGTATGCTAGATTTGATGATATAAAGTTACTGTAATTTTCTCAGATTTTTCTGTGTTACAAAAATAGGTGTTGCTGTTCAAACCTAGTTGTAATTAAAGTTTAAATTAACCTTGTTAATGCAGGATTAGTTAATAAGGTTTTCTTTGGTGTCTCTTTGAAGCATTTATTAAGATGTGTTGACTTAGCATAGTAGTAGTAGAAGAGAATACAGTAGATGACATGTGCTTGTAGTACATGTTCTTGGATGATGTTGACTACCTTGTAGAAGAATTGTATTCCTACTTTATGAAATAAAGTAAACCTATTTATCTACATTTCATTCATCATGACCATTACATGTCATTTCTGCAATGCACCTAGGCATAAGCACTTATACGGTTGCATCATACAGGATCGCAGGAAGTAACACCGGTAGCAGTTTTCGAAGAGCAGGAAGTGCCCAAACCCGATGAGGAGGTCGGTGAGGATCTTCCAGAGTGCCCAGACCACCGTCCGAGCTCTTTCGAGAGAGACAAGCCCCGGAGCATTTTCTCCCCTGGTTTGCAATAATTTTATTAATGCTTTATTTTAACTGTTGCATTATGTTTAGGAGTTATTTGCAACTGTTGCTGCATTATACCTTGTTTACTCTATTCTACCCTATCCTTGTCACCTTGTTATTCGCAGTCAAGTAATTGCTTAGCTTGCTTAGACCGGTAGAAGTCGGGTGATTTCCTGTCACCTGCGAGCTATAGGTGGTTACCTGGATCTGCTTGAGAAAGTATGTCATCTGAGAATAACTAAGTGTTGATGTGAAATTGAGACCGGACGGAAACTTGCAGGGTTTTGGACTATAGTGTTTTCCGTCTGTGTCGATTAAGGACCGACCGTTGTTGGGCCTTGAGTCATGTTGAACGCATGCCTTATATTTAGCTGGCCGAATAATGTACCTTTCGACCGCGAAGCTGGGAGATTATTCGGGCCGAGTGGATTGCCCGCAACGCACTATACCGGAGCAGTAGTGGCAGGACAGGGGGCGCGATGATAAGGCCAAAGAGTAGTCTGATGACCCCCGGGTACATGTGGTTCCTAGCAAGCTCGCGACTTTACCTGAATGATTGACTCGGTGACCAACATCTCACTTTAGCGGGTGAGTGAGGTTTGTGTGAGGAATAAATTACTAGCTGGTTAATAATCGATTCGAATCGCCATCGTTCACTGGATAGTGAACACTTGACTTGAGTGACTTTATCGTAGTAATTCTGATGGAACACTTGGACAGTTATATGGAATATGACATGATTAAAGTCATTAATGATCATTAGTTATCCTTACCTATTTAATTACATGTTACTCTAGTACAGGTGCAAATGTAGTTAACAGGTTAATAAAGATTTAACTTGATGCAAAGCTTTTGGAAAGATTCTTTAAATGCTAAAAATATCTTTTTGCAAATAAGTCAGCTACCCCACCAGAAAGCCTGTTATGATTCCTTGGTGTCTTTTATTTTTAGTTCTGTCAGGTAAGTCTAGCTGAGTACCTTCTTGTACTCAGGGCTTTGTTCCTACTTGTTGCATATGGGCAGATGTATTACGGCTACTGTGTCAACTGCCTTTATCCTACGATAGGAGAAGCTTAGAACCATGAGCAATGGTCATTCACTACATCTCGTCTGATGCTTTTGTTGGAAGATGATCCTGAGCTGGCACTGTATTTTGAACTTTGTGTGAGTGTGTGATTTGAACTAAATGCTTCCGCTACTTTCATTTGAAACTGGTTTGTAATAACTATGTTTAAACTCCTATGTATTTGTGACGTGAATTTTTATGTAACTTGTGATGGTGACCGCTGAACTTATTACGATCTTGGCTGGTATGTAAGTTGGTTTGAAATCCGTCGTGATTTCACGGACTACCGGGTTATACGGGCTTAAGTTTGCTAAATTGTCTGCTCGGTGGATGATTTTCTTACTTAATCTCGTATAATTGGTCGGTTCTGTTACATCTACAAGTTCCTTTTTTAAGAATAAAAAGTTTATTAGTCAAGGGAACAATAGTTGGGTTTGGTATTATCACGTTTCTGTCCTTGCTGTTTTCTGGAGCAGTCTGTAATGTTTCTGCTATGGTTTAAAAACAGTTTGTGCAACATTTATAAAATTTTTATGAGAGAAACTAGGCTTAAGAACCTTTCAAATGCCACTGGAATCACCTTTTATCTGATCTGGTTCGAGAGATATAACTGTCACAAGTTACAATTTCTGCACAGTCTGGAATCTGGAATAGTTTCTATTGCGGCCTATTTTTCATTAACTTAGCAATAGAATCTGGTCTTATGGTCCAAATAAAAGTTGTGGAGAACTTCATAAGCTTTCCAACCATATAAAGCACACCTCTATTGGACTTCTATAGCTCGAGATATGATTGATTTACTAAACTGTTAACATTGATATTCGTCCAGAAAACTTTCAGATCTCATTCTTTATCTTATAAGTGGTTGATAACATGGAAATCTCAAAGTTTGTATTCTTATGGATGGCAGATGGCCAAAAGAGGAAGAGGCAGGGGTCGTGGAGGTGTTCCCCCAAATCCCCCACCACCACCGCCACCAACTATTGAGCAACTTTTGGCAGTGCAGACACAACTTATGCAATAACTGGTGCAGAACCAACATAATCAGCCAGTTGCTGGGGCACAACTATGTGATAAGCGTGGTGAGTTTTTGAAGGGTCATCCCCTAGTGTTCACGCATGCCGCTGATCCATTAGAAGCAGATGATTGGCTTCGTGCCATGGAAAAGCAACTCAACATTGCACAATGTGATGACCGGCAGAAGGTGTTGTTTGCTTCTGGACAACTCCAGGGAGAAGCTCAGGACTGGTGGGAATCGTATGAGTATGGTCGCCCCGCCAATGCTCCTGCGGTCACTTGGCAGGAGTTTAGAGAGAACTTCAGGGCTTACCATATACTAGAAGGGATAATAGAACTGAAGGCAGAGGAATTCAGAAACTTGAACCAAGGGTCATTGTCTGTAGCTGAGTATCGTGACAGGTTTGCCCAGTTGTCATGATATGCTCCACATGAGGTGGCTAATGACAATGATAAGCAGCGCCGCTTCTTCAAGGGATTGTATGATGGACTACAATTGCAGCTGATGTCCAATACTTATTCCAATTTTCAGACGCTTGTGAACCGCGCTATCGTGGTGGATAACAAGCGCAAGGAGATGGATGCCAAGAGAAAAAGGCTTCAGGGATAGACTTCTGGTAGTAACACTCGTCCATGTACTGGGTTCCAGCAGGGTAATCAACAGAGGCCTCCTTCTGGTCAGTGGAATCGTGGTCAGCCATTCCAACCGCAGAATGGCAACCAACGCCCTCCGTAGCAGAGTGGGAATTAGCCTCAGCGTCATGGTCCTTCCAATAATACTCCAATGAAGACCAGTGCTCTCAATACCCCCAACAAGTGTTTTCGATGTGGGAAAGAGGGTCACTTGTCTTACAATTGCCCTGAGAAGCCCAACCAGCAGGGTAGTCACCAGAAGCCTACACCTAATACTGGAAGGGTGAACCACTTGTCCTAGGAAACAACAGTGGAGGAACCGGAAGTTATGCTTGGTACGTTCGATGTCCATTTCACTCCCGCCACTGTTCTTTTTTATTCTGGAGCATCACATTCTTTCATATCACAATCATTTGTTAGAATACATAGAATTTATTTGTGTGCCATGAAGAACCCTATATTAGTAAACTCATCTGGTGAAAGCATGCCAGCATCTTATCGTTGTCTCCCGATTAGTCTCATTCTAAGGGGGGGTAGAATTTAAGGTGAGTCCTATAGTATTGAGAACAGCTGGGATTGATCTCATATTGGGAATGGATTGGATGATGCAACAACAAGCAGAGATTCAGTGCAAAGGGAAATCAGTAGTGCTGACAACACCGAAGGGAGATAGGGTCAGAGTTGATGTGAAAGTGCAAAAACAGGAGACCGCTACAGTGAACCAGCTTTATGATGGTGCCAACAAGGAGGACCAGGTTATGGAGGAGTTCTCCGATGTGTTTCCTGAGGAATTGTCAGGTATGCCACCAGACCATGACATTGAATTTATTATTGAATTATTATCTGGAACTACACCCATAGCTAAGCGTCCATATAGAATGGGAGTAGATGAATTAGAAGAACTTAAGAAACAAATTAAGGAATTGCAGGATAAGGGTTTCATTCATCCTAGTTCTTCACCTTAGGGAGCACCAGTGATTTTTGTGGATAAGAAAGATGGCACTCAGAGGATGTGTGTAGATTATCGGTCGCTCAATGAGGTTACCATCAAGAATAAGTACCCGTTGCCTAGAATTGATGACTTGTTTGATCAGTTAAGAGGTGCTTGTGTATTCTCCAAGATTGATCTTCGTTCTGGATATCATCAGTTGAAGATTCGTGCTAGTGATATACCAAAGACAGCTTTTACCACACTGTATGGGTTATATGAGTATACAGTGATATCTTTTGGTCTGACTAATGCCCCTGCATACTTTATGTATTTGATGAATAAGGTGTTCATGGAATATCTGGACAAGTTTGTAGTGGTATTCATTGATGATATTCTAGTATTCTCCAAGACTGAGGAGGAACATGCCAAACATTTGAGGTTGGTCTTGCAAAAGCTCAGAGAACACCAGCTATATGCCAAGCGGAGTAAATGTGAATTTTAGTTGAAGGAAGTTTCCTTCCTTGGTCATGTTGTCTCAAATGGAGGAATTTCAGTAGATCCTAGCAAAGTGAAAGATGTATTGGACTGGAAGCCACCAACCAATGTAAGTGAGATCTGTAGTTTCTTGGGATTAGCAGGCTATTACAGGAGATTTATAGAGGGATTTTCTAAGCTTGCGAAGCCAATGACTGCACTATTGGAGAAGAATGCTAAGTTTGTGTAGTCTGAGAATTGTCAGGCTAATTTTGAGGAATTAAAGAAAAGATTGACCACTGCACCCGTATTAGTTTTTCCAGATCTGAGTAAACATTTCTCTATCTATTGTGATGCATCTCATTTGGGTTTAGGATGTGTTCTTATGCAAGAAGGTAGAGTTGTGGCATATGCATCGAGACAGTTGAGAAAGCATGAATTAAATTATCCTACTCATGACTTGGAATTAGCTGTAGTGGTTCATGCACTAAAGATATGGAGACACTATTTGATCGGACATAAGAGTGATATATACACTAATCACAAGAGTCTGAAGTATATCTTTATTCAATCAGATCTGAACTTGAGGCAGCGTAGATGGTTGGAGTTAATAAAGGATTATGATCTGGAGGTGCATTATCACCCAAGAAAGGCTAACGTCGTTGCTGATGCTCTTAGTAGGAAAAGCTACGCTAATGAAGTGCAAGTAATGCCTATACCAAGAGAGTTGTGTGCTGAATGTGAGCATCTGAACTTAGGGTTTACCACCAATGCAGTAGAATTGGTACTAGAACCTACTCTGGAACAAGAGATACGCAAGAGTCAGATGAAAGATGCAAAATTGAGAGAGATAGTGGAGAATATAGTGAAGGGCAAATCACTAGGATTCTATAAGGATGATAAGGGTACGTTATGGTTTGAAAAAAGACTGTGTGTGCCAGAGGATAAGACTATCAGAGAGGCAATTTTGAGTGAAGCTCATAAGTCAGCTTATTCCATACATCCTGGGAGTACTAAGATGTATCTAGATCTGAAAGAGAAATATTGGTGGTATGGCTTGAAAAGAGATGTTGCTGAGTATGTTGCCTCGGGACGGCGTCGGATTTCTTTCCATTGCTCCCCCGAATCGAATCCGTCTCCAAATCCGTTCTTTCATGTTTAGAGCATCCCCGGGCTATATATTCTGAGCTCGCGCATCCCTCCGCTCCATCTTACCTCGAAGCGAAGAACCGACGCCGTCTCGAGGAGGCCCCG
Source organism: Saccharum hybrid cultivar R570 (assembly GCA_038087645.1). Lineage (NCBI taxonomy): Eukaryota > Viridiplantae > Streptophyta > Magnoliopsida > Poales > Poaceae > Saccharum > Saccharum hybrid cultivar. The sequence continues at coordinate 11,233,299 of JAQSUU010000703.1, forward strand.
CTCGAACCGCAGTCGGAGTCGTCCGCCATCCCGAGCACCGCACCGTCTCCGGGTCGAATCCGTCTTCGGTTCTTACCTTGGTGAGCTCGCCTTGTTCCCCACTCCATCCCGGTGCTTTTCTTTCACGAGGTAACGCTGTGAATCGTGAGATAGCATTCTCCGGCGATGGCGCCGCCGCGGGACTCGCCGTCGTGACTGTTTTCTGGCCAGAGCACCGCCGTCGGCCGATCTGATGCAATCCGAGCCGTTCGTTTTAAATCCAACGGCCGAGATTAGCCGATACCGGTTCGGTTGTTAGTTTTGCCAAAGAGTCCCTGCACTTTTCTATTATATAACCCGTAGTCCAACGCGTATTCCAGAATCGTGTTTTATTCTTTTGAAAGCGTAGTTTGATCTCAGTCAATTCAAAAATACGTTTTCACTTATTTACAGTTTTGCCACTGATTTTGTTTTAGTCATAATTTCTCCGTTTTAATTCCGATTTGACCCGTTCAAATTGCGTTAGGTTCGTATTTGAGAGCTCTACATGTTAGTAGTATTGTACAGTAGGTTTGTGACATTTTATTTTTGAGTTTGAATTAAAGTAATTATTTTTCTATAGGAAATCTTCGTAAATTCATAATTTCGTCGTTTTAGCTCCGTTTTTCGTGATCTTCGCGTCTGTGTGATCCTAGCGAGTTGTAGATTCGTTTTAAAAACTTTTTATCTTATTTTATTACTGTTGGTGTACTGTTCTAATTATAGTCTTGTTTATTTAAGCATGATTGTTCTGGATGAATGTTGTTGCTATTGTTGATCGAGTATAGACGGTGAGCAATTCGTTGGGGATCAGGAGTTTTTCTACGAGCAAGATCATCAGGATCAGTTTGAGCAAGGCAAGTATAGCATGGGATTATCCTTGTTGTCCTATTCACATTAAGCAAATAATATCATTATGCATATATCCCTTGTTAAGGATGACTTAGTGTTGATCTTATTCCTTGATACCTATTATATTGCATGAAGTAGTATTGCTAGTGCTTAACATGAACTATGATCATGTAATTTGACTAATGGAATATGCAATAAACATTAAAAGATGATTTTTATTATTGTTTAAAGGGGACTAGAGCATGGGGTTATTTTGGTGCTCTTGTTCTTCTCCTTAAGGACTTATCTGTAAGCGAACATCCAGGACTTACAGTACAACTGTGAGGGCTATATGGCTCTGGCTTTACTCATATAGAAGGACCTTTTCTAGCTTGTTAGTGGTATTCCTTTTTGGCGTAAGAATGGCTTGACGAATCGGATATAGTGCGGCCTCTGTCCTTATGTGTATAGGCTGCGTGTTATTGTGCCATTTGGAAGGGGGGCTCTACATCTGTTTGCCGAGTGAAATCTAATGGCCCTAACTTGTTAGACGAACCTTCGAAAGACTTCATAGTGTTCCCCTGCCTGCTCACCTTAGAAGTGTTTTAGGAGTAATTAACCCGGGCATATGGGCAACACGACTCACTGTGAAAGTGTACAACCTCTGCAGAGTGTAAAACTGTTATAACAGCCGTGCTCACGGTCACGAGTGGCCTTGGACCCTTATGGAATAGTTGATCATTAATAATGAATATGTTTTTGCTATTCGTTAATCATTTTCACATGGATCATATGTTTATTGTTTACATTGAGATATTTTGATATTATTGATATACTAAAATAATGCTAATTAAAAGCTACATGCTGATAAACCAATGTTATGCCTTTGAGCCTCATGAACCCCATGTTACACTTGTTGAGTACGAGATGTACTTACGCTTGTTTATTTTTCTTATTTGGATAAAAATCCCGGATGGGTAACAGATGGTGCAAGTAGTGACTACTACTACTACTTTCCGAAAGATTACTAGAATTGCAGTCAACCAGTCAATGTGCCTGTGCTTGGAGCTACCACGAGAGTTTTATATTTTTACTTCCGCTACAATTGTGTAAAGACTATGTGATAATAATCGTGATGTAATAACATTTGTGATGATACTTCCTTTATAATTTGTTAACTTATGTGTGATTGATCTCTAGGCATACATAAGAGTATGCACTCTATTTAGTCGTTAAATGGGTGTGACAGGGCTCAGAACAGTATAGCACAATGAGAGCTGGGCCCACCAAATCTAGGGTTTCATAAATAGCTTTCAACCGCCTGTTTAAATGGGTTCACTCCCCCTTTTATAGGTCACGATATATGATGAGGTTCTTTTATAATTGTGCCCCTAGGCAACACGAGCATATTATTCCCGTATACAAACAAATCTATGAGGGCATCTTGGGTCTTCTCCTTGGCCAACTGCCTTGCTCTATGGGCCTTTATCCCGCATCCATTGGAGGCCCATTTGCCACTCAGGATCCATGTGCCATGGGAGATCCCCCTTCGGTTGGCATAAGCCCTCATCGATTCTATCCGCCTCCCGGGTCTTCCTGTCCACCTTCATGTTGATGTCTTCGCCTTTGCCCTACGCCGAGCCTGCGCCACTCGGGACCTTCGTCGTTGTCCTTGAGTCTTCGCCTGACTAGGGGGCGCAGACGAAGCTTTCCGGCATGATCCCTGCAGATTGTTTCTCATGCGATTTACAACATTAGTCTTTTTGGGTTATGGTGGTGCTTAGCCTCCGCGACTCATATATTTGTGTCCCAACAGCAATAATGGGCATCACAATCTGTTTGTACCCATGCTTTAATACACTTTTTTTGTAAAATAAATTACTAGCTTCACGACCAGCTAATCTAATTAACTAGGAGTATATCACACTCATCCCTAAGGATTTTCATATAGCAAGTCAATTTGGTCAACCATCGACATGCACCTCTCCTTCGGGTTTTGGCTGTTAATATTTCGATCCTAGCCGTATTCTTCTCTCCATGTTTTCTTTGCATGGGTCTGTCGTTGCAGCGAGTCTGGCGGGAAAATTTTTGGAAGTTTCAAATTTTAAATATAAAATCCCTACCACTGTTAGACCCCGCCTCCGATCTGCACCCTTTGCTTGGCCTATGGTCAGTTGCTAGAGTTAATCGAGTGGTTTAAGATATTATTATAAGATCTTTGAAATATATTGGCCTTGTTTGGTACCGTTTATCTAGGAAGCGCTTCCTAGATAAGTTGTACAAATAGAGTAAAAGTGGCGGTTAAAATAAGCTAGTTTGATCCAGCTTCTGCTTTTTAGTACAAATAAAAGCTATGGAAATAAGCGTGGCCGAAACAAACTACAAAAAAGCGTCTTGTTTGGCTATTGGTTTCAGCTTATTTTAGTCATAAGCAGCTTATAAGCTATACCAACAGGCCCATTATTGAATTAAAAAAAACAAGCCCATTATTATGTTTTTAGATATTTTATTTATACTTGTCTACTCCCTCCACCTTTAAATAAATCAATTTCTAGAGTTGTCTTGAGTCAAGTTTTTTTTAAAATGACTAAATTTATTGAAAAGCATTAATTTTATGATACCAAATTAGTATCATTAGAAGATACATCATAAACTATATTTTCATAATGTACTCATTTGGTGTCACAAGTATTTATACTTTTTTCTATAAATTTTGTTAAAAATTTTTTAACTTAAGACAACTCTAAAAATTGCTTTATCAGAAGCAGAGAGAGTATCAAATTCGTAAGCGGCATATATTGGATGGAGATTTAGGGTTGGTCATAATTTATGGAACATGGGACAGTCTTGCTCTTATAAATACTCCCTCTCTTTCAAATTACAATTCATTTGACTTTTTTGACCAAATATTTGACCACTCGTCTTATTCAAAAATTTGTGTAAAATATCATTTCTTTTTGTTATGACTTGCTTTATTAATAAAAGTTCTTCAAGCATGACTTAAATTGGCGTATATTTGCACATATTTTTTTTAATAAGATGAGTGGTCAAACTTTTCAGTCAAAAAATTCAAACAAAATATAATTTGGAACTGAGGCAGTGATATATTTTACACCGTACAACTTTGTAATAGGTATGCTAGGGGTAACTTGAGGTTTCGTCTCTGGTGGTTTCTCAAACGAAAATACTTGAGGTTTTGTCTCTGGTGGTTTCTCAAACGAAAATGAGTTAATTAAACACCATGAAATTTGTGCTAAACAAAAGGACTCTACCTTGCAAAGCTAGAAAGACAGCGCCTTTCCCCTCTTTGTTTCCGTGGAAACTGTAAAGACAGTGTCTTTTTCTTTTCTTTTTCCGTTCAGCAAACTAGAAAGGCACTGGCAACAAATTAAGGCCACGACACGCATAACGTTTCTGGAAGTTCAGTTCAGTTCTGTTAGGATTAAGTCCATTTTTTACCCGTTAACTTTTGTAACTTTTGTCTTTGTCTAACTTCGACCTCCAACTACAAAACATCTAACTTTGACACCTTAATTATCAAAATCGTTCAATTTTGAACTTAGAGCCATTTGTAAACCACTGAAAACTAGTTTGGAGGTCAAAATTGAACAGTTTTGATAGTTGAAGTACCAAAGTTAGACAAAGGAAAGAGTTGAGGGGTCAAAATGATTTTACTAATATATATGTTATTTTTTTATAAAAGATATCGATAAGTAAATCTACATGTTATCATTAAAATCAAGTATATTTGAATACGAATTCGAATTCGAGATAGGCACTAGCTTTAAAATACCAGTATAAAATAGATACACCGAAATTTGGATGCCTTGATGAAGAATTCTATGAGGAATGCTCTCTAAAATGGATAAAGAATAAGAATGAGAATCAAAGACAATATAACCAACAAAACAAGCTACAAATTTAAAGAATTGCTAGTTACTCACCTTAAATCAAGGAGATCATGTTAATCTTTCAAAAATCAAGCCCCTCCATGAACAATGTGGTGAAAAATTGCTGCAACATAGAGATAGAGGTGGGGAAAGAAAGACCCCTCCTTGGATGAGTGTGCTTGAGCTGAGTGAGAGAAGAATGAAGTGGTTTCGGGTTTTATACTGTAGGTAGAACACTGCCCGGTAAAAAGAAACTTACAGTGATATTGTTATTGCTGATGCTAGGTTAATTTTTTAGTCCTTCAATTCTTGTCTTTGCCTAATTTGATCCCTAACTAAAACCGTCTAACTTTTTGGCACCCCCGAGCTGGTTTTGATTGGTTTTAGATGACTCTAGGGTCAAAATTGAGGTTTGGTAGTTGAGATGCTAAAGTTCGAAGGTTTTATAGTTTGAAGTCAAAATTAGTTGAGAGGCTAAAATTGGAATTAATCCATTTTTCTATAAAACTCAGTCCGGGAGTTGTTATGTTTAGTAGCAGCGTTAAATTATAGTGATTATGTGAAGCACACCCGACTTCATTCCCTCTGAAAAGGCACATCTGGTTGTTGTTTTAAAGGATTTGGATTTATCTGTCATTCGAATCAAGGATGGTTTGCTTAACAAATGTATTCAGATTTTAATTGCCAAGCGAACAAGAAGAAGAAAAAGAAGAAAAAAAAAGAAGAAGCAGTGTTTGATACTAGTATAATTATGAAGATCAGATTGTTGGCGTGTTGGGCCGTGCAGGTTGGACATGTTGACCATGCATGGCTGCGCTTTCTTGAGAGACACACTCACAGATTGAGACAGCCGGCGACGCCAAACTTCGAATGATTGGTCTGCTACTTGTTACGACTCACGAACCTTCACAGTTCAACTCGATTCCAATGGAGTTTGTTGTACAAATTCGGATATAATTTGGGTGTAAAATCTGAGGGGAACTAGAGGCAAGACTGGGCTGTGCAGAAGCAACAGCAGGGAATGGGATCAGAGGGAGACCGGAGGCCCACATCCAACGCTATGAAATTCTGATGTCGGTCCAGCCCACTGCATAGTTCGTGACAACTACTTCTGTGCTAACTGGAGTATCAAATTCCTCTGTGCTAATTGTATATCTTTGTTATTGTAAAAAAAACAATTGTATATCTTTGTCACATGCCTCCCTTCATATTTTGATCTGCAACAGAACGCATCTCCACTCTCCTACCATAAAAGAGAAATACGGAATAATGCAATTTAAAAAACGATCTAGTGCAAAACATATTTTATAATATGTACATGTGTCCTAGATAAATACAAAATATGTCCGTCGGACTAGCTACCTTTTTGAAAATCAAAAGGAGGTCAGGAAATGCATCCGGCTGATGGACATGACAAAATGTAACAACTTTTTTTGGACGGAAAAGATGTAGAGAATTGGAGGAATTAATGGAGCATTTGTCCTACTGTTCGGCCGTGGATGGTTGGTTATCTGTCACCTAGAGCGACATGGGATGGGAGGCATGTTTTTCTCAGTGTACGGGCGATGCTCAAAGCCGCAAACATTGCTTCTCTAAGTAATTAAGCACAATACTGTAATCTCGACTGGTTGATCTAAAGAGGTTACAATTATTTCTGCATCGCATTTTTCCTAGTCTTCAATCTGCTCCATGGAAGTGAACATTGAAAATGTGAATTTGTGACGACGCCTGCAAGTCTGAAAACCACCCGCCACCACACACACAGACAAAAATGGTGAGATCTGCCAACCTAGTAGTAGTTATTAACGAACTTGTTTTGTGCAGAGGAAATAAATATAGGCATATGAGGAAATAAATATTGATATCTTTTCACATTCCTATATTCACCTCAAATAAAAAGAACACAACCTTGCCGAACGGTCGGTTTTCAAGTTGCTCTATTTTTCACTAAAATAATTTTTTAAATAGATACCCCCTCTGTTATAAGTGTCGTTTTAGCTTTCTACCAAGAATGATTCTCTAAACCTGGACATAGAGTGTGTCCAGATACATGGAACATGCTGTAAACCTAGACATTGAAATTAAACACGGTAACCTGCTTGATTGTACCATGTAGTATCTTTCACTCGTCGGCATTGTGCCTTGTGCGGAAATCATAACAAATGAAAGCCAGCCACGGCAAATAATGCACAGGCAAGGAACTGCCATCTTATATCTTATAATATGCCACTGGGTAAGAACCTCTGTAGTATCAGGTACTGTTATCAATGACGTATGGAATACGAAGTAAAACGAAATCAATCACAGCGAAGACACACGATTTAATGTGGAAAACCCCTCCAAAGCGAAGGGGAAAAACCATGGGCACCAGCCAGCAACAATCTCACTATGTCAAGAGTTTTGGGTTACACGCCTGCGGTGGCTTACAAGAGAATCAAGTCTCCAAGAAACCCTAACAAGAGTTTTGGGTTACACGCCTGATGGGCCGGCTTCAGACTCCGCTACGCTCCGGCCCAGCCTTTGGCTTTTATGGGCCTCCGCTTCGCTCCGTCAGAAGCCCGGCCTATATCTTGCAGTGAATTTGGAACACTCCAACAAACTCCACCTTGAGACAAATTCATCTTGTATCATAAATCAACCCATCATCCTGAACAACAAAGATAGAAAACCACGGGTGCCAATAATAGTCTCTTGGACTATTCAATTAAACCAACTAAGCTTGAGCATAACTCAAACTTAGCAACAGGAACAAGCTTTGTCATCATATCAGCAGGATTATCATGAGTATTAATCTTGCATACCTTCAGCTTACCTTCTTCAATCACATCTCGCACAAAATGATACTTGATATCTATATGCTTAGTTCTCTCATGGAACATCTGATCTTTAGTGAGGTAAATTGTACTTTGACTGTCACAGTGCAAACTTATGCAAGATTCAATTCCACTGAGTTCAGCGTACAAACCTTTCAACCATATCAATTCTTTGCACGCTTCACAAATAGCCATATATTCTGCTTCAGTAGTAGACAAAGCAACAACAGACTGTAACGTAGCCCTCCAACTCACAGCACAACTGCCAACAGTAAACACATAACCAGTAATTGATCTTCGCCTGTCTAGATCAGCAGCATAATCAGAATCCACATAACCAATGAGACCCTTATCAGTTCTTCCAAACTTCAAACAGGAATCTGCTGTGCCTCTGAGGTACCTGAAAATCCACTGAACTGCCCTCCAATGTTCTTTACCAGGATTAGACATATATCTACTAACAAGACTCATAGCATATAACAAATCTGGACGAGAGCAAACCATGGCATACATCAAAGACCCAACAGCACTAGAATAAGGAACCCTTGACATGTACTCAATCTCTGCATCTGTACTAGGACACTGAGCAGCTGACAACTTAAAGTGAGGTGCAATAGGGGTACAAACAGCCTTAGCATTTTGCATATTGAAACGCTGAAGAACTTTCTTGATATAATTTTGTTGACTAAGAAATAGCAAACCAGATTTTCTGTCTCTACTAATTTCCATACCAAGAATTTTCTTAGCACTACCAAGATCTTTCATATCAAACTCACTACTTAACAACTTCTTTAACTTAGTGATTTCAATCTTGCTCTTGGCAGCAATCAGCATATCATCAACATATAACAGCAAATATATAAGTGATCCATTAACATGCTTGATGTAAACACAGCTATCATATCTAGATCTTTTGAAACTGTGTGACAACATAAATGAATCAAACCTCTTGTTCCACTGACGAGGGGACTGTTTCAAACCATACAAGGAGCGCTTCAACTTGCACACATATTTTTTCTTGCCAGGCACTATGAACCCTTCCGGTTGGTCCATGTATATGTCCTCCTCTAGCTCTCCATGCAAAAACGCAGTCTTCACATCTAACTGCTCAAGCTCAAGATCATGTGAAGCAACAATACTCAAGAAAGTACGAATTGAACTGTGTTTTACCACTGGAGAGAACACATCATTATAGTCAACACCCGGAATTTGACTATAGCCTTTTGCAACTAACCTTGCCTTATACTTTGGAGACTCGCTTGGAGATAAACCCTCCTTTCTCTTGAAGATCCACTTGCAATTTATGGTCTTCTTGTTCTTAGGCAAAGGAACAACCTTTCATGTACTGTTCTTCTCAAGAGACTACATCTCCTCATGCATAGCAGAAATCCAATTCTCACTATCAGCACAACGAACAGCTTCTTTATAGGTTGCTGGCTCATGAACATTCTCCACCTGTTCAGCACAACTCAAAGCATAGTAAGACAAATTACATTCTTCGATAAGACGTTTAGGAGGTACAACTGTCCTTGTTGACTTGCGTTGAGCAATAGGTAAGTCCTCCTGTAGCTGCAAAATAGGAGGAGTTTGTTGAACATCATCATGAGCATCATCATCAGCAACATCATTATTATGGTCATCCTGCTCATCAGCAGGCTCCACCTGCACACCTATATCATCATCAACATGCTCCACCTGTATGCGCATACTCTGCAGCTCTTTTTCTGGAACATGATCTGAGGGCAAACTATCAGTAAACATCACAGATTCATTGAATACAACACTCCTACTCATAAAAGTCTTCCCTGTTTCAGGATTCCACAATTTATAGCCTTTGATTCCCGAACCATAACCAAGGAAAAAACACTTAACAGCTCTAGGCTCTAATTTTCCATTGTCAACATGAGCATAAGCAGTGCATCCAAAAACTTTTAACTGTGAATAATCAGCAGGTGTACCAGACCATACCTCAATAGGAGTTTTCTTATTTAGTGGAATAGAAGGTGACCTATTTATCAAGTAACAGGCAGTATTAGCAGCTTCAGCCCAAAAACGCTTGCTCATCCTTGCATGAGACAGCATGCAACGGGCCTTAGAGATAATGGTTCTGTTCATCCGTTCTGCCACACCATTCTGTTGTGGAGTATGGGATATGGTGTGATGCCTAACAATGCCTTTCTGTCTGCAATAATCATTAAAGGCATACGAACAAAATTCTCCACCATTATCAGTACGAAGCAATTTTACCTTTCTTTCAGTTTGTCTTTCTATCATTACTTTCCAGTTCTTAAACGCAGCAAAAGTATCATCTTTCTGTTTTAGAAAATAAGGCCAAACCCTTCTAGAATAATCATCAATAATTGTAAGCATGTAACGAGCACCACCTAGTAAGGGTTTCTTAGAAGGACCCCATAAATCAACATGAACATAATCAAGAGTACCTTTGGTGGTGTGAATAGAAGTGTTGAACTGTACCCTCTTATGCTTGCCGAAAATGTAATGCTCACAAAACTTGATTTTACTAGAAGTGCAGCCTTTCAGTAGGTTTCTCTTCATCAAATCTGCCATACCATGGTGACTCATATGTCCCAAACGCATGTGCCAAAGGTTAGTTTTACTAGGTTCATCATTAGTAACAGCAGTAGCAGCAGAATCAGAACCATGTAAAGTACACCCTCTAAGGACATATAACTTTGCAGAATTAAGATCACCTTTCAAACAGACAAGAGAACCTTTTGATACCTTCAGAATACCATCTGAACCGGAATATTTGTAACCTTCTGCATCAAGCGTGCTCAATGAGATAAGATTCCTAGACATCCCTGGTATATACCTAACGTTTTTCAGCGTGTGTGTCATGCCATCATTAGTCTTGATCTGAACTGATCCAATCCCCACGATGTCACATGGGTTATCATCTCCCATCCGCACAACATCCCCTTTCTGCACAGACTTATATGAACTAAACCAATTTCTGTTAGTGCAAATATGAAACAAACATGCGGAATCTAGAATCCATTCATCATGACCAGCAACACAACCAGCAAGCACTACCAGACAATCTCCAGAATCATCATCAGACGCAGCAGCAGCAACAGAGACCTTACCAGCCGACTTATTTTTTCTCTTCTCCTTATTCTGTACTTTTCTGCAATCCTCAACATTATGATTTGTCAGTTTGCAATAAACACAAAACTTTTTATTACCATGCGGCTTGGACTTTGAAAAGCCTCTCCTATCGTAGTTCTTTCTACCATCATTGCTATCATATGAGGATCTGTTATCAGTTCTGCCTCTCACATGCAAAGCTTCGCCCTTTGAGGATGACGTTCCGTCATGCTGCACCATAACCTTCATCTTCTGTCACACCTGGTTTTCTAAAGAACAAAACCAGGCTAATCATATGTGTGTCCAGGAAGTCCACACATATGCCAGAATGAAAAAGTATCAGAAACAATGTTATTATATAACGTATACATAGCTATATTAACACTTACATCAGAGTATCGCGGAACGGTGACTAAACTTCGGGCTCCATTCTTCTCAGGGACGGCTGACTGGGGGTAACATATGCCTAGCACTTCTACTAGTCTTCTGGAAACTCCACTACACCTTTGTCCTTTCTCCGAGTAGCATCTTACTACACACTGGAGTGTTGGGGAAATAGCAAGAGTGAGTCCATGTCGAACTCAACAAGTATAACACAGGGTTCATGAGGCTCAAAAAGGCTAAACACTGTTTAACTGCGTTTAGCTTTTATTCATCATATATAATTAGCAATTGAGTAGCATCAAGGTAATCCAAATCCCATTAATGAATCAATGATCAATTGTAATAAGGATAATGAATAGCATTAACATGAGCATAATAATAATCAACAATAATTAAGCATGATATAACAATGGTGATCAACTATTCTGTAAGAATCCCCAAGCCGCTCGTATCCGTGAGCACGGCTAGTATACCAGTTTTTAACTCTGCGCAGAGGTGTATACTTTCACTGTGAGTCATGATTTCCAAATGCATGGATTTGCAAGGCCCAAAACATCAGAGACCATATAAAACCATTCAAAAGTTCGTCTAACAAATTAGGGCCATTAGATTCACTCGGCAGGCAGATGTAGAACCCCCCTTCCCTGTGGCATAACAACCGCAGCCTATACACACTAGGCCAGGGGCTCGCACTACACCCAACGTGGCAAGCCATTCTTACGCCATTTAAGGTAACCTCTAACAAGCTAGAAAAGGTCTCTTGAATAACTAGAGCCGGAGCCATATAGCCCTCACAGCTGTACTGTATGTCCTGGTTATCACTTACAGGTAAGTCCTTACGGAGAGTAACTAGAGCATCAAAATAACCCACATGCTCTAGCCCCCTTTCAACAGAAATAACATCATCTTAATTGGTTGATTGCATAATCCATTAGTCAAATTACAAGATCATTGTTCATAATTAAGCACTAGCAGTAGCTACCCAAATGCATAACCCATAGGTGACAAGGAAATAAGATATCAATAGCTAAGTTATAATCTCTATGGTTGTCAAGGAAGACACATGCATATGTATAATAATTTCAGTGAATAGGACAACAAGGATGGTCCCATGTTATACTTGCCTTAATCAAAGCTTTCCTGATGATACTGCTGGTCTGGCTCAAAATAATACTCTTGATCGTCAAGAAATTGCTCACCGTCTATACTCGATCATCAAGCACCAACACACAATCATCCGAGCAACCATACACTAAGCAAACAAATAGACATAATTAAAACAGTACACCAACAGTAACAAAACAATATAAAAAGTTTGTAAAACTCTTCTACACGTTACTACGATCACACAGATGTAAAGATCACGAAATTCGGATTTAAAACGTGAAAGTTATGAATTTTCTAAGATTTCATATATATAAATAATTACTTTAATATAAACTCGAAAATAAATTGTCACAAACCTACTGTACAATACTACCAACATGTAGAGCTCGCAAATACGAACCTAACGCAATTTGAACGGGTCAAATCGGAGTCAAAATGGAGAAGATATGGCCTAATCAAGATTGTATGTATATACGTATTTCTATTGTATTTCGGGATTTGTTTTTCTAAAGGAAAACGGCAATAATGGGCGTATGACATCATCATGACATCATTGCGATGTCATCAAGCTAGCAATCGGAATTGAGTAGCGCAGCACGCACGTTGCCATGGCTGGAGAGCAGAGGACCTCGCTAGAGTTCACCAAAACGGCGATTCCAGGCTTGATTGCTTCAACAAGTGGCATAGCAAGATAGATATCAAGCTTGCGAACTCGATGGGGGTAACGGTTGAAGCAAGGAAGGGACGATGACGGTGGCATGCACGTTTTTGTGGCTTGGCTTCAACGGTGAGGACGTGCACACAGTAGAGAGTGGGAGAGCGAGGGGAGATGGATTCAGAGGTTCCTTACCACCACACGTAGCTAGGTAGGGGATCGGGGCATCGGTGAAGCTGTAGAGGCAACTCGGCGACATCGAGCTCCACACAGCGAGATCCAGGAAACATCACTAGGCTAGCTTGGGGTGAGGCGAAGCGAGATAGGGTTCGGTAGGGAGGCGGCGGAGTGCGGGGGCTTGGTATTTAAGACTAGAAAGCTGCTTGGAGCGCAAGGCAAAGCGACGCGGGGCGAACGCGGACTTCATCGGCGGCGGTGGTACTCCGGTTCGGAGTCCAGCTCGAACACGGGAGGAGGAAGACACTTATGACATGCGGACCCCACCCGTCAGCGAAAGGAAAAGGAGGGAGGCGGCTGCTGCTGGGCTCTGCCGAGCTGGCCACTGCGAGCTGGGCCGGCCCACACAGACGCGAACGCGAGGGAGTCAGGCCTTGGCCCCAACGGCCATCGGGCCGCCAGGTAAGAAAGTAAGCTGTTCTTCTTCTTTTCTTTCTTTTTTTTCTCTTTACTCTATTTACTTGTTTTCAAACTATTCCAAATAATTTTTTTCAAACCAATTCAAAATAAAATAAATCCACTACACAAAAATAAATGCAGCAGCGTGAATGCAACACCAAATAGTTTTTAAAATTTTAATTTCCCATTAATTGCTATCTAAATCATTTGAAACTCATTATTTCTAAAGTTTATAATTTTTGGGTGTTACAAATTCTACCCCCTTAAAAGAATCTCGTCCTCGAGATTGAACTGCTTACTCAAACAACTGCGGATATGATTTCCTTAATTCATCCTCTCTTTCCCAAGTTGCCTCTGCCTCTGAATATCGATTCCACTGCACCTTGCACATTTTAATAATCCGACTTCGAGTAACTCTCTCAGCAGTCTCTAAAATCTTAATCGGAAACTCTTCATATGTAAGATCCTCCTTAACAGTCAACTCTTCTAAAGGTATCTGCTGCTCGGGCACCCGTAAACACTTCTTAAGTTGTGAAACATGGAACACATTATGCACTCCAGATAAATTTTCAGGCAACTCTAATTGATAAGCAACTTCCCCACGTCTAGTAATAACTTTAAATGGTCCAATATACCTTGGTGCTAGTTTACCTTTTATGTTAAACCTCTTCACACTTCTCATAGGTGACAACCTTCAAATAGACATAATCACCTACTAAAAAAAACTAGATCTCTTCTCCTATTATCAGCATAACTCTTCTGACGAGACTGTGATACTCTTAAATTCTCACGAATCACTCGCACTTGATCTTCTGCGTTTCTAAGAACATCTGTACCAAACACCTGAGATTCACCTGTCTGATCCAAAAACAATGGAGTTCTACACTTACGTCCAAACAAAGCTTCAAACGGTGCCATCTTAAGACTCTGTTGATAACTGTTATTGTAAGAAAATTCCGCATAAGGCAAACTCTTATCCCAACTAGTTCCATATTGCAATGCACAAGCTCTCAACATATCCTCTAATACCTGGTTGGTCCTTTCAGTCTGTCCATGTGTCTATGGATGATATGCTGTACTAAAATTCAATTTTGTTCCCAATGATTCATGTACAGCTTTTCAAAAGTGCGACGTAAACTGCGATCCTCGATCAGATACAATCTTCTTTGGAACTCCATGCAAACATACTATTCTTTCTATATACAAGGTAGCTAATTATACTCCCGTGTAATTTAGTCTTGACTAGTATAAAATGAGCAACTTTAGTCAATCTATCCACTATCACCCAAATAGAATCATAACCTCTCTGAGTACGCGGTAACCCTACTATAAAATCCATACCAACTTCCTCCCACTTCCATTCAGGAATCTTCATTGGTTGCACAATCCAGCAGGTCTTTGATGCTCTGCTTTCACCCTCTAACAAGTGTCACACAATGCCACATACTCAGCCACATCTCGCTTTAATCCAACCCACCAATATTTCTGTTTAAGATCCAAATACATCTTAGTACTACCAGAATGAATGGAATAAGCTGACTCATGAGCTTCGCTAAGAATTGCCTGTCGAACAGCTTGATCCTCAGATACACACAGCCTCTTTCCAAACCACAAAATCCCATTATCATCCATTCGAAAACCCTGGTGACTTACCAATCACTATATCTTCTGCTATCTTCTTCAGTTTCTCATCCTTCAACTGACCCTTGTAAATTTCTTACTCTAAAGTAGGCTCTATCACTAATTCCATTGTATTAGTAACAATTCCTAAATTCAAATATTCAAATTCAGCACATAACTCACTAGTCATAGACAGCGTCCGTATCTCATTGGCATAACTTTTGCTACTAAGAGCATCAGCTACTTTATTAGCCTTACCAGGATGATAGTGTGTCTCAATATCATAATCCTTAATCAACTCTAACCATCTGCGTTGCCTCAAATTCAGATCTGACTGAGTGAAAATATACTTTAAACTCTTATGATCAGTGTATATATCACTCTTATGTCCAATCAAATAATGTCTCTAAATCTTTAAAGCATGAACCACAGCTGCTAACTCCAAATCATGTGTAGGATAATTCAACTCATGCTTTCTCAACTGCCTAGATGCATAAGCCACAACTCTGCCTTCTTGCATAAGAACACATCCCAAACCTTGACAAGAAGCATCACAATAAATAGAAAACTTCTTACTCAAATCTGGCAAAACCAAAACAGGCGCTGTAGTCAACCTCTTCTTCAATTCCTCAAAACTAGCTTGACATTTATCCGACCACACAAACTTGGCATTCTTCTCTAATAGAGATGTCATAGGTTTAGCAAGTTTAGAAAACCCTTCAATGAACCATCTGTAATATCCAGCTAATCCCAAGAAACTATGAATCTCGCTAACATCAATAGGTGATTTCCAATTCAATAGATAAGCAAAATTTGATTTCTCTGTGCAAATTCCAATTTCAGTAACTCAGTAAAACTGTTATATCTCGAGCTACAGACGTCCAATTCAAATGATCTTTACATGGTTGGAAAGCTTACAAAATTATCTACAACTTTTATTCACAACACTTTTTCTGAATCTGTCAAATAATTGGCCAAAAACTAAACTTAACCGAAACTGTTTCAGAATTGCAGACTGTGCAGTAACCCCAACTTGAAATAGATATATCTCTTAGCTCTTAATAGATATTAGAGTGATTCTTGCGGGGTTGGAAAGATATAGAAGTCTAATTATTCTCAGTATAATTTCTTAAATTTCCCATTAATGGATTTTAAGTTATTTCTTAAACATCCCAGACTGACCTAAAAATCAGCAAAGGACAGAACTATGTTCACCTCATAACCAACTAATATATTTTGATCAAACTTAATATTCTTAACCATGGAACTTGTAGGCCTGTCTACAAAACTCCAGCACACATTACAAAGATCCAAATCACACATTATCACATTAACAATCCATCAATCACACAATTGTTCACACCACAAACTGACTCTCAAAACAATCCAACTTAAAATTGACTCGCAACTACTATCGTTCTTATTACATAGGGATTTTTCCTATTTCCTAGTTAAGCTTCTAATAAATCTTGGGATGACCTAACTCCGCCCTTAATTGGTCAATCTCCTTATAAGCTTGCTCCTTAAGTTCTTTTTCCTTCAGCAACTCTTATGCAATGATGATGCCACAAGCGCAAAACTAACTTTGTAAAGGTGTCCTTTAGACCCTTACGATCCTTGTCAATGGTTCCAACAGGTTACCAACCCTAAGAAAAGATACTTGCGCTCGATAGTGACTTTACAACCATGTAGCTAGCTGATGCTTCCAAGTGACGAAATAGAACATATAAAACCTCCATCTTGTGTCGTCTTTTAGCTTGACAACTCCCCTTAAGAAGAGATCAACTAGAGAACACCGAAGGATAACTTGCATTTGTTTCTGAGTGATAACTACTATCGTGTCCTTCTATCATGTCAAAGAGACTCATGAGCATATGCAAGAACAAGTAACCTGCACTTCCTCGCGAGCAGAAAAATAGCAGTGCAGAAATACAGTTATATCTCGAGTTCTACGAATCCGATGATATTGTAGCTTATACCGTTGGAAATCTTATCAAATTTACTACAACTTCCTTATAGAATTCTTCTCCAGATTCTGCAGTTAAGGTAGTTGAAAACTGTGCACAACAGAAACTATTCTAGATTGCTGACAGCACAGATGCGTCGCCTTGTGATTTTCATAACTCCCAAACCATAGTAGCTATCAGGACGGTTCTTACGGTCAGAGAAAGATATTAAAGTCTACTATTGTCCAGAATTTATCCATGATTTTTGGGCATCCAAAAATAGAGATATAAGCTAAGGAAGACAGACTGCTATATAAAAAAACAGGATAAGGTAGAAACGAGATTCAAAGACACTAGAGAGATAGATAACACTAATCTTCAAGTCTTCATGCTTCTTTGCTTTGTGTTGATGAGATATAAGACATGGATCGAGGATAGCCAAAAGATGACAAGAAAGATAAGGTTTGATCTTGAGTTCTTTGTACCTCCTCATGCCTCGTCGCTTGAGATATTCAGGACTTGCTGTTGTTGATAGCAGATGCTACCCCACTTAACAAAGATCTTGTTTTACCTGACGATGTCATTGAAGGCAACACTTTCTCTAAAGCTTGCTGCTAATGATAAGTCCTTCATGTGTCGATCATCCATTAAGATGAGATTAATAAGGTAGCATGACAACCAAGGGTAGACAGGAACGGTGTAAGAGAAAATAGCAAGAATTAGGATCGATTGAAAGATAAGTAAGATACAAGATGTCACTACCCCACTTAACATAGATCGAGCTACTTCTCAAGACTTATACCTTCCAGGCCTACCTTTGAAACACGAGAACAAGAACAACACACAAGCAACACATCAAGCAAAACAAGCACACATCACATCATCGGTACTACACGTGCTTCTTCAATAATGGTGGTCATCCTATTGGCACATTGGAGATGATGAAAGGCCATCGAACTTTGAACCAGGTAAGATCAGAAAACTTTTAGTAAAAACAATATAAAACAAAATCCAAGGGAGTAAGAAATGATAACTCAAAGGAAGCTATCAAGGAGAGGATACAACAGGACAAGGAAGAGGAATAGTCAAAATCAATGAGTCAAGGGATGACAAAATAGTTTTATCGTAAAATAAGCTTTAGAATACGTCCAGTGCTACTTGGCATACGTCCTACAGTCAACACCGCTCTGATACCACTCTATCACACCCGGTTTTCTAAAGAACAAAACCAGGCTAATCATATGTGTGCCCAGGAAGTCCACACATAAGCCAGAATGAAAAAGTATCAGAAACAATGTTATTATATAACGTATACATAGCTATATTAACACTTACATCAGAGTATCGCGGAACGGTGACTAAACTTCGGGCTCCATTCTTCTCAGGGACGGCTGACTGGGGGTAACATATGCCTAGTACTTCTACTAGTCTTCTGGAAACTCCACTACACCTTTGTCCTTTCTCCGAGTAGCATCTTACTACACACTGGAGTGTTGGGGAAATAGCAAGAGTGAGTCCATATCGAACTCAACAAGTATAACACAGGGTTCATGAGGCTCAAAAAGGCTAGACACTGTTTAACTGCGTTTAGCTTTTATTCATCATATATAATTAGCAATTGAGTAGCATCAAGGTAATCCAAATCCCATTAATGAATCAATGATCAATTGTAATAAGGATAATGAATAGCATTAACATGAGCATAATAATAATCAACAATAATTAAGCATGATATAACAATGGTGATCAACTATTCTGTAAGAATCCCCAAGGCCGCTCGTATCCGTGAGCACGGCTAGTATACCAGTTTTTAACTCTGCGCAGAGGTGTACACTTTCACTGTGAGTCATGATTTCCAAATGCATGGATTTGCAAGGCCCAAAACATCAGAGACCATATAAAGCCATTCAAAAGTTCGTCTAACAAATTAGGGCCATTAGATTCACTCGGCAGGCAGATGTAGAACCCCCCTTTCCTGTGGCACAACAACCGCAGCCTATACACACTAGGCCAGGGGCTCGCACTACACCCAACGTGGCAAGCCATTCTTACGCCATTTAAGGTAACCTCTAACAAGCTAGAAAAGGTCTCTTGAACAACTAGAGCCAGAGCCATATAGCCCTCACAGCTGTACTGTATGTCCCGGTGTAACACCCAAAAATTCTAAACTTTAGAAATAAGGAATTTCAAATAATTTAGATAGCGATTAATGGGGAATTAAAATTTTAAAAAAAATTATTATTTGGTGATGCATTCATGCTGTTGCATTTATTTTATTTTGTGGTGTGGACTTTATTTTATTTTGATTTGGTTTGGAAAATTTTATTTGGAATAGTTTGAAAACAAGTAAATAAAGAAAAGAAAAAAAAAGAAGACAACTTACCTTCTTACCTGGTGGCCCGGTGGCAAACGGCCTGCTTTCTTTCCCCGCGCTGGCACCTGCGATCGCGTGGGCCGGCCCAGCAGCCGTGTCAGCCCGAGCCAGCGCCGCATCAGCCCAGCTGCCGAGCCAGCCCAAGCCAGCAGCCGCGCGTTTCCTCTTTCGTTTCACTGACGGATGGGGCCAGCTTGTCAGCGCCCTCTTCTACCTCGCATCGTAGCCGGGTCGGTCACGAGTGCGACCACCGCCGTAGCTGCAACGGATTCTTCGGGATTTCCTACCCGAAATCGATGAGGTGAAGTTACAAAAGGGTAGCCGGGGTTCTCCTCTTTCCGTTTTCCATCTAAAACTCTAGTCCAACCACGTGAAACCGAGCGCTAGGGATTGGGGGGAGTTGGAGATTTCGGTTGCTTGTAGGTGGAGCTCGCGGGTGGATTTAAGGTCGTGTTCTTCGCGTTGGTGAGTCTACAATCTTCTTCTCTACCTTTTCATGCTTTTCTTTTGGTTGGAGAGGCTTCGAATCGAGTTTTTGAAGATCACCGACGAGTTGGTAATGGCGCCGCCGCCCTCCTCTCGTCGCGTGCCTTGCTCAATCTACCGTAGCTAGTATTTACCGCTTAGTTGAGTTCGCACGGAGTTTCTCTACCGTTTGAATCAAACGCGGGCTCGAATGGTGGTCTCGGTGGGGAGGTTCACCATCTCCGGCCATGGAGGAGCCGCCGGCCATGGGGGGCCGCCGGCCGGACTTGAGGGAGGAGACCGGTATGAGTACTGTGGAGTTGCTGATGAACCCGAGCCGTCCAAATCGAGATCAACGGTCCAGATTAGAACTTACCCCTTCGCGGGTAAATTTGTTAAAGAGACCCTCAGCTTTTTAGTTATCAACCCGCGGTCCATAGCGTACTACTGAAAAGGCGTTTTCGTGTTTTGAAAGCGTATTTTCTTCCGGTTTATTCAAAAATACGTTTTCAGGAAATTACAGTTTTGCCACTAGAATTGTTTTGGTCATAAAATCTTCGTTTTAACTCCGATTTGACCCGTTCAAGTTGCGTTAGGTTCGTATTTGCGAACTCTACATGTTAGTGTAGCTGTACAGTAGGTTTGAAAGATTTAATTTTCGAGTTTATATTAAAGTAATTATTTATCTATAGGAAATGTTAGAAAATTCATAACTATCACGTTTTAACTCCGAATTTGGTGATCTTTGCGTCTGTGTGATCGTAGAAACGTGTAGAAGAGTTTTATAAACTTTTATTAATGTTTTGTTATTGTTGGTGTACTGTTCTAATTGTATCTCTTTGTTTGCTTCATGTATGTTTGCTTGGATGCATGTGTGTTGTTGATTGATGATCGAGTATAGACGGTGAGCAGTATCTGGACGATCAAGAGTATTATTTTGAGCCAGACCAGCAGTATCATCAGGAAAGCTTTGATTAAGGCAAGTATAACATGGGACCATCCTTGTTACCTATTCACTGAAATTATCATACATATGCATGTGTCTTCCTTAACAACCATAGAGATTATAACTTAGCTATTGATATCTTGTTTCCTTGTCACCTATGGGTTATGCATTTGGGTAGCTACTGCTAGCGCTTAATCATGAACAATGATCTTGTAATTTGACTAATGGATTATGCAATCAACCAATTAAGATGATGTTATTTCTGTTGAAAGGGGGCTAGAGCATGTGGGTTATTTCGATGCTCTAGTTGCTCTCCGTAAGGACTTACCTGTAAGTGATAACCGGGACATACAGTACAGCTGTGAGGGCTATATGGCTCTGGCTCTAGTTGTTCAAGAGACCTTTTCTAGCTTGTTAGAGGTTACCTTAAATGGCGTAAGAAAGGCTTGCCACGTTAGGTGTAGTGCGAGCCCCTGGCCTAGTGTGTATAGGTTGCGGTTGTTGTGCCACCGGGAAGGGGGGTTCTACATCTGCCTGCCGAGTGAATCTAATGGCCCTAACTTGTTAGATGAACTTTTGAATGGCTTTATATGGTCTCTGATGTTTTGGGCCTTGCAAACCCATGCATTTGGAAATCATGACTCACAGTGAAAGTGTACACCTCTGCGCAGAGTTAAAAACTGGTATACTAGCCGTGCTCACGGATACGAGCGGCCTTGGGGATTCTTACAGAATAGTTGATCACCATTGTTATATCATGCTTAATTATTGTTGATTATTATTATGCTCATGTTAATGCTATTCATTATCCTTATTACAATTGATCATTGATTCATTAATGGGATTTGGATTACCTTGATGCTACTCAATTGCTAATTATATGATGATTAAAAGCTAAACGCAGTTAAACAGTGTCTAGCCTTTTTGAGCCTCATGAACCCTGTGTTATACTTGTTGAGTTCGACATGGACTCATTCTTGCTATTTCCCCAACACTCCAGTGTGTAATAAGATGCTACTCGGAAAAAGGACAAAGGTGTAGCGGAGTTTCCAGAAGACTAGTAGAAGTGCTAGGCATATGTTACCCCCAGTCAGCCGTCCCTGAGAAGAATGGAGCCCGAAGTTTAGTCACCGTTCCGCGATACTCTGATGTAAGTGTTAATATAGCTATGTATACGTTATATAATAACATTGTTTCTGATATTTTTTTTTCATTCTGGCATATGTGTGGACTTCCTGGGCACACATATGATTAGCCTGGTTTTGTTCTTTAGAAAACCGGGTGTGACAGAGTGGTATCAGAGCGGTGTTGACTGTAGGACGTATGCCAAGTAGCACTGGACGTATTCTAAAACTCATTTTATGATAAAACTATTTTGTCATCCCTTGACTCATTGATTTTGACTATTTTCCCTTCCTTGTCTTGTTGTATCCCTTCCTTGATAGCTTCCTTTGAGCTATTATTTCTTACTCCCTTGGATTTTGTTTTATGTTGTTTTTACTAAAAGTTTTCTGATCTTACCTGGTTCAAAGATTCGATGGCATTTCATCATCCATACTTTTCTCTTAGGATTACCACTATTATTGAAGAAGCACGTGTAGTACCGATGATGTGATGTGTGCTTGTTTTGCTTGATGTGTTGCTTGTGTGTTATTCTTGTTCTCGTGTTTCAAAGGTAGGCCCAGAAGGTATAAGTCTTGAGAAGTAGCTCGATCTATGTTAAGTGGGGTAGTGATATCTTGTATCTTACTTATCTTTCAATCGATCCTAATTCATGCCATTTTCTCTTACACTGTTCCTGTCTACCCTTGGTTGTCATGCTACCTTATTAATCTCATCTTAATGGATGATCAACACATGAAGGACTTATCATTAGCAGCAAGCTTTAGAGAAAGTGTTGCCTTCAATGACATCGTCAGGTGAAACAAGATCTTTGTTAAGTAGGGTAGCATCTGCTATCAACAACAGCAAGTCCTGAATATCTCAAGCGACGAGGCATGAGGAGGTACAAAGAACTCAAGATCAAACCTTATCTTTCTTGTCATCTTTTGGCTATCCTCGATCCATGTCTTATATCTCATCAACACAAAGCAAAGAAGCATGAAGACTTGAAGATTAGTGTTATCTATCTCTCTAGTCTCTCTTAAACTCGTTTCTGCCTTATCCTGTTTTTTTTAGAACAGTCTGTCTTTCTTAGTTTATACCTATATTTTTGGATGCCCAAAAATCATGGATAAATTCTGGACAATAGTAGACTTTAATATCTTTCTCTGACCGTAAGAACCACCCTGATATCTATTATGGTTTGGGATTTATGAAAATCACAAGGCGACGTATCTATGCTGTCAGCAATCTGGAATAGTTTCTGTTGTGCATAGTTTTCGACTACCTTAACTACAGAATCTAGAGAAGAATTCTATAAGGAAGTTGTAGTAAATTTGATAAGCTTTCCAACGGTATAAGCTACAATATCATCGGATTTGTAGAACTCGAGATATAACTGTATTTCTGCACTGCCATTTTTCTGCTCGCAAGGAAGTGCAGGTTACTTGATCTTGGATATGCTCATGAATTTCTTTGACATGATAGAAGGACACGATAGTAGTTATCACTCAGAAACAAATGCAAGCTATCCTTTGGTGTACTTTAGTTGATCTCTTCTTAAGAGGGTTTGTCGAACTAAAAGACGATACAAGATGGAGGTTTATATGTTCTATTTCGTCACCTGGAAGCATCAGCTATCTACATGGTTGCAAAGTCACTATCAAGCGTTAGTATCTTTTCTCAGAGTGGTAATCTGTTAGAACATCTACAAGAATCATAAGGGTCTAAAGGACACCTTTACAAAGTTGGTTTTGAGCTTGTGGCATCATCATTGCATAAGAGTTGCTGAAGGAAAAAGAACTTAAGGAGCAAGCTTATAAGGAGATTGACCAATTAAGGGCGGAGTTAGGTCGTCCCAAGATTTATGAGAAGCTTAACTAGGAAGTAGGAAAAATCCCTAGGTAATAAGAACGATAGTAGTTGCGAGTCAATTTTAAGTTGGATTGTTTTGAGGGTCAGTTTGTGGTGTGAACAATTGTGTGATTGATGGATTGTTAATGTGATAATGTGTGATTTGGATCTTTGTAATGTGTGCTGGAGTTTTGTAGACATGCCTATAAGTTCCATGGTTAAGAATAATTAAGTTTGATCAAAATATATTAGTTGGTTATGAGGTAAACATAGTTCTGTCCTTTGCTGATTTTTGGATCAGTCTGGGATGTTTTAGGAATAACTCAAAATCCGTTCATGAGAAATTTAAGAAATTTTACTGGGAATAATTAGACTTCTATATCTTTCCAATCCCGCAAGAATCACTTTAATATCTATTATGAGCTAAGAGATATATCTATTTCAAGTTGGAGTTACTGCACAGTCTGGAATTCTGAAACAGTTTCGGTTAAGTTCAGTTTTTGGCCAATTATTTGACAAATTCAGAAAAAGTGTTGTGAATAAAAGTTGTAGATAATTTTGTAAGCTTTCCAACCATGTAAAGATCATCTGAATTGTACGTCTGTAGCTCAAGATATGACGGTTTTACTGAGTTACTGAAATTGGAATTTGCACAGAGAAATTAGATTTTGCTTATCTATTGAATTGGAAACCACCTATTGATGTTAGCGAGATTCGTAGTTTCTTGGATTTAGCTGGATATTACAGATGGTTCATTGAAGGGTTTTCTAAACTTGCTAAACCTATGACATCTCTGTTAAAGAAGAATGTCAAGTTTGTGTGGTCAGATAAATGTCAAGCTAGTTTTGAGGAATTGAAGAAGAGGTTGACTACAGCGCCTGTTTTGGTTTTGCCAGATTTGAGTAAGAAGTTTTCTATTTATTGTGATGCTTCTCGTCAAGGTTTGGGATGTGTTCTTATTCAAGAAGGCAGAGTTGTGGCTTATGCATCTAGGCAGTTGAGAAAGCATGAGTTGAATTATCCTACACATGATTTGGAGTTAGCAGCTGTAGTGCATGCTTTAAAGATTTGGAGACATTATTTGATTGGACATAAGAGTGATATATACACTGATCATAAGAGTTTGAAGTATATTTTCACTCAGTCAGATCTGAATTTGAGGCAACGCAGATGGTTAGAGTTGATTAAGGATTATGATATTGAGATACACTATCATCCTGGTAAGGCTAAAAAAAGTAGCTGATGCTCTTAGTAGGAAAAGTTATGCCAATGAGATACGGTCGTTGTCTATGACTAGTGAGTTATGTGCTGAATTTGAATATTTGAATTTAGGAATTGTTACTAATACAATGGAATTAGTGATAGAGCCTACTTTAGAGTAAGAAATTTACAAGGGTCAGTTGAAGGATGAGAAACTGAAGGAGATTGCAGAAGATATAGTGATTGGTAAGTCACCAGGCTTTCGGATGGATGATAATGGAATTTTGTGGTTTGGAAAGAGGCTGTGTGTACCTGAGGATCAAACTGTTAGATAGGCAATTCTTCGCGAAGCTCATGAGTCAGCTTATTCTATTCATCCTGGTAGTACTAAGATGTATTTGGATCTGAAACAGAAATATTGGTGGGTTGGATTAAAGCGAGATGTGGCTGAGTATGTGGCATTGTGTGACACTTGTCAGGGGGTGAAAGCAGAGCATCAGAGACCTGCTGGATTGTTGCAACCAATGAAGATTCCTGAATGGAAGTGGGAGGAAGTTGGTATGGACTTTATAGTAGGGTTACTGCGTACTCAGAGAGGTTATGATTCTATTTGGGTGATAGTGGATAGATTGACTAAAGTTGCTCATTTTATACCAGTCAAGACTAAATTACACGGGAGTATAATTAGCTACCTTGTATATAGAAAGAATAGTATGTTTGCATGGAGTTCCAAAGAAGATTCTATCTGATCGTGGATCGCAGTTTACGCCGCACTTTTGAAAAGCTATACATGAATCATTGGGAACAAAATTGAATTTTAGTACATCATATCATCCACAGACAGATGGACAGACTGAAAGGACCAAACAGGTATTAGAGGATATGTTGAGAGCTTGTGCATTGCAATATGGAACTAGTTGGGATAAGAGTTTGCCTTATGCAGAATTTTCTTACAATAATAGTTATCAACAGAGTCTTAAGATGGCACCATTTGAAGCTTTGTATGGACGTAAGTGTAGAACTCCATTGTTTTTGGATCAGACAGGTGAATCTCAAGTGTTTGGTACAGATGTTCTTAGAAACGCAGAAGATCAAGTGTGAGTGATTCGTGAGAATTTGAGAGTAGCGCAGTCTCGTCAGAAGAGTTATGCTGACAATAGAAGAAGAGATTTAGTTTTTGAGGTAGGTGGTTATGTCTATTTGAAGGTGTCACCGATGAGAAGTGTGAAGAGGTTTAACATGAAAGGTAAACTAGCACCAAGGTATGTTGGACCATTTAAAGTTATTACTAGACGTGGGGAAGTTGCTTATCAATTAGAGTTGCCTGAGAATTTATCTGGAGTACATGATGTGTTCCATGTTTCACAACTTAAGAAGTGCTTACGGGTGCCTGAGGAGCAGATACCTTTAGAAGAGTTGACTGTTAAAGAGGATCTTACATATGAAGAGTTTCCAATCAAGGTTTTAGAGACTGCTGAGAGAGTTACTCGAAGTCGGATTATTAAAATGTGCAAAGTGCAGTGGAATCGATATTCAGAGGCAGAGGCAACTTGGGAAAGAGAGGATGAATTGAGGAAATCATATCCGCAGTTGTTTGAGTAAGCAGTTCAATCTCGAGGACGAGATTCTTTTAAGGGGGGTAGAATTTGTAACACCCAAAAATTCTAAACTTTAGAAATAAGGAATTTCAAATAATTTAGATAGCGATTAATGGGGAATTAAAATTTTAAAAAAAATTATTATTTGGTGATGCATTCATGCTGTTGCATTTATTTTATTTTGTGGTGTGGACTTTATTTTATTTTGATTTGGTTTGGAAAATTTTATTTGGAATAGTTTGAAAACAAGTAAATAAAGAAAAGAAAAAAAAAGAAGACAACTTACCTTCTTACCTGGTGGCCCGGTGGCCCGACGGCCTGCTTTCTTTCCCCGCGCTGGCACCTGCGATCGCGTGGGCTGGCCCAGCAGCCGCGTCAGCCCGAGCTAGCGCCGCATCAGCCCAGCTGCCGAGCCAGCCCAAGCCAGCAGCCGCGCGTTTCCTCTTTCGTTTCACTGACGGATGGGGCCAGCTTGTCAGCGCCCTCTTCTACCTCGCATCGTAGCCGGGTCGGTCACGAGTGCGACCACCGCCGTAGCTGCAACGGATTCTTCGGGATTTCCTACCCGAAATCGATGAGGTGAAGTTACAAAAGGGTAGCCGGGGTTCTCCTCTTTCCGTTTTCCATCTAAAACTCTAGTCCAACCACGTGAAACCGAGCGCTAGGGATTGGGGGGAGTTGGAGATTTCGGTTGCTTGTAGGTGGAGCTCGCGGGTGGATTTAAGGTCGTGTTCTTCGCGTTGGTGAGTCTACAATCTTCTTCTCTACCTTTTCATGCTTTTCTTTTGGTTGGAGAGGCTTCGAATCGAGTTTTTGAAGATCACCGACGAGTTGGTAATGGCGCCGCCGCCCTCCTCTCGTCGCGTGCCTTGCTCAATCTACCGTAGCTAGTATTTACCGCTTAGTTGAGTTCGCACGGAGTTTCTCTACCGTTTGAATCAAACGCGGGCTCGAATGGTGGTCTCGGTGGGGAGGTTCACCATCTCCGGCCATGGAGGAGCCGCCGGCCACGGGGGGCCGCCGGCCGGACTTGAGGGAGGAGACCGGTATGAGCACTGTGGAGTTGCTGATGAACCCGAGCCGTCCAAATCGAGATCAACGGTCCAGATTAGAACTTACCCCTTCGCGGGTAAATTTGTTAAAGAGACCCTCAGCTTTTTAGTTATCAACCCGCGGTCCATAGCGTACTACTGAAAAGGCGTTTTCGTGTTTTGAAAGCGTATTTTCTTCCGGTTTATTCAAAAATACGTTTTCAGGAAATTACAGTTTTGCCACTAGAATTGTTTTGGTCATAAAATCTTCGTTTTAACTCCGATTTGACCCGTTCAAGTTGCGTTAGGTTCGTATTTGCGAAATCTACATGTTAGTGTAGCTGTACAGTAGGTTTGAAAGATTTAATTTTTGAGTTTATATTAAAGTAATTATTTATCTATAGGAAATCTTAGAAAATTCATAACTATCACGTTTTAACTCCAAATTTGGTGATCTTTGCGTCTGTGTGATCGTAGAAACATGTAGAAGAGTTTTATAAACTTTTATTAATGTTTTGTTATTATTGGTGTACTGTTCTAATTGTATCTCTTTGTTTGCTTCGTGTATGTTTGCTTGGATGCATGTGTGTTGTTGATTGATGATCGAGTATAGACGGTGAGCAGTATCTGGACGATCAAGAGTATTATTTTGAGCCAGACCAGCAGTATCATCAGGAAAGCTTTGATTAAGGCAAGTATAACATGAGACCATCCTTGTTACCTATTCACTGAAATTATCATACATATGCATGTGTCTTCCTTAACAACCATAGAGATTATAACTTAGCTATTGATATCTTGTTTCCTTGTCACCTATGGGTTATGCATTTGGGTAGCTACTGCTAGCGCTTAATCATGAACAATGATCTTGTAATTTGACTAATGGATTATGCAATCAACCAATTAAGATGATGTTATTTCTGTTGAAAGGGGGCTAGAGCATGTGGGTTATTTTGATGCTCTAGTTACTCTCCGTAAGGACTTACCTGTAAGTGATAACCGGGACATACAGTACAGCTGTGAGGGCTATATGGCTCTGGCTCTAGTTGTTCAAGAGACCTTTTCTAGCTTGTTAGAGGTTACCTTAAATGGCGTAAGAAAGGCTTGCCACGTTGGGTGTAGTGCGAGCCCCTGGCCTAGTGTGTATAGGCTGCGGTTGTTGTGCCACCGGGAAGGGGGGTTCTACATCTGCCTGCCGAGTGAATCTAATGGCCCTAACTTGTTAGACGAACTTTTGAATGGCTTTATATGGTCTCTGATGTTTTGGGCCTTGCAAACCCATGCATTTGGAAATCATGACTCACAGTGAAAGTGTACACCTCTGCGCAGAGTTAAAAACTGGTATACTAGCCGTGCTCACGGATACGAGCGGCCTTGGGGATTCTTACAGAATAGTTGATCACCATTGTTATATCATGCTTAATTATTGTTGATTATTATTATGCTCATGTTAATGCTATTCATTATCCTTATTACAATTGATCATTGATTCATTAATGGGATTTGGATTACCTTGATGCTACTCAATTGCTAATTATATGATGATTAAAAGCTAAACGCAGTTAAACAGTGTCTAGCCTTTTTGAGCCTCATGAACCCTGTGTTATACTTGTTGAGTTCGACATGGACTCATTCTTGCTATTTCCCCAACACTCCAGTGTGTAATAAGATGCTACTCGGAAAAAGGACAAAGGTGTAGCGGAGTTTCCAGAAGACTAGTAGAAGTGCTAGGCATATGTTACCCCCAGTCAGCCGTCCCTGAGAAGAATGGAGCCCGAAGTTTAGTCACCGTTCCGCGATACTCTGATGTAAGTGTTAATATAGCTATGTATACGTTATATAATAACATTGTTTCTGATATTTTTTTCATTCTGGCATATGTGTGGACTTCCTAGGCACACATATGATTAGCCTGGTTTTGTTCTTTAGAAAACCGGGTGTGACACCCGGTTATCACTTACAGGTAAGTCCTTACGGAGAGTAACTAGAGCATCAAAATAACCCACATGCTCTAGCCCCCTTTCAACAGAAATAACATCATCTTAATTGGTTGATTGCATAATCCATTAGTCAAATTACAAGATCATTGTTCATAATTAAGCACTAGCAGTAGCTACCCAAATGCATAACCCATAGGTGACAAGGAAACAAGGTATCAATAGCTAAGTTATAATCTCTATGGTTGTCAAGGAAGACACATGCATATGTATAATAATTTCAGTGAATAGGACAACAAGGATGGTCCCATGTTATACTTGCCTTAATCAAAGCTTTCCTGATGATACTGCTGGTCTGGCTCAAAATAATACTCTTGATCGTCAAGAAATTGCTCACCGTCTATACTCGATCATCAAGCACCAACACACAATCATCCGAGCAACCATACACTAAGCAAACAAATAGACATAATTAAAACAGTACACCAACAGTAGCAAAACAATATAAAAAGTTTGTAAAACTCTTCTACACATTACTATGATCACACAGATGTAAAGATCACGAAATTCGGATTTAAAACGTGAAAGTTATGAATTTTCTAAGATTTCATATATATAAATAATTACTTTAATATAAACTCGAAAATAAATTGTCACAAACCTACTGTACAATACTACCAACATGTAGAGCTCGCAAATACGAACCTAACGCAATTTGAACGGGTCAAATCGGAGTCAAAACGGAGAAGATATGGCCTAATCAAGATTGTATGTATATACGTATTTCTATTGTATTTCGGGATTTGTTTTTCTAAAGGAAAACGGCAATAATGGGCGTATGACATCATCATGACATCATTGCGATGTCATCAAGCTAGCAATCGGAATTGAGTAGCGCAGCACGCACGTTGCCATGGCTGGAGAGCAGAGGACCTCGCTAGAGTTCACCAAAACGGCGATTCCAGGCTTGATTGCTTCAACAAGTGGCATAGCAAGATAGATATCAAGCTTGCGAACTCGATGGGGGTAACGGTTGAAGCAAGGAAGGGACGATGACGGCGGCATGCACGTTTTTGTGGCTTGGCTTCAACGGTGAGGACGTGCACACAGTAGAGAGTGGGAGAGCGAGGGGAGATGGATTCAGAGGTTCCTTACCACCACGCGTAGCTAGGTAGGGGATCGGGGCATCGGTGAAGCTGTAGAGGCGACTCGGCGACATCGAGCTCCACACAGCGAGATCCAGGAAACATCACTAGGCTAGCTTGGGGTGAGGCGAAGCGAGATAGGGTTCGGTAGGGAGGCGGCGGAGTGCGGGGGCTTGGTATTTAAGACTAGAAAGCTGCTTGGAGCGCAAGGCAAAGCGACGCGGGGCGAACGCGGACTTCATCGGCGGCGGTGGTACTCCGGTTCGGAGTCCAGCTCGAACACGGGAGGAGGAATACACTTATGACATGCGGACCCCACCCGTCAGCGAAAGGAAAAGGAGGGAGGCGGCTGCTGCTGGGCTCTACCGAGCTGGCCACTGCGAGCTGGGCCGGCCCACACAGACACGAACGCGAGGGAGTCAGGCCTTGGCCCCAACGGCCATCGGGCCGCCAGGTAAGAAAGTAAGCTGTTCTTCTTCTTTTCTTTCTTTTTTTTTCTCTTTACTCTATTTACTTGTTTTCAAACTATTCCAAATATTTTTTTTCAAACCAATTCAAAATAAAATAAATCCACTACACAAAAATAAATGCAGCAGCGTGAATGCAACACCAAATAGTTTTTAAAATTTTAATTTCCCATTAATTGCTATCGAAATCATTTGAAACTCATTATTTCTAAAGTTTAGAATTTTTGGGTGTTACATCTTCTCCTTAGACTGGAGAGCCTCATAAACTTCCTTTAGGGTTAGTTCATCACGGCTCAAAAGTATGGTGTCACGAAAATTTGCATACGAATTTGGCAAAGAACATAACAGTAGAAGACCTAAGTCCTCATCATCATACTTCACCTCCATCGACACTAGGTCGGCCACGATCTTCTTGAATTCAGCGATGTGGGTCATCACCGAATCCTCCTCCTTCATCTTCAGAGTGAACAGCTTCATCTTCATCTGCATCTTACTGGTTAGATCCTTGCACGTACAGATCGATTCCAGTTTCAGGCATAGTTCTGCAGCAGTTTTCTCTTTCAAACACTCCTACAAAATATCATTATGAAGATGTAACTGAATTAGGGCGAGAGCCTTCTGATCCTTGCGGATCTCCTCAGGAGTCCAATTGGCTTTACTCTTGCCGAATTTATCCAGCGCCTCATCGTAGTCATGAGTCTGCGCCAGAATTCCCCACATCTTGACTTGCCATAGCGAGAACCGCGTGTCGTAGTTCAGCAGCGGAAGATCGAACTTCATCGACGTCGTCATGAACCCTACAGCAACCGAAGCTCCGGTACCACTTGTTATCAACGACGTATGGAATATGAAGTAAAACGAAATCAATCACAGCGGAGACACACGATTTAACGTGGAAAACCCCTCCAAAGCGAAGGGGAAAAACCACGGGCACCAGCCAGCAACAATCTCACTATCTCAAGAGTTTTGGGTTACACGTCTGCGGTGGCTTACAAGAGAATCAAGTCTCCAAGAAACCCTAACAAGAGTTTTGGGTTACACGGGCCGGAGTGTAGCGGAGTCAGAAGCCCGGCCTATATCTTGCAGTGAATTTGGAACACTCCAATACAAGGGAGAGTGTGTTCCAAATCTCAGAGCTCTTGAACATGTATCTATCTACGTCCGAAACCCCAAACCAAATCTCAGAGCTCATCGTGCGCTCAGGTCCTAGTGGGAAGGTGCTGGAGGAACACCACCATCTCCTAGAAATCCAATTTCAGCAGCTTGGTCTGAAAACTCGATGAGGATTTGCACAAACCAGTTACTAAGGGGTGCCATAACTATGTAAACAAGGAAATTCATCTGGTAGGTTGTCTCCTTCAGCAGAATATGTACCCCACAGGTGTGTGAGAAGATGAACGGGTACCTGCAATTTTGTGACAAGATAACAATTTAATGTGTGTGTGTGTATGAAGTGCAAAATTAGGTGCTGCAAGACAAACCTCCCGTGGCATAGTGCAATCGAACCAACAGAAGGCAAACTGAAGAAATTCTAGTCATTAATTGTGATTTGACACTGGTTCTGCAAATACCCAAAATAAGATGTCCAAAAAAAATGGTTTTCAGTATACTATATGGGGAGAAATAATTCTGTAAGATAACAACCAGATCTCGTTTCCAGAATTATTTTTAGTATTAAAGCCACTACATACTGCAGTTATTAAGTAGGAAAACAAATTGCCAGAAAAGCTGAATCAGTGGAACATTACCGTCTTTATGATGAACAAGTTTCTTCAGTCTAAAAAGGGCTCTGAATTCCTGGTTGCGCAACGGTAACAGAAGGCACTCTTTCGCCACAGCACATTTCTCACATCGAAGCAGACTGTTATCGAAGACACCAATAATAGCCTGTTTGGTAGTTAGACATGTCATGTGGAGAAAGATTGCCCGTAGACCAGGTGTCCATGTTGCCCTATAGGCTTTCCAATAAAAATGCGACCAAGCATATGGCATAGCAAGGTCATTTATTCCTTGGACATAGTCACTTGCTGGATGATGAATGGCCCTGGAATTGTCGAATAAAAAACAAATAACAAAGATAAGATGATTGTATTATGTGTGACATAGTCAATCTGCCAAGAAAAAGAGAATGGTATGAAAAGTCATGTTTAAACCAGCAGCGTTGGATTGCTACAAATGAGATTTTTTTAAAAGAATAAAAGAAACAAGTTACCATATGGGAGAAGGAAAATAAACACATAATTGCAATTATTTCATCTAAGTCTCCAGATAGTGGGAACTTAATACAGGTGATGCACTAGCATTAAGACTAAATACTTGCAAGTCCTAGAAATAATCAACAAGTCATGATTGTTAAAAAATAATTGTTTCATGTGTCAATGAAATTGAGAAATTTTTGCTAATGTAATCAACTTACTATGATAGTGCCACACAGAAGATACATGATATAACTCATGCATAGTTCCAGATTTAACTGCACAAATCGCCTAGATGGAAACTCAACAAGGCATTTGATGGTTCACCAATTAGTTTTACAAAATTGGTTCTACTCAAAGAATTTCCCCCAATTCTATAGCAAACCAACAAGAGATCGGGACTTTCCACAAAATTGTATCCACTAAATCGTGCTTTCCCACCAAAACACATAAGAGTTTCTATGGATAAAGATGAATTTCACAAAATCATGTATTTCCACATGGACAAGAAGTACTTGGTCAACTCCACAAGGAGGAAAGTCATGAATCAAAATGTCAAAAGGGCACATTTTTCCACTGAACAAGCAATAAAAATGGTCCATCCAAGTGACACCTTACCATGTATAGGGAATGTGTTCCAGATATTTCTAAAAATGCAGGTGCTGGAAAAAAAAAAAGGCAACATCAGGTAGAGTGTTACAAGAATAAGATGATGGCCCAAGCCTGGCCCAAACTTCAGAACGGTCGTCTTACACTTGATTTAGACCGACTTGGCTGTTGAGGAACTTCGTTGCACTACACAGAGGGCCAACCTTGGGAGAAATTATTCTTGGGGAGTCCTAGCTTCTCAATTTAAGTGTAGGTTCTGCTTTTGCATGGCCTCCTGCAAAATCCTCTCTATTGCTAATGCTTCTGAACTTTATTTGAAGAACCTGAAACAATGTCAGAAGCACTAGTTGCCAAGCAATCTTGACCATTACTAGACAGTGGTCAGCATGTATTTAATTTTTTCACAAGGTATCATGAGAGGAAAGAATAAATAAAGGAAAGCAATTAGAAGCACTAGTTCTTGAGGCCACAAGAAGCTTCCAAGAGATACATCGCTAAACCGGTAGAACACAGGTTATAGCATGATAAGGTTCAGCTTATTCGGTGTCCAACTTGCATGCACTATGTAAAGTGCGCATATCATGAGTTAACTAAAAATAGTTCAACCATGCAAAACAAGCCTGCAGTAGAAACTACGGTTGTCCATTTGAAATTTGTGTTGGCTACGAAGCAACACCTAAGCTTCAAACACAACCATGCTTGCATGCCGCTTATTTTTCATATTTGTTGGCTACTCCTCAGAAACTCCATCAGCAAGAGTATTGGCCATAGCATCTCCATCATCAACAACCTCCTCATCATCATCATTAGCTGGGACATCATCTCCATCTAGGGGAGCAGCAGAAATAGCAACATTGCCGTCACCATTCTCTCTTTCTTCCTCTTCCTCTTCATTGTCCGCAACTGCCAGCAAAAAGTTCTGTTTCCTTAGCATATTATAACGAGTTTGGCATTGTATATGATAATATGATAATAACAACTTATGATGCACTAAGTACTTAAAATATACAATATAACTTCTTTAGTTTTTTATTCATATGACTCAGAAACGAATGTGTCAGCATGTAATAAGGTAATGCGTGTTACTGTGCGCACCATTCTCTTGTTCTTGTGGAACAGGAACAATGTAGATCCTCTTGACAGAAATGACAAAAATCCTGCAGTATTAACTTGTTACTACTTTTACATAACAAGCATTGTTGGTAATTTGGAAAGGAGAGACAAAACGAAACATATATACATCGAGTGAGGAAGAGTGAGTGAGAGAGAGAAGTTGAAGGACTCACTCCCATGGAACTTCCCCAAGGAAGAAACGATCACCATCCACGTTATCATAGAAAAGAATGAAGTTGTTGTCATCTGATGCCCCATCAACTTCATTGTTTTCTAACCCATTAAGTTCACATGATGGCACTATAAAATTGAAGAAAAACGAATAAATTAGTATGGTCATATTCGAACTTGATTATATACATTTTTAAACTGTGATGTACGTATGTGGTTGTGTGTCCTTAAATAAATTTATAATGATTTTGTAAGAAATATATAATTGTGTTACATGAAAAATGGAAGTGAATCCAATACCACTTACTCTATAGAAGAACACTTTTGAGAGATGAAGTACTTGTAAAAGTAGAAAGTGGGAGGCACCTAACCTTATAATTCTATATTAAGAAAAAAAAGGTGCCAAAAAATAGAGCCAAACATGACGCTCACAGTTGATGCACAATTATGGTAGTCTACTATTTGTTTTCCACTTCAAGAGAAAATCAGCAAAACATTATATAATAGATCCTCTGAGTGCATGATCCCAATTAAAAGATGTAATTTTACAAGATACTCTAATGTCAATTCTTGCTCCTCATGATTTTTGCATACACCAGAAGAAAGAAATTGACTCAAGATTTTCAAAGATTACATATGTGCCATTACTAGATAGTATTTATAATCTAGATCCTCTATAAATTGGTTGCTAGGGTGATATATGTTAGAAACTAGGATATCAATCTAGGTGTATACAAGTATGTTGAGTTGGATGGATCATAGTCAAAGATTTATTCAATTAATGGTACAAATCCAAGTGAATCAAGAACAACTACATCGACGTATTGACCAAATATGTGTATGGAGAACTTTTACTTACTAGAATAGTTGTTGCCTAATCTTTTTAAGGTGAAGGACAACGAGGCGTAGTTCTGGTGAGTGGCCAGATTTATCTTCCTCCCGACAACTTCACCTTGCATGAAAACCTTCACAAACCTTGATGATGAGAATCTAGGACGCACCTCAACCTCAGGCGTAACAGAAGTATTGGTACTCTTGATCTCATCCATAAGAGATTAGTGCCGGACTCCTAGTATGCTATGATATATATCTATTAAGATGCCCAAATTAGTTGTCACTAGGAAAAATTGCATATCTTGTGTCAAAGAGAGAATAATGATTCTAATATTGAAAAACGGAAATAAATGAAATGTTGGGATGCAAGGTTTCTCCTAACCTTGACAGATGATATCTGTGCAGATCACAATAGGCATACCTAGTCGAATGCCAACTGTGGGTATTTATAACACATGGAGTGACCCTACTATTAAATGAAGTTCAGCTAGCATAGCCATTTTTCACAACTACCCTTGTATAATATAGTATTTTAAAAAATTATTCCAAGATAGCTAGTCTTTTCATCTGCACACACATATATATTTTCAATAGTATAAGGGGCTCAATTGAAAATATGTGGTTGACTTGCAAGTATATCTATAACATTTAATGTCCTATGAATGAATTTCATCATATCTTACTCTTTAAAAAATGTTACATTGCATTTATGTTACATAATAATTGACCTTCACCAGTACATATGCCGTCACACGGTTTGTTGTCTTCTTTACGTGTAGAAAACAAATCAACTGGTTTTCTTAAGTTACTTTCTTAAACACCATAGCATGGTGATGAAACCGGTTTGTCTGTATTATATGTTTGTTTCCTTCATAGGTTCTATGCTTTTGTAGAATTTTATCTTTATTTTACAATAAATACAAATCATATCTCATCATATGTTTATGAAAATCAATATTCCACCTTGTATTGAATATATTACTCCATAGTTGATACAAATTGTGCATTGTAGAAAAATTTCCACTCGAAGTACCAATCCACAAAAAATTCAATACTTCCTCTTGTTGTTCACAGATTAAATTCATCATTGTTTCACTAAAAAACATGATAAAACAATTCTGTTAGGTAAAATCTTGGATCCAATATTGCTCTATTGCACTTGTATTGGTGTCGTATTATGAAAAGTGATCATTGATCACTCTTTGGGTGCAATATTCAACTAACATATAGTAGGCGGATACATAATTTTAATTGAAATATAATATTTTTAGATTTCCATGCATATATTAAACTAGTCGTGTGGAGGAGAAAAGACAAAAAAAATGAACAAGAGACAGATTTGTAATTATGTAGATCATGGTAAATATGTAATCAGTGTAATTGAATTAGTGAAATTAAATAATATTGTTAACTATACTAAGGTTTCTTAATTTTCAAGTGTAAGAAAAAATTTAAATATGTTTTACATTTTGTATATAATAGTAGCATCATATAATCTACCAACACTAAGGAAAGGCGGACACTATATGGCTAATTAAACATTAGTTTTCACAAAACAAACAAAATAAAAAAGCTCACTTTCAATCAAGATTTCCTTTATCTATTACACTAGGTATAACTTATAGAGAATTAAAAAGAGGCCATTTTATAGTAAACACAAAGAACAATAAGACCTAGTTGAAAAATTTATTAATTTATCATCATGCTATCAAAGTTCATCACAAGATGGTTGGGTAAAATCATTAGGCTAGTCTAACCATCTTGCCTTGCATAATATGTTACTCAATAGTGCCCGACACAAATAATTTGCCTTCTATATATTAATTTGATGGTTGGGAACTTCATTGCTTTATTGATCCATTGCTCATACTGATGATTGCACCTTTAGGAATGTCCCAACCATTTGTTCATACATTGACAAGGAGTCTTCAATTCACATAAACCTTCTATCAATTATGCCCAAAAAATAAAATAGCTTTGATTATGATACCCTCTTTCGATTCTCATGCTTCAAGTCACTTCGTGTTGAACCATAATTTCCATTGTATATTGAAGCCAACACTAGTACTATTCTTTTTTGTTGGGATTAGATGTATAAATTTTGTGGAGGTATGGAGACCGAGTGTTGCTCGGGATTCTTAAGGGTTGAAAGATATTCGGAGATGGGCATGCTCTAGTGTTGTATACAAAAATAAGAATATGGAATAATAAATTTAAGATATAGGAATTTCCTAGTAATCATTGTTTTCGTTAGCAAATAGCACCACTACTCGACCACAATCCCTAAGGTTTGAAGTGGTAAAGGTTGAAAGGCTTGCGAACCAACTGTCCTGTCCATCTTTGCAGCACCACCGCATGTGACTTTTTTCTTAGTAAACTAAATATGGTTTAGATGTTAAGACTAAAACCATTATTTAGTTTGTGATAGTGTTAGGATATGCACACCATTTACTTGAAACTTAAGAATACCAAGAACTAGGGTGGGCATTCATTTATGATCAGAAATTCAGTTTGTTATTTCATTTCAAGAAATATTCTGTCCTCTTAAAATGAACTAGATTAATGACAAAAGTTTTGGTGACCGATGGTTTGGAATTTTCTATTGGTCAGTATTTTGGTTAGGAGAAAGGTCGGTGACACTAGGAGTATGTGATTGTGCTTACGTAGCATGGCGGGATCCAAAAGCACTAGGAGCTGAGGTCTAGGGCATTGGAGTACTCAGTACTGAATGGCATAGGACTAGTGTGTAGTTGGTGAGGTGGCGAGCTGTGCAACCACTGAAAGTGTCAGGTTGCTTGGAGGTGACCAACTACATGTGGGTACCGAAAAGCGTCTAGCCAAATGGTCCACGACAAGCTACAAGCTGTAGCCTGTAGGCTATCCACTGGACTAGGTGGTCTGCGCGTGTCAACCGAGGTCCTGTCTAGCTCGGCGCCTAGACGGGAGGGGTAACATCCTAGGGCCTAGGCCAAGAGGGGACCCACAATATCGCATATATACATCACGCAACCACACTTTGCTGCTCTCCTATTGCTAAGTGGCCTAGCCACTCAGGGAATTTTGTGCCTTCACATAGTTTCTCATTATCAATCCATTATGTATTATTAGTTAAATTCTTAGCATGTTAGATTAATAGATTGTTAGAGTTTCTAAACTTCTAATTCTATGTATTTGTTAGTTATTTTCTTAGCCAATTATTTCTCTATTATCTAGGATATGTACCTAGATGTGAAGCATGAAGAACAAAAGTGACTCTAATTGTGTATTATGCCAATATGTCAAGTAAGATTCTAAGACTGGAGTTTTTTTTGCATCAGAAATGTTCAAACGAGTTTTGTTTTATAGAACTGGAGAATTATTATCGATGAAGTTGTGGGAAGTTTGGTTTTTAGCTAAGATAATCATTCTTGTTTCATTTGACTACTCTTTTAGTTTATATTATCAACATTTTTCAAGAATTAAGTACATTTTTCTAGTACTACTATATTCTTTATCATGTTGCAGGTAAAAAAGAATATTTGGTCAAAAGGGCCATATTATCTCTTCTACCCTAGGGCTCTCAAA
This sequence comes from Saccharum hybrid cultivar R570, assembly GCA_038087645.1. Lineage (NCBI taxonomy): Eukaryota > Viridiplantae > Streptophyta > Magnoliopsida > Poales > Poaceae > Saccharum > Saccharum hybrid cultivar. Next base: position 11,272,911 of record JAQSUU010000703.1, read on the forward strand.
ACTACAAAGCTGGCCTTGACCAGGGTTGATGGTGAGCTGTAGGTGGGTTGAATAGCTCATGGGTGGTGATAGAGCGAAATGAATAATGCCTAGGTTAAACCTTGGGCTAATCAAACATTGTTCGAAGCTCTTCATGCATGTGTGGGGGCAAAACCCAATTGGGATTTCAATTTTTAGGGTTTGGTGTCACATAATACTGATTGGTATGCAAGATGATATTTGAAAAAGGGGGAAACATGATAAACACAATGTGGTTAACAAGTCATATATCTGCCTTATTTATCACTGCTGAGACCAATGTTGACAGCATGTTTCTTCCTCTTAGATTGTTTTTTCTTACATAACGATCAAAATTATATGCACATTGATTAGGAAACAACAATGGTACAACATAACTCACGTAGATACTAGCTACCTCACTTAATAGTTAGTACAAGAAGAAAAGTACATAATTCGGAGCTATATATGCCAAATCAAGAGATGTGCAAGGATATGGTGCATATATGCTCATGTCCTTGTGACCACTTGCTTGAAGAGTGCCTTCAGTCATTTGTTGGTTCTTCGGTTTTATATTTTCTGTCACCTTCACCTTGACCTAAAAAGAAATTGTGTAACAACCATATCATGGTATAAGCAACGTTGATTCATGAATGGTAGTCACTGTTGTCTTTATCTATACCTAATATTAAAAAGGCAAAATTTCTCTCCACCTTATTTTTCATTTGGCCCATTCTTTCGGCCCAACTAGAAGCCCACTCACTTGCCCCGCTCGCACTCGCACTCCTCCACTCATGTCTCCATAATGCATGTCACCACCACTCTGTCCTCTCCAAAAAAACACACTACCATCGCCACTCGATACCTGGTTAACCGTGGGTCAAGAAGAGATCTTGGCGTCAGGAGCCGATCGGACGTCCATGTCCATCACGTGGCTCTATTTCTTGGCCACCATCGCGGCAGGGGTGGGCGCGTGCCCGCATGGCGGTGTGCGTCTAGGAGGCTATCGGGATGGTGCTCTGGTGGGCTGGGGTCACCACCGTGTCGTGGAGGCCAAGCTCGACCTGGCGAGCTTGACGGTGAAGATCTAGGTGGCAGAGATGAGTTGGTGGTGGTGGTCGATGAGGACAGATGGCAGGCGGTAGTGGAGCTCTGGTGAGCTTTGGAGGAAGGTGATGGAGAACTGGATTGGCGATGGAGCTTGTGGTGCCGAGGGTGAAGAAATCATGGCATGGGAGGTCTCTAGAGAGGAGATCGGGTCGACAGCAGTGGCCTCGGCCGTGGTGTCGGCGACGTTTGGGGTGGCTCTAGAGCGAGGGAGGGGATGGGGGCAGGGCCGATGTGGCGGCGATGAGTGTGCATGGTCCTCAGGGCCAGCGTATATAGGGTAGAGAATGGAGCAGAGGGCCTGAGATGGAACTCATGCATCCGCTAATGGCGCCGGGCATGGAGGCTCTTGATTGTGGCGTGCGAGAAGAAAAGGGAAGGGGTGGGGGTGATGGAGGCGTGATTCATGGCGCCTTGATTGGATGGAGGAGAAGGGGGCCGCACCTAGCCGGAGTAGCGGCTTAGTGCTTCTCCTCGGCTGGAGAAGGAAAGGAGCAGGCTGAATTTGGGAACGGAGGGAGGTAGGGGATGACAACGTGGGGAGCCACTCGGCAGCGAGGGAACGAGCCCAATTGTCATTGGGTCACATAGAGAAGGAGAGGGTGGGCTGCTACTAGCTCTTGGGTTGTGGCCAAATCGGAAGACTAGGGCATGGTGAGCTCTCTGCGTGGGCTGGCAGGGTGGGATCGCGGGGATGGGCCGAAAGGCTTGTGGCCTAGGAGGGTGGAGAAGAGGAGTTCGCGGTGCTCAGGAAAGAAAGAAGGGAGCAAGTTGTCGGCGAGCTTTTGGCCCAAGAAGAGAAAATGCAGTAGCCTGGGCCAAAAAGAGGTAGGATGGAATAATATGTGCACGGTGACATAGACTTAGTTAATGTCAACCAAGAGGCTAATCAATCTATGCTTATAGGTAGTTGAGCACACCAAGGATAGCGGAGGTCAGGGCGAGACAACTACGAGTGAGCAAATGCTGATTTGGATGTTGAAAGCGCATAACAACCCGTTGCAACATGCAAGCACTTTTGCTAGTATATTAAAAAATGAATGGTAGTCAATCTAGGAACATGTGTAACAAAACAACATTATATTGCAATTACCTTTGTCACTTGGTGCTGGGTTTCGGACAATGTACAATCTTTTAGCAGACGCTAGGAATAATCTGCAGAAAATGCATAGCAACATTATTTTTTCCCACTTTGGGATAACTCGCATTTCCATGATATATTTTCTAAATTTTAAAATCTATATATAATACATGAAAATAATTTTAAATATGATTATTCCTAATCTGTTAACCATCATGATTTTCCTAGTTAATTTTTGTCATGTGCAAAGTATACTATATTTTTCAGTAGTACAAAATTCTAGTGGACTCAGCACATTATGAATTACAGCGATGGTGTGTTGTCATTTTGCAGTAACATTAATGCAGGCCAAGAATCCATTCCAGAATATCTATATATAATACTAATATTAATATTATATTGAACCATTATATATATATATATATATATATATATATATATATATATATATATATATATATATATATATATATATATATATATATATATATATATATATATATATATATATATATATATAGTTTGGCGGATGGCAAGCAATCGGCTGCAGTTACTTACTCCCATGGAACGTCACCAACCAGCATTCGGTCACCCTCAAAGTCTTCATACAGGAATATGAACTTGTCACTATTAGGAGCTTCTTTTTCTCCCGTGCCTGCACCTGAACAGTCTGCGGCTGCATTTGCAGAATGAAATCCATTTAAAAAAAAAAAACAGTCAATGAGACATATCACCATGGTAGAGAAATTGGAATCCAACTTTGAAGCAATAAATAAATACCAGCACCAAGAGAAATCCACTAGATATAGTATAATATAATATAATAGTTCTCAAAGCAACCGCTACCTCTAACCTTTTTTTTTGGAACCAGTATCTCTGACTTTTTGCAAATCAGTACCTCTAACAATTGATAATATTTTGTTGTTGTTGTTATTATTCAGTCTTGTGTTGTTGTTAGGCTTCACTTTTTTGTTTTTATTAATAATTAATACTAGCGAAACATGCTCGTGCGTTGCAACGGTATGTACCAATTATTATTAATAATTAATACTAGCGAAGCCTAACTTTGTGCCGATCTACACGGCGAGCTCCAGCTGCTCCTCGAGAATGTTGATGAACATGTCGTCCGTCCCAACCACCATGATGTCCCCAACCCTCACCGCGAACTGCCCTGCCTTGGCATCCGTCACGGCTGCTTTCGCCCTTGGCGCTGAGCTGAAACGGGGTCGTTGGAGCCTAGAGGACAAGAGACGTTGTTTCCGTCGGGCGGCAGTGAAGGAGGAGCGAAGCTTCTTTAGTGTGGTGCGGGAAAAGTGCAGCAGCGGCGGGCGACAGGAACATGATCTTGCTTTCATGGAGCACAAAGAAAGCGATGTCGCCGATGTACGGTAACTCCAAAACGTTATCGGCGAGCGATAGGATCAATGCCGTCGACGCCACCAGCACACCGGATGCGACCATCTCGCGGTAGGCCCGCTCCAATAGCACGCAGGGCAGACGCGCGTCCATGCCGGACTCGGCGTATGCGCCAACGCCGTCTGCCACGGCGAGGACGCTGGCCTTTGGTGTTCCCGAAGTGCGCATTGCAGTTGTGCACCGGCACGTAGTATGACGCCTAGTCAATCCTCGGTGCTGCCGACGCCGCAATGTCGGGTTCCATGGGGCCACTGTCTTTGGCACCGGCACCGTCCTCCATCGCTGGCGGCTGCAATAGGGAGGCGGCGAAGTCGACGACCTCATCGTCCTTGCCGGGAGCTAGCGAGGCCCAACGCTACACGGAGTACGCTTCTTTACTCGAGCTCACATGCCTATTAGAGAAAGGTCGTGGAGTCCGTTTAGGATTGTATGTGTGTTGTATGTGTGCATATCCGTTTTTTTCTCGTGTTGACGCGAGATTGAGTCTTACGTGAGATTGAGTCACGGACGATTACATCTTATACGTAAGATCATTGGTGAAAAAAAAATCATGGCAAAAAATTTGTCTCTTTATTATTATTATTATTATTATTATTATTATTATTATTATTATTATTATTATTATTATTATTATTATTATTATTATTATTATTATTATTATTATTATTATTATTATTATTATTATTATTATTATTATTATTATTATTATTATTAGGTATAGATAGTGGGCAGCTGTCTCCTGCCTATTCGTTTTCATAGACTATGGGCTGATTGGGCTAGTATTGATCCAATTGGGCCACTCAGTTCCAAGATGTCCTTAAAAAATTAGCTTGGCCATGGGCTGGTTGGGCTAATCTTAACCGAACTGGTCCAACTCAGTTTATGGGCTTGGTCTGATTGGGTGAGCATTAATTCAAATTGGGCCACTCAGTTTGAGGATTCCTCTCCAGAAATAAAAATAAAACAAGTTTTAATTTTGCAGGGGGTAGTTTGCTTGTACTTACGGCAGAAGAAGTTTGTTGTCATGTTGGCGAGCACCCTGGAGAGGGAGTCGTAGCCGCCTTGGGCCCTCAGGTTGATCTTCCTGCCAATCGCGTAGCCCTCCATGTGCACCTTGGCGAACATGTTCGCCGGCGGCGGCCGTAGTGTCGCCACCACCGTGGTGACCGTCGGCGGCAGCGGCGCCGCCACACTGTTCTCGACGCCGGCTGCGGCGTGCGTCGTCGTGGTCGTGCTTTCGGGTCCGTCGGCGGCGGTGGCGTCAGTCTTGGTTACTTGCATGGCGGTGACAATGTTGCGCCGGGAGGTGTGCACCGGCGGCCAGCCGACGGCCGACGGCGATGTGGCCACACGGTCATCACTAATTGACATGACAGGGGCAAAGATAATTAATCTGGCGAAGCACATGTAGTATGTCAAATATAGAGCACTACATACGGAGAAGTGGAGATCAAATATGAACAATTTTCAGTGAAACTTTTATGCGAACCGCAAGCACAGTAATTGTTTCTATAACAGACATCTACTTGGTCCGTCCACAAAGAATATATCATTCTCACTTCGCGAGAGGGAGAGGTCGAATATTTTTTAACTTTGACCAATTGTTATATAAAAAATATTAATATTTATAATATATAATTAGTATCGCTAGATAAATCGCTAAATATATTTTTATACTAAATTTATTTAGTCATATAAATATTGTTAATATTTTCTTTAAACTGGTTAAGTTTGAGAAAGTTTGATCTCATAGCATCTTTTTTTTGGGCGGGGGGACGGAGGGAGTAAGTCTCTAAAACAAATATATAGAGACAGTAAGTTGTTACTTGTTACAGTCGTTTGAAGGAAAGTATGGATGACATTGCAGAAACGGAAACTTTGCAGGAGTTGACACAATGTATTACTACTAAGGTTGTTTCTTCATAAAGTACTGAACGAATTTTTAGTGGTTAAAAGATTGTTACACACACGGATCCTAGTAGAATAAAATAAAAAGGGGTAAAGGAAGCGCATGATGAGCCCATCACATGCATGGCCACAAAGCACAAGCTGTTCAATTATTGATGAGTACTTTAGTTAGCGGGCAGTAGCACACATCCATATGGTAGCATAGGGCAAGGCAACAAGGCTGGGACGGGACGGGACCCAAAAAGTGAATTTTGTGGAAAAGACTGCACTGTAGGCAGCAGGTAGCAGCTAGCAGAGGAGGCCCGGGTGGCCGGGCAGCCATGCCATGCCGCTGCGCTCATCATCATTGCTGCCCCGCACGGCTGCAACCCTACCATGCACACCACTTTCCCTGTTGCTGTTGCTGTTGCTGTTACTGTTGCAGTTGCAGCCCAAAGATCTCGTCTAGCTACTCCGTCCGATGTACGTACGTCCTGCTCTCGCTCGTCTGTGTTGTCGTCGTCGTCGTCTCCTCGCTCTGCTCTGCTGCTCCATAACGGTTCGAAAAGAGAACAAGAGAGCCATCCATTCGATCTCTGCGCTAGCTGTTCAGTTTGCCCCCACACATGCATGCATTAATTCTTGACTGGACGACTGCCGTTACCTTCGTGGTCCAGCTACCTTGTGCAGGACGATGACCATAGAGGGTGTGTTCACTTCGCGAAAAGTAGGTGAAAAGTTACTGTGACATCTTTCGTTGTTATTTGGCAAAATTTGTCCAATCATGGACTAACTAGGCTTAAAAGATTCGTCCCGACATTTACAGACAAACTATGCAATTAGTTATCTTTTTTACCTACATTTAATACTCCATGCATGCGTCGAAAGATTTGATGTGATGGGTGGAAGAGGAAATATTTTGGGTTGGGATGGGGAAGTGAACAAGGCCAGAGTGGGTTTATATATGGGTGAAAAGTTTTTGAGATAATGTCACATCGGATGTTCTGTGCGAGCTCGGAAGGGATTTTTGGATACTAATAAAAAAATTAATTACATAGTTTGCCTGGAAACCGCGAGACGAATTTATTAAGCCTAATTAATCCGTCATTAGCACATTTGTTACTGTATCACTTTAGTGTCTAATCACGGGCTAATTAGGCTCAAAACGTTTGTCTTACGATTTCCAACCAAACTATGTAATTAGTTTTTTCTTCTACATTTAATGCTCTATACATGTGCCGCAAGATTCGTTATTGTAGTTTTTCGTGAAAACTTTTTGGATCTAAACACACCCATAGTCATAAACCTATCTACCTTGTTCTCCCATGTTTGGCTTTTCTATTCATTCTTGTGCGTGTGTGGACGTCTTCGTTGTACTGTATAATTTAATGTACTGTATAATTTTTTTTAAAAAAAGTAAAACAACGTGTGTATGGAATTATATCGGCATGCATGCATGCTCTTTTCTATTTGCATTGTCCATGGTGGTTACTCCTATATTGAGGTTTCTTAATTTTGGAAAGCTAAAATGTCTCCCTTTTCTTTCATTTTATTTGTGGCATTGAAGTTTCATCTAAGTGGGAGAATCCCATTGTTTTTTTACTAGGAACTCTGCTAATAAATTTGAAAATTTTAGCTTGGTTTTCCTCTAAATAGAAAACAAAATGGAATCATTCTTCGTATTCCAGACAGTTGAAAGAAATAGGGTATGGGACAACCGTACCTATGACTTTGAAAATGTGTAAAATTAATAATTAGCTGATGAGTTTATTGGTGAGAAATAGGGCAGTGGGTGAAATCAGGTTGTTGTCAAATACTCTATCCATCCTAATATATAATTAAGGAATCCAAGTTTATCCTAAATTAAAGTACCATGGATTTGACCAAAACTTGTAGAAAAGGTCAGAACAACAATAACATTTAGAATATCAAATGAGCACCTATAGATATACACACAGTATGAAATATATTTTTATTTTTTACGTCTTTCATGTGGTCTATGTTGATACCTTTGTCTATAACTTTGGTCAAACTTAGGATAGTTTGAGTTGGAAGAAACTCAAGTCCTTTGTATTTTAGAATGGAGAGAGTATTTCTTCTCTCTCCTTGTCCAAATAGAAGGAAAATGAGACAATATAATCTGTGATGGGCGGAAAGCCCACATATATGTATCTATATATAACTTGATAATAATATGCATGCACTCTAAAGTTAAGTATTCTATCCATCCCAACATAGGTTAATTTCTGAGTTTGTTCTATGTTTGACTAGGTTTATATAACATGAAACACATCAATTGATGCTTGAAAATATATTCCTCGATAGATCTATTGATGATGCTTGTTTGTCATCGGAAATATTACTGTTTTTTTCATAAATATGGTCAAACTTAAATGTTTGCCTTAGGACGTACAAGCTCATAAATACTTCTATTTTGCAATGGAGGGAGAAGTATACTTTTAAAAGTTTGGCATTATGGATCAGAAATATTATTGTTTTTTCAATAAATAAACTTGGTCAAGCTTGTAAATTTGAATTAGGAATAGCTCAGAAATACTAGTATAGCTGCATCTGTTATATGTACATTAGAGACTCTATGCAGTTCTCCTCGATCTTGAGCTCTTGGATATATAAGAATAGGAAAAAGTCTAATTGACCCCGGGTGGTCTAGTTTACCCCCTCAACTATGAAACGGTCTAATTTACCCCCTGAACTTTATAAAACCGGGCAAATCGCCCCCTCGAGTGGTTTTGGACGGCAGTTTTGCTACAGCAACAACGATTTTGCTACAGTAACAGGAGTTTTGGCTTTTTCTTTTTTATTTATTCCGTCTGAATCTTTAAAAAATCATAGTAAATTAAAAAAAAATCACAAAATGAAAAATTTAATATTGTTGGACTCCACATGAGTAGATCTACACAGTGAACATATAATATAGTATGCTTTAGTACAAAGTTTTTGCTGTAAATTTTGATCTATTTTTTTCTGTAATTAATTTGAATAATTATACAACAAAAACTTTGTACTAAAGCATACTATATTATATATTTACTGTGTAGATATACTCATGTGGAGTCCAACAAAATTAGATTTTCCATTTTATGATTTTTTTTGTGATTTATTATGTTTTTCAAAGATTCAGACGAAATAAATAAAAAGAAAAGGACAAAACCACTATTACTGTAGCAAAACCTTTGTTACTGTAGCAAATCACCGTTCAAAACCGCTCGAGGGGGTGATTTGGCCGGTTTTGCAAAGTTCAGAGGATAAATTAGACCGTTTCATAGTTGAGGGGTAAACTAGACCACCCCCAATAGTTGGGGGGGTCAATTATACTTTTTCCATAAGAATATGTTTGCAATATATCATTTATAAACGTAGTTCTAAGCACACGACGACTAGCTTGCAGAATATACTAATCATCGATGAGTGGTTCAAAATGTTAATGATTGCAATCATTTGTACGTAGATCACTTTGATCCTCCTTTTTTCCACTACACTACATACATTCTTTGTGTCATGATTGCAAATCTATAGACTATGGCCCTTGGTATCCTCATATGCATGTCTATATATAACCCATGTGAAATCATGTTGCTTGATAAAATGAGAATACACGGACAAACTATATATGTCTTAACATTCCGTTACTAAGAAGTGGCCAAATATATCACAAATTCCAAACATTCCCTAACTATGCTAGATGCAGTTCCAAAATCAAATCCATCATGCATCGTCTTTTCCCTTGAAAATCAAATGTGGTCTCTTATTTTAGAAGTACACCAATTGACATAGATAACCAGCAAAACTTATCCATAAGTTCATGCTCAAACATGGATCATAAACATATGCGGTGCTTTAATTTACTGCATATAGAAACTGATGTACCTAGCCATGCAGAAATACTTTGTTTCAGCGTAAGATTTTAGCTCACCTTGCCATGTAAGTTGTAGGCGGCGTCCGGTCTTGCTCGACAGCAGCCTTCTGCTGCCGTGCGGCGAGGCTCCATGGATGCATGAAGCTAGTCGGGCTCGGCATGAATGCCGCTGCCCAGCCACCTCCTCCTGATCCTGATGCCGTCAAATCACCGACATGGCCGTGCCCTGTGGTAACCACATTTGCAGTGCTGGTGCCGGCAGTGGTCATGCAAAGAATGCCGTCCTTGTCGTCACGGCTACCTGCCTGTCGACCACCATAGGCCTCTAGCTTGTATCCGCCACAGCTGGATGCGTCACAGCTGCCGCCGCCGCCATGAGACAAGGAGATGCCGAGACTAAGGTCCAGATGTCCATGGAAGCAAGTGTTGCTGGGGCTTTCTTCCTTTCCCCTGATGGCCGCTGTTGCGGTTGCAGTGATGGTAGTATTAGCTGATCTCTCCTGCCTACCAATAAGCGGCGTCTCAAATGATACTAGATTCAGCATGTGGACTATGGAGATGAGCTAGCTAGCTGAGAGTGGAAGTTTTTTGATGTAAAGCTGAGAGTGGAAGTGGAAGAGAGCTAGCAAGGAGAAGAGTGATGTGTGTGCTGCACGGGGAGTGAGAGAGTGAGTGTTGGTGAGGGTTGAGGAGGGGTTTATGGTTGGAGAATAAGTATGTCGGCAGAATATAAGATGGTGCTGGAATACAGTGGTTGATGGATGGATATAACTTGTACATGTATCACCAAGATGGCAAGATATATAGATCCATGGGGTGAATGAGATGTAGATGGGAGGAGCAATGATTCCAAACAAGATTATGTAAAAAGATGGAAATATGATGTGCAAGAGAGTCACTGCACATGTGTGCCCGTTCTAGCTAGGTTACTAGTTCCATCATGTTGTTTTGTGTACCTAGATACATCATTTTTTTATCTGTTTCAGAGATGAGAATTGCTCTTAAATATATGTGTGGTAGTCGTGGATATTATAATTTTCAGGAAGTAAAAATACCAAAGACTACCAGACGTACGTTGCACCTTTCATGGTGCCAATCTAGTTATTTATTTCCATGATGGTCTGGCTCCTGGCTCCTGCTGACGGAAATAATTCTCTATTGTTTCATTCTTGCAGATAGATAACTAATGCATGATTATTGAGAATCAAGGAATATTTCATGTATTTGTTTTCCCACCTCCTATAGTTGCTATTGATTCAAAAAGCGCATTCTGACAGTTAAAACTAGCAAATATGAAATCAAAAGTTTGTGCTCATAGCAGGGAAACTATGGCCTTTCATGAACCGGTCCTACTTTCTGACAGTCAAAACTAGCAAATATGAACTTGGCCAGAAATATTTAGTTTTTGGCGGGAACCAAAAAGAGATCCTGCTACGTTCAAAATAAGTTAAATAGGCCGGGCTAAAAACTATCAGATGCGCGCTTGCACTGTATATAAGCACCCAGAGGCCAGAGGCAGCCCCTTTTGCATTGCATCTGGGTCGATTGATCTGCTTTTCTTGCTGGTCATGGATGTGCCGGCTGTGTCGTCGTACGTGGTGGGGATGTCAGATGTGACCATCATCTCCTCCACCACCGGTGCAGTACTTGTTTGTGTCCATTCCCTTTAATTATTGCTTGGGAACCCTACTTTGTACCGAGAATTTCCAAAAGGGAAACCTACATTAGCCACCTCTCCAAATGCTTATATATGCTATGGAGTCCCAAGCGCGACGACGATCGTTCCCATTTTTCGTATACATAGAAGAATTATCGAACCTTTTAAGTAAGCTTAATTACTTACTAGTCTATAAACCCATGCATTCTCTTATATATAAGTGCTAGAAATCCATGAATAAGTATGAAATCCTCAACCAAATTATTTATTATGCTCCCTTTGTCTTTCTTTGTTTTTCGTATTCTAAGTTTATATCCCATATATGTAGATACTTTCATATCATTGTCTAGTTGTGATATACTTTATTCATCAATTATTTTATATATATACTTTTCGATCACAATCAAATTTAGAGGTTAGTTTGGATTATTTATTTTTATAATGGCATGGGTGGGTAATTTAGACACATATTTCGGGGTTCTTTAGTTTTTATAGTACCGACAGAGGAAGGCAATTTATATGCAAACTTTTAGTACTTTACCGTTTCTTACAATGATAGATAGTTTAGATGAAGTTTAGGAGTTATTTTAGATAATATTTTATAATGACAGAGGTGAGTATTTAGATATCGGTTCAAAAAGGGTTAATTGAAACTATTTTGTAATGGAATAGGTGGGTATCTTTTTCTAACCAAATAAAATGGATTTGATGGCTATTATTTTCTATGAGGATTAAAGTCTATTAAATTGATGGCTAGATATCTCTGGTATCTATAGAAAGAGATTATATTTACTTTTTCTAGTGCGTTTCGTGGGGATTAATATGGAGGCTTGAAAAGAGTATGTAGCTAATTAGTAATTAGATTTATCTTTTTTTTCCTATCAGGCTTGCGATGCTGAGGCTCCAATATCTCATTAGTAAAAGTACTTCACATTCTGTTCTTAAACAATGCATGCATGTTGATGTTGTTGTAATGCTCACGCGGTATGGAGGTGTTGCTTGATCTGATTGTGATCTTTTGAAAATCATTGTTCTAGGTTCCTGGAGATCGACTTGTCCTTTTTGTGATCCTTGTTCTAGATACGGTGCTGCGTTTTGCGTTTGCACGTGTTTGTGATGAGTGTGTGAACGTAGCTATGCAGAGACATGCATGCAGTCGGCATTTGTTAATTCTTGCTGATACGATATGAGAATAACACGAGAGATATGGCCGGCACAGATCATATCAATCTCCACAAACATATGCATTTCTGCTATATATAGATCGACCTCGATATAGTATAACTTATGTACCTTCTAATCTGCTGCTTTATATACTACTATTGGATATAGTATCGATCACTTAATTACTCAAATTGCTTATAATGACACAATAGAGGTGCATCACCAAAATATAACTTGACCTCGTGAGCTTTTTATACGATGATGTGTGGATATAGATCCTAAATAGTTATCCCTCTTTCTTGTCCTCCCTATTGTCCCAAAATAAGGTTGGAACGTGTTTAAAAATTGCATATTTATGAGCATGAGGATATTGCCACTTACATTGCAATGGTCCTTTTTTAATTTTTTTCTTCTAAATATCTGAAATTATTTACATGTACGTAAGATGTGATGGATAGCTCATGCTACTCTGATTGGAACACATAATCGGATGTAAACGGATCGGATACGGACGGATATCGCTGATATTTCATTTGTTTTCAAATTTCTATTTGGATTCCAATACGGATAGTATTAGATATGTCAGATAGGATACGAATGAAATCAACATTATAAATATGTGATTTGAATATTCGGATACAGATACAGTATCGGATGTTGAATATCCAGACTCGGATACGGATAGATCTGAACCCATCTAAACAAATTCAGTCTCCGATATAGTTGGAAAATATTCATACCCTTTTCACCCCACGTAAAGAGAGAGAATCATCTAGGTAGCAAACTACTACACCTTCCTGCAGTGGCCTAGCTAGAATTTATAGTTAGGATGGTCTATCTTAGATGTAAGATCGGAATTGCAGTATGATCCGTATGTAACTTTCATAATATTAGGTTTAACTTTGGATTAAACTTTCTAGTGGTTCATGGTCCATAGTGCCACCATGCTAGCCCGGCCTATGTCTTCATGGATCCATGACGATGATGCACACACATTCTAGTGACCCTGGACATGTAGATTGATGCGACAAAACCATTTAAAGGAGGCATCGAGCAAGCAATCCCATCGATTGGTTCGGAGGATCCAGGGCCGACACTCGAGCGCGACTGTGACTCTGTGGTCTGTGGATCGGCTTGCATCGTGTCGACCAACGGTGAAAATGACCTGATAATCGGTACACACCTAAAGCATCCACATGTAGTCTACCTGATATAGCCAACTAGGTAGTTGACGTGCGGTCATTCATTGGCATACATAGGTCTAAGTGTTACTCCCTCTGTGCTCATCAAATGTAAGGAATCTATACATTCGAAGTATTTTCCAAATTTTAAAGGATTCCAAAACTCACATCAAGACAAACACTACTACACAAATCTTTTTTGAGATAGGCCTTTTTGATTAACGGAGGCGAGCATTGCAACCGCCTCCGTCTAAAGGTCACAGTTAATCGTCGATTAACCGAGGCTATTGTTTTGCCCGCCTTAGTTAATCAATTAACGGCCCTCCGTTAATGTTCTCCAAAAAAACCTAGTGCTCAACACTATTATGTCTCTACCACTGCACCGCACACTCTTTTATGTCTATATAATATGCTATCTTTTTATATCAATATTTTGCAATCTTATATTGGATATTTTAGCTACTAAATGAACTCAAATGAAAAAACTTTTAGCTACAAAGTTTTAACTCTTGTGAAGTACTACAACTTTGGTATAGGATATATCTCCATCCGAGATAGTTTGAAAAATTCAAAAAAATTAGTCTCAGAATATGTGAATTTCAAATACATATTTGAGACTCTAGGTGACTTTAAATAAAAAACATGTCAATATAAAATATGTAGGTCGGCCACTAGAACTTTAGAATTAACTATGTGAACATTTGAGATCGTTTAGAAATTCGAATCGAAATTTTAAATTTCAAAATCTATAACATTCGAACACATATTTGGGACTCTAAACATCTTCAAATTAAAAACTTTTCAACAACAAAGTTATAGATTCTATTGAGAACTATAACTTTTGTATAGACCATGTCAACATCCGAGATCGTTTGATAATTTTAAATTTCAAATTTCAAAATCTGTACGCTTGCAACAACATTTTGGGACCCTAAACAGTTTCAATTCAAAAACTTTTCAAATACAAAGTTATAGATCTTGTCGAGAGCTACAATTTTGATATAAAATTTGTCTTCATCCGAGTTTATATGAAAAAGTTATAAATTCTTTTTTGTTACAATCATTAACTGAGGTGGACATCTTAAGACGACAGCCTCCGTAAATCGATTTACGGAAGTGGACGCTTATAATGACCGCCTCTGAAAATAATCGATTAACCGAGGCGTTTGACTTACGGTGCCTGCCTCGGTTAATCGATTAACCGAGGTGGTTGCATTAGGGCAACCACTTCGATTAATAGGCATTAACCGAGGCGGTTCCGTTACGTTGCCCGCCTCGGTTAAGCATTAGCTGAGGCGGTTGCTAGGCCGATGCCCGGCCACCGAATAACGGAGGCGGGCAACCGGCCCAACTGCCTCTGAGACCAAAAGGCAAATGCCTTGTAAAAGTTTTTATGTATTAGTGAAACTTTATATCAAAATTATAGTTATTGACGCGATCTACAACTTTATAGTTGAAAAAAATTTATTTAAAACTATTTAGAGTCTCAAAATATCTTTTTAATGTCACAGAATTTTAAATTTTATAATTTTCAAACAACTTCGGACGTTGACATGGTCTATACCAAAGTTGTAGTTCCTAATACAATCTACAACTGTTTAGTTGAAATGTTTTTTATTTGAAGTGATTTAGAGTGTCAAATATGTATTTTAAGTTCATATATTTTGAAATTAAAAACTCAGCACTTCTAAACGACCTTGAATGTCCACAGTTAATACCACAGTTGTAGTGGCCGACCTGATCTACATGTTTGTTGTAGATAAGTTTTTGATTTGTAGTTGTTTAGTGTCTCAAATATTTGTTTTAAATTCACATATTTGATACTCAAGTTTTTCAACAATCTTAGATGGAAACAGATCCTACATCAAAGTTATAGTGCTTGACAAGACTTAGAACTTTGCAGTTGAAACATTTTTCGTCTAAGTATATTTAGTAGCCAAAATATTTAATACGAGATTACAGATTATTGTAAAAAATATAATCCCATATATACTCACAAGTGAGTGCGTGGTACAATCGTAAAGAGGAGTTATTACCGAGTAGTAGGTTATAGGTTTGAGTCCTGAGAAGGATTTTATTTTTTCAGCTCTTTCTCAAAACCATTATCAACGGCAGACATCTCAAGGTGTCCGCCTCTATTAGTTGCCGATTAACAGTAACCTTTGGTCAGCTTGCTCACCTCTAAAAATAAAGAATACCCTCTTTGAAAATGTTTTTTTATCTAGTGCATGTTATTTGCTTTGTTACATTATATGTTTTAGGATTATTGTAATATATATCTTTTGTTTTAGTGTATAGTGAGTAGCGCGCATACCCTCATGGTGGTGTGATATACCGTAATTACCGGTGGGTTTTACTTAAATGCCTCTTGCAATTAGCATGATACTCACACCCGTGGGACGGAGGGAGTAGTATACTATCTTCGGGCCACTTAACAATCCTACACTCGTGCTCACAATTCTGACTGAATCATTGCAAGCGTACGCCTAGTTACTAGTAGTCCATTATTACAACACATGTGACCCTAATAATCACGCCCTGATAACGACGACGATTATGGGAGATCTTTCGCTATCATGTATCTTAGGGGGTGTTTGGTTGGAGGAGTTAAAGTTTAACAAACACTGTAGCACTTTCGCCTTATTTGACAAAAAGTTTTCAATCTTGGACTAATTAGGCTTAATAGATTCGTCTCGTAAATTACTCCTAATTTGTGCCGACATGCATGCAATTAGTCTACATTTAGTACTCCATGCATTTGAGGAAACATTGATGTGATGAGAGTTAAACTTTAACTCCTGCAAACCAAACATGCCCTTATATATAGACACATCAGAAGTTCAGAAGTCGTTAAAGTTTGGAGACAATTTTGAGCTGAAAAAAGGATTAGTTTATCGGCTGCATGCTTTAAGCTATAGGGAGAGTAGCGAGTCTAGTCACGAGCGAGGTGACATGCGTACGAGAGAGAACACGATGATGATGGCGATCGCTTTATTTTCTTTCTCATCTTTTGCCAACTTTTGCCTCCTTTCGTCTCCTGCCTGCCCTTTCCTTTCACCGTCTTTCTTGCCTGCCTGCGTTACTTTCTTTGTGTGTTACCGATCCAACTGACAAAAGCCGAGCAATTGAGCCGTGCATTACGGTAAGAGATCGAGAAGGAAAAGTTTATCGTCGTAAAAGGTTAGGGTTTTACTACTGTATGTTTCTTAATTCTTTCATCATGTTATTATCTCTAGTATTTGTGTGTTTTTTTAGCATATTTTGCGCATTGTATTGTTTCTGAACCAAAGGGCAGTATCGCTCAGTCCGTGTATAGTTGTACATATGGAATATGCTATACTACGCCTCGGTATCACTCAAAAATGAAAAAAAAAACCCTATGATTTCAGCTACAATTCTACCATATCTGCACCCCTAGGATATACTCCCTCTGTCCCTAAATGTTTGTCTCTAGGAAACCGTGTTTCCCTCACAGACACGCTTTCCGAACGACTAACATTAAGGGACGGAGTAGTATGTCAATGCACTCTCATCCAATTTGTTCTAGCATCACCATTGATTATAACATGCATGGCTCACATGTTATTATAGGATTATATCTAGCAGTTGATAGATATTGCAGACATCACTAGTCATATGCTCGTAGCAAGGGCCTGTTTGGAACACAAGAATTTTGAAGGAATCGTGCAGAAAATTCACAGAAATCAGTTCAGTTTCATGGGAAAAAAATACATAACATGAAAATTTTCGTGACCCTAATAATATAGCCAAAAAGTGGCATAAAAGCTATAGTGGTAGACTGGTAGTAGCATGCTCATGCATGTCCAACGGCTTATCTGGCACCATGCATACTTAGGCAAAGTTAAGCACATTTAGTTTTATGTTTTTATCTAGAAACGAAAATGGAATCGGCAAAGTTGGTTGAGAAAACAAAATTGGTATGTTGAGATAATGGCATTGAAACAATTTGATCCTAAAAATATTGATAACAATCGCGAGCCGGTAACTGAAATTGCGAAGATCAATGTAGTGCCAAGCCATATAAAACAATGAAGATTTTTTTTACATTTGCGTGGGCACATATTTCATACTGCTGGAGTTGTAGTTGGCATATACCCGCATAGAACAATAGTATAGGAATAATATTTTATTTTTCTGAACTTAGGAATAATATTTTCTAATTGCAGAAAACACTTTGGAATTGTAAAGCAAAAGTACAGAATTAGAATTGCAAAGGAAAAGAATGAAAAAAAAAGGGCCTGCTCCTTCCGTGAATGAGCTAGCAGGCCGTGACCAATGCGAATGCACAGGTGATAGGCCGACCACAAACGCATAGTAGCTGTGTGCTGCTGGCAGCCGAGCCCTACTAAAGCTAGCAGGCCTTCTTGGCCCATGCACATTTGGTTGCTTCCTGGCCAGTGCTGCATGGTCCAGGCAGCCAGCTCAGGCGTTGGATTTTCACTGTCTGGCCGGAGCTGCCTGGCTCAGGTTCCAATCTGAAGTGCTGACCTGAGTGCTGTGCCCGTTGTTTTGTCAGCTGAAGCCACAGCCTGCGGCAAAGCCCTCCTCTCAGCTCGGCGACTGACCTCGGTATTATCAAGAATTTTGCTTCAGGTTGATTCATTGGTGCTGTAACTGGCTCTCCACTCGTCTTGCATGGACTTGGCTCCCTGTGGTATGGTGACTAGGGCTGTTCGCGAATTACTTAGCGATTGTTTTGTGTGTAGCGATATCTTATTAGTTCCAGGAACTTGTAATTCAGCAGCTCATAGTTTGGCTAGCCTTGGTTTGAGTCGGGACCCGGGTGTGTTCTGTATTTGGACTAACCCCCTCCCAGAGTTTGTAAAAAGTTTCGTGGCTTGCGATGTTGTCGAGCACATGGTCTATCAGGGCCCTAGAGCCAAAGTTTGAATCAAAAAAAAAAAGAGAAGCTGTCTCAGTCAGGCTCCTAGCAAAATGGTAAAATTTATGGAAATTACCTAGAAACTTGTAGAGAAATACCCAAAATTGTTTCCATTATGTTCCTGTGGTCTGTGATTTCACCGTCCCGTTTTCATCGCTAGGCAAACTACATCCTGGTACAAGCTCTTTAATTTCATGGCCCGGCATACGTACTACGTACATCCTGGTACAAACTCACGGATGGACGTAGTAACAAGAAGAGTGTAGCTGCGGCCAGCAGCTATATATGCACGGATGGATCTTGGATGTAACAAGAAGAGTAGCTGCGGCCAGCAGCTACATCTATAAGGCTTTCCCAACCAGAGAAGCGCAGCCCCACATCACACATGCGCACATCATCGCGTTGTTGTAATTTGGGAAGAGCCCCATGATGCTAAGGGATTTTACTGTATCGTACGTATGTCTTGAATGTTAGGATTGCTCCATTTTGATAAGGTAGTTTGAGTTTTAGATCAAGCATGGATCGACTTCTGATCCCAGCTCTCGAGAAAATATAGGAGCACGAACGAGGCGTCGCCAACAGCCATCAAAAAGAATCTCTAAAAATGATTTCAAAGACTATTCGCTTTGTTGTTTCAAGCCGTCTCTAACAGCTCCATGGTGGCAGGTAATTGCCTCTATAAATTAATTTCAGCCATAGTGATAATCTGACCCTCCTTTATTTTAAAAATAAGTGTACCACAAAGAAAACCATAACTTTACATTGAAAGTGGAATGACTACGAAGTTTATATATAAGTTTAAGCTTGGGCCAATATACAACTTTGCAGTTGATGACATTTTTATTTGAAATATATAGTTTAGGGTCACGAAAATATGTTTCAAGTTCTTATATTTTGAAATTTAAAATTTTTAATCCTTTGAACAACCTTGAAGGACTAGAACCGCAACTAAAGGAAAGTGAATGTGGGGAAAATAAAATTCTCTTAATAATTTTACCTATATCCATTACTACTCAACGCACCTCTTTTATAGCTCAAGCAAAGATCACATAGTAATAACTTGCGTAATAATCTTAGGAACCTTCCCTCGAGTCCGATCTCGGGAAGGCCAAGGCTAGGAAGGTGAGAAAGAAAAACAAACATGGAAGACCCTGTTTTCAGGGTACAAACCTATTTAGAAATAATAGGTTAATAATAAAATATCTATTTTTATAATAAATTAATTATAGAATATATTTTCATAATAGAGCTATTTGGGAATATAAATATTGATATTATTTTTATAAATTTATTCAAAGTTTGACTTGTTTCAAATTTATAATTGTATTTTTTTGGGTTGTCTCGGAGTGTGAGTATTTTCTCTATTATAAATTATAAGATGCTTCAGCTTTTCTAGATATATTATTTTTATTATTATGTACCTAGACATAGTGTACATCCTAGTGCACTGCAATAGCCATAAATTTAGAAAAGACAAAACGTTTTATAATTTGAAATGGAGGGAATACGTTGGAGCGAAAACCCACGTAGCAGTACGACCGGCATTCCGCGATCCAGAGGTACCTACGGACAACGGTGATATGATACAAGCGGAAGGGGAACCGGCTGGTCAATGGTTCCACTCGTAATGTCCACCACCATCATGATCCTTCCATGGTTGAAAGGAGGAGGAGAACCCTGGTGATGGAGCTGATGCAGAATGGGTAAGACGCAGACTCTTCGATCGATAAACTCTGCAGACCACAAATAAGCGAAGCAGGAAGCAGGGTCTCCATCACGGCAAAATGGAATGGACGGGGCGCCGCTTGGCATGCCCCAGGGACAGGGTCCTTCAGAGTTCAGAGGATGGGGGCGCGTGCAAAGTTGGTGAGCATGCATGCCTGCATGCGCTTACCCATGAACACACACACCGAATGATATGATGAATAATGGAGACCTTGACTCCACGACAATCAAAGAAGGTCAATGCATGTCCGTTCAGGAAATATACCGCAGATAAATGGATCGGCATAGAAAGTGATGGACTTCCGGTTTCAGGCCAAGGCTTTGCTCCGCTCCGTGCCGATGCCAGCACCCAGCATTAGTAGTGCCTTGTCAGCGCCACGCTCCTCGTTGGAAACATCGTCATGAGGTCCCTCGCCGTCTAGGGTTTTGGTTAAAAACCCTTGTGTCGGACCTCCGGTCTATGTTTGTGGAGTCGTATATGGATGTTATTTTTCCCTTCACTACTGGAAACCAGATTTTCCCTCACGGTTTTGAATTTTTTATGGTAACTGCATAAACCGAATGGTTTTCAAAAAACACTCTATTTTGGTAAGGCTTCTATCCTTACAAATAATGGGCCCTTCACTACAAGTTGCTAACGCTGATTGGAATCATATGTGACATATGCGCCCTGCCCTGTTTCGGTAAGGCTTATGTCCTTACAAATAATGGTTGTGACCTGTAAGTCATAGACCACCACTGTAATATCGATGTCGAATGCAAACATGCCTTCCTTAGACAAAAATAACATATTGAACGTTACCGAATGCACTATGGTAGTCACAAAATCTGCCATTTTTTGAATCTTTCTATCTATGGCAGTATGTAGTAGCTAGCACCAGCTTGGGTAGCCCCCCCCCCCCCCCCCTGATATAGTAATGGCCTTCTGATGTCCACAACATGCCTTATGAATTGTGCATCGTTTGTTCGCTGAGGCAGAAAGGGAGTGATTTCTTATCCATTCAGTGAGGGATAATGGTATATTACTGAGAACACAAGGTTGACAAGTGCCCTTGTGTTTCGTTTTGTGATAAGTGATTGTTAATGTGATCCACGAAGTAGGTTGAGTGGTGACTAACCCTACCATGGCGAAAGCTATGTGTGCGACATGTCTCTTGGCTTATGTTGTACAGGTGTGGAGCTTGGATGCGGTGGTCGACGGCGAGGTGAAGGTCAAGGAAGACGTGTCGTGCCGACAGACCGGGAGCGGTGAAGGACGTGAAAGGATCAAGATGCCCAAGAGGGGGGTGAATTGGGCTTTTCTAAAAATTATTGCAATAATTAAACCCTACTAAGCCATAATTCACCCCTAGTGCCTACAAGTGTTCCTAGTGATTCTACCGATTAAAAGTTTTGCACCATAAGTTCCAATCCTAGTCTAGCATGGCAATTCTAAGAAAATAAAACAAGCAACAAGAGTAATACGAGAAAGTAAATTGTTTGAATGTAAAAGGGTTAGGAATACGGCGATGTTTTTCCGAGGTATCGGAGAGTCGCCACTCCCCACTAGTCCTCGTTGGAGCACCCTCGTAAGGGTGTAGCTCCCCCTTGATCCACGCGAGGATCAAGTGTTCTCTATGGGCTGATTCTTTGGCACTCCGTTGCGGTGAATTGCCCACAACCGTTCACAGGATGAGTTGGGTCATCTACAAGCTCTGTCGGATAATCACCAAGCTCTCAATCACCACCAAGCCATCTAGGTGATGGTGATCACCAAGAGTAACAAGCAAGAACTCTCACTTGACCACAACAAGCCTAATGAGAAGGTGGATGCACACTTGCTACTCCCTAGTCACTAATGAGGGATCTTAAACTTGGATTCTCAAATCTCAATCCTCACTAGAGCTCTTACACTTTCTTGCATATGAAAGGTGTTTCTCAGCTGAACAAATGAGCAAGAGACCTCAAATAGAGGGGTAGGGGATGTATTTATACTCCCCACAGTCAATCCCAACCGTTATGTGCCAACTCAGTATTTTTCGTACTGACCGAACGCGCTGGTCGACGTGACCGGACGCGTCCGGTCGGTGGCAACGGTCGAATTGAAAAACAAAGGCGCTGAGTGACCGGACGCGTAGGCGAGTCTGATCAAGGGTCGCTCAAAACCCTTTCTAGAACCTTTCTGTACTTTGACCAGACTCGGACACAGTGGCATCCGGTCGCAAAGAAAAGGCTCAACTTTCTCCGAATCACGACGCAGCTTGAACAAAATTCCTTCCAACTGATCTTTGGGCTTCACTTGAGCTACCTAGTGCTAAGTTTGACAAGTGTGCACCACACCTAAACAAATAGACTCACCTAGGTCAAGCTACTCGCTCGTGCCCCCCTTTATAGTACGGCCAAAGGAGAAAAGCAAAGATCCTAACGACTATTCCGAACGTAACTCAACTCCTCGACGTCCAGAACTAACCATCCTTAATCTTGTCGTTAATCCTTTGAAAACCGAAACGATTTCCATCAAGGGGCATGAAAACCATAGTGCCCAAAACAGTCACCATTCCCATGACCTAACTTACCAAAGTTTCTATAAAACACACGTTAGTCATGGTAATGTTGCGTTGTCATCAATTGCCGAAACTAACTCTAGGGGCCTAGATGCTTTCAATCTCTCCTTTTTGGTGATTGATGACAACATCTTGAGTAAGAAGATTTAAGAGATGAGGTTTTCGATCATGTTTGGTTTACATAAGCAAAAGGCAATAAGAACGAAGGGGTTTAGGATTGCTTATGTGCTCCAAGCCAACAAGGTGTACTCATAAGATGAAACAAGAAGAGTTAGTACACAAAAGCATAGCTCATATAAAATCGGAGCAAGGCACGGAAGCAAAACCTTATGAGCTAAAACAAATCATGTAACATGATATAATAGAGACAAGATAATCAACATATTACTCAAGTATCTCACAAGCACACATGACACACAATATAAGTGCGGGAATATAAACATGATGCATGATGCATGAAAGTAGCACACAAAGAGCCAAGAAACCCTCTCTCGCAACTTCCCCTGAATCTACAAACTCTCTCTCCCCCTTTGGTATCAAGAGCCAAAAACTAAGGGTCCGAAGGAGGAAAGGAAGCAGTCGAGTTGGGTGTAGAGGAACGCGGAGTGATCAAAAACTGAGAAGTGTCCTCCTTTGACTCTGAGCTATCATGCTGACCCTCTGTAGATACTCGTGGAAGTGAAGCGGTCTGGATCTGTTCAGTACGTGGGTCGGCAAGCTGTAACTCAGGAGCAGGAGCTGATGAAGTAGTAGCTACGAGAGCCGCAGTCTCTGTTACCTAAGCCTGAAGAGTACCAATCGTGGGAGGATCAGTCGAAGCAACCGACGAATGTGGCCCGCCGTCATTGCTCATTGCGCGCCGTCATGGCTCATTGTGCGCCACATCAGCGGATGTGGGCTGCTCCTTGGCACTTATGAGCAGCAACTCCTCATCGTCGAGCACTCTGCTCTTAACACCTGGGGTTGCAGCTTCCTCGACGAGGTTCTCCATGGTATAGAAGTGCACCTCCTTACTTTGGTGGTATGCGTCGATGTGGCCATCCACATCGCTTGGTGTAGACGCGACTAGACTAGGCTCAACGGACAGGGTCCTCTATTCTGCCAGTACAGGGGATATCAGTGGAGTTTGTGTTGTTGTAGCCAGTGACTTCTCGCTCGCGCCCATCGTGGGCAGGCTTGCATGCCCTTCAAGGGCTGGTGTCTCTGTCAATGCAGCACCCTCTGGGCGTCAACCCTCTCGAGGCCGATCTCCACGAAGACGCTTCGTCCACCTCTTCTGATGATGGTGTCTCGTTCACTGGCACCGTCGTCACCCCCAATCCACCAGTCGCCGTTCTTCAAACGGTAAACATCAAATCCCATGTTCACATCGTCCTCTCCCTCACTGAGTCTAACTACAACGAATAGCGCTGCTTCATGGATGCCTTCCTCGGCAAGTTCAACCTCACCTCCCATGTCTCCTCGCCACCGACCGCAGCACAGCGCCATGACTCCGACTAGGTCGTCGTGGATCAGTGCATCCTATCCTAGATCTACATCTCCATCGACAAGGACGTGCGTGACATCGTGTGCAGTCCCAAAGCCATGGTGTACCAGATCTGGACCGAGATCCATGCCCAGATTCGTGACAACGAACTTCACCACGCCGTCTATTTGGAAGTGGAGTACCGGAACCTTGTCCAAGGCGACATGGACATCAAGTAGCACACCGGCCGCCTCAAGCAACTCTCCGATGCGCTTCGCGACATCGGCCAACCGGTGCGTGAGATGAGCCAAGTGCTCAATATGCTGCGCGGCCTGAGCTCCAAGTACCGGCATGCCATATCGGCGATCACCGCGCGCCAAACACCGCACACGTTCCTCTCGGCGTGTTCCTACCTCCTGCTTGAGGAACAATATGACAAGGAACATGCTAAGATGGCCACACAACAAGCTCTCGTCGCCTCTTCCGGTTCTTGTCCACCCACGCCAACCACCGGTGATGGTGGATCTAGTTCAGCGCCAGCGCCTCCACCTCCCTTGTCCGGCACCGGGAACGTGCATCCTTGCTCGGACAACAGAAACAACCGCGGGCGAGGTCGCGGTCGTGGACACGGACGCGGCCAATAGCAAGCCCAAGGCGGACTTAATTTCTCCATCTCTAGTCAAGAACTTAATCTCAGTCCGTACTCTTACTCGTGATAATAATGTGATCATCGAATTTGATCCATTCGGTTTTTCAATCAAGGATCTTCCCACTCGCACGGTGCTTCTCCGATGTGAAAGTCGTGGCGAGTTGTACCCCTGACCACTCCACCACCAGCAGCCTTCATCTCCACCGCACCATCACTGGACCTGTGGCGCCAGCGTCTTGGTCACCCTGGACGACGCGTTCTGCATCAGACCCTTCCCAGCCTCGACTTCACTCCTAGCAAACAGTCTACTACCTGCACTAGTTGTCAGCTTGGCAAGCATGTTAGGTTGCCTTTCAGTTCATCCCATTCTGTTAGTTATGTTCCATTTCAGATTGTGCATGCAGATGTTTGGACAGCTCATGTGTCTAGTTTCTCTGGTTTCAAATACTACCTTGTGTTAATTGATGATCTTACTCATTACACCTGGACGTTTCCTCTGCATGCCAAGTCTGATGTATATGCATGTCTACTTGCCTTTCACGCTTATGTTCAGACCCAGTTTCAGCTGCCCTTGCTTGCCTTGCAAACTGACAATGGCAAGGAGTTTGACAACATTGCTTTGCGTCGGCATTGTGAACATCATGGCATTGTCCTCCGTCTCTCCTGTCCGTATACTTCTTCTCAGAACGGAAAGGCAGAGCGAATCATTCGGACACTGAACGACTGCATTCGCAGTCTCCTTCTCCATGCAGGCATGCCCATTGAATATTGGGAGGAAGATCTTTCCATTGCTACTCATTTGATAAATTGACGACCTTGCCAAACCAGTGGTGCTGCTACTCCATTCCAACTCCTTCTTGGCACCCCACCAGACTATACTCAATTGCGAGTGTTTGGTTGCCTGTGTTTTCCCAATCAGGCATCAACCATGGCACATAAACTCAGCCCAAGGACAACGCCGTGCGTTCTACTTGGATATCCAGCTGATCACCGAGGCTACAGATGCCTCGACATCCAAACACGCAAAGTCATCACGTCTCGCCATATGGTTTTTGATGAAACTCAATTTCCCTATCTGTCTGCTGAAACTGCTGCTCGTCTGACAATACAGAGCGAGCTTGTTCCTGATTCAGATGGTGCAGTCATCATTCAGGGTTGTCATCACCCAACACCACCATCACCAAACACGCCATCTACACCACCACTGAATGCCGTTGGCAGTGCCACGCTCTCCCCCAATCCTTCCTCTTCTTCCCTAGCTACACATAACTCTCCTGACAGCACACAGGCTGCTACATCTGCATCATCACCAGCCACTGCACCTGCAGCACCTGCTGGACACCCCATGCAGACCCGATCCCGCGCTGGCATTTACAAACCAAATCCCAAATATGCACTGACCAGTGAGCATTCCTCCATCTCACCAATTCCCAAGTCAGTCCGTACTGCTCTTCAAGATCCGAATTGGCGAGCTGCCATGGTTGCCGAGTTTGACGCACTGCAACGTAACCGCACTTGGCGTCTGGTTGATTGACATTGACCACCAGGTGCTAATGTCGTTACTGGCAAATGGATCTTCAAACATAAACTTCATCCAAATAGCACTCTCGAACGATACAAAGCTCGCTGGGTAGATCGAGGGTTCACCCAACGAGCTGGTGTCGACTTTGGAGAAACGTTCTCTCCAGTTGTCAAGCGATCTGGACAGTACTTGCCATTGCAGCATCACGTGGCTGGCATACTAAGCAACTTGATGTTTTCTAATGCTTTTCTTCATGGTCATCTGTGAGAACATGTTCTCTGTCAACAGCCACCTGGTTTTGTTGATGCTGAACGTCCTGATGCTGTTTGCCTACTAGACAAGTCCCTCTATGGCCTTCGACAGGCCCCTCGCGCATGGTACACTCGGTTTGTAGAGTTCGTGATCAAAATCGGTTTCTGTGCCACCCAATCTGATTTCTCTCTCTTCGTGTATCATCGTGATGGTGATATTGCCTACCTTTTGCTCTATGTCGATGACACCGTACTCACGGGCTCGAGCTCCGGACTTCTCTGTTCCATCATCGATCAGCTCCGGACCGAGTTCGCCGTCCACAACATGGGCGCGCTGAACTTCTTCCTCGGCATTGATGTTCAGCATGCCGCCGACGGATTCTACCTCAGCCAACATCAGTATGCTGACGACATCCTCAAGCGTGCTGGCATGGCGAACTGCAAACCTGTCGCCACGCCGATCGACGCCAAGGGAAAACTTGCTACTGATGGTGCTGCTATGGATGATGCTCACTCGTACCGAAGCCTGGCTAGAGCACTCCAGTACCTCACCATGACGCGCCCCGACATCTCCTTCGCCGTACAACAAGTGTGTCTCCATATGCACGATCCACGGGCACCGCACCTGGCGCTTCTGAAGCGGATACTGCGGTACGTCCGCGGCACGACGCAGCATGGTCTTCATCTCCGCGTCTCCAACACCGCCAGCATCACCACGTACTCCGACGCGGACTGGGGTGGCTGTCCCGACACCCGGCGATCTACGTCGGGCTTTTGTGTCTACCTCGGCGACTCCCTTGTCTCGTGGTCATCGAAGCGCCAACCCACGGTTTCGTGTTCTAGCGCAGAGGCCAAATACTGTGCGGTGGCAAACGCAGCAGCTGAATGCATATGGCTACGGCAGCTGCTCGGCGAACTCCGATGCGGCGTCAGCAAGGCAACGGTGGTCTTCTATGACAATGTCTCCGCCGTGTACATGTCGTCGAACCCAGTGCACCACAAGCGCACGAAGCACATCGATTTGGACATCCACTTTGTTCGTGAGCAAGTTCAGCTGGGGGAGCTCCAGGTACTCCATGTGCCAACCGACGAACAGTTTGCTGACGTTCTAACCAAAGGCCTCCCCACGACGAGCTTCGAAAGATTTCGCACCAGTCTTTGTGTTGCGCCGCTCACTCATCACAGGGGGTGATCTTCAGAGCATCGTCACATCTCATCAGACTGGGGGGGGGGTATTGATGTATAGTGCCCAGGTGCACAGACCCGCATGCCAACTGCCGGCAGAGCGCGGTGACCACGCACAAGCATGACACGCACCCGCGCCCACAATGTAATCACGCCCACGTTGTAATCACGGTTGCCCATTGAGCAGCCACGGATGTAATCTGTACATATACACTTGAGATCAATAGAATTCGTGTGGGCTCTCATTACAGTTCTCTACACTTGGCAACGACGTCCTCCTCGCCAATGGTGACACTAAGCACGGCGAGCCAGCTGACCAGCGACTGCAGCCATAGCGCAAAGTCCTCCACTGCCTCACCATCACGGAACATCAACGCCTCATACTCCCGCCGAAGCTGCTGCGCATTGGCCTTCTTCATGCGATCCGAACCGACATGCATGGCCTTGAGTGCATCCCAAGCAAGCTTCATGGAGTCCTTGTTCCCCAGTAACTCCACGTACTCCGACGGTACGGCCTTGAGGATCACCTCCATGCAGTCCTCCTCCCCATCCATTGTGCCGACATCGATGGCGTGCCAAAGCTTCCTCGCCTTCAGCATCACCTTCATCAGCGCGCCCACTCACTGTAGTTGGTGTGGGTGAGCACCAACGAGTTGGCACCACCTATCTCTCTCACCGTCCGCTGCACCACGAGCTGACACTGCTCTAGTGACTGCGACGGTAGGCGTCCCTGCTGGACAAGGGGTGTGAACAACCTCCACCTCCTGCTGCTCCCGACATCATCAGTGGCCCCTGCTGGACAAGGGGTGTGAACAACCTCCACCTCCTGCTGCTCCCGACATCATCAGTGGCCGCTCAACCATGGCTCTTTATACCAGTTGTTGGAATCTGGCTGGCCTGCACAGGTGAGCAGCAGCTCACTCTCTCTCTCACACACACTAGTACAGAGACATACTATACAGGCGGGTCTATATGGAATCTGGCTGGCCTGCACAGGTGAGCAGCAGCTCACTCTCTCTCTCACACACACTAGTACAGAGACATACTATACAGGCGGGTCTATACCCATTTTCACTAGCGTTTTCTAGCACCGCCTGCGCTGGAGGCCAGTGGAAATGGGACCACAGCACAGGCGGTTCACTAAGTGAGCCGCCTGTGGAGCCCGTCTCCGTCGAAGTCGCAAGTCGCGGCATTTTTCGCACAAAATTCGCGGCTACGCGGCCGGCGGGATTTGAACCAGTGACCTCTCCCTCGTGTGTAACCTCCTCTACCACTACACCGCACCGTCACTTATGTTTATATCCTGTTTTTGTTATACACATTTAATGCTAAACCGAGTGTAAATTGCTTGTTTGAGGCCCTAAACGAATTCAAATCAAAAAGTTGTCAACTACACAGTTTCATAACTTTTCGAGATCTACAATTTTCATTTAGCAAGTTTTTCCATCCAAGATCGTTTACAAAATTTGAATTTCAAATTTGAGAAATTCAAACGTAGTTTTGCATAACAAGATGAACTCAAATGAAAAAGTTGTCAACTACAAAGTTTCATAACTTTTCGAGATCTACAATTTTTTTATTTTGGATGTTTTTCCATCCGAGATCATTTGAAAAATTCGAATTTTAAATTTTTGAAATTCAAACGTAGTTTTACACTGGCGGTTGCCTCAGGCGGTTACAAAGTCATAGCGCACCCATTTCTTTACACAGCCGGCCCTAAAGTGAAACCGCCAGTAAAAAAAAAGAGGATCGCCGGCTTAGAGCTATATTCTACTAGTGACACTTGGGGCTGGGTAGAAAGTAGGAGAAGAGAGGGGGAGTACAGAACACACACGCGCAAGCACCAACAAGTGTTGCTGCACTACTCAGGAATGCAGCTGCACTAGAGTGCTGCTGCTTCTGAACCGAACTGCACTACACTTTGATAGAGGTGGAGGCTGATTGTGGTTGCTATGAGCTGCAGCTTGCTGGTGCTTCCTATCTCTTATTTATACCTGAAAGAGAGTACATAAAATAGCCCTAGTGGCTTTTTTACAACCTAAGAAAAGACCTTGACTTGCAGTCAAGTATTTTGCTGCTATTAAGCCTACTAGATTTTCTTGTGCTCTTGCAAGGAAATTACATTACAATTGCTTGCAGGCTTCAATGCAAGGCCAACAGTAGATTGAACAATAAAGACTACATATTGTCTAACCTTCTATCCCAGCAGAACAAATAGAACAAGTAGCAGATTATCTTACAGCTATTGCAAAACGGTTGCTAACACATAGCCTTAGAAGGCATCTGTTAACCAAATATTGTGTAACACTATACATTCAAATTTTGCTTCAAGGTTAGCCCTGCATATGTATAGTATTCCTCATATATTTTGATCCTAACTTCATGTAAAAGTGTTAATATGAATGTGGTGCATTTGTAACGACATCGTACCTATTTAGACAACCCAAATATATACCACTATTCGCCTCTCCATACTAGAACATCTGTGTGATACATGCCAAGACTAGAGCACTAATAGTCTATATATACAGTATGTTTGTTAGCTGTTCATCTTTTAATTAGTTCTAAGATTGTTTGGAACTTGTAGTACCGTCATATACTCCAATTTGTCATGAATATATTTGGTTGGCATAATGTTCATCTAATGAAGCATATATTAACTCATCTAATGAAGCATATATTAACAGCGTATATGATTGTTGTCGGTTGTCACCAAGGAATAGCCATCATGGGATTGAACTGCAGTTAAGACCGTTCTGTGTGCAGAAGACGACAGAGATAATAACTGTTGTGATGCAAACATTATTAGATTTGTTAGTGTTTGTTGCGGAAAAGTACTTAGGGAGTTAGGGTGTGACAACGAATGTATGACATACTTTTATTTGAGTGGGCATATTTTATTTGAGTGATGGATGTGGCCTTAGTTCTTCTGTTTTTTTGTTGTTAAAGATTTTCTATCTCTAATGTTATAGTAAGTAGAGTTTTTTCGCTCACCATGCATTATGCACGTTGAACCAACAAAGAACTTGCAAAAAAAAACATTTGCCTTGTCCTTTCACTGGATTCTAGGCATTTGAACTGGCGGTGAACAACCATGTCTCAATTGGAGCCTGCCGCATGCCCGCTCGATGAGCACTCGATAGTGAAAAATAACTAAAAACAATATAAGACGACATCGCTATGTCTGAATTGAAGCTGGCTGCATGCCCGCTCAATGAGCACTTGATAGTGGAAAAAAGTGGAAAAACAATATAAGGCGACAAAAGGAGGTTTAAACTCAAGACCGTAAAGCTTGGAAACACTGATTCATACCACCATATAACATGTTACTTCACAATTAAGAAATTCATACCACCATATAACATGTTACTTCACAATTAAGAAAATCAACAATCTAGACATGTTACAAATGCTTGGAGACCACAAGGCTTTGTCCACCTAGCCTTGTCTTTTTTCAATAGTAAAGAAAGGTTTTATTGCTTTTTTAAAAAATATTACATCGAGAGAATACAAAGTCTTGAAAAATAAAAAATTTTAGTTGATAGGCTAGCTTGTCTTAAGATTTGTGCTAGCAAAGTAGCAAGGAATTTCCATCACTCCATCAGTAATTGCGGAGAAGATACAAAATAATAATAAGGAAATTGAAAAGGGTGGAAAAAGTGGCAAAACAGAAAAACGATCGTACCAGTATCGTGCAAGTACCAAGGCCTCGTTCACTTCCCCTCCCAACCCAAAATATTTCCTCTTACACACATCACATCAAATCTTTCGACGCATGCATGGAGCATTAAACGTAGGTAAAAAAGATAACTAATTGCATAGTTCGTCTGTAAATGTCGGGACGAATCTTTTGAGCCTAGTTAGTCCATAATTGGACAAATTTTATCAAATAACAACAAAAGATGTTACAGTAACTTTTCAGCTACTTTTCGCGAAATGAACACACCCCAAGTAGCAGAGCAAGGAAATTCCTTGGTCAATGGTCTCCAGTCTGTTCTGTTTATTACGCCGCTGGCCCGCTGCCGCTCCTTACTCCTAGGCTCCTGGCCTCCTACCACCACCGGCCCCAAAATCCCAAATCCACTCCACCGCCGGCGGCCGCATCCCCGCTCTCCCTCCCGGTTCCCGCCCGTGATACCCATCACTCGACCCCACCAGATCTCCCTCGCCGCCGCTCCACAAGGTGCCCCGCCCCACCGCCGGCCCCAACAAGCCCCGAGTCGACTGACCCCGAAACCCGAAGAGGAGAAGCAAGCTTTGGTAGCAGCCGGTGTGATGAATCACGTGGCGGCTTGATCCAAAGGGCTTCTGGCTCTTGTCCTTCCCGGGCGCTGCCACTGCGCTCCTCGTTTGCATTCTTCCTGTCCTGCGCAAGGTACGGCCGTACGGGGTATGGAAACGCACTGTGTTTCTCTTGTTTGGCTGACTGTTGGAGTAGTTGATTCCAAATCCTGATTAGCGGCTGGCAGTTGAGCAGTGTAGAGCTCTGGTCCAAGTTGTCCCGGATATTGGCTGTAGATGCAGACCTGTACATGCAGATAGGGTATTACTTGGTTGTTCCCCATCCGTTTAGTTTAGTTCCGAAGTTACTTCAGTGTACTGTACGTGTTTGAATTGTTTTGAAATTGAACATTAGTAGCTTTGTTAAATAGTGTTAAACGAACAGAGTATGATGCATAAATGGGTGAGGGGAGCTGTGTTTGACCAAAGGGTGTAAAACCTGGATCATGTTTCAGACAAATGCATCGCTTAGATTAACAAACTATAGTGTGTCTAGAGTTTTTCTCTGAAGAAAAATACCCTTGCTGGAGACCAAATAGAGCTGAGCATATCAGTAATTCAGTATAGGTGATTGACCTGATGCTACTGCTCCATATGACATTCAGTTGGCAATTTTTCGAAATATTACCTGTGCAAAACAACGTACAAACCTGTTTCGGTAACCATACGTTGTACTTATTAGTTGGTTAGGTGAGTACAGTACCTCAGAAGAAAAGTTAGTTTAGC
The DNA here is from genome assembly GCA_038087645.1 of Saccharum hybrid cultivar R570. Classification (NCBI taxonomy): domain Eukaryota; kingdom Viridiplantae; phylum Streptophyta; class Magnoliopsida; order Poales; family Poaceae; genus Saccharum; species Saccharum hybrid cultivar. The sequence continues at coordinate 11,305,528 of JAQSUU010000703.1, forward strand.
AAAAGATATGCAAAACGAAGTCATCATCAATAGTGCCATCAGGGTGTTTTCTACCTCCTTAGCAGCTAGCTGATTGCAACTAATTCATAGTAAAAATGATTTCTGACTTAGTATGATGCTTTTTCACTTTGCTTAAGAAAAATTATGTCTAATCAACTGTTCGGATTAGCTTTCTCTTTGTAGAAAAATATTGTTGTGTTTTTTTTTTCTTCCGGAGGCATAACAACTGTATTGTTCTTAAGAGGTCATTTGGCCCCATGTAACTGTTGGCTTTCTACTTAACTCCCAGGTGAGCAGCTCCTGCTCACCTTCCCTCCTCTCCTCTCTTGCACCAAGGTAGAAGAAGAGCTGAGCTCTTTGCACACACAAACACAGGCAACAACAGTGGCCGAATGCTTGAGTATCTGAATGTGAGGCAAAAGACTGCCTTTGATTGAATGCACAACATAGGTATATATATACAAGCCTCATACCAACTATGGTACAGGTATGGCTGAGTACAGCCCCAACTACTGGCTGAGTACAGCCCCAACTACTGAGGTATGGCTGAGTACAGCCCCAACTATTCCTAGTACAGATGAAGTAAGCCATGGGCATGACTGTCTACTTCTACTCCTAGAAGGCCTAATGCCATGCTGCTGCAGTACCAAGGGTGGGCAGCAAAGCTGACCACTACAACTGCTCCTTGACTGCAAACAGCCAGAGGAGGGAGAGTGGAAGATCAGCAGATTACTTCTAACAAATCTTCCCCTAATCCTGCTGTCCTCACTTGACCATCACCATGCCGATCAACCCCCTCAGCTCCTGGAACCGAAGCCGGCCGAGTGGCTTGGTGAGGATGTCAGCGAGCTGCCGGCCGGAGTCGACGAACTCGATGACCAATTTTCCTCCATCGACGCAGTCACGGATAAAGTGGAACTTCACGTCGATGTGCTTGCTTCTGTCGTGGAGGACAGGATTCTTTGCCAGCGCGATCGCTGGCTGGTTGTCCACCTTCAGCGCCGGTGGGCGAGCCTCAACTCCTGTGAGCTCACCTAGCAGCCGGCGCAGCCAAACCACCTGGCAAGCCGCCGTGGCCGCTGCGACATACTCTGCCTCGCAGGTCGACAGCGCCACCATCTTCTGCTTCAGGGACTGCCACGCGATTGGCGACGCACCGAGGAAGACGAGCACGCCGGAAGTGCTCCGCCGCCCGTCCACGTCCCCAGCCATGTCTGCATCGCTATACGCCGTGATCCCCGGCTCGCCATCCCTGGCCTTGGGCGGAGCCTCGCTGAACGCCGTCAGCTGGAGGCCGCCGTGCTTGGGGAAGACGATCCCCATCTCCAACGTGCCCTGGACGTAGCGGAGCAGCCACTTGACCGCCGTCCAGTGGTCCTCTCTTGGGTCCTCCATGAACCGGCTCACGTATCCGACCGCGAACGTGATGTCCGGTCGCGTGTGCGTGAGCCAGCGCAGCCCGCCGACGATGCTTCGGTAGAGCGTAGCATCCATCTTCGCCGCCGTGCTCGCCCGCGAGAGTTTGATCCGCTCCTCCATGGGTGTGGCCACAGCCTTGCAACCCGCCATGCCCGCCCGCTCCAACAGCTTCAGCGCGTAGGCGCGCTGCCCAAGCTTCACTGCATCCGCGCTCTGCTTCACCTCGATCCCGAGGTAGTACGACAGAGCTCCCAGGTCACTCATGCGGAACTTGGCGCCCATCTCCTCCTTGAAACGCGCAATGTCTTGCGCGCGCGCCCCGGTGACGATGAGATCGTCGACGTACACCCCGACGATGAGGTGCTCCTTCCCCCGTCGGCGGGTGTACATCGCATGCTCAGTGGCGCAGCGTGTGAACCCGAGCTCCGCCATGGTGGCGTCGAGCTTGGCGTTCCACGCCCTCGGCGCTTGCCGCAGCCCGTACAGGGCCTTCCTGAGGCGCAGCACCTTATGCTCAACGCCCTTCACCACGAACCCCGGCGCTTGCTTGACGTAGACAACCTCCGCCAAATCGCCATTGAGAAAGGCAGACTTGACGTCGAGGTGATGGACTTGCCAGTCCTTGGCCGCCGCGAGCGCGAGGAGGAGCCGCACCGACTCCATCCGCGCCACTGGCGCGAACACCTCCTCGAAGTCAACTCCTTCACGCTGGACGAAACCGCGGGCGACGAGCCGCGCCTTGTGCTTCACCAGGGCGCCACGCTCGTCCCGCTTCACCTTGAACACCCATTTGAGCCCGATCGGCCGGCATGCCGCCGGCGGATCGACCAGCTCCCAGGTGTGGTTGTCCTCGATCGCCTTCAATTCTTCAAGCATTGCCTTTCGCCACGCCGCATCGCGCTCCGCGACAGCAAACGTGGCTGGCTCTTCTGCGCTCATGAGAAGCAGAGTCTGGTCAGCGTCGTCGAGCATCCGCGCCGCCAGCCCTGGCACCGTCGCCTCGCCGACCACATTGTCCACCCGCCGGAATCTGACGTCCTCCCCTTCATGGAAAGCATCCACGAAATCTGAGACATCCGATGGTGGGGATGCGTACTCGATTGTGGCCTCTGCCGCCGGCGTTCCTAGTTCGGGCGAAGCAGGGGATTGCTCCCCAGTTGGCCCAGGCGAGCTCAAATGGCCCGCCCCGCCTGGGCTGAGTGGCTCCACTTCTGCAGCCGCCGGCTGCTCTGCTTCCACCACCGTAGGCTCTGGCGCCTGCGCTTCCCCGGCCACCGGCGGCTCCACCGCCTCACCATGGCCGCGGATCATCAAGTGCTCCACAACAAACGTGTTGCAGAGTCTGCCACCGCCTTGGCCTTCCGCTGCTTCTGGCCCGTCCCAGCTCCATGCCGCGGCCTCATCAAAGACCACATCCCGGGACACCACCACCTTGCCGCCAACCGGATCGTACAGGCGATATGCCTTCGATCCGTCCTCATAGCCGAGGAACACCATGCGCGTGCTTCTGTCCTCCAGCTTGCCGAGGCCCGGCTTGGTGGCCTTCACGTGGCCGATGCAGCCAAAGGTGCGCAGGAACGTGACATTAGGCTTGCGCCCATGCCACGCTTCGAACGGTGTCACCCCCTTCAAGGCCTTGGTGGGCGAGCGGTTCAGGATGAACACCGCTGTGCTCACTGCTTCGCCCCAGAACTCCGCCGGCATCTCTTTCGCCTTCATCATCGAGCGCGCCATTCCGACGATAGTTTGATTCCGGCGCTCCACCACACCGTTCTGCTGTGGTGAGTAGGGCGCCGTGAGGTGGCGGCCGACCCCCTCATCCGCACAGTAGGTGGCGAACTCCACCGCCGTGAATTCGCCACCGCGATCCGTCCGAAGCACCCGCAGCTTCTTCCCGGACTCCACCTCCGCGTGCGCTTTGAAGCGCTTGATGGCGTCCGCCGCGTCGCTCTTGCTCGTCAGGAGCTGCAGCCACATGTAGCGACTGCAGTCGTCCACGAGCAAGAGGAAGTACCTCCGGCCGCCGTGCGTCGCCGGCGTGATTGGCCCGCAAAGGTCCCCATGGACCAGCTCGAGCGGATCAGCCGCGCGATACCTTGCCGCCTTGGGGAACGGCAGCCGCCTCTGCTTCCCCGCCAGGCAGCTGTCGCAGAGCTCGCTGGCGTGCTTGATCTGCGGCAGCCCGGTCACCATCTTCCCCAGCCGCCCGAGCGCGTCGAAGCTCAGGTGGCCGAATCGGCCATGCCATAACCACGGCTCCTCCGAGCACGACGCCGCGAGACACACTGGCTGCTCTACCTTCAAATCCAGTAGGTAAAGGCGGTTACGGGAGCGTGTTACCTTGGCGAGAAGACGCCGCTCCCTGTCTCGGATCCGTAGCACTCCGTCGTGGATCAGCACCTCCGATCCGCGCTCATCCAGCTGCCCCAAGCTCACGATGCTTGAGCGCAGCTGCGGGATGTAATACACATCCGTCAGAGCGCGGTGCTCGCCGTTCCGGCATCGGAAGACGACGGTGCCCTGGCCGCGGATGATGACCCTCGAGCCGTCGCCGAATTTGACCGACCCGGTCTTGTTCTCGTCGAGGTCGGAGAAAACGGCCCTGCAACCGGTCATGTGGTTGCTCGCCCCGGAGTCGAGATACCATCTCTGCTCGGGCTCATCGCCGACTGCGCCCAGTTGAACTTGCGCGCGTGGCTCGACAAGGTCGACGGCCTGCGGCGCAATCCTCTGCTCCGCCTCCGCTTCCTCTGCTTCGCCATCTTGCAGCGTGCAGTACTGCCCCATCAAGAGCGCGTGCTCGTCGTCGCTGACCTCCCGAGCCAGGTGTGCCGCCTCCTTCTTCTCCGGCCTTTTGTCCGGGCACTCCCGCGCCCAGTGCCCCACCTTCCCACAGCGCCGGCAGGCGTTGGGGTCGGTGTTCTTCTTCTTCTTGTCCACCAGCGCTTTGCCGCGCTGTTTTCCGCCGTTGCCACGGCCACAGTCACCACCGCCACGACTGGAGCCTTCCCCGGTCTTGCGCTTTTCCATCCGCGCCGACCACTCCTCCTCCGTCAGCAGCAGCTTGGGCTTCTCCTTCTCCGGTGGCGCGCGATCTTCCACCGTGCGGAGCCGCCCGGTGACGTCCTCGAGCGACAATGTGGATAAGTCCAGCATCGTCTCGATGGACAGGGCAAGCTGCGCGTATTTGGCCGGCACGACGCGCAGCAGCTTGGCCACGACGTCCTCGTCGTCGACCGGCTTGCCGTAGGTGGCCAGCTGACTTGCGATCGACTGCAGCCGAAGCGCGAAGTCCTCCACGGCCTCTCCGGACTTGAACCGGAGTTCATCGAAGTCCCTCCGTAGCTGCTGCGCCTTCGCCTTCTTGGCTCGATCCGAGCCAAGGCGAAAGGAGGCCACCATGTCCCAAGCCTCCTTTGCCGTGTCCTTGCTGCCGAGCGCCTCATGGTACTCGCTCGGCGTGGACGCCATGAGCGCCTCCATGACGCCCACCTCCGCATCCTCGTCGGCATCACCTTCCTGGACGGCCTTCCACCAATGACGCGCCTTGAGCTTCCACTTCATGTGGACGCTCCACTCGCCGTAGTTGGTGCGGGTCAGCATTGGCCAATTGTTTGGCCGGCTGAACTCGCGCACCCGGTGAACCTCGACAACAGCCTTGGAGCTGGCCCCCTCTGCGGCCTTCTCCTTCGCAGCAGCAGCGGCGGCCGCAGCAGTAGCCTCGGTGTCCATCGCCGGCGATCAAGCGCAGCGACAGGGACCGGCTCCGATACCACGTGTTGGCTTTCTACTTAACTCCCAGGTGAGCAGCTCCTGCTCACCTTCCCTCCTCTCCTCTCTTGCACCAAGGTAGAAGAAGAGCTGAGCTCTTTGCACACACAAACACAGGCAACAGCAGTGGCCGAATGCTTGAGTATCTGAATGTGAGGCAAAAGACTGCCTTTGATTGAATGCACAGCATAGGTATATATATACAAGCCTCATACCAACTATGGTACATGAGGTATGGCTGAGTACAGCCCCAACTACTGGCTGAGTACAGCCCCAACTACTGAGGTATGGCTGAGTACAGCCCCAACTACTCCTAGTACAGATGAAATAAGCCATGGGCATGGCTGTCTACTTCTACTCCTAGAAGGCCTAATGCCATGCTGCTGCAGTACCAAGGGTGGGCAGCAAAGCTGACCACTACAACTGCTCCTTGACTGCAAACAGCCAGAGGAGGGAGAGTGGAAGATCAGCAGATTACTTCTAACAGTAACAACATGTGCAATCAGTTGCCCCACACTCCAACTTTAACAAATTTTTCTTTTTCCAGTAGGGCTTCTTTATTAGGACATGGGTTAGGTGCAGTGCAGATCCCTTGACCAAGAGGCTCACTTGGCGAGACAAAGTTATTGAGCGTACAGCTAGATTACTTTTTTATTGACCTGACTCATTCCACAGTTCCTGCCAGCCTTGATTAACAATAATGTCTATCTGTTTCACAGCTGGAGCTGGTCTTGCCTTCATTAGTCCCATCTCTGGGTACTCAAAATATGCAATTCTACTACATTAGCAGCATCACTTGCTAGCTGCTACGACACAGAAGCACAAGGAGAGAGGGAGGGAGAGAGGAAAGAGGGAGAGGGAGGGAGCGTGCAATGGGGGATCTTGTGGTTGGATTGGCAAAATCTGTGGTGGAGGGGGTACTAACCAAGGCCCAGTCGGCTATTGAGGAAGAGTCAAAGCTGCAGCAGAGTGCACAGAGGGACCTTGTGTTCATCACAGGTGAATTTGAGATGATGCACTCCTTTCTCAACGTGGCCAATGAAGAGCGTGCCAAGAACAACGTGGTGAGGACATGGGTGAGGCAGGTCCGTGACCTAGCCTACGATGTGGAGGATTGCATTGAGTTTGTTGTTCACTTGGATAACCGGCCCCACTGGTGGCGCCGCTTCATACCATCATGTATGGCAGCATCGGCGCTACCCATAGATGCAGTAGTCACCGAGATAGAGCAGATCAAGGCCAGGGTTGAGGATGTTAGCAAGAGAAACTCACGCTACAGCCTCATCAGTGACTCTGGATCCAAACCAGTCATGCAGCAACAACCCACAACCAGCCCTGCTAATGGCGCAACAGCACGTCACATGTTTGTTGAGGCAAGGGACACCACAAAAAAGCAGCAAGGCATAGGGGATCTCACACAGTTGATCACCAAGGAAAATAGTGATCTTGGAGTTATCTCGGTGTGGGGGATAGGTGGTGATCTTGGTAGGACAGCCATCATCAGGAAAGCCTACCAAGATCCAGAAATCTGCCAAAACTTTGGATGCCGTGGCTGGATCAGGTTAACATATCCTTTCAATCCCCACAAATTCCAGCAGAGCTTAATGACTCAGTTCTATACAAATTCTTGCTTACAACAAGGAACCACTGTAGATGTAGCCGAACTGAAAAGGATGGAGAGAACAGGAGCAAAGCAAGTAGGGCTCCTTGAAGAAGTCATGAAGCAAGTGGATGAGAAGAGGTACCTAATCGTCCTGGAAAATGTGTGCACAATGGGAGAGTGGGATGCCATCAGGGCATGCCTACCCGATAGGCAGAAGGGCAACTGGATTATCGTGTCAACGGAGCAACGAGAAATCGCAAGCTTGTGTATTGGACACTCGTACCAAGTGTTGGAGCTTAAACAGTACTCAGCTGACCACCCTGTATGTGTCTTCTTCAAGGAGGTGAGATAGGAACAGAGTGAATTCACTTTTATGAAAAAAACATATTTCTGTTATATGTAGCTTTTTTTTTGGACATTAGTCTCTGTCTCTCTGATGCACGGTATTGGTCATTATGTTTTCTAATGTCAAAATAAATTCATATAAAGTAAAGTTTCGATAGGTGTCACATATTTACTCAATGTAGGGGAGGGGTGTTCGGTTGGGATGGTCAAGTGACCAAACTCTGGAAACGGAGGTCCCGGGTTCGAACCCTGGGTGGCACGCTCGCGGGAAGTGAGCGACGACACCGGCCAGATTAATCTGGTCCCCTAATTAACCTTTAATGAAACCAGAGGGTAATCCCGCCTCTGCCCTCTTTATTTACTCAATGTATGTCACGAGTTAAAAAATTTAAAATGGTTGCCTGTAAAGAAAATTAAACGACTGCTATCTACTTGACAAGTGACTAGTTTATGGATTCTTTGTATTTAATATATTTCTCAGTCTATTGCATGAAATTAAAAAAACACTTCAATCTATCAAAGATAGATCTAATCTCGAGAAAATATGAGAACTGGGTTAGAAATATAACTTTTAGTTGGTCAGTCCAAAACTCCAAATCTCTCTCCTAGTAACTCTTGGATTTTTCCCTTCTCTCCTTGCTTTTTATTTTCAGGGTCCTCAGGGCAAGGAGACTGGAAGGGTAATGTCAAGCAACAATGAGATATTAATGGAGGATGAAGTGAATCACGGGGGAGGTCTTACTTCCTATCACAGAATTCCGACCTCGAGAAAGGTTGTAGCCAGTAGCTGGTTTGACCAGTTTAGCCTTGTTGGACGTGAGTCACAAATGAATGAACTTCGTAACTATCAGACCACAGCACGTTTCAATGATTGGCAAGTGATGTCTGTGTGGGGGATAGCAGGTGTTGGGAAATCAGTTCTAGTCAGAAATTTGTATTATGAAAGAATGCTTCAAAAGGACCCAATATTTGGCAAGTATGGTTGGGTTCTGGTGTCCCATCCATTCAATCTGAGGGACTTCTCTCGGAGCTTACTTTTGGATTTTCATTCGGAACCTATTGAAGCCTTGGGAATCGAAGACCCTATTCAGGAATGCCATAAGCTTCTAAAAGAACATCCGTGTCTTGTTGTTATTGATGATGTACAGTCTACAGAAGAATGGGATTTAATACAACCTTCCCTGGTATCTAGACATTCCAAGAGTGTTATAATTGTCATCACAACCGAAGAAAGCATTGCCACATATTGCGCAGACAATGAAGAGGTTGTGTTTAACGTGAAGGGCCTAGAAGCTGAAGCATCATTTGATCTCTTTAGAAAAGAGGTACTCTTAATCATAAGAAACATTCATGTTTTCTAGATACTTGAATCTATTGTCCTGCATGAGTCTTACCACAAACATAGCATCTCATTCACAACTACCTGTTGTTTCTCCTTCACCCACAGTTACGGACATTAAAAAATAAGGAGTGATTACCATCTCATCCATAACATGTTGGTCGATACTCAATAATCTTTTATTCACAGCTGCATCCTAGATAGATGGTTTGCCATTTTACAGGAGTTTGAATGTTGTTTGCAAAAATAGTAAAAAAATTAAACTTAGTCCACGCAATGCTGAGGAATGCAGATGGTTTTTTCTATCATATTGCCAACAATTCCAAACATGTGTCACCCAACAGTTCCAAGCAATCTATCTAGTGGAAGTATGAAACTGCAATTAGTTTGCCCAGAAGTATAGCATGTAGGAGAGTAAATCAAAACAGGGTGCTGTATAGGTTTATTGTCTGCCAAGAGATGATATGCTTTTGCACCATAAAGCTCATAAGTTTTGAAAGTAATTGGGCTAATAGATTGATTGAATAATAGATGAGTACAGGGGTACAATTATATAGGCAAGGAGCACTAGGGTTTATAGAAAACACCCAATCAACTGTGATCCTTGCCTATTCAAGTCATCTATCTATTCTTAACCTACAAGGCACCTCAGCCCATGCGGCTGGTGCTAGGCCCAAGGTCAGCCCAATAGGGCGCATACTCTAACACACCCCCGCAGTCGAAACGTCAGCCACTCTGCACGTTTAGACTGGTCCTGAACTCCGTGAATACAGAAGATGGTAGCCCTTTGGTGAAGATGTCTGCATACTGTGAGGAAGTAGGGACATGCAGAACTCGAAGATCACCAATAGCAACACGCTCCCGAACGAAGTGAAGGTCAATCTCAATGTGCTTAGTTCGCTGATGCTGAACCGGATTGGAGGACATGTAGACGGCACTGATATTGTCGCAATACACCAGTGTAGCGCGCTGGAGAGGAGAGTGTAATTCGTGAAGAAGCTGGCGCAGCCAGGTGGCCTCTGCAACTCCATTGGCCACCGCGCGATATTCGGCTTCAGCACTTGATCTTGACACCGTGTTCTGTCGCTTGGAGGACCATGACACAAGGTTGTCACCAAGAAACACCGCATAACCCGAGGTGGATTTGCGAGTGTCGGGACAGCCAGCCCAATCAGCATCAGTGTAGACGACAAGATCAGTCGAAGTCGACGGTCGCAACAGAAGACCAAGATGTAGAGTGCCTCGAACATAACGAAGAATCCTCTTCAGAGCAGCAAGATGAGGCTCACGAGGGTCGTGCATGTGAAGACAGACCTGCTGAACAGCGTACGCAATGTCTGGTCGAGTAAAAGTCAGATACTGAAGAGCCCCTGCAAGACTGCGAAAATCTGTAGGATCAGATACTGGCGCCCCATCAGCTGCAGCAACCTTCGGATTGGTGTCAACTGGAGTGGAGCAGGTTTTGCAGTCAGCCATCCCTGCACGGTCTAGGATGTCAAGCATGTACTGTCGCTGGGAAAGAAAGAGACCATCACCACTGCGTTTAACGTGCATGCCAAGGAAATGATGCAGGTCACCAAGATCTTTCATAGCAAATTCACGCTGAAGGGCTGAGATAATCCGCCGAAGGAGATCTGGTGAAGAAGCAGTGAGGACAATATCATCAACATAAAGCAACAAGTACGCTGTGTCGGACCCACGCCGGTATATGAACAATGAGGTGTCAGACTTGGCTTCCACAAACCCAATAGAAATCAAGTAGGAGGCCATCCGACTGTACCAGGCTCTGGGCGCCTGCTTGAGACCGTAGAGTGACTTCTTCAGGAGACACACATAATCTGGATGAGCGGTGTCCGCGAACCCAAGGGGCTGCTGGCAGTAGACTGTCTCTGTCAAGTTGCCATGAAGAAACGCATTCTTCACATCAAGTTGATGAATCGGCCATTGACGAGAGAGAGCCAGCGACAACACGGTACGAACTGTAGCAGGCTTCACCACGGGACTAAAAGTTTCATCAAAATCGACACCAGGCCTCTGAGTAAAGCCACGAAGAACCCATCGGGCCTTATACCGCTCAAGAGAACCATCAGACTGGAATTTGTGCTTGAAAATCCACTTGCCAGAAACGACATTAGCATGCTGAGGACGTGGCACAAGATCCCAAGTGTTGTTCTCAAGTAATGCACGATGTTCTTCCACCATAGCTGCTCGCCAGTTGGGATCAGAAAGAGCGCTACGAGCAGTCTTCGGTACAGGTGATAAGGATGCGGCATGATAAGCAGCAGGCATCCGAAATCCACTCTTTGACCGAGTGCCCATGGCGTGCTGATTGGTGACTGGTGGAACAGGAACCGCGCCCTTGGGCAAGGGAGGAACTGGAGCCTCAGGTGGTGGACGAGGCCGACGCGAGTAGACGAACTGAGGCGCAGGGCGAATAGCCGGGAACCCAGGCGGGGGTCCTCGCGCTGCTGCTGGAGATGTCTCGCCCGCACGGAGGGCAGGCGGGACGTACAGAGCGCCCGTGACCGTCCTGGTGGCCGCGCGTGGCGCGGGAGGGGTCCCCGGTGTCCGCAGCGCGGGCGGGATGTAGAGCGCGGGCACCGGAGAGTCCTCAGGGGAGTCCGCGTCGAGTGAGGGCGCCCCAGGCACAGTCACAGAAGGACCGACAGGGGCGCTGGAGGCAGAGGGCGCCCCAGGCACAGTCACAGAAGGACCGGCAGGGGCGCCAGTAGAACTGGAGGCGCCTGGTGAGGTTCCTGCAGGTAAAAGCTTGTGCAACGGTCCAATTGGAGCGGGCACATAATCAGTAGCATCATCAAGAAAATCCAGATCCGCTGGAATAGAGGGACCATGTTTCTCAGAAAACGGGAAGGCCGTTTCATCGAAGATGACGTGCCGAGAAATTATCACTCTATTGGTGGAGAGGTCAAGGCAGCGGTATCCTTTATGATGAGAGGAGTATCCTAGGAAGACGCACAGGGCAGACCTAGGGGAAAGTTTGTGGGTGGCAGTGGCCGATAGGTTGGGATAACATTTGCAACCGAAAACTCGAAGGTGATCATATTTGGGTGGAGTGCCAAACAATGCTAGGTGAGGCGTGGAAAACTGTAGAGTCTTGGTTGGCAAAATGTTAAGTAGAACCGTGGCTGTAGAGAGGGCCTCTACCCAGTAGGACGGAGGCATGGAGGCCTGAAAGAGTAAAGAGCGAACAACATTATTAATAGAGCGAATAATGCGTTCAGCTTTACCGTTTTGGGAGGAAGTGTAGGGGCAGGACATGCGAAGATGAATGCCCTGTGTGAGAAAGAAGTGGCGGGAGGTAGAGTTGTCAAACTCTTTCCCGTTGTCGCACTGGACAGCTTTGACGCTAGCGCCGAACTGAGTGGAGACATGGGCAATGAAGTTTGCTAGTGTGCTGAAAGTATCAGATTTAAGGCGCAGAGGAAACGTCCACAAATAATGAGTGCAATCATCAAGTATGACTAAATAATATTTAAAACCAGAAATGCTGACAACTGGAGATGTCCACAAATCACAATGTATAAGGTCAAACTTATTAGATGCGCGGGAGGTGGACATATGAAATGGAAGACGAACATGTCGTCCTAACTGACAGGCATGACATAACTCTGAGCAATCTGAAATCTGACTAGACACACTAGATGCAATCTTGGATAACGCGTCATGACCGGGGTGGCCGAGACGGCGATGCCACAGTGGAGATGAAGTTCGGGCGACAAGAGATTGTGCTGGTGGTAGACGAAGTGGGTATAGCGGCCCGGAGCTATCACACCTGACGATCTCTCTCCGAGAGGGAAGAACCTTCACAGAACAACCAGCGGGGTCAAATTCCACAGAACAATTATTATCGATAGTAAATTGGCGGACAGAGATGAGATTCTTAATAAGCTGTGGAGACACAAGAACATTATTAAGACGTAAATTAGGAGATAATTCTGTCGAGCCGGTGGCTGTAACAGGGAGTGTAGAACCATTACCGACAATAATTGACGAAGGAATAGGATACCGCGGGAAAGAATAATGAGAAAGAGAAGAGGAGTGAGATGTCATGTGGGAGGTAGCACCTGAGTCGAAAAACCAGTCATTGGACGCTGACGCTGGAGGATTGAGCGTCGTTGTGCTGAAACTGGAGGCGAGAGCCGCGGGATCCCAAGAAGGGAGCCCGGCCACAGGGTTGTAGAAGCCCGGAGCACCCCACTGTCCTTGGCCATCAGCAGCGGCAGGAGGCTGCTGAAGCGCCTGCTGATGCAAGAGCGCCTGCTGCTGCTGGAGGGCATGTTGCTGCTGTTGCAGCGCCTGCGCCTGCTGCTGTGCCTGCTGCTGGGCGACGAAGAGCGCCTGCTGCTGCTGCGCCTGCTGTTGCGCCTGCTGCTGCGCCTGCAGAAGGTGGGGAGGCACTGGGATGGGTGCTAGAGGGGGTCGGGGGCCTCCTGGCCACATCTGGATGGACCCCATCCAGGGGTTGTAGTAGCTGGGCCAGGAGCGCCCGCCGCCGGTGCTGGACTGTCCACCCCCGGACTGCTGCGGTGCCCCAGAGGGAGGGCGCTGGTTGTTCCCCCCTCCAGAGCCCCCTTTGCCACCGCCGGTTTTCTTGTAACGGCGATTGGCGTTCTTCTGGCCGCCATTGCCCCCGGTCGACAACGGGGAAGCGCTGGACGAACCAGCAGCTGTAGAGGCAGTAAGTGCAGCGGCTGGAGAGTCCTTGTTGGCCAGCGTGATTTCCTCCAAGATGAGGTCGTCGCGGGCCTCCAGGAAGGTGGGGAATGGCCGGGAACGCCGGAGGAGAGCGCCGACATGACTGAACCGCTCGTTGAGGCCACGAATAAGGTTGAGGACAAGGGTGCGGTCAGTGATCACCTCGCCAAGCGCAGTGAGGTCGTCGGCCATCTTTTTCAACTTGCGGCAGTAGGCGGTGACAGAAAGATCGCCTTGGACGAAGTTGCGAAACTGGGTCTCCAGGTGGATGGAGCGAGCCTCGCGGTTCCCAAGGAACTGAGACTCAACAGCAACCCAGGCATCATGTGCTGTGGAACCCTGGGCGGAGATAATCTCGACCAGATCGTCGGTGAGGGTGGCGACGATCCAGGATTTGACAACGCAGTCCATCCGTGACCAGTCCGGGGAGATGGGGACGGGGGGCTCCTGAAGAACATGATCCTGGAGGGAGAATTTGCCAAGCACCAGGAGAAATTGATCACGCCAGCGATTGAAGTTGCCGGAATCGACGTCCAGGACGATCGTGACGTGATTCCGAATGTTGTTGACGGCGACGGCCTGCGCGTGCAGATGGAGCAGGGCCATGGCCTCCTGGACCAGCATGGCAGAGCGAAGGTCGGTGGGGGACTCGCCGGAAGGGGCCGCGTCGGGGGCGGCAGCAGAGGCGTCCGCGCGGGCCTGAGCCGCGCGTGCGCGCGCGTCTTGGACGCGTTTTTCAGCGGCCGCGCGTTCCTGCTCGGCAGCCGCAGCCTCGAGTTCGGCGGCGCGAGCGCGCGCAAGGGCATCGTCGTGCGTGGCCTTGCGCTGGGCAGCAGCGGCGTCCGCGCTCGCCTTCTCCTTGGCGAGGCGCTGGGCGAGCTGTTCAGCCTGGGTCGCCGTGAGGTTGCCGGCGGCAGCAGAGGCTGCGTCATCCGTTAATTTGGGAGAGGAGGCACCGGAACCTGGCATCGTGCGGGGAAGGGAGAGCCACCGCAGGGAGGTCCGGCAACCAGGAGTCGCAGGGAAGGCCGCCGCGGCTGGGAGGTGGTGCGCGCGGCAGGGAGGCCGGCGCGGGTTAGGGGCAGCGGAAGGGACCTAACCTAATTTGATACCATGAAAGTAATTGGGCTAATAGATTGATTGAATAATAGATGAGTACAGGGGTACAATTATATAGGCAAGGAGCACTAGGGTTTATAGAAAACACCCAATCAACTGTGATCCTTGCCTATTCAAGTCATCTATCTATTCTTAACCTACAAGGCACCTCAGCCCATGCGGCTGGTGCTAGGCCCAAGGTCAGCCCAATAGGGCGCATACTCTAACAAGTTTGTCTGAAATCTGCCACTTGTATTTCAATTTTCTACATCAGTTTCTTTCCAATAATAGCTTGGGACAAAAGGCTATGTTGTTGTTGTTGTTGTTGTTGTTGTAGTTTCTTTCCAATAATAATGTCTAACAAATAGATTGTTATTTGTAACTACTAAAATGGAGAGCACCTTTACTGTACACCATACTAGTAGTTGGTGGGGGAACACAAACTGTTCTGTTCATTGATTTCACAACACAATACAAAGCTCAAACAGAAATTTAGGAGGTGAACCATGTATCTGTTCTCCAAAGTGTTAAGATTAGTTCTCCATTTCACAAGTTGTTACTTTACTTTACAAAGCTTTGTTTTCCTTAACATGGAACTCATGTATGGTTTTTAGGAAGAACATCAAGATGTAAAGGATTATGTATACTCTTAACCATGCTCCTGCATGGGATATTGACATGTGCTTCTCAATTAATCGTGCATTTATAATCCAGTGCACTTATTCAAATAATTTTGAGAAACAAATAGGTGTGTCATCATCCTGTGTGGCCAAATTATTTTATTAATAATCTACCCAATGGTACACATGTATATGTGTGGCCACATTATTTTTACTATGATTGATCACATAGAAACAAAACATTTATGTTGGCCATGTCATGCATATAATATTTTTTAGGATTCTTATAATATGTAGATAATTCTATGTTTCCTCACTTGACCATTTTATTTTTTGTTTCGTGTTCCATTGGCCTTTTTAATGTATCAAGCGCAATTCATCATGAAGATCCATTTTATATAACAAAGAAAATACCTAATGTATTTTGTGTTTACCAAAATGACTAAGATATTCAAATTTCTTTACAATAGGTACAAAATAAAAACCAGGCATCACCTCTAAAGAATTCAGATGACAAAGAGCTAGAAGAACTTATTGTGAAGTGTGGTAGACTTCCTAAAGTAATAGTTGCTGTAGCTAAGTTTTTGGCACCCAAGACAGTCACATGTATGGAGAGCACTAGAACCCTTAATCGCAGATTTATGCATGAGCTTGAGAGCAACCCTGAGTTTGGTGGTCTGAGAGATCTGTTCGGTTGGATGCATTCCTACTTCCGTACATGCCCAGATTTCCTAAGGCCATGTATATTCTATATGTCAATATTCCCTGGGTCCCAAATCATTCGACGGAGGCGTTTGGTGATGCGATGGGTTGCTGAGGGCTACTCCAGGGACACTAAAGACACTACTGCAGAGGAGAAAGGAGAGATCCTCTTCTCAATGCTCGTCAACCTGAGCATGATCCAACCACCAATGTGCAAAGCCATCACACACATGAGAATGATCCAATGCCAAGTCAGTGCTTTCTTCCACGAATACATCATCTCACGTCCAGACGAAGAGAACATTATTTTTGCACTGGAGGTCTTTGCACTGAAGGGGCGTTGCCTTCCAACCACCCGGCGCACAGGACGTCACCTTGTAATAGAGAGCAGCTGGGACAGAGACAGGATTGTGTTTGAAAGCATTGATTTTTCACGTCTACGGTCATTAACAGTGTTTGGGGAGTGGGAGTCATTCTTCATCTCTAAAAGTATGAAGGTGCTTCGAGTGCTCGATTTGGAGAATGCAACAGGTGTGACAGATAAAGACCTCGAGCTAATGGTGAAGCTTCTTCCTCGTCTCAAGTTTCTATCTCTGCGAGGAAGCAATGGGATCCGCCATCTGCCGAGTTCATTGGGTGAGTTACGGCAGCTTGAGACTCTGGATGTCAGGCATACCTCCATAGTTACCTTGCCAGCATCTATCACCAAGTTAAAGAAACTGCAGTACATCCGTGCTGGCACAACTTTCCCAGCAGGGGAACCATCAACACCATGCAGATCTCATCAATTAGTTGGTGTTGAGGTGCCAATAGGTATGGACAAGCTGACTGCTCTGCACACACTTGGTGTTGTCAATGCTGGTCTTGCAGGGGGCAAAGCCTCCCTCAGAGAGCTCAAGAAGATTACCCAATTGCGCAAGCTTGGAGTGTTCAGTGTCAACAAGAAAAACTGCATGGAGTTCTGTGCTGCCATCTCATGCCATGTCCGTCTGGAATCCTTGTCAGTGTGGCTCAGCAAGGGCAATGAAGAATGTTTGGATAACATTTCCTTGCATCTGAAGAAGCCTCTAAAGAAAACTCAGCAGCAGCCCCAGGGGAAGGGCCTGAAGAAGACTCTGCAAAGGCCTCAGCATAGGCCCCAGGAGAAGCCTCAGCAGAAAACTCAGGGGAAACCTCTAGAGAACCTTCAGAGCCTTAAGCTATGCGGTCTTGTAAAACAAGTGCCATCATGGATCAAAGATCTTCCCAAACTCACAAAGGTGGAACTGGAGATAACCATGTCAGAAGAAGTTGAAGTAATTAATGTTCTTGGGGAAATAAAGGAATTAAGTATTCTACGTCTTTCTGTCAAGCCACATCATGGTGCTGATGGCAAGCTTGATTTTTGTGTCTGGGTGAATGGAATACAGCAACGCTGTTATTTAAAGTTAAAGATCCTCGAGATTACTTGCAGCTCAAAGTTAAATGTATCCTTTGGATCCGAAGCAATGCAAAATCTTGAGCTACTGACGGCTCGCTGCTGTAGTGGGTCGACATTCAAGTTCATTGAGGTAAAGAATCTCTCTAAACTGAAACTCAAGGAAGTATGGCTTTTCGGTTCCCATGACAATACACTCAAGGATGACATGGAGAGACAACTGAATGAGCATCCAAGGAAACCTCCTTTGAAGATGGAGGAACTGGATGTATGCTGAGCTCACAATGTCAGAACCCTTTTCATCATTTTTCTTTATTTTTCATACCGCTTGATCAAGTACAGTGATGCATCCATCATGCCAACCGTAACTGAAATATCTGCTGCCTCCATGAAGTCAAGATAATTGACACTTATCCTATGCTAAACATGGTTAAGAGAGCATCATAGTTACATTCACTTCAGTTCATTTGCTCTGTGCTCGAAACTTTGAGATCATGTCTTCTTTAAGAAGGGTTTCTTGTTGTATGCATGTGTATGGATTGGACCTGGGCATTGATTTAGTAATTGTGTTGTAGTTTTGTGTAACGTACTGTACCCTGAGTTCTGTTTGCTCCTTGTGTAGTATTATGTAGATGCTTTTTATTTGTCTTGCAAAAATATGTAAAAATGTACTTTTGTCTGAGCATTTAATATTGGTAGCAAGATTGCTGTTTAATCTCATGTTGATCGCTGGTCTAATGGTACATGGTTGACTAACTGTTGACACTTGACAGTAAGCCCATTGTGGTGTAGCACAAGACCATGAACATTGAGCGGTATGCTTGTGAGAAAAGAGAAGCTATAAACTCATCACGTTGAGTTTATTTTTTTTATATTTTTTATGCAGGAGAGATGATTTAGCAGAAAAGTTAAGTCCTTGTAGTGGGAGTTTCTGCAGCAGACATGCAAATTTGTTTTACTGTCAGGAACGCGATGGCCTATGAAATATTCCATCTGGAGATATCTGCCAGTATGATAAGATTGCAGAGTTGAGTTACGACTTCCGTTAATCTGAACGTTGACAAAGATCGTTTGCCTAAGAGTTATAGAATCTGACAAGGAAATTCAAATTTCGTAGGGTATATTATATTACCTCAAACCGAGATGGAATTTCAAATTTCCCTGTTAACACTAATCACGCTTGGTAGAAAGGAACACGCCAGATGTTATCGATTCAAAAAAAAAGGAACACGCCTGGCCCACAGGACTCCTATCCTTAATATGCAGTAGTCACCTAACCTTAATAAACTTAAAAGATGGAGTTCGCTCCTTTTTCAACTGAAAGGGTGCAACTCACCTAACCTTAATATGCTGTAGTCAAATCTTCGCTAAATTAAGGTTCAGAAAAAAAGTCTTTTTGCTAAATTAAAGTTCACAAAAAAGGTGTCTGCTAAAAACTCCAAATTAAATGAGTATCACCAACTCGGAGTATTGTTGGACGGTGCTGGAATCACATGGCTGCAGTCAAGTCAACTTTTTATGTGCATGTGACTCGGACAATCCATCATTTATTTAATAGTCTAGCATTGCTGGAGTCAAGTCAATATATTGCTGTTTACAATATCTATATTTCTTGGTTTGCTTTAGCGCGCGGGGGAGGGGGGACCGCGGCCCTCGTTGGCCCACCGCACAGTGCCTTCTGCTCCGGCTCTTCGGGCGTGTTTGCAGGGCTCCTTCGGACTCCAACTTCTGGCTACAATACCAAAGGAGCAAGAGCCGAAGGAGCTACAAATCGTGGCTTCTCCCGGCTCCTAATTCATTTTGATCGGAGAGAGAAAAACGGCTCCTAGGAGGAGTCGGAGCCACGAGAAGCCCTGCCAAACACGTCTTTAGATGCGCTTGGGGAGCGTTCACGGGGCGCCCATCGGTCAGGTCTCGGAATCCCTGGTGGAGAGGCTGGCGCAGCCCCGTGGCTATCGTGGGGCCTCCTTATTAGTGAGCATGGCAGTTTCTCCCCGCACCCCTCCCACTAGTGTCCAGCACATGCACTTGACGGCGATTTGACATACCGGTTGATGGAGTGAATGGTCGTGCTGCTTCGAGATGTTTCATTTTATTTCAGACGTATGTTGTAGCAAGTGTTTTATCTGGATATTGCATATGTTTCACATATATGTTGCAAGTGTTTTACTTGGATGTTGAATATATTTCACACATATGTTGCAACGGTATGTTTCAAATGTTTCATTTGTGTCCGATATATGTTACATCCAAATGTTTCTTGTTGCAAGTGTTTCACGTGGGCACGGTGAATGAAGGGCGCATGGCCCGGGCACCAGGGGAGAAGGCGCGACAGAGTTGGGGACCGCAAACGGGGGCGCAACGAGCTGGGGGCCGAATACCAGGTCCCGTCCACGCAGAGAGAGAGGAGGGGGTCAGGGGAAGGAGCGGCGCGCAGTGGGGGGCAGGGTGCGCATGCGAGGCGTGGGCGGGCTCCGCGGCTGTCCATCCTCGAGGAGCGGCGGGCACAGCGTTGAGGGCGAGGAGCATGTGCGACTCGAAGCGAGGCAAATGGAGGCGGGCTGCGCAGACGTCTGGACGAGCACATCCGTCTAGACATCTGGGCGCTTGCCACGCCTAAAGAGATAACATGGATCTGGGGCCCACTATTACTAGTTGGCCTAGTGAACAACTTATTTTATGTTCTATACATGATGTGACAAGTGATATGTACACAACTCTACTCCTTCTGTTCCAAAATAAGTGTCGATTATGGGTTCCATGTGGGTCAAAATTTCTTAAATTTGACTAGATTTATAGAAAATATTAGCACATTTGTATCTCTAAATAAGGTTATTATGAAAATAGATTCAATAATCTATCTAATGATATGAATTATGTATCATAAATGTTAATATTCTTTTATACATATTTGGTTAAAGTTAAAGTCATTTGACTCATTGGGAACAGAGAACGACACTTATTGTGGGATGGAGGAGTAAGTTGTAACAGTTGGAGGTACCCTAGATGTGGGGTCGTTTTCTCGGTCATCGTCAAGCCACCGGCAGGTTATCCACTCTGGGAGAATCGTTGGCTCGGTCCCAGCTTGCTGAAGCAGCACATGCACCCCAACTATGAAGCTACTTGACCTCAAGTCAACTTGCAGCTCCCCTCGGCCCAATCTAACAAGTGCCCCACCTACCCCCGCCCCTGAACACACACCCATATTTCTTCTCTCAAAAACACTTACTCCCCATATGTTCCCATCGATCTTGATAAGCGTTACCTACCACACCGGGCCCTGCTCTTAGCTAGCCTGCCTCTCCTTTCCTCTCCGTGTCTCACACCGATCTTTTCAATCAGAGTACCATCTGCAAGATCAATTCAGGTTAGTGATTTGATTATGCTGTTTAGTTACGAAAGCTTTTCTAATCCGTTTAGAAAACTTTGCATGGTCTGAGCATGTACAACTTTTTTTTTTCTCGAAGAGATTTATTATGTTGTAAATAACAGTATGGAGTACTATTTTCTCTTAATAATGTTAAATAGTTAGTCACTCATGTTAACCCATTGATAATAAGCAAAGCAAAGGATCCTGGAACACCCTGTGAGTTGTTTATTCAGAACAACTCAATTAAGCACCTGTGCAGACATTAGTTTGGTGATAAAGTATCCACTATGTCCTTTACATGCTCTTAACACAGCCATGTTTTTGTACTGTACACTCTGGTAGCAGTTCATATGTTTCGATCTGCAGCTGAAATCCATAACTTTCAGGATTCAAAAATGGTGGGTGAAGCTAGTATAGGGGAAAGTGCACAGAACGAGGCAAGTCTTCTAAGTACATTGCCGAAGGAACTGCCACTAGAGTTTTTCACTGAAATTACTTCAGGATTCTCTGAAGACCGAATACTCCGTGCAAGCGCATTCGGAACATTCTATACGGTACGATTATTATGATTTAATATTATGTACCTTCTCAGGACTGTACAGCAGGAAACATACCAAATTTAAAGCATATGTGAAAACTCAACAGGGAATTCTGCAAAATGGCCTAGTGGTTTGTGTGAAGAAGCTTGCGGAAAATCTGCAAATTCCTGCTGGCAGACAATTTGACAATGAGGCAACCAATCTTTTAGTTGCACAACATGAAAATATAGTAAAGTTGCTCGGGTTCTGCCGTCAAATAACAAAGAAGGTTGTGGAACACAATGCAAGATTTATTCTTGTTGACAAAGATGAATGTGTACTCTGCTACGAACATGTACCCAGGGGAAGCCTTCGCGACTATCTTTCTGGTATGGCCGCACTACTTAACAATTAACTACTCTAAGCACTTCACAAAACACTAACACTAATAGCCTAATCCTCATTAAGCACTTTTGGTGGGTAGAGGACTACGTGATGAGCCTCAACTCACTAGCAACTTCTCTTGACTCCAGCAACCATCATTTGGCAAGGCAAAGGAGTATATATATGGCCCCAAACTCGAAAACTAGCCGATGGTCTCAAATTACATAAAAGCAGTGTGCATCGGAGAGCTCCGGTGAGTCCATCGGAAAGCTCCAGTGCCTGCTACATAGACTAGCCGTTAGAATGACAGTTACCAACTGTTGGATGGCCTAAACTCTGATGGTGGTGTCTGGTGCAACACCGGACATTTCCGGTGAGATCAGGATGCTTCTGCATAGCCTCTGTGTAGCACCTTTAATCTCCGGTGACTGGTACCAGAGAGCTCCGGTGCCTTTTGCGTTACTTCATTGTACCTCCAACTACCACTGTCTCTTGAACTCCAGTGTGGTGCACTCTAATAACCACCAAAAGTTAAGGCAAGGCTATGTTTTTCAGCCCTTCTAACTGTAGTCAACCAACGTCTGGTGCTTAGGTAATACATTCTGGTGCCCGCTGAATTCCAATTCTTCACGTATTTTCATACAGGCTTCTTCCATTTAATCCCCTGGACTTCTTGCTTTGCTTTTCTTCTAGGGTCTTTATGACTACTCCTTGACCTTTGTTTGAGGTGTTGATCACACAATCACCACCGTCACCTCCCACAAGTCCATCCTTGCATCTTATTAGGACTAAAACCTTATATACTAGCGCACAACATCAGTCCAATTGACCATCTTATTACTCAATCACCAAAATCACTTAATAACTCTAGATAGGTGTCATTTTCCTTACATGCAGTAAAACTGCTTACAATATTCGTCAATAGTTTTCTATATGAGATACTATATACAGTAAGTATAACTGATCGGATGGGGTGGGTAGGTGAATAATTAGTTTTAATATGAAACAATGAGTCTGCAGTCTACAAATCCATTTGATGCACCATGCTTTTTTTATAACGAAACAAAATGAGAACCATTTGATTATATTTTATTATCTTTGTCTTTTCAGGGAAAAAATATTTCAGCTTTTTGAAAACTAGTTCAGATTATATATGAACATGGTGAAATAGTATACTGAAAACGTTGAACTATGTTGTGCAAAATGTCGAAGACTTATAAATGTTTTCATTGTTCTGCAAAATGTGAATGAAATAAACTTTTCTAGAAAAAAATCGGCTCCTGCTGGCATGATCCAACCTGTCTTCTTATGGATCAACCAACCTTTTTGTGGGCTCGCAAAGGCAACCCACAGTATATAACATAGAAATTATTAAGAATTAACATGTATTTTGATCGAGGCCATGGGAATAATACTGAAACTCATCAATACTACAATGTGTTTCATATTGAATGGTGTGGGAAGCAGTGGTGATGATACAATGTAACGATGCTCATAATAATACTTACATAACTCATGTTCATCCCTCAAAAGGTACAACTAGTAGTAAACGGAGAGAGCAGTAATTTGCATTGAGGCAAATAATCTAGTATATATATCCCTTATAAAGAGAGGTGATAGTAGAGTGTATATCTGTAACGAAGTTTATAATACTTATACTATATAATTTGTGTTTCTTCCTTTAGATGAAGCAAATAGAACGGACTGGGACACACACTTCAAAATAATTAAGGGCATTTGCCAGGGTGTACATTTCCTACACGAGGGAGAGCATGGTCGTATTGTTCATATGGATCTTCAGCCTGACAATATATTGTTAGATGATAAGATGGTGCCAAAGATTGCCGACTTTGGTCTCTCACGGTTCTTCAATCATGAACAATCCCGATTATACACTATAAATGTTGCGGGCTTAAAGTAAGTTGCATTACCTAATATCATGTAAGTTTTAATTCTGATTGTTATGCTACTGATATCAATGACTTTCAGAGGGTACATGGCTCCAGAATATCTATACCGCGGTGAAATCTCGTGGCAGTGTGACATATATAGTTTAGGTGTCTTGATTATTGAGATCACCACGAGAGAGAAGAACTGTTGCGACGACAAAGACAAATCTGGAAGGGAATATATTTCTAGTGTAAGTAATAGTAAGGGTTGCATACCGGATTTGATCAAGGATTTTTGTTATGCTAGTAATATTTAATTCTCTTTAATTAGCTAACCACCAAGCTGATTCATGATTTCCATTGTGCAGGTACATAGAACTTGGACAGATGAGCACATAACCACCAAGTACATGTCTCTAGATGCAGATCGCCTTCAGCAAGTGAAAGCTTGCATTGATATAGGGTTCAAATGTGTCGATGTCAATCAGAAAAATAGACCATCTATAGTTGAAATTGTTGACCGGCTCCACGGAAAACGTGCAGGATAGATGGCAGCAAAGTTATGTACTCTATGAGAGCTAGTGACAGAGATTCTATCTTTCCTTTATGATTTACCTTTGCGGCAATGCTGTCGCACCCGGTTTTAAGAACAAAACCAGATACACATCATATGTGAGCCCAGGAAGTCAAATCTTACATATAGCTACAAATAAAGGTAATATCAAGTGACAATGCTCAATATATAACGTACTTATTATAAAAGATATAACCTTAGATAGCAAACAATGGAAAGACAACTCCGGTCTTCAGGTGAAGACTCCACTCCACAGGGACAACTGACTGGTTGATCACAAGCCTATCTGCTCCAATCTCTGGCAATCTGGTACCCATCCGGGATTTTTCCAAAATATTGAAAAATAAACAAGCGTGAGTACATTTCGTACTCCACAAGCATAACATGGGGATTCATGAGGCTCAAAAGGCAGACACTGTTTACTGCATTTAGCATTTTAATAAGTCAACATTTTATCATTGGTTAACATCAAGTTATGCTTAAGCTCCCAAATTAATCCACATGATCATATACTAGAATTAAATAGTCATTGAACATCATTATAACATCATCATCATCATCATAAATTAACAACATAATAGGTAACTATTTATTCTGTGAGTTTTCCGGACTGCTCGTGACCGTGAGCACGGCTGTTATAACAGTTTTAATACTATGCAGAGATTGTGCATTTTTACCCGTGAGTCGTGTTACCCATATGCCCAGGTTAATTACTCCCATAACACTTCCAAGGTGAGCGGGCAGGGTACAGTATAAAGCCTTCCATAGGTCTCGTCTAACAAGTTAGGGCCGCGAGGTTTCCTCGGCAGGCAGATATAGAGAACCCCTTTCTGTGGCACAATTCTCGCAGGCTATACACACAAGAACAGAGGCAGTTCTATACCCAAAGTAGCAAGCCCCGCTTGCACCCTTTTGGGTAACCTCTAACAAGCTAGAAAAGATCCTATTACTGAGCTAAAGTCAGAGCCATATAACTCTCACGGTTGCACTGTATATCCCAGCTTTTGCCCTACAGATAAGTCCTTACGGAGAGTTTAGGGCAACATGATCGACTTCATTTGCACCATCACTCTATATTTCAATTATTACCATCATGTTTATCCGTTTGTTCCATTAATCATAGTATTGATCATGTTTGAATAGAGCACTAGCATTCTACCCATATGCAATAAAACTCATAGGCATCAAGGTATAAGTCATCAATTGCTAGGATGTCCTTATAGTCGAGCAATATTAGACACATGTATAATGAGTAGATTATATAATGAATATGAATCAAGGTAGGCCCATGCTATACTTGCCTTAAAATGAGATCCTTCTTTCTGTAGATTTGTAGCCTCCAAAGAACTGCTTCTTTATCACCACGTAAATCTCACTGACTGGACATGATTATAAAGCACCACACAAGCATCCATGCAATCATACACGAAGCAAGAAATAGAACTAAATTAGAACAGTACACCAAACATATGAAAACAAAAGTAAAAAGGTTTTGAAGACATTCTACACGTTGCTACAAACACAAAGACGTGGAAAGCACACTAATCGGAGCTACGGTAAAAAAGAAAAGATTACCGTAAGATTTACTTTGTATGAGAAGAAGAAAACTATAGGCTTTATTTATTTTGAATAATATGAAGAGCATGCATAAGATATTTCAGAGATATATCCAAATTGAATTAAGTCAAATTATATTTGATTTAGAAAACCGAAATAGATCATATCATAATTTATTTATAAAAGACCTAGGTGAAAAGCCTAAGTTGCTTTTAATTGGAAAATTAAGTTATTATAGATTAATCAAATTAATATTTTATAACATATTAAACAACGTTACTATAATGTAGATTACGTTGTTATGAATCTAACGCAACTTGAACAGATCAAATTGAAACTAAAACAGAGTTTTTATGCCTAAACCAAGAGCTGTGGCAGTTTTCTAAATAACTGGATTTGGTTTTCGAAATAAATTAAATAGAAATCAGGATTTTGAATCAAGACAGGGACTGTGGGCGGAAATAGAAAGAATCTGGGGTCTCTTTAGCAAAACAACCGCGAAGGGGTATATTTAAATCTAGGCCATTGATCTCAGATCGGACAGATCAGGATGACTCTCTATATATATGTATTTTCATTATATTTCAAGATTTGTTTTTGTAAAGAAAACCGGCCACAAACGTATCCATGACATCACATGATGCCATCAAGCTAGCAAATCGTAACTGCTAGGAACCGAGCATTCGACGCGGCAGCGTTTCTTGCGCATGCGTGCGGAGGGAGCTCAGGAAGCTGCGTGCTCGTGTCGATTGTGGGTCGGATCAAGATCAAACAGCACGGCGCCATTTCCGTCGGTGGAGCTTGTCGATGAACATGGGAAAACGGCCTAAGGGTCCCTTATCTCCTTCCAGGGGCGGATCCAAAGGGGGGGCTGGGGGGCTCCAGCCCCCCCTAATTTCTTGATTTCAATGCTAATTAATGTAGCAAAAACTTGATTTCACCGTTAAATCTTCGTGCAAATCAACATCTCTGTTGTTTTAGCCCCCCCTTATCCCGCATCCCACATCCGCCACTGTCTCCTTCGGAAGAGCACAGGAAGACAGAAGGCGAGATGTCAAACTCACCTACGTGGATCGCGATGGCAGAGAACGAACGGACACGCGGATGGCTCGTCGGGGCGCCAGCGGTTTCCCTGCGGGGTTCGACAGCGATAAGAGGGAGGCAGAGAGCAAGAAAGTGGACGAGAATTCCACCTACTGATTTCCTACTGCAAGGCGAAGACCGGCGACTGGCTCTGAACGGTGGCAGGGCAGCAGATGGGGACCTCTACGGCACTGGGGTGACCTCGAGCTCGGTGAGATCCCGAGCGTGCCCGCGGCTAGGGCAAAACGGCGGTGGGCAGGATAGGATGACAAGACGTGGACGGTGTGAGGCACGACGGGGCAGCAGCGAGCTTTCCACGGAGAGACGCTCGGTGGACTGCTAGGATCGACGGAGAAACAGCAGGATGCTGCGGCGGCTTCGGCAGATAGGCTCGGCTCCTCGGTGAGATTCAACTGGGCAGCAGTTACGGCAAAGGGCGACGTGCACCACGGCGGCGGCGGTTTTGCGAGCTCTGCGAACTCGAGCGTGGGGGGAAATTGGAACAAGGAGCAGCAGGGGAAGCGGCAACGGATATGCACTCTCCTTTATGGAGCCCGAGGCGCGGGGGTGCTCCCACGTCACGAGAGGAGGTGGGCGCGGGCGGCGGTTCCGCGAAGTCTGCGCGCGACGCGGGATGGCTGGAGGTGGGAGGCAGCGCTGACATGGGGGCCTAGAGCGTCAGCGGCAGAGAAGAGGAGATAGGAGGCGGCAGCAGTTGCCAGCTCGGGTTGGGCCGGCCCAAGAAGGAAAATGAGAGGAAGGGGGAAAGGAAATGGGCCAGCAGGCCGAAAAGGAAAAATGGGAGGGAGCTAGGAAAGAGAATTCTTTTTTTTTCCAAGTCGATTTTCTAACTTCATTTTCAAATGGTTTTTGAATTATTTTGAGTTTTGGATCAAAACCACTCAACACAATAAAAGAATTGCAGCAGCATGAATGCATCAGCATGTATCTATCCTTATGATTGGTTTTAATTTCATAAAAAAATATTATTTCCTACATTTGAATGCACACATAATTGCATAAATAAATCAAATTTAACTATTTTCAAAGAATGCAAATTTTAGGGTGTTACAATTCTATCCCCTTAAGATAAATCTCGTCCTCGAGATTCGTAAGATGGTGGATCAAAGGCATGTAGATACTCTTCCTTTGGATCTTCTTCATTTTCTCTCAACAATCACGCTGTAACTTGCATTTTGTCGTAACCTTGCTCCAAATAACTTGCTTAACTATTTTTGAGATCTCAAAGGGTACTTTGTCTAGGTAGGATCCTTATTTACTCTCAACACTCCAAGGGTCTTTGTTTCTAGGATGCACACAGACATTCCTTCAACTTTGGCACGTGGAATTCATTAGGTACTCCAACAAACTCTCAACATATTCTGCCACATCCCTTTTTAGTCCACACTACCACTTCCATAGCATCCTTGACTTTACTCGAGTTAAGTAGCTCCGCTCTTAACACAAATCCTTGGACCTTGGTTTCATTTGAATCTTCATTAGCATAACACTCCTTCTACTAAGAGCACAAGCAAAGACGTTTGCTTCTCGATGGTGATAGCATACTTCCAAGTTATAATCCTTGATCACTCTAATCCATCGATGACGTCACAAAACCAAAACCAACTTAGTGAAGATATCCTTTAGTTTCTTACGATCCTTGTAGATGTCACCCTTATGTCCAAGATTATAATGCCTCCAAAGAACCTCTGATGATATCTTCTATTCCTAGGAAAACTTTGAATCTCACTCAAGTCCTTTGGTGGGTTCCAACTCAACACATCACTAGCTTTCTTAAGTTCTCCTTAATTCCACCATTTGAGATAACTTATCCAAGTAGATATCTTCCTTGAATCAAAAATTACTTGCCATGCTTGGCGTAGCAGTGAGATCTTCTAAGTCTTCGTAGAACCACTGTAGATGTACCATATCTCCTTCCCATGTCATTATTGTTGACTTTGTCTTGGGTATGTTGAAGTTCGAACACCCAACTGAGCAAAGGATACATGCGCTTGATGGTGACTTCTCGATCATAGGGATAACTGATACTTCCAAGTGGAGTACTTGAATCTAAGAAATCTTCATCTTGTTACTTCTTCACTCGGCTACCCCCTTAAGAAAAGACCAACTAGGGGACACCAAAGTTTAGGTTGCACCTTCTTCTAGATAAAGTAACTAGTATAAAGGCCTTCTAACATCCCAGAGAAACTCATGTGTAAGGGTATGATCAAATAACCTGAAATTTCTCACGAGCAGGAAAACAACAGCGTAGTAAAATGGCTATAACTCTGGTTCTATAAATCCAATGAGGTTGTAGTTTACACCGTTGGAAAGATTATCAAATTCCCTACAGTTTTCTTATATAACAGGTTTCCAAATTCGGCAGCTAAGTTGGCTGAAAACAGGGCACAACACAAACTATTCCAAGTTGCCGACAGCACAGTTTCTTCTTCTTGTGATTTTCAAAATTCCACAACCATAATAGATATAAGGGTGATTCTTGTGGTACCAGAAAGTTACTGGAGTCTACTATTGTCCAAAATTTTTCCATAATTTATGGTTTGCCGAAAACTGAGATATAAACTGATAAGGACAGGTGGCTCCGAAAGACATGATGGAGGTAATAACAGAGAACCATGACCCGCTATTTATTTCTTAAATCCTTATACCTTAGACATAAACTAAATGAAATTGTGGGCAACCTCACAAGATCATTACACTCATTCAAAATCCAACTCAAGCATAAACATAAGCACAAAGCAACTAAGCATTTTAAGTTCACAATCCACACATTAAGACTAGCTGACTCAACTCAACTTCGCTACTAACGATTTTATTACACAAGGGGCATAAACTTCTACTTCTTAAACACAGTGTGACTGCAGCGGCATCCGGGGTAGCATCTCTTATGTGGGGATGAACAGGACACGTCCTCCACTTCATTGATCTTGGGTAGACCAACACGACTCCTCCACTCATCAATCTCATCAAGAGCTTCCTCATAGTCTTGCCTTACTTCTGCCAACTCTAGTTGACTATCTTCTAGCTTCTGATGCAGGGCTTGGATGGTCAAAGCCATCTCCTTTAGTTGTTCATTCCTCTCTGTATGAGGATCAGCCATCACACTTTGCAATCTTCCTTGTAGGCATCGAGGAAAATACTTTTGCATGTCATCCTTCATCTCTTCATAGTGTTTCCCACGATATACTAAAAAAGCTTGATGAGCAGCATCAGATATGCCAGCATGCATGTCAAAGCGATCAACGGGAGATGAGTGAATGGATTCCACCACACGTGATCCAGTAAACTCATTCAACTTTGTGATGTGTGCTTCTGTGCTCTAGTGGTTCTCATACTTGGGATGAGTCCACTTAGTGCATTTATATTCCACCTTGGCTTATTGGTCAGGGTAGTAGTCTTGCAATATACGTGCAAGCCGAGAATGGAAGAAAGCCTCGCCACTGAAGGGCGTGGTAAGGTACTCCTTGCACCAACAAGTGTGTCTTGATGTGGCAGGAAAAGCTTCTCCATACTGGGGTTCCGTTAAGCCATACCCACTAGTCAAGCATGGTCTTCCAGAGCTGACGTGAGCGATCTTCTCATTACGAACCATCTGTTTATGATTTCGACGGAGAGAGGAGGGTTAGAATAGAGATAAAGTTTTTATAACAGAATAGAGACAAAAGTGAGAATAACTTTAGCAAATAACAAGGTTAGAGAGAAAGCAAGAAATAAGAGAAGGCACAAGCACTCTAAACGACCAGTGCTATCTAGGCTTGTATCCTACAGTCAGCATTGCTCTGATACCACTTTGCCGCATCCGGTTTTAAGAACAAAACCAGATACACACCATATGTGAGCCTAGGAAGTCAAATCTCACATATAACTACAAATAAAGGTAATATCAAGTGACAATGCTCAATATATAACGTACTTATTATAAAAGATATAACCTTAGATAGCAAACAACGGAAAGACAACTCCGGTCTTCAGGTGAAGACACCACTCCACAGGGACAACTGACTGGTTGATCACAAGCCTATCTGCTCCAATCTCTGGCAATCTGGTACCCATCTAGGATTTTTCCAAAATATTGAAAAATAAACAAGCGTGAGTATATTTCGTACTCCACAAGCATAACATGGGGATTCATGAGGCTCAAAAGGCAAACACTGTTTACTGTATTTAGCATTTTAATAAGTAACATTTTATCATTGGTTAACATCAAGTTATGCTTAAGCTCCCAAATTAACCCACATGATCATATACTAGAATTAAATAGTCATTGAACATCATTATAACATCATCATCATCATCATCATCATAAATTAACAACATAATAGGTAACCATTTATTCTGTGAGTTTTCTAGGCCGCTCGTGACCGTGAGCACGGCTGTTATAACAGTTTTAACACTATGTAGAGGTTGTGCATCTTTACCCGTGAGTCATGTTACCCATATGCCCGGGTTAATTACTCCTATAACAATTCCAAGGTGAACGGGCAGGGTACACTATGAAGCCTTGCATAGGTCTCGTCTAACAAGTTAGGGCCGCGAGGTTTCCTCGGCAGGCAGATATAGAGAACCCCCTTTCTGTGGCATAATTCCCGCAGGCTATACAACATTTCACGCTAGACACAAACGATGAATAGTTGAAGGAAAGAGTTCGGGATTGGTCTATGAAGAAGATGGCCACACAATTCCAGTGCTATAATAAGAATCTATATAACGACTATATCAAGAAGAACAAGACTCTGGATTTCAACTGTAAGCACTTTGTCAAGCTGCGACCGTTTTGGGACGAGTTTGTACAGTTCAAGACGTCGGAAGAGGGTCAGGAACAGGCAAGAAGGAACCAAGAGAATGCCCGACACAAGACCTACCACCATACGATGGGATCAGGTGGCTACCTACTGCCATTCCTAAGTGGAAAAAAGCCAAGCAAGAGCTAATTGACAGAAGGTTGGTGCCAGAATCCCTCGACTGTTCTAAGCGTGCCAAGCACTGGTTTTCTGCTCACAAAGGCCGCCTGGACCTAGAGACCGTAAAGGTCATGTATGGAAAACGCATCCAAGCTGTATCAGAAAGATTTCGTCAAGCCCGCTCTATCGCTCAAAATGGAGAGTGGCAGCCAAATAGAGATAAAGATGAGCTGACATACGCCCTAGGGAACCCTGAGCACAGTGGACAGACGAGAGGCTATGGCTCCGTGTCATGGGAGCATGCCTTCCCTCAGGACAGAGAAACTTATAGAAGCCACCAAAGAAAAAAGGAAGAGGACAGAGAACGGCTACGCAAGTTGGAGGAGGCTGTTATGAAGACCAGTGAAGTGGCTCGTAAGGCACTAGAGCGGGAGGAAGCGCTTAAGGCCACTATGAATGAGCAAATCAGAAAGGCCGTGGAGGAAGTTGTAAGTTCCCGCCTCCAGAGCTTGTCACAGCCGGCCGCCAACATTAGCCCCGGCTCAGCTCAGTTGAAAAATAGTTGTGCTTCTACGGAGGTGCCTGTGAGGCAAGATGATGACGCAGGGATGCACTTCCCGGTGGATGACGTCACCGCTCTGTTGACGTCCTGTGAGCTGCATATTCCGGAGGGGAATGCCACAGTCAAGGTGGCTACCGGTGTTATATCTCCTATCGACCCCACCAAGACACCAAGGATCCACTCGGTCGCAATACCACCCGGATATGCTAGTGTCTTAGTGGATAGAGTGGTCAAAGGCCATGAAAATGTGGCTCTAGATATCGAAGGTGGTGATGGGGAGAAGACCCTAGGTGAAGCGGAGAAGACATTCATATGTTGGAAAAAACGGTACATCATTATTCCTGGGGCGCCGCCACCACAACCGAACCCTAGGTGTGGATGATTGTGAACGCAATTGCTTTTTAATAATTATGTATTGTATCTAATTACGATTCACTCATGTATATACCTTGTTCATTTTTTCAAATCCAGGACCTCCCCAAGTCTGTCTATCCATTCACCACATAACCACAGTGCCGTGGGACATGACGACGACGATGATTTCATACAAGACAAGGCTGCATCCCCACTGCTGGCCGTATCTCCTCCACGACATACTCCAACGCCACCAGCGGCCCAATCTCCTCCACAACAACAAGCTCCAACCGCACCGCCGCCGCCTCCGCCAATGCCAATAACAGCTGCCTCATCGGCACCGGCTGGTCCATCGAGGAACAAGAGGCCCGCTGGCCCACAGAGATCGGTCCCACCACCTCCACCGAAGAAACAAGTTATGGTCACGAAGATCCTAAAGATGACCAAGCTTTCATACGAGAAGACTGATGAAGAACTTAATGCTTCAGTCAAGGCAGAAGTGAAAGCGTTCTTCGAAAAGACCAAAGTTGACGCACGAGCAAAGCAAGAGAAGCCATACCTAATGTATCCTTGTGTAAAGCTACGTCAAGTGGTGCAGGCTATGCAAGACGAGAAGCGTGCCGCTAGTAAAAAACCAGCGCCACCACTATCAGACTATGAGCGTACTATCACAAAGAAAATTAAGGAGGACAAAAGAAAATAGAAGGCGGCCAGAAAAGATGTTGCACAGCTCGGCCAACAAGCGCAGCAATCAGTGCCACCACTAGTGGTTGAGAATCAATATGGTTCCAACATGAACTTGATGCAAATGTCGGTACCTGATGATGTGGACTTAGATGAACTCTCCAAGTGGATGAATGTGACTGGGCTTTCCTTAGAATAACTTCTTGGTCGGGAGGAACTGACAACTATTAAAGAGGCCGAAGTTGTTGATGAATGGCGGAGGAAGTGCGTATATGGCAGGAGTCTATGCGACCCTGCAAAGGTAAAAAATCTTGGTACACAAATGTACAAGCTACACGAGTACTACTTGAGATTCTGTGCACAACATCAAAGTGAACAATATCTGGGCGTCCAAGTCAGAGACCGTCACTACTTCCGTGGAGATGACGTCATCTGGGTACAATTTAGTAAAGTACACCAGCTTCTCTATATGGATGCTCTTGACAAATCTCTCATAAGCTGCTACTATATGTAAGTGATTCTTCCTTTTAATCAATAATCCCACTCTAGCATATGTACGTATTCGCAATAACTATGCTCACGATGTGCATACACATGATGAGAGAACTCAGATTGAAACAAGACGATCGAATTGGTTTTATCGATCCGTATGTCGTGTACAAGGACACAAAGACTAAAGATCCATTCAATCTGAAGATCAAAGAAATGAAGAAAAACCTCCGGAGGTTCTTTTATAACCAAAGGCATAAGGAGTTGATACTCTTCCCTTACAATATGGGGTAAAGTGTTGTGTTATATCATGTCTTAGTCAATCCAACATTAATGCAGGGATCACTGGATACTCATTGAGATTAAGATCAAGGAACAAACTATAAATGTGTGGGACTCAATGAGAAAAGAGCTGGCAATGTACCAAGACATGATAGACATGATCCAGAGGTAAGTTCTATCATTCGTTAATTATCGTTGCCTGCTCCTTTAATTTACTATGCTATACATAATCAACGACCGACTTATTGGACAGGGCTTGGGCTTGGCTACAACAAAGATATCGTACGGATCTGAAAGTGCCACTCCCCCGTCCTATTCTACATAAGTGGGTGTCCAGACAACTGTACGGAACCAATTTATGTGGATACTACGTTTGCGAGTACATGCGGTGTAGCAAATTTACACCTGCTAAAGAGATGCTAAAAGTAAGTAACATGTGTATATAGTAAATTTATATCTTATTTATTTGTTGAAACTAAATAAATCTTATATATATTAATATCTTTTCCTTTAATTAATGCAAATGGAAGGAGTGGGAATTGAAAGAACAAGTGTTCAAGCACACAATACTCGTCGCAATCCAGGAGACGATCACAGGTTTCATCAACGATCATGTCATCCCGAAAGACGGTGAGTTCCACCATAACCCTATGTTGGATTTGAAGAGTCCAAACAAGAACGAACACTTGTATGAGCTTTAAGTGGCGGGCAAACATTTGTGTAACTCATTAACCGGCGGCCGAACACTTGATTACTTGTATATTATTGTAAATGTAATGTGTGTATATATATATATATATATATAGTTTCATACTTTATTTATGTGCAATAATAACACTCTCGTATAGGTGCAACGTATACGGATAATAGCAGCGAATAATAAATTGGAAAACAATATAACTGAAAACCAAAATCAATAATGAATTGGAAAGAAAAAGAAAAAAGAAAAAAGAACCTTTAATCCCGGTTGGTAATGGCAGCATCTTTTAGTCCCGGTTGGTATTACCAACCGCCGGACCTGAGAACCAGGACTAAAGGTGGGACATTTAGTCCCGAAACCTTAGTCCTGGCTCGCAGCCCAGGACTAGAGATCCTTTTGGACCGGGACTAAAGCCCCGTTGTGCAGCAGTGTAAGTCATAAGGTAATTGGCAGTATATTAAAATAAGATAGCTTATCATTTGATTGCTGGTTGACACGCTCTTTATCAGGTATGCATCTCCGCGTGAAGGACCAAGCAAAGCCTTGTGCATTCGCTGACTGCAGGACATATTCAGGTATCCTCATCTCCTTATCCGGCCGATTAATTTCAACGTAGTGGATAACCCCAGCCATTTTTTGCGGATGCTTCAAAATTGTTCAGACATAATACACAACGACCTTTTCCAAACATGGTCCAAGTACTCTGTTTCCATCTAAGACAATTCCCACTAAAGGTTTCATAGAGTTTTCAGTCTTGTTAATTGTTATATGAGATGCCACACAGATAAAAACGATGAGATGGCAAGAAATTTACAAAGAGAGAGAACATGTGGGTGTCGTCAGGATGAAACTAGCATTGAGGACTATATTGTTTCATTTTATATATTGCCATGTGTTCAATCCTATGTATATCGTGATTTAAAATGCTATGAAAAGTCTATGGAACCACAAAATAAAAATATACAGTGAGAGACACTATTTTATTCAATGGCCTAAAACCCTTTTAAGTGACGTGGCACCTAGAAACCGCATATAAAACTTAGCACTAGAAATGGCCTAAGCATCACTCGTCCCACCGGCTTGGCCTACTATGCCACCGTTCGTCCTATTTTTTATGGCCTGTTGTGACTCCATTGCCGTGGAACAATTTTGGAAGAATGAACATTTGAATCTACTCTCCGTGTGACTGTCAATGACAAATATACATAGACCTTCCCTTCTGCAGATGGATCCTTGTGTTGGGAGAAGATATAGCATGGATAATGCAGAGTCAATGAAAATGTCATATGAATTATTGACAGAAATTACACATAACTTCTCCAAGCAACTCGGTTGTGGCACGTATGGAGTGGTTTACAAGGTATGATTCAAAACCAACAGCAATATGGCTTACTACCGTTCTAATATTTTGTGATTGGGTACGTAAAACATATCTGAAAGACATGATAAAAAAGATTATTGATTCCTCTTCCCTTCGTCTCATTTCTCCCTTTGAGCCCACACTAGTACATGTATGATTTTTAGACATAGCCAAAAATATATTTTTATGCACAGTTTTGAAAACCGCTCCTACTCACAGATTGTAGACATGAGGCACTCATAGCTTCGCTTTTCATCCCCTACTCTCTTACACACTAGTCAAGAACTCCAGCAACAGCAATGTTAGCACTTTCTCCCACGTCCTTAGGCCCTCTTTCACAGGGTTTGAGCTTCTCTAAAAATGAAGTCAAGGAAACCACATTTTGGTGGCTTTGACTTCTAGGCATAAATGGCTTTGGCTTCAATGTCTTCAGCTTGGTTTGGCTTCAGAAGCTATTCTCATGTATGCACGTTTGGGAGGCTTATGATTAAGCCAATGGAGAAGTCATAAAAAAAGCCCTGGCAAAGAAGGCCTTATAGCTTGTATCACAATTATCAAAGGTATCGGCTCTAACAATGCAAATTAGCGTATTGCGCACAAGGAATCAGAAGTGTAGCACACGAGACACAAATTTATACTAGTTTAGGTATGAGGTATCATACATCTAGTGGAGATTAGATCTCTTATCTCGTATGCTCGGTGTTATAGGGACCCTGATGGCTAGTTGCCTAGAAATTACTATTAATTAGGGTTCAAATACTGATCAGGGGCT
The DNA here is from genome assembly GCA_038087645.1 of Saccharum hybrid cultivar R570. Taxonomy (NCBI): domain Eukaryota; kingdom Viridiplantae; phylum Streptophyta; class Magnoliopsida; order Poales; family Poaceae; genus Saccharum; species Saccharum hybrid cultivar. Next base: position 11,342,058 of record JAQSUU010000703.1, read on the forward strand.
CCCTACCCTGCCTTATATAGTTCGGGGGTAGGGTTATAGTTCGAGTCCCGCTGAAAGGTTTGCTAGTTAGCTAGAAGGAAATCTTATTGGATAGAGTTGGTTTCTAAGTATAGTTTGATCTAATGGGCTATAAAAGATAGGTAGGGGGAGCCCCTTAATGGGTCCTTCATCATACTTCACTATTCACCAAGTGCAAGCAATACAACCATAGTGTAACACCCTAAATTTTTCATAATTTCAAAATAGTTAAATATGATTTATCTGTGTAATTGAGTGTGCATACAAATATAGAAAATAATAAATATTTGTGAAATTAAAATTTATCATAAGGTTAGCAACATGTTGATGCACCCATGCTGCCACATTTTATTTATTGTATTGATTGGTTTTGATCCAAAGATTAAAAGAGTTTCAAAAACTTTGGGAAAGTGGATTTGGAAAATCAAATTAGAGAAAGAAAACTCATTTTCTTTTCCTCTCCCTCCCTCCTTCCGGCCCAATCGGCCCAGTCGGCCAGCCGAGCCGGCCCGCGCGCCCGCATTTCCCCTCTCCTCTTTCTCTTCCTTGCTGGGCCGGCCCGGTCCGCGTTGTCTCAACCGTTGCCGCGCCTCCTTCCTCTCCGCTGCGGCTGACTGCCCGGGCCCGCGTGTCGGCGCACTCCTCAACCTCCAGCCGCCCCCTTCCGTCTCGCTCGCACAAATAGCAACCGCCGAGCCAACCGCGCCCACGATCTCCGTGCGTGGGAGCGTCTCCGCGCCGCGCCTGCCTTCAAAAGGAAGCCGAATCTTTACCACTCCCTCTATTGCCCTTCTCCGCTCCCTTTTTCGCTTGCGTGAGGCCACAACCGTAGCACCGCAAGTTCACTGGAGGAGCGTCCGTTGTCTCCGCGTCGGCCACCGTTCCCGAGCCGTCTACACTCCGTCGACTCCGCTCGGTGAGCTCGCTTTCATCCCCGCTTCCTCAACATGCTTTCCTATTCCGGTTTAGTGGCTACTAGGGCCATAGTATTGAGCACCGGCGAGGTTCTCGCCACCGGCCATGGCGGCCACCGCGTCGGTCGTCATCCCCGCCCGCGCAAAGCGCTCCTTTGGACTCGCCATCTCCCTCGCATCGGCCCTATGGCCTCGGAGGTGGATTTGGTGGCCCGTAGGCCCCGTTTCCCCCGCACCGGCGAGCTTTCCACCGCCGGCAATGGCGGCGCCGCCGCGTCCTCTCCCAACTCCGGCGGCCCGCGCCCCTCTTCCCTCCTCCATCTAATCCGAGCCGCTCAGCGCAAGATCAACGGCTCATAAAGCTCCATACCCCTTCGCAGGGTCTTTTCTAAAAGAGCCCCTCGGTTTCGGGCGAATCTAACCCGCCGTCCTTGGCGTATTCCCGAAATACGCATTATCTTTCTGAAGACGTATTTCCTTCGGTTTAAATGAAAAATACGTTTTCAGATTAATTACAGATTTGCCACTGCAGTAAAACGCTTATAAAATAGTCATTTTAGCTCCGATTTGATCCGTTCAACTTGCGTTAGTTTCATAATTTCACGATCTACGCATTAATGCCACTGTTAGTTAGGTTTGCATCACTTAAAATTCTGGATTAGGATAAGTTGATTAACTCGCTATAGGAATCTTGTTTATTTCATAACTTTCGCGTTATAGCTCCGAATTTCGTGAACTTCGCGTTGATGTGATTGTGACGAGACGTAGAATATTTTCGTAAACATTTATCTTATTTTTATACTGCTGGTGTACTATTCTAATTATAGGTTTGTTTGCTATGCATGAATGCTCCTGAAATGTGTATGTTGCCGTGTTGGTCGAGTTCAGACGGTGAGGAGTACGTTGGGAATCCGGACACGTACGGGGAGCAGCAGGACCAGCAGCAGTTCATGAACCAAGGCAAGTATAGCATGGGCCTACCTTGTTGTCCTATTCATTATATAATGTACTCATTATGCATGTGTCTAATATTGCTCGACTATAAGGACTTCCTAGCTAATTGATGACCTGTACCTTGATCCCTATGGGTTTTATTTGCACATGGGTAGAATGCTAGTGCTTTAACTAAACATGATCTATACTATGACTGATGGAACCAATGGATGAACATGATGGTAACAATGGAACCATAGGGTAAAGGTGCAGATGATGTTGATCATGTTGCCCTAAGCCCTCCGTAAGGACTTATCTGTAGAGCAAAAGCTAGGACATACAGTGCAACCGTGAGAGTCATATGGCTCTGACTTTAGCTCAGTAATAGGATCTTTTCTAACTTGTTAGAGGTTACCCGAAAGGGCGCAAGAGGGGCTTGCCACTTTGGGTATAGAACTGCCTCTGTTCTGATGTGTATAGCCTGCGGGAATTGTGCCATCGAAAGGGGGTTCTCTACATCTGCCTGCCGAGGAAACCTCGCGGCCCTAACATGTTAGAAGAGGCCTATGGAAGGCTTCATAGTGTACCCTGCCTGCTCACCTTGGGAGTGTTAGGGGGTCGACGGGCCCCGGGCAAATGGGCAACACGACTCACGGGTAAAGATGCACAACCTCTGCAGAGTGTTAAAACTGTTATAACAGCCATGCTCACGGTCACGAGCGGCCCGGAAAACTCAAAGAATAAATGGTTACTTGACATATGGATGACTTATGATGATGATGATGAGAATATACTGATGCTCAATTACTCTCCTTAATTCTAGTAGGTGATCATGTGGGTTAAACGGGAGCTTAAGCATCACTTAGTAATATTAAGTAATAATGAAATGCTGATCTATTAAAAATGCTAACTGCAGTCAACTGAGTCTATCCTTTTTGAGCCTCATGAATCCTCATACTATACTTGCGGAGTACGAGTGTGCTCACACTTGTTATTATTTCATTTTTGGATAAAAATCCTGGATGGGTAACAGATAACAGTTTCTACGAGGATTTCCCTAAAGAATTCTAGGTTTGGGTCAACCAGTCGGCCTTCCCTGTGGATCAGAAACTTCGTTCGAGAGTGTTATTTACCTTTCCTTGTGTTATGTTAAGAACTAAGTGATGTATTATCGTGATGTATGTACATGGTGGTGATACTTTTGTTAATTTGTCGGCTTATGTGTGCGACTATTCCTGGGGCACACATAAGATGTATGCACTCTATATTGTCCTTAATTGGAGTGTGACACATAGACACATGACATATGATATAATCTTCGCATCAGGACTTGAACCTCTATCAAATCTTCATGTCTTGCCCTATCATCTTGTTCTTCTACATGCACACCGCCCTAATCATATTGGTAGTGATAAAACACCGATGATTCATACACAAGGTATGGGAAGTGTGTAGATTTTATCCACAAAAAGAGTTAGAGGACATCTCCCTATGAATGTCGCCAAATTCGCTCTTGTACATGCCTTGTGCACCTTGATTTTGTCACCGCAAAGGCGGGGCACCTGGCCCTGGTCCACCTTCATCAAGGATCCGACTGAGCGTGTTGGACTTTTGTTAACTAAGCAATATAAGCTAACAACCTGTTCAGATTAAAAAAATAATATTTTTTATTAGTTTTAGCTGATCTAAAGAATCTAGACCCGGTCTGCAAGGAAAGTACTTGTAATTGTTTTATTCTGTCCTACCGGCTAAACCATCAAATCGCTATGTCCATAAACAAAATCCACCAGCAGTGTGCAAAGTATGAAATATATACTTGCGGTGGCCTAATCCTATACATAATTTTCCCTTGTGGTGGATTGGATGAAAACAAAAGGACGAAAAAATGAAAGAAAGAAAAGAGAAGACTATTATAAACATTTTTATTATTTTTAAAATCTAGGAAAAATTGTTTTACCAAATGCTTTTGTAACCAAAGCTAGAGCCAAAAAAGTTGTTTCATCGAAGAAGCCATATTTTAAATTGTTTTGGCTGGAGCTAACACTCTACCAAATGGGCCCTTATTAGTCATAGCTCAATCGATGTCTATTCGCTAAGGGATGTCTTGAAGTATTTACTACTAGTATTTATCATTATCACTATGTACATACTTGCATCTATTCCAAAATTAGGAGAGGACACCCTGAATCTTCCACTGCTTAAAGTCATTGAATACCAATGCAATAAAAATATGTTGGTAAGGGCTGTATTTAGGTCTATGAAATTATTTCAAGATTGTGTCATAAGATGTTTATTTTCCACTCTTTTGTAATTTATGGGAGCATATTTTTCTTGGCAACATATTTATTGATATTGCTCTTATGTGACCTATTTGCATCTTGACAATACAAGCCACATTATTTTTCATGGATAATGGTTGGTGGTTAAATGGAACCACATTTGATCATTGAGTGAAGTCATACTCACGTGTGGTACGCTAGAATGATAGGTAGGAGTAACCATTAGTGTCTATTTTGATGACTCGTGTGAGGACATGTACCACCATGGAATCAATATGTGATCTGGATAAAATAGCAAGTATATTGATATCCCACCATGGACATATCAAAATTTATCTAATAATAAATCAAGATCTTTTGGTGCCATACCAATATCTATGGATATCTCTCCTTGACTTTCACCTTGTGGTGTTGTAGAAGTTGTACTATTTTGTGCTAGCAAGGTATCATCTGCAACACCGCATATGCAATATCAGGCCTCTTTCTATTTGCAATATCCCTCATTTTTTTATCTGCCAATTGATAACTTGATGTTCGTTTCTAGATAAATGCCTGATACTTTGTGTTGAAATGCAATTTCTGTCCCTATAGATGGATCGACATGAGGAGGGTTGGTGCAAGATCAATGTAGGTTGATTAATGACCAGCCTACAACAATGTATGATGTTTCAAGAAATGAAATCTTTGTGTTTTTTTTTTGTCAAATGTAAGTTGTTTCATCAGATTATGAGTGCTGTTATTTTGTTTGTTTAACTATGGAATGAAGCGACCAAACCAATATGAAAATTTTGATTGTAATAATTTTTGTAGTTGCAGACTAAACAACAATGCCCATTTGGTTCCATGGAGAACTACAGGATGCCTGTAGGTAGGAATCACTGCATGCTTACACTCCTATGCATGCACGAACATAAAGCTATGCTTTCCATACATAATTCGTGAGCTTACGTCTCCTGCAGGATACTATGTATTTTAGATTTACTATATGAAATAGAACATTCTCAAGTAAACATTTGAGCCAAATTTCATCACATTAGCGAAGCTGGCAATAAACGTATATTATAATTAGTGTTCCCTTCTCTCTTGATGTTTTCCTTCTTTTTTTCTTAACTATAGGGTGTGGCTGTTTTAGTCCATGATGCAAACTCCATGAACTATGATGATGCCATCTTTCCTAAATTTATTGGACACTTTTATCAGGCACATGAACTAGAAGTTTCTAGTTTTCAGCTTATTATAATTCCTGTTGCAACATGTTCACTTGGGTTTCTATTTTGTTTAGGGCCCCTTTGGATGGCAGGATAGGAAAAGGAAAGGGAAGGGGAAAACACAGAAATTGAGATGATATTTCCTCTATTACTATGGGCAAAGGAAAGTATATAGATGCCTTTGGCAGCACCTTGGTGAAACAAAGGAATCAGCCACACACATCTGCTACGCCGCTAGGAAAAAAAAGCTCCGTCGCCGCCAACTCCTCCCTGCTCGTGCCGATCTACCACTCCTTCGGCGCCGGCAGCATGCCGCTGCAGTACTACTCCGCTCTTCCTCTCTGGGTCCATCAACCGCGGCGCCCAGCAGCCGGAGCCACCCAAGGGCGGAGAGGTCGCGCCCGTGGCACCGCGGACGCGGGGGCTCAGCATGGGCCCGCTCGAAGCCGCTGGCCCCAAGGACGCCGCCTCTGCGGCCACCAAGCTCCAGCGCACCACCGGAGCCCAACGCCGCCTGAAGTCGAGCACCGCGCCTGACCCGCCACCACTGGAGCCACCTCGCCGGAGCCGAGACCTGTCGCCGCCTCTTCTCCCTCCATCTCTCTTCCTCTCCCTGCTCTGCTAGCCCCCTATGCTCCCTCCATCCATCTCCCCACCCTCGCTTTGACCTGAGCCGCCGGCGCCCTGCCCCCCGCTCCACTCTCCCTCTACTGTCTCCCTCCCACCGCTCTGTTCTCTCCCGCAAAGCCTCTATCTCTCTTTCTCCTTCCGCTCTCTACCTCTGCAAAGCCTCTGCTCTCTCTCCCGTGAAGCAGCACGCTGTCTGCAGGAAATTTTCCATGAAGTTCGAGCTCATTGTTTTTTTCCTATGGAATCGAGGTATAAGATTCGATACCTATGGAACAATTCCTTTGGTTTTGTGTCAACCAAACGGCAGGAAAGGAAAAATTCCTACGCCATTCCTATCCTACGAAATTCCTACCCCCGTCCTGTGAACCAAAGGGGCCCTTAGTGATTTTATGCACACACTTTTCTAATCAGGCAAGCTCCAATGAACTAGAAGATTTTGTGGCAACATGGTATAAAATGCATCAACCATAGGTGAGATTCCAGGTATAATTGAGGAATTTCATAAAATAGCTTTGATCATTCATCACTACTTGATTTCAGTCTTGAATTATCCAAATCAAATTATATGGTAGTAAATAGCAAGTCTCTTGGATGCTCCATGTTTGTGTGAATGTTACTATATTGAGTTCTCCCACTGTTGATACAAATTATTTATGGTTAGGAAATCATCACATGATGCTAGAGTGCATAGCATTTAATTTTTTGTGGTCACGCATGACAGTCTTTGTGGTCAGGCCACATTGGTTGCAAATCGATGTATAGTATTGCTAATTTCTTCTATTATTTTCTCCTTCTTGGAGGTATGTGTCCGTCAGAACAAACTGGCTAAATGGTGATTTTATCAAGGTTGCCAAGGATGATCATGCTGCTCGCTCAAGAACCAAAGAGAAGTTCCAGTTAGCCGAATCTAAAAGCCAAAGTAAGTGATAATTGATTATTAAGACTGTTGCTTTTGACTCCGTAGTAAATATATTATAGCAAAGCATGCCGAATAGCTTCTGTTGCAGAGCGTATGTACCTTTGGTAGCTAAGAATCATCATTTAACACTGGTGGCTGAGTAGCACAATTTGTTCCATTAGAGCCTAGAGGATACTAACATCGTCAAAACATGATCCACTGAACAACACATTTGAGTTCGAGCCTATTGAACATGCACTGACCTACTCATAAAAACCCACTTTGCAACTTAAAGATTTGACTGTTTCGAGCTCCAGATTTGGAGCAGGGCACAAGTTGCTGGAATTTCATATCATAGATTATTATTTTTTTACTACTACATTGTATCCACGCTGAAAATGTACAGATATGAATTTTCAGTTCCCCGCACAAAAAAAAATTCCCACTTTACATATCTTTTAATCTAGACACTGTATATCTATATATATGCATAGCAAAAGTTATATAGCCCAATGTTATCAAATAATCTATCTGTATGCATGATTAATGAATAATAAAAGAGCACCATACAATTAAAACTTGAAGTGGCACATATTTCTTATAGGAGATAAATACGGACTGAAACTACTCCTTTGCTTTTTTGTTGATTTCTAGTGTGCAAACTGTTCTTTGCTGCTCAATATTGGTTCTTGCTGTAGAGAGTCCAAAGGAACTGATTAATGAAGAACCGGCACAAGCTATTTGCACTATCAAACTTTGCAACTATCATCTGCGCGGAAGTGTTTTAGTTCTGACAATAACCTCACGTGGACTTTGAGATAAGGTACTGCTAGTCTGTGTCTATATATATATATATATATATATATATATATATATATATATATATATATATATACACCAAAACTCACGAGCCCAACCGTCACCAGCGCACCATCCAACCCACCGAGGCTCATCCATTCACCCACCATAACTCACGCCACGGTCTTTGACTCAGCTCGGTCTAGCCCCCTCTCTCTCATTTTCCTAATTTCTTTCTCTCTCTCCTCACATGCAGTGATGCAGAGCTCTCGGTCCCATAGGATCCGGTACCTCCGACGAGCATCCCCGCGGCGAGTGGCGAGTAGCTGCGTTTGGGGCTGTGGTGTCGACGGTCGGAGCTAGCTGCGACGCCCCTCCCGTCCCGTCACTGATGGTAGCGGCGGCGACGAGGCCAGCTGCCTCTCGTGGCGGCGGCGGACTTCCTCCCAGCGGCGGCGGCTGCTGCTCTTTCCTCACCCGCGGCGTCGACCCTCCAACCACCGACGGCGGCCCCGACGGCAGCATGGCCTGGCCTGGGGCCATCCCCGACCGGCGGCGCGCGGCTTTCCCTCGTGGTCCGGCGGCGCATCCGTGCGACACTCCGTGCTGGTGTGTCCGGTGGAAGCAGGGGACTCCGTAGCGACGACTGCTCCTAATCTCGCTTGCCGTCTCCCTGCTGCCAGCACCATGGCGAACCCTTGGGTCCTCCCGAAAACACATCGCGGATCTTGGTTGAAGATCCGGACACGGAAGACAGTTTTTTCTTGTGTTTTATTGATTCCGGATGCAAGATTTTCAGTAATCTTGTACTATCAAATTGATTTAGTCTTGCTTATCTATTCTCCAAAAGAGCTCGTGAAACCAAATGTAAATTACAGTAACTGTATTAAAAAGCATGGTTATTCATGTAAATTACAGTAACTTATTACGATAAGAGACATGCAGATTACAGTAATTCTTATTCTTTTTATTGTCTCGAGCCATTCGTCGGAACTACTTCATGGTAAACTAGCCATGTCATTGTAGTAATTGACCGATGCCAAACTTTGGTAATTCCCATTCTCATTACTGTCTCGAGCCATTCGATTATCGTAACTACTTCATGGTAAATTTAGCCATGTCATTGTAGTAATTGACCGATGCCGAACTTTGGTAATTCCCATTCTTATTATCAGCCATGTTATAGTGATTGACGCCAAATTATGGTAACTCCCATTATGGTTGGTGAGCATCTCCAACAGTTTGGTATATGACTTGTCATTCTTCAAAATTTGATAGAACTGCAAAAAAAACGTTCTCCAACAGTTTGCTAAACTTGGTTGTCATTTTCCCTCACTTGCCATCCGTCGGAGCCGCGCGCGTATATTTGCGCGCGCGCATTCGGGTTGCCATCGCGAGCCCGCGCTTCGCGGTCCTACTTCCTGCGCGCGAGCGGACATCCGATGCTGGGCGGCAGGTGCTGTCCTCGATAGATTCTGTTGTCAGGTTGCAAGCGCTGTGCTACTTGTCACCTGCTTTGTCGTGGCCGACAAGTGCTGTTCTCGGTGGCCGGCAGGTACTGCTGTTAGGCGACAGAACGTCAAGTGCAGGGAACTTATTGGAGGACAGGGTGCGAAGGGAAGGAGTCGGGGTTACGCGCGATGGAAGGGAAGGAGTCGGGTTTGTACCGGTCAACAACCTCACCTGGTGGGCCTTCCTTTTTTTTTATTTGGTAAGTTAAATATACCAAACTGTTGGAGATGACCTCTTTTCAGCTTGGCAAATTATTACACCAACTTGCTAAGACACAACATTTGACAAGTGAGATATACCAAACTGTTGGAGATGCTCTATATATACATTTGTTAACTTGCTGTGGCCTTCAGCCATGGACGTGGACAAGGAAGGTTCCTGCATGCACTGCAGTAAATGATAATTACCGGCAGCGCTGATGAGGGTCTCTCATTAATTACGGTACATGAAGCTGCCTGCATGCATTGCAGTAAATGACGATTCCATCAGCAGGTGGTGCGGTTGGTTGGTCTGGCTACACAATAAGGCCACGTTCACTTGCCAGGCATACCCAAAATATTTCCTCTTCCATCCGTCACATCGAATCTTTAGACGCATGCATGAAGCATTAAATGTAGGTAAAAAAATAACTAATTGCATAGTTTGTCTGTAAAGTTCGAAACGAATCTTTTGAGTCTAATTAATTCATGGTTGGACAAATTTTACCAAATAACAACGAAAAGTGCTACAGTAGCTTTTCACCCAAATTTTCTCAACTAAACACAGCCTAAGCTATTCTACAGCTAGCTATATATATATATTTATATATATATATATCAGCCACAAGCATCATTTTTTGTGCATAAGAAACTAGCTTGACACTGGACCCCATCAAATTCTACTCTGTGTTTGGTCATGGATGCTTTTGTTTGATCTTAGCTTTCTTTTCTCTCAAAATTTTGTTGACAACCAAATGCTTAGTGCTTCAACCCCATGCTACTAGATATGTTGTTCCTTTCATTACTCATTAGCCATTAGCTAGGACTAGGATTATTTTTTTATACAAGATAGAGGCATTGCATTATAGTCAAAAGTTAACAGCGACCTAATTTCGTACTCATTCTTTGCTGAAATTTATCTTTCTAAGAAACTAGAGTTTTAGTTTGCTTATATGTGTACCAAATCCGTTTGCCCATATTTATTTGACAAACATAATTTTGCTCGCCCAGATTAACAGTATTCTTTCGTTGAGTATACCTAGTAGTGAGAAAATTGGATTCTATTCTATCTAAAGATAATAGTTGCAAAATTTTGTAATTAGGCATAGCTGTACTGCTGGGAATACCATCTTTTAAATTTAAATCCCCAAAACATGACATAGTATGATAGTAATGTTAGTAGTGTTTAGTAATTGGTGGATCAAGATAAATGGTATAATCACCATGCCATTGAGGAGGCCAGGAGGGGTCTAAACTCGCTAATCATCCTTGGGGCATGGATTTGGAAACATTGAAAAGCTTGTGTTTTTTAATGCAGTTCGCCTGATGTACTTCACATTCACAATTAGCTAGAGAGGATGCAAACTTCTAGGTTTGTCTTGTGCTAGGGCATTAGCACAGCTTGACATGAATTCATTGTAGTGGACTGTAGGTTCAGTTAGTCTTTTTGTTCTTTCAGGGGCGCATCTGTCACTTTGAGAGTTTCTAGTACTTTCACCCCCTTAATGCAGTGATGCAAAGCTCCTGCGTATTCACGAAACAATTTAAATCACTACAATATTCTTTTTTCAACCTATATTTATTCACTGCATTTTCACTTCATGGCACTGCTAAATTATTTTGGAAGAAATAGAGTTAGTGCATTCTCTTGTTTACACTGCTTTGACTTTATTTTTCGCTCAACACTTGATTTCCCTCAACCGCGTCATATGATGTAATTTTTGTGTGTGTGTGTGTATGAAAGTTTGGCCACACAGCAAATCTGTTTGGGAGTGGATTTAATTCAGCCTTCCTGTTTTTGTTCTATAAAAGCCCCTTACCCAAAAAAAAGTACTGTACAAGATGTTGTACCGTCATATATCTTAACCTTTAATGTAAGACTTGCATATATGTTGTTTGTAAAATCTTGCTTGCTTGATGTAGCCTATGGCTGTTAAAATTAGTTGTACAGGTGAATCTTTAAGTTGTACTACTATTTAATTTTTACACATTAATTGTCATATGTTCCCATTACAGCAAAGAGATTGCTTGAAGGGTGGGCTGACATGGTCTTCACTTCTTCATGCTTTTCTTGAAGCTGTTTCAACAACATAGTGCTCTTCTGAAATATATCAGAGGAGGTTTTATTTCTCACAGGCAATTTGTTAAAATAGTCATGTTTTTTATAGTTCACTAGTTGCACAAATGATAAAGAGATTTCTGATGATATATTCTGTGTTTGGAAACTGATTCGGTGTGAGGTTTATATGCATGATGCCACTTGGTACATTCCTAGTATTTTGGTTCTAATGATGGATTTCACACTTTTATTACCATGTACATGATTGTTTGGTTTCTCTGACTTGAACCAAGAGATTAATAATCTCTAATTGTTTTTGTGTGTTCCAAACATAGTGTATTCATTCAGAGATGCCTCTCGAGGGATGTTGTGATGCAGCCCCTGGCTTGCAGCCCAGCCTCCTACACATGAGCTAAGGCTAGCCTTCAGTCCTTGTTATTGTAATTGTGCATCGATTTGCTGACCGAGCAAGGAAGCTTGTCAATTTTAATCCATTTAGGGAGAGCTGGTGGTATTTTACCACTAATTTGTTAGCTAAGGGAGACCAGTTCCAGTGACTAGATAATTATGTACTATTTTTTTTCAAAATCTGTAGGTAATATATGAAATGAAGCAGGGCTGCTCTAATAATGTTAGTTGCTATTTGCTAGCTGTTTTTTTTCTCATAAATGAACATGATGGTTACCAAATAGAGACACGATATTGTTGTTTTCATAAGCAGATCAGTGGTTGTAGCATGCTTAGAGATTTAGCTATAGTAGTGCAACTTTACAATATTCTGACTGCCCAAATATACAACTTACATGTTAAGTCTGCATCTTTGCTGTCACATGCCCACTACAAGAAATAGGGGCTGTACATACACTTTACCTGTAACACCTTTTAAATGTATCTATAGTATGCTCACCTTAGCATATAGACACGATCTTTGAAGTGCTTTTGAATTCGTCTCTTTCACTAATTTTGAAAAGCACGCTGCAATTTCAGAATAAAAAAAATCCAATTAACCACCCAATATCCCACAACTCCCTAACCTCTTCATCCTTCTAGTTGCTGTGCTAAAAGATTTGGAAAAAAAAACATATTTGTTGTTCTTTGTGTAATAGTCATGAGCTCAAAACGGCGTGTCCTTTGCATAATGTTAATCTAGTGTCAAACTGTTCGTATAAGCATTGACTTTAACTGCACAGTTGGTTAGAGTATTTCTCTTAAGGAAACATTGCAAAATGTTTACTGAACATTTTTCTCTCAACTAGATAAATTAGGTCCTTTGACATGGTCACTTATTTTCCCTACATTTTGCAAGTAGTATTCGTGGACAATCTATAAACTCTATAAAGCTAAACCCCACTAGCTAATTCTCTAGACATGCAAGCTGTCCACCTAAGCAGTCCACTATCAGATGCATTTATGACCAACTAGCATTGGTAATTATGATTTACATGTCAGCAAGACACATCATCCGCTAACATGCATTTAGTTGTCCACATCAGCGTGCCACATCATCCACTAACATTAACTTATAATTGTTGATCCCTTTGTATAAGTAATTTTATTCCAAATTATTTATATTCCTTCTTCATACCCGCGGCAACGCGCGGGAAATCCTCCTAGTATGATAAAATACTCACATCCAGGTCAGTATTGCTGACAATATGAACTGTGAATGACATGGAGAAAGTGCTTACTGTCTTCCTAATTGCCTCTTTTTTTCTTATGAACAGTTTACTTTCCTTTCATATCTTTTTTTTGTTAGTTGGGCATGTCTCCCATTGCAATCAATTTCTAATATGCATGTCATGTTCTGAATGTGGGCATAGGTTACTGTAATATACTTGCTGTAACCTTGCCAAAATATGAAATACTTCCAAATTTATACAGTTGTAATTCATTTTTGTTATTTTAATTGCAGTGTGCACTGTTTTGGATAAATCTCATGTCCTGGGACTCTTTCGGTAATGACAACAGTGAAAGGCGATATTGTGAGGTTCATGTAAGCCTCCTTGCATTGCTCCTCTCATGATCATCTCGTTTGTCTACATTATACTTTGTTTTTTTCCTTATTAACTATCCTTTTAGTTCACTGTTTACAATTTATATGGCTCTATGTTGTAAATTAAAGAGCATTAGTAATACTAGTAGTATAAGTAATTTTGTTTTGAAAAGGAGTAGTACTTGAACAAAAAAAAGAAAAAGAAATAAGAAAGAGAACTTTGGCTAATGAAGAAGAAGGTACAACTGCTGCACTATCTTCGCAGTTAGCTAATTTGTCTATTACATGTTTAGAGCTTGCTTACGTTCTTGCAACCCCAATGTTATCACCTTTTATCCTGTGTTAATAATCCTAACTTGCTCGTCATAAATCATGACCTAATTTGCTCTTGTTAGTTGTTGTAAGAATAATCTAAAGCTAGTCTCCAAATGACATGGCTTGGCTATAAAGCCAAGCTTATTGGCCTTGCTCTTAGCTTAAGGAATATATCAGGTTTTTATTTTTCATCTCAGAAGTGCTAAAATGATTGTTGCTAAGACCTAATGAGCTACACACAATGCAGTATTCAACTGTCATATCCTGAATTTTTTTTGATAATTTGCTTTCATGTGAATTCTCAGCTTATAAATAATGTTTGTCTGGATGTAATCTCAGATGGGAAGCTATATTGCAATATATATTATTCTTGACGCAATGAAATTCTTTTAATTTATTTCAGATTCAGGAGTCTAGGAGAAGTAGTTTCCTAATGCTGCTTGTTACCATTTCCTTTTCAGCATGATATTTTTGTTTGTTCGATGGGTGGCAAAGCATTTCATGTTGCTTTGTACTGCACACTTCAGAGTTCGGTCACACCCTAAAGTCTGATCAAGTGAAATTATTCCATTTTAAGTTAGCACTCTCTTTGCATCTTCACTAATTTTCTGCATTCATTATACTCACAGATTCATATGCCTTTGTGCTATCTGACATACTCTTTAATTTTGCTATGACAAATTATGTAGGTTAGCAGTCATTTACATGCATGATGAGAAATATGTAGGTTAGCAGTCTGATGGCACTTTTCAATGAAAACTTGCGAATGTGGGAACCAGAGCACTTTCTCCCGCTTGTCTGCATTAGTAGATTCACCATTAAGAAAGGGTTGCTATTTTGTGTTGTATCTGCATGCCAATGACCTAAGAAGTACCATGGTCCCAGCAGCACTAGAAAGTGATCCCTAATGCAATTTATATGGGTCTATGTGTGAATCAGAGAGCCATTAGTTCATCTATTGCATACCAAGACTGAAAGGTAAGAAGCTAGAACCATTTGTAACACTAGGAGTAGTAGTACTTGATTTATCACTGCAGTATAAGCCTTATAATATTTAGAACTGTGATCCAAGATAGGTGCCTTCTTTCCAACAATTCAGCATGGTGCATATGCATACCGTGCATGTCTAGATTTTTTTGCTAATAAATCTAGGGAGCTTACTTGAACTAGTACTCATTTGGGTAGCCAATGAAATGATAATAGTAATTGGTAGTGGTGGTGAGCTGTTTAGTGAGGCAACAATGTCACAAATGATATAGAAAACAGAGTAAGAACCAAGATGATCTGATTCAAGTGTCCACCTAAGACACCATGATATCACACATGCCATTTTCAGCATCATGTATTGCATATAAGATGGATGCCTCCTAAGCTTCCTGCTACTAATTAGTACTAGTTAGATTTCATGAGCTTTGTTTCCCCTGTTCTGCTAGAGGTTCAGTGTAACGCTAAGGCTGGTGTTGTACTAGAATATGTGCATGTTCTAATTCATGCAAATCAGGAAGCTCTTCTGGTCCATCTTAATAGTTCCACCATGGTTTATCTTTTACGAGAAAATGCCTTGCTTTAGATTGAGTTCTGTGAAGTGCAAATGTTTGATCATAATTGCAAACAATTGAGGTTTTATGGTTCACTCACTTCATTATGTAAGATAGAGAGGTTTTTGCATGTACATATGCATTATCGATAATTAATCTAATTCTATGCTAGATTAAATATAATGGAAGTTTTATCTGGCCACACATTACAATATCTGTGAATAGGCTAGTTTGGCCGCAAATATTTGAGGTTTCTATGGTTCTCTAATTCAGCACAAGCAGATCAAATTAGCAATGGAAAAAAATTAAAGAAATACAATCTAATGTTTTTTAGCTTTTATTTACTATTAAATTTGTTACAATCAATTACTTCATGAATTTTACACATGTATCTTATACTGCAGGTTTTTTAAGAAGCGACTGTGTCAATGCTTGTGTACGTAATGGATGTGTTAGCAAGTCGGTGCTATGCAAATGAATGTGTGTTGGATCGCTGCAAACTACAAATGACATCCAAAGCCCTCAATGATGCAGACTTCAGTTCACCAGAAAAAAACACTCGGATGTCTGTGCATTATCATTGTAGTTTCTTCAAAAACAAATGGATGTCTGTGCATCATCTTTGTAACTATGATAACGAACCAAATTGTACTATTTGTGATTAGCATCACATATACTATTGTAAAATATTACGAGAACATCGTCTCCCAGGATCGATTTGCAATTCTAGTAAGATTGTTGTCAAATAATTTTTCTGAAAAACGAATACTTGGTATCATGTCATATGAAGATTTGATAAAAACAAAAAAAAAATCGCCAGAAACACACAAAAAACAAAAAAAACGACCAGAACTAAAAAAAATTATCAGAAACACAAAGAACAAATAAAAAAAGGCCGGAAACACAGGCGCAAGTAGGCAACACCCATGGAAGAAAAAAACGACGGAAGAAAATAAATGACGAAAAAACGACTGAAGAAAAAAAATGACGGAAAAACGACTGAAGAAAAAAATCGACGAGCATCGCTTAGGCGGGGGAGCGTGCCTGATCTGCGGGCATAGGGATAGGCTCGGGTACTGAATAGCTATTTTGTACCCTGGGTACTATTTAGTGCAGTTATATATATATATATATATATATATATATATATATATATATATATATATATATATATATATATATATATATATATATATATATATATATATATATATAATATATAAAGAGAGAGAGAGAGTTGATAAGGTATTTTTCTATAGTAAGGAAGGAGCTGCTCATTCCGCGATTGACAAAGCTAGAACGAGCTCTCTCTTATGCCTGGTAGATGTGTGAAAGTCCTATGTTTGGTGTTGGTAATTAGTGACAATGCCTAAGTACTAATCCTATGCCTAAGTTGTATGTAGCATATGAGGATTAGTACATTCCAAGGTTGGTGGCAAGATGGACATGGTGATCATGATGGCCACACTTGGATTTGGACGCAACCCTACGTGATCAAGGCAAAGGTATATACTTAAGGGTTATGTTTTAGTAACCAAGACACCTAGTGGGTGTGGTTACATTATAGGTTAGATAGCCGTACTATAAAGAGAGGAATGACGCGGCTATTGAACTCCTAAGTGCCTCTAGGTGTGCATTTCATAATCATATGCATTTGGATAGAGCTAATATCGCCTCGAAAAATGATTGTGAAAATGCTAACACACTTACACATGACGAGATCACTTGGTGGTGTTAGCACGTTTGCGAAGGCGGTGGAGTTTGAGCGGTAGAGAGGGTTTGGGGTCCTCTCTCCGCCGGAGAGCGTTTTCGAGAAGTTGAAACGACTTTTGCCACTACGCCAGAAGTCAGAAAAGAAACGGAGGCGAACGGAGGTCACAGAGGTGACCGGATGCTGAACCAGACATGGTCTCTGTTTGACCGGACGCGACCGGTTAGTGTTCAGCATCTGCGCGTGTTTCAGTTTGATGATCGGACGCGCAGAGCGTCTGGTCATAGTCGATCGAACGCGTCCGGTCGTTCAGGGAGCTTACTGGACTCTAACCGGACGCTGGCACTGTGACGTCCGGTCAGTTCTACAGCGCGTCCGGTCACGGTTTTGTCGTGCGCTGCTCAGGCTTGACCAGCGCGTCCGGTCAGTCATGGGACCAGCGCGTCCGGTCGTTGCTTCGCAGCTAGCCGTTGTGCGACCGGCGCGTCCGGTCAATTGGACCAGCGCGTCCGGTCAGCGCGATTTCGGCTGTTTAAGTTTCTAACGGCTCTATTCGAAGGGGTACGTCTATAAATACTCGTTGGCCGGCTCAAGGCTCTATCTCTTGAACATTTGACATACTTATGAGCACTTTGAGCTAAGCAACTCCCCTCCCACTCATCTCTCTTGCTTCTTTGCATATTCGAAGTGAGATTGAGTGATCCAAGTGCATTTGCATTGTGAGATTGCATCTAGTTGGCACTTGGTGTTTGATTTGCTAGGGGATTCTTGTGTTCTCTTGGTGGTTGTCGCCACCTAGATGACTTAGAGCAGCTTGGAGGCATTGCAAGAGTTGGTGATTGTTCTTGGCCACCTCCGGTGATTGTGGGAGGTTTGTGCCTACCTCGGCGAAGCGCCAAAGGCAACGTTAGTGGATTGCTCATGTCATTGCAACCTTTTGCCATTTGGTAGGTTCTAGTGGCGCCTTTTGAGAGGCTCGGTGTGAGACCGATTAGCCACCGAACCACGTGTGAAGAGGGACACATCGGGGACTAGCGTGCCGGCAAGCACGTGAACCTCGGGATAAATCTTCGTGTCATCACTTTCATATTATGATTGATTGATCCCGTGTTCGGTTATCTTGGTATTCATTGTTGATTGTATTGGTTGGCTCAATACTTCGTCCCTCGGTGAAACTCTCCTAACTCAACTCCACATTACTTTCTTAGTTATCTTTGCTAGCTAGTTAGCTTTGCTAGAGTAGCTCCTTTGTGTAGCTTGCTAGTGGTAGTTGTAGTTACCTTCTCGGTTTGACTTGTGCGGTTGAGTGCAAATATACTAGAATTGTGAATTGGTTAGGTGGCTTGCAAACACCCCGTAGGCTAAACAAAATTCGCATCTCGCTACTTGTTATATTGATAAACTTGTTTAGCTTGTCTTTGTAGAATATTTTAAAAGGCTATTCACCCCCCTCTAGCCATCAAGACCTTTCAAGTGGTATCGGAGCCGTGGTCACCGTTTGTAAGGCTTAACAACCTCGGTGTAAGATAGCTCAAGTTATGTTCAACCATATTAATGGCAAGCCTCTATTCTTTGATGGCATCTCTTCCTTTGATCATTGGAAAAGGAAGATGAAGCAATACCTAGGCAATATACATGAGAAAGTTTGGGATGTGACCAAAGAAGGATACATCATTCTTGATGAGAAAAACCTCACTCCAAATGACCGCATCAACAAACAATGTAACACGGCGGCACTTGATACAATCTACCGTGCCATTGATGATAAAGTATTTGAGCAAATCAAAGATCTTGAAAAGGCAAATGAGCTTTGGATAAGGCTTGAAGAAATATATGAAGGCACTTCAACGGTAAAAAGTGCCAAACTATATATGCTCAAGGACAAGTTCTCTACTTTCAAGATGAAGGATGATGAATCCATCTCGGAGATGTTCTATAGGCTCCAAGTCATTGTCAATGATCTCAAGGGGCTTGGAGAGAAGGTTGAGGACAAGGACTTCTCACACAAGTTCTTGATGTGCTTACCCAAGAAGTTTGCCATCTTAAGAAGAATGATCTTTAGAGAGGGATTGGACAAGGTCAAACCAACCGATGTGCTTGGAGATATAATGACCGATGCCCAATACAATGATAATGAAGATAAGGTAGATGAGAAGAAGGAGACCAAGGTCAAGCAAGAGAAGCACATTGCATTCAAGGCTTCATCTTCTAAGGGCAAGAGCAAGGTGGAGAGCGATGATGATGATCCATTCGATGATGAGACCATGGCCCTCCTAGTGCACAAGATGGAGAGGTTCATGAAGAAGAAAGGATATAGTGCAAGAAAGAGAAGGGACTTCATGAAGGCAAAGGAGGTGCTTTGCTACAATTGCAATAGCCCCGATCATGTAGTGGCAAAGTGCCCCTATAAAGACAAAAGATATCATGATGGGGAGTTGAAGTTGAAGAAGAATAAGAAGGACAAGAAGGAGAAGAAAGAGAAGAAGAGCTCCACTATCAACAAGAAGAAGAAGGGTGGTGGCTATGTGGTCACTTGGGATAGTGATAACTCTGATAGTGATGATGATAGCTCTAGTGATGATTAGAGGACCACTCGGCGGGCCATTGCAAGCATCTCCCTCTCCAACAAGCCATCCATCTTCGACACTACATCGACATGCCTTATGGCCAAGCCTACCAAGGTAAAATATGATGATAGTGATAATGATTCTTGTGCTAGTGATGATTGTAGGAGTGATGATGAGAAGGATGAGGACTACTCCAAGGATGATCTATTAGGTAAAATAGATCAAATCAGTAAGGGCTACAAGAGGACAACCAAGAAGTGCAAGATCTTAGAGCAAGAGCTCATTGCCAAGAGCAATGAAAATAATGCCTTGATGGAGGAGCTTGTTGCTCTTAAAAAGAGTAAGGAGTGCAAAGGAATTGAACAAGAGCTCAAAGCTCTTAGGAAATCCTTTGATGAGCTAGAGGCCTCTCGTGAGTGTCTAAAGGAAGACCACGAGGACCTTGAAGTTGCTCACACTAGGCTTAAGGAAGCCCACACTACTCTACTTGAGCTCATCAAGAAAAAGGACCTCAAGTTAGAGAAGTTCATGAAGAAAGCTAAGGAGGAGCAAGTGATTGTCACTTGTAATATTGGACTAACATGTGATATTATTGATAATTCTTTATTTGTTGATCCTACTAATGCTTCATGTAGCTCATCATCATCCACCACAACCAACTCTATCTCTACTACTAGTGATTCATCACTTGTGGTTGAGAATGAGACTCTCAAGAGAGAGGTGGATGATCTCACCCGCACATTAGGCAATGCCTATGGTGGGGATACCCGCTTGCTAAAATGCTTGGGTAGCCAAAGGTTCTCTCTTAACAAAGAAGGTTTGAGCTATACTCCCAAGAAAGGCAAGGCGGCCTTTGCTACTCCAAAGCCTCGCTTTGTGAAGAGCAATGGTCGTTATTGCAATAGATGCAAGCAAGTTGGGCATCTAGAGATTAATTGCAACAAAATGAACAAGAACAAGAAAAATGCTAATGTACCTTATATTCCTTTTGATTCTTGTTATGTGCTTATCAAGGGTGAGAAAGGTGTGCATGCTAGATTTGTTGGTACACCAATTGTGGGTCCAAAGAAGAAGGCCATTTGGGTACCAAAGAACTTAGTTACTAACCTCCAAGGACCCAAGCAAGTATGGGTACCTAAAAGACATTAATTTGTTTTGTAGGTAAATTACAAGGCCGGAGGAAGACATTGGATGCTTGATAGTGGGTGCTCTCAACATATGACCGGTGATTCAAGAATGTTCAACTCTCTCAAATCAAATGATAGTGGCATTGATAGTATCACATTTGGTGACAATAGCAAGGGTGATGTAAAGGCACTTAGAAGGATTGCAATCTCAAATGATCATAGCATCTCCAATGTGCTACTAGTTGAAAAGCTCAATTTCAATTTGTTGTCGGTTGCTCAATTGTGTGATCTAGGTTTCAAGTGCATATTTGGTGTTGATGATGTGGAGATAGTTAGTGTTGATGGCTCCAATTTGATCTTCAAAGGTTTTAGATATGAGAATCTTTACTTGGTTAATTTCAATGCTAGTGACACTCAACTTTCAACATGCTTGCTCACCAAATCAAGTATGGGTTGGTTATGGCATAGAAGACTTGGTCATGTTGGCATGAAGCAATTGAACAAGTTAGTGAAGCATGACTTAGTTAGAGGCTTGAAGGATGTCACATTTGAGAAAGATAAGCTATGTAGTGCATGTCAAGCCAGAAAGCAAGTGGGTAACACTCATCCATTAAAGAGCATTATGAGTACTTCTAAGGCATTTGAGTTGTTGCACATGGATCTATTTGGGCCAACTATATACACAAGCATTGGTGGCAATAAGTATGACTTTGTGATTGTGGATGATTTCACTAGATACACATGGGTATTCTTTCTTATGGACAAGAGTGATGTATTTGACATATTTAAGAAGTTCATCAAGAGAGTGCAAAATGAGTTTGAGACCACAATCAAGAAAGTAAGAAGTGACAATGGAAGTGAGTTTAGAAACACAAGAGTTGATGAGCTATGTGATGAGCTTGGAATCAAACATCAATTCTCGGCCAAGTATACACCTCAATCAA
The DNA here is from genome assembly GCA_038087645.1 of Saccharum hybrid cultivar R570. Classification (NCBI taxonomy): domain Eukaryota; kingdom Viridiplantae; phylum Streptophyta; class Magnoliopsida; order Poales; family Poaceae; genus Saccharum; species Saccharum hybrid cultivar. Next base: position 11,363,699 of record JAQSUU010000703.1, read on the forward strand.
ATGAACTAGTTGAGAGAAAGAATAGAACCTTAATTGATATGGCAATATCAATGTTGAATGAGTATAATGTGAGTCATTCATTTTGGGCCGAAGCAATCAACACGGCTTGCTTCTATAGCAACTGTCTCTATTGCCATAAGTTTCTAGAGAAGACACCATATGAGATCTTAAATGGAAGAAAGCCAAATATTGCATACTTTCGGGTATTTGGTTGCAAATGCTATATCTTGAAGAAAGGCACTAGATTGAGCAAGTTTGAGAAGAAATGTGATGAAGGATTCCTACTTGGTTACTCAACTACTAGCAAAGCTTATAGAGTTTAGAATTTGGCTAGTGGTTTACTTGAAGAAGTGCATGATGTTGAGTTTGATGAAACAAATGGCTCTCAAGATAAGGAAGATAACTTGGATGATGTGAGAGGAACTCAATTGACCAATGCTATGAAAGAAATGGACATTGGTGATATTAGGCCAAAGCAAGTGATTGATGTGGATGACAACAAAGATCAAGTGCTCCAACATCCAATTACACAAGCTAGTGGTTCTCTATTACAAAATCAAGCTAGTACATCATCTCAAGTGCAACAAGATCAATAAGTGGCTAGTTCATCATCTCCAACTTATGATCAACATCAACATCCAAGCAATCAAGTCCAAGTACTTCAACCAACTAACATTGCAAGAGACCATCCATTGGATTCCATCATTGGTGACATACAAAGGGGAGTTCAAACTAGATCAAGATTGGCATCTTTTTATGCTCACTCTTCTTTTGTGTCAATGGAAGAACCCAAGGACATTGATAAAGCATTGAGAGATCTGGATTGGGTAAATACAATGCATGAAGAGCTCAACAACTTTAAGAGAAATGAAGTATAGGAATTAGTTGAGAGGCCTAAGGATCACAATGTCATTAGAACAAGATGGTTCTTTCGCAACAAGCAAGATCAAGATGGGATAGTAGTAAGGAACAAAGCAAGACTAGTGGCTCAAGGTTACACACAAATAGAGGGTCTTGACTTTGGTGAAACTTATGCCCCGGTTGCAAGATTGGAAGCAATTAGGATCTTACTTGCCTATGCTTGTGCTCACAATATCAAGCTATATCAAATGGATGTGAAGAGTGCATTTCTCAATGGGTACATCCAAGAGGAGGTGTATGTGGAGCAACCTCCCGGTTTTGAAGATGATAAGAAACCCAATCATGTATACAAGTTAAGGAAGGCTTTGTATGGATTGAAGCAAGCACCTAGAGCATGGTATAAAAGATTGAGGGACTTCTTGCTATCCAAAGGATTTGTCATGGGAAAAGTTGATACAACACTATTCACCAAGAAGATTGGGAAAGACTTGTTTGTGTTGCAAATATATGTTGATGATATCATATTCGGTTCAACCAATCAAGATTATTGTGATGAGTTTGGGAAAATGATGGCAAAGGAATTTGAAATGTCAATGATTGGTGAACTTAGTTTCTTTCTTGGACTTCAAATCAAACAAATGAAAGAAGGTACATTTGTGAGCCAAACTAAGTACATCAAAGATATGCTCAAGAAGTTTGGCATGGAAGATGCAAAGAGTATTACAACCCCAATGGGCACTAGTGGAAGTTTGGATAGTGACAAGAATATCAACATGGTGGATCAAAAGCTATATAGATCAATGATTGGTAGCCTACTCTATGTGACGGCATCAAGGCCCGATGTGATGTTTAGTGTATGCATGTGTGCAAGATTTCAAGCCTCACCAAGAGAAAGTCATTTGAAGATAATAAAGAGAATATTGAGGTACTTAAAGCATACACAAGATGTTGGATTATGGTATCCCAAAGGTGCAAGCTTTGAGCTAGTTGGATATTCAGATTTTGACTATGCCGGTGACAAAGTGGAGAGAAAGAGCACTTCCGGGACTTCTCAATTATTAGGAAGATCACTTGTCTCATGGTCATCCAAGTAGCAAAATAGTATTGCACTATCTACCACCGAAGCCGAATACATCACCGCGGGTAGTTGTTGTGAACAAATCTTGTGGATGAAGGCAACATTGAAGGATTTTGGAATCAATTTCAAGAATGTGCCATTGCTATGTGACAATGAAAGTGTCGTGAAGCTAACCAACAATCCGGTTCAACATCAAAGAACAAAGCATATTGATGTTTGCCATCACTTTATTAGAGATCATCAACAAAAGGGTGACATTGCTATTGAGAGTGTGGGCACCGAAGATCAATTAGCCGATCTATTCACCAAGCCACTTGATGAGAAGAGATTTCACAAGCTAAAGAATGAGTTGAACATACTTGACTTCTCCAACATGAGTTGATGCACCCCCATGATATGACATGTCTCTCCTTTGAGCTTCAAGGTACAATTGATTGACATGTCATACATTCTATGCTAAGGACTTGTTTAGTGCATCTAGTCATAATTTACATGTTCTAGGCTCATTCATGAAAATCAAATGAATTTGAAGTTTATATGGTGCCACTATTGTTTCCATGACTTGTATGATCTAGTGGTAGCATATAACTTGTTTAAGTAGCTTGTGATCCTAAGTGTTTAATCTAGAAAACTTGTCTAAATATTTGCTTCAACATGGTGCATGATAACCCTTCTAGTGAGGTGTAAAGAAGCTTACCCTTGGATCAAAACGAAGCATTTTATTTATGCAAGCAATCTAGGTTGAATTCACAAACTTGATCCTCACCCCATAACATGACATGATATTCTATCTAAAACTTGGTCCCTTGTGGTCATTGGTGCCAAAGGGGGAGAAAATGTTGTTCACAAAGATAGAACTCAAAGGAGGAGAAGCACAAAGGGGGAGAAAAATGTTGCTCAAGGGTGAGAAAACCTAAAGGGGAGAATAGATAAAAGAAGGGGATCATCTAAAATTTTGAGCACACAAGTTAGGGGGAGCAAGCTCTTAAGCATGATTGTTACATTTCCATGTGCACTTCATATGTATGATGCATAGTTATGCATTTCTTTTTCTCCGATACATTGCTTGTGTGGTGAATTGCTAGTATAATTTGAATGATGTATTGAGGTACTAGCATGAATAGGAAGTAGTTAGATTTTTCTTGCTTCATGTTTTTCAAAGTGGTACTAGAGCCTTGCTTATAATGTTGATCTCACGAGGTTTCTAGTTATGTTTGTGTTTTTCCAAGTGGTATCTAACTACACAAGGTGCTAAGATGGTGTTTATAATCTTAAACACTTAGCACCTATTGGTAGTCAATGCTCCTAATCTTTTCTATCTAACATGTATGCTTCCAAAATCCAAACATATAGCATACATGTAGGGGGAGCCATTGCTATCAACTTGAATTCATGATCACATGTCCATAATTCTTACACATGGTAATATATTTGGATAATGTGACATGGGTTCAATCAAAACTTTATCATAATATCTTTGTGAAAGGTTTGTCACCAATTACCAACAAGGGGGAGATTGAAAGTCCTATGTTTGGTGTTGATAATTAGTGACAATGCCTAAGTACTAATCATATGCCTAAGTTGTATGTAGCATATGAGGATCAGTACATTCCAAGGTTGGTGGCAAGATGGACATGGTGATCATGATGGCCACACTTGGATTTGGACGCAAACCTACGTGATCAAGGCAAAGGTATATGCTTAAGGGTTGTATTTTAGTAACCAAGACACATAGTGGGTGTGGTTACATTATAGGTTAGATAGCCGTACTATAAAGAGAGGAATGACGCGGCTATTGAACTCCTAAGTGCCTCTAGGTGTGCATTTCATAATCATATGCATTTGGATAGAGCTAATATCGCCTCGAAAAATGATTGTGAAAATGCTAACACACTTACACATGACGAGATCACTTGGTGGTGTTAGCACGTTTGCGAAGGCGGTGGAGTTTGAGCGGTAGAGAGGGTTTGGGGTTCTTTCTCCGCCGGAGAGCGTTTTCGAGAAGTTGAAACGACTTTTTTCCACTACGCCGGAAGTCAGAAAAGAAACGAAGGCGAATGGAGGTCACAGAGGTGACCGGACGCTGAACCAGACGCGGTCTCTGTTTGACCGGACGCGTCCGGTCAGTGTTCAGCATCTGCGCGTGTTTCAGTTTGATGATCGGACGTGCAGAGCGTCCGGTCATAGTCGATCGAACGCGTCCGGTCATTCAGGAAGCTTACTGGACTCTAACCGGACGCTGGCACTGTGGCGTCCGGTCAGTTCTACAGCGCGTCCGGTCACGGTTTTGTCGTGCGCTGCTCAGGCTTGACCAGCGCGTCCGGTCAGTCACGGGACCAGCGCGTCCGGTCGATCCCAGCGCGTCCGGTCGTTGCTTCGCAGCTAGCCGTTGTGCAACCGGCGCGTCCAGTCAGTTGGACCAGCGCGTCCGGTCAGCGCAATTTCGGCTGTTTAAGTTTCTAACGGCTCTATTCGAAGGGGTACGTCTATAAATACTCGTTGGCCGGCTCAAGGCTCTATCTCTTGAACATTTGACATACTTGTGAGCACTTTGAGCTAAGCAACTCCCCTCCCACTCATCTCTCTTGCTTCTTTGCATATTCGAAGTGAGATTGAGTGATCCAAGTGCATTTGCATTGTGAGATTGTATCTAGTTGGCACTTGGTGTTTGATTTGCTGCGGGATTCTTGTTTCTCTTAGTGGTTGCCGCCACCTAGACGGCTTAGAGCAGCTTGGAGGCGTTGGCAAGAGTTGGTGATTGTTCTTGGCTACCTCCGGTGATTGTGAGGGGTTTGTGCCTACCTCGGCGAAACGCCAAAAGCAACGTTAGTGGATTGCTCGTGTCATTGCAACCTTTTGCCATTTGGTAGGTTCTTGTGGCGCCTTTTGAGAGGCTCGGTGTGAGACCGATTAGCCACCGAACCACGTGGTGAAGAGGGACACAACGGGGACTAGCGTGCCGGCAAGCACGTGAATCTCGGGATAAATCTTCGTGTCATCACTTTCATATTATGATTGATTGATCCCGTGTTCGGTTATCTTGGTATTCATTGTTGATTGTATTGGTTGGCTCAATACTTCGCCCCTCGGTGAAACTCTCCTAACTCAACTCCACATTACTTTCTTAGTTATCTTTGCTAGCTAGTTAGCTTTGCTAGAGTAGCTCCTTTGTGTAGCTTGCTAGTGGTAGTTGTAGTTACCTTCTCGGTTTGACTTGTGCGGTTGAGTGCAAATATACTAGAATTGTGAATTGGTTAGGTGGCTTGCAAACACCCCGTAGGCTAAGCAAAATTCGCATCTCGCAACTTGTTATATTGATAAACTTGTTTAGCTTATCTTTGTAGAATATTTTAAAAGGCTATTCACCCCCTCTAGCCATCAAGACCTTTCAATGTGTGCATTTTACCTATACCCATACCTCTTCTATCTATGCTCCAAGCATGATATGATAGCAATTCCATTATGCTATTGGTGCTTATTTCTCACCTGCAATCGGCTCGAGATGGGAGTTGAAGGCAAGTGTAGTTTATAAAAATACTCCCTTCGTCCTCAAATATACTGCATTCTAGCTATTTTTAGACAAAATAAGGAAGAGTGCAATAGACGTATGTACCCCTCACTTACCTTCCTAACGTATTGAAATCTAATTCTTTTTTGCATAATTAAAGGGTGAACTCTTGGGGAGCATTTGGATGGAGTCTAGAACTTGCCGCACCGTACCACAGTTTTTTTTTGCCGGAGTTGAGCACGTGTTTGGTTCACTGCCGAACGCCGAACTTGCGGCACGCCGCAGGCTTGCCATAACGGACTAGTTCATTTTTCATGCCAAAAGCTGCCGCAACTGCGGGGGGGACGATTTGCTCACCGCAACTTTGGCGCAGCCACAACAGCGGCGTGGCATGCAGCGGTAACCATCCAAACGCTCCCTTAGTCTTCTATACAAAATATGGCAAGTGCATGAATTACTTTTTTTAGATAAAATAATCACATATTTTATTTAAGTAAACAATATCTTCTTATTTTCTAAATGTATTATATTTGAGAATAAATTTTAAAGACTAGAATGCACTTTATTTAAGGACGGAGGGTATATAGAGAACTATTACACAGTAGCTGGCTACAGAATACCATATTGTGTAGCCGGACCAAAACTCAGAACGTCACCAGCACCATCGAACCCAACCGGGCCAATCCATTCACCCACCATAATTAACGCTACGCTTTGACTCGGCTGATGTGGTCCCCTTTGCATGCGCTAATTGAATGCTGCTGATTTTACCGTCCATATATCACCGAACATCTCCTTCTCTCTCATCTTATCTAGCCAGATCCACGCATGGTGCGGCACCCCTTCCGCCGGCGACCAACGACGGCCCTGCCTCCTCGCGACGCGACAGGAGGCGGCCCCACCCTCCTGCGACGCGACCCACGCTACGACCGGCGGTAGCCCCGCGCCCCCGTGAAGGCGACGCAGGCGGCCGGCCTCGGATGGCCCCTCCCTGTCTTCTCGTCATCTCCGGCGCGACGACCTCCCGTTGGCCTGTGTGCGTCCAGCGTCATCCTCGTGGACTCGGAACCGCTCCCTGCACCACCGGCGGCACCAGAGGCATCTTGCCTCGCGTGGGCGGGTGGCCCTAGCGGCAACACAACCCGCACGGAATCGGCGTACCTCAGCTGAGGTGCATCCCTCCGGCGGCGGCGTGCTGTGTCTTGCATCTCGCGTACGCGGCGCTGTCGGTGAAGCGGCGGCGCGTTCCGGATCAGGCTGGTCGCGGTGAAGGAGCGCCTCGCCATGTGAATCCGTTTCGCATAGATGTGGCACCTGCGGCGGCGCGGCTCGCCACCCCACTCGCACGGCACTCCCCGACGGCGACACAGCCGGTCTAGCTCGGATGGCGGCCCCGGACACGAAGGCAGCGCCGGCCCTGAGGGTGGGCAGACGGGGCGACCGCCCCGGGCCCCCCAATCCCAGGCCCCATGCCAGGTATATCGTATATTACGTAGCTAAGGTCTCAGCAGAAAAAAAAATGTGTCATTGTTAGCCTGCAGACATGCTACCTCTCGTTGTAACAGCCTGACGATTCTCACGGGATTAACAAAGTGCGCGTATATATAGTGCGGGATCTAGCACATGAGCATGCATGCACATCTATGTATTTGCTTCTCACAATACGTCGTCGTCCTCGTATAAGCTACGTATATACGATTGAGAGAGTGTACACATGGACGCCATGAATAGTACTTGATGTCTGGTGGGCCCCTTATGGCTCTAACGTACCTATAATTTAGGTTCAGTTATATATATGTTATTCTCCATTTGCTCAAAAAATATATACATTATTCTTCAGAGACAGTACATTACTCTACTAACTTGCTTTCTTCATCTTCTCCTATTAAACAAGACATCAAAGCCAGAGCAATTTGCTAGCTTCATTTACTATTTTCTCGCCTCTCCAAAGCGCATATGATTATGCATGCACACGTAAAAGCTTAACCTACTTCTTGATTTCTTACTTTTAATATTTTGTACGAAATCTCTTCAAAGCTTTTGTATGCGTTGTAGCTAAGCGTTTATCATGAACACTTTATATGTAATAAGTGTTTACTAGCAAATATGCCCGTGCGTTGCAACGGGATCGTAATTCATTATATTGCAGGCGGCACGAACATGGTTGTACGACAGAGCTGCACGCGAGACACTATGGCCACAGCGAGGTGGCTTGAACCTGCAGCCACGACACCACGTGCGCATTGTGTCATTGACCATGACAAGGTAGCCTAGCCCGTTAGCGTGATAGCCATAGTGCGGAAACTGTGTCGGCACTACACCGCAGCACAATGCTCATGTAGAAGACCAGAAGTGACCATAACAATATGTACGTAGTGTCTTTAGGCAGTTTGGGCCAGAACAATCGCGAGCGATTCTAAGTCGTATGTAAATAAAGAAAGCGGAGTAAAATAAAGAACGTAACTCTTATCCTTTTGTATTTGATTATTAAGAGATCTATTTAGAGTACTTAGGATCTAAGGAATTTATTTCGATTAGAATTCCTACTCCATATTAGTCTAGAGTTTTATTTAGAGTACTCAGGAGGAATTTATTGAGATTAGGATTCCTGCTCCCATATTCGTCTAAACGCGAGCGATTGTAACTCATATGTAAATAAAGAAAACAGAGCAAAATAAAGAATGCAACTCTTATCTTTTTCTATTTGATTATTAAGAGTTCTATTTAAAGTACTTAGGATCTGAGAAATCTATTTAGATTAGGATTCCTACTCCATATTGATCTAGACGCGAGCTATTCTAATTCGTATGAGTACGGGTTATATATATAAGTCTAGATAAAAGAATCTCTCCATCGTCCAGTAGTTACGGGAAAACGGACCAAACAGATGAATGGACGCAAAAAAAACCCTAAAATTTTATCTCTTTATTATTAGACTAGTAAATATGCCTGTGCGTTGCAACGAGAACTTGTTGTATGATTACTTAAACCACTTATGGTTAGAAGATTTATTTCATTGATCGCATCATGTGTTTGTATTCACTTTGCAATTGGACTTTGTACTATGGCTGGTCGCATGCTATCCTAACTTATATGATGATAGACAATGAAGACACTCTGTAATCTAATTCATTTTTTAAGAATTACACGGTATAACGTAGACGCTTACAACACGCACACATACTCACCCCTATAAACACAAGCACGCAAAATTTACCTCTATAAGCACACGCACGCCAACCATAATAGTGTTTTAAATCTAATATATGCAATACCACATTTATTCTAACATATACAGTACCACATTTTCATATATTTATTTATTTATTTATTTAGTCTTGCCAACCATCCATCAGATCCCTATAGATACTTGTATGCAATGTCGGATAAGGAATGTCCTCCTTTACTATTCCAAGCTGCACTCACATCCGCATCAGCAGCGCTTTCACACTCCACAATCACCGAACACTCCACTCCACTCACACATACACCATGAAGACATGATACTATTCCAAGCTGCACTCACATCCGCATCAGCAGCGCTTTCACACTCCACAATCACCGAACACTCCACTCCACTCACACATACACCATGAAGACATGATCTCAGAAACTCTCTGAAGATTATCCACCGCTTGTAGTACTTCACCATCGCGGTATTACTCCACCACTTTGTAAATTAGAGAATAAGGGAAGTCCTCGTGATCTTTCTGAGCTCGTAAGGTAATCTCTAAGGTTTGTGGTAAGTGCTTGGAGTTTCCCGAAAGGAAAAGCCGTATGTGAGCTTACTCTGTGAAAATGAATTAAGCTTTTCTATTTTAATCCTTGTTTACCTTTAAGCTCGTTTATATGGGGCGATGTCTCTATGCTAGGGACCCTAGAGGAGAAACCTCTGCGTGTGTTGTTCTCGTGTTAGTCCTAGTAGTGGCGTTTGTAGAGAACTTTGTTTGAGCAGAGAAGTGTTCTCTTCGAATGGAACTGCCTGGGGAGACGATAGAGCCTGAGTCATTTGTGATTATGGCTGGGGATAGCGTGGGAGAAGAACTGGTTAGTCCGGTTCTAAGTGAGCTAGTGATGCATACGGTGAGTACCGAGTAGGACTGACACAAGCATAGTCGCACCACCGGCTAAATCTTTGGTCTCGCCAGCCTGCAAAAGATCCTGAGAACCATTTATTCCGCATACTGCATATTCACTAATCACGCGCACTCATTAATCACGCACGAATTCATTCAGCATTCACAAAGTGCTCCGCATAGCGTCTGAATAATTCAAAGTGCTCTGCATAGTACCTCTAATAGTGCCAAATAGTGACCTTGAATATTGGGTGCCAGAGCCACTCAACCCACTCGGGTGAAGTGCTCGTGCACTATTTATATTCTGAATTTAAATAGTATCCAGTATTTTAAATAGTGCCACGAATTTAAATAGTAATTGCTAAATTTAAATAGTATTATGAATAGTAACTCATGAATTTTAAATTTGAATTTAGAGTTCGAAGTTTTTCCTGATTTTAATAAAATTGAATCTAAGGGATATACTAGAATTATTGAAAATTTAAAAGTTATATTATTTAAATTTAGAAGTAAATATAGGAAAGACTGTCAAAATTAAAGAAAATATAAATATTAAGTGCAAAATAAATAGCTTTCGGACAAATAAATTTATTAGTTGACTTAATACATAATTTTTATATATCTTGGGGTAAAAGGCAAGACGATCTAGAATTAAAATTTGAAAGTCTTCAAAAAGAGCATAAGCAGGTACTAGAGCAATATTTAGCTATCAATAATAAGCTAGAACTAGCTCTAAGAGCTTTGGAAGAAAGTAAAGGTTCTCCAGGAAGAATTAGTCAAAATAGTAATTATATTAAAAAGGATCTATCTTATTTGTATAAGAAACTGGAGCATATTAATATTATTGAGCATAGTAAAGAAATTGTGTTATCATCTGCAGGAGTAGTTGAATTTAATAGATCATTAAATTCAGAAAAATGGCAGTATCTAAAAGCCTCTCTATAAGAGACAAGTCACTCCAACTAGTAAATAGAGAAGTAAGACCTTTAGGTCTTATAGACAGAATAAAAGGAGGATGTGATGATATTGAAACCTTGGAAGAAATAATAGATGTAGAAAGAGATCTTGAGAAATATTAGAAAGATACTTTAAGAAAAATAAGACCTCAACAAATATATCAAATTAGTTGGTTTGAAAATAAAAATGGATTATAGAATATCTAGAGAAGTAGAATTAAGTGTATTAACTGAACCTGTTTAGTTAGGAATAGTTAATAAACAAATTGAAAATAAATTGAAATATTGTGGGTATAAATATATACATCAAGAAATGTATATCATAGGAATTAAAGATATGACAAGGAAGAAATTAGGAACAAAGGTCTTAACAACTCTGTTAGATAAAAGATGAGATTCAATAAATAAAACAGCATTAGGATTCTTAGAAGGTGATATGAATGAAAACATGTTAATAACATATATAGCTCCAGACTTATTAATGCCAGTAAAAGAATTTATAGACAAGATGGCTTTTGGATTCCAAATCAAAGACTATGAAGACTTTAAAGGAACGAATCTATTAGTAAGCATAGAATTTTTAGGTAGGTTAACTAATAGAAGTGGAACTAAATATAAGATAAATGTAAACAATGTGATAGAAAGCATGCAGTCTTCAGGGCATTTAACTATTTGCCACTTTTAGTTATGGTCAATTAATCCCTCTTATATCCACTTCTCTCACGTGGGTGGCAAATCTGTTGCCACTCTCTCTAAAATAGTGACAATTGGTTAATTATCCCGCAGTCTAAAGGAATAAAATTTACGAGTCCTCTAAAGATTAGTTCTAAAGAAAGAGCAGGTGAAAAATAGAATATAAGTGCTTTAATAAAACCAAAGGTTTTAAAGCAACCTAAAGATTATATAAGTTATGAAAATAAAAGGGGTTCAACTAGTATTAGGTTTGTAGGCTATGAAGAACGAAGCCTAGATGACTTAGAAACATCTAGTTCAGAAGTAAAGTTAGATGAAAATAGAAGGAATAGTATATGCGAATTTATGGATATATATAATGAAATAAAACATTATGAACAAAAGTTAAGCAAAATTCATGATGAATATAAAAACTCTATGATATATGAATGGAATGCTATAAGAGAAAAAAGAAATATATTTCAGATGACAAATATATAGACTTAATAATATCAAGCAAGATAGAGAGTTAAATAGCAAAAAATTTAGTGTTCCAATAAAGATAAATAATGTCGTGTCAAAAAGAATAGAAGATAAAGATAACAAGGCTCAAAAGAGCTAGAGAATAGTAAAATTAAAATAATAGAAGATAAAGATAACAAGGCTAAAAAAAGTTAGAGAATAATAAAATTAAAATAGTAGACATCATAGATGATGATATAAGCGAAGAAGAGCAATAGGAAATTAATAATAAGATCCCCACAAGAAAGTTATGAAGAAGAAGAAGAGAATATAATTAAGATAGATAATAATAATTCAGTAAATTATACGAACATTTTAGAAAATAAAGAGTCACATAGAAAAGATAATGCTACAGAAGCAATGGAAATAGATCCAAGTTCGTCAAAAAGAAGACGAGGTCTAGAAATAAAAGTTGAAGGAGAAAGAGAAAGACCAAGTAGAAATCGAGGAAAATAGCCACCAGAAAAGGAAGAATCTACATATAGTTATATACCTGGACAATATACGCATATGGGTTCAAAAAGAAGAGAATTTGAAAAGAAGGTTCAATTTCAGAATCATTAAAGTGATGGTGCTATATTAAATTTTGCAGCGCATGATCCTATAGATTTACCAAATATAATCAGCATATGAAAAGGATCGATAGTATAGAAATATATACAAAATCTACATAATATTAGAAATAAGGTAGAAGATATGATTACATATTTAGAGACCTTTCTAGGAGAATCAGTTAAGGTTTTATGGGAACAATAGGTAGAATCTTTTCCTACTTATTATGCACAATTAAAAAGAGCTGGCAATAACCCATATAATTTTACAAATATCATATCAAATATTATAATAGGTGAAGATCCTGAATTAGGATATACTGTCTTAAAAATAAAAGATTAAACGAATTAGAAAAATTATCACTAACAAATTGGAAAAGAATAAAATAATTTTCTCAACATTATTTGTACAATGCACAACAGCTAAACAAGGTTATAATAAAGGAATTGTTGAAAAATATTTTAATAAATTGCCAGACCTATTAGGTTTTATGATATTCGAATAATACAAAAAGGAAACAGATGGTACCAAAGAATATAATATCACTCAGGCTATAACATTTATTTTCAAACAGTTAAAAAAGATATGCACAAACATACAAGCTCAAAGATCAATGAAGCAGTCTGATTATAATTTCTTTAATAAAATAGTTCAAATACCACTAACATACGGAGAAGAGAGATCTAGAAATAAGAAATATTATAAGTATCCTAATAATTATGAAAAAGAAAAGGTAAGAACCAAGAAATGATAGTTCTTACGAAGATCATATAATAGAGCTCATTTCTTACCTAAGAGAAATGTAAGAAGATATAATCCTAGAAAGAATTATGATAATACTTGCAGATGTTTCATCTGTAATTCACCAGATCATTTAAGTAAAAACTTGTCCTAATAAAGACAAGAAGAGATATTCCAGTAAGCAAGAAGAACAAGAAAAGGTTCTAATAATAGATAGTGTAAATAAAAATATTTTAGTATGTGATGATGATATAATGGATGATGAATCAATATATTCAATCATAGAGACAGATGAAATAGAATATGATGTAGAAAATGAATCAAGTGATGAAGAATTAGATTTAATTGATGAGTTAGCCGGACTAAAGATAGAAATGATGGATCAAATAGACTGTAAGCATAAAGAGGAATATAAAAAAGGTGATCCTAATATAAGATGTGTGTTTTGCATATATTATCAAGATCCAGAAGACAGAGCAACATGTAGTCTATGTTTAAAACAAGCATGTATGTTATGCTTAAATCCACATAAAGATAGAAAAAATGAAGCAGTAGTAAATACAAAATATGAGAAAAAATAAAGAAGAAGAAGTAAGCTTAGAGAAAGTAGAAAGCAAATATATAAATAATATTCCACAAGAGTTTCTTATTCCTAGATTAAGCTTTAAAACTGATCAAACTCTGTAATATTTTACTCAAGATATTATAGATCTAATATGGAAGAAATATGCTGAAAGACATTACAAAACCTTTCAAGATATACAAAATTATTGCATAACGACATACCAAGGGAAAGAAATGCATTCAGGTATAACTGTTAATGCAATTGTTTTCCCATACTTTATCTTGATAATAAAGTTATTGTCAAGCCTCATCAAAAATTCTTAATATTAAGGCTGACATAAACTTAAAATATTTTAGAAATATACAAAGAAATAATAAAGATCATATCTCTTTACAAACCATTATAGATCATGGATTAATCCATGATTTTTTTGGTACACTTAAAGAAATTCTTCAGTCTGACCTTGGAAACGCTATTAAGAAGCATGTAAGAAATTAGCCTGTATTCAAGGAAAATATAAAATTAAATTCTGTTCTAATCCTCCAAAATTTATGCAACCAATATATATATATATATATATATATATATATATATATATATATATATATATATATATATATATATATATATATATATATATATATATATATATATATATATATTACAAAAGGTCAATACAAATTCCCTAATTCATGGAGAATCATAAAGGATCATGAAGAATTATTTACCAAGAATACGAACCATGATAATTGGAGAATGTTTCGTGAAGCAAAAGAATTAGAAGGGAATATCAAATTTTCTCCTGAATATCATATGATGTACCAAAATAAAATAATAAGAGTATTCTTTCGAGAGTACTATCATAGATATAGTATATTGCAAAGAGAAGTTGAAAGATTGATCAAGCCCAATTATGGCGCAGAATGACAACTAAGAAAAGAATATAGAGAATTGTTGTCTTAGTATGAAATATGGCAACCAGATGAACCAGACAACAAAGAAGATATTGATTAATAAGAGAAATCAATATAGCTTCAATTCAATATCTATATATAAGAAATATATTTCTTATGTTAATAAGGTGTTATCAACAATTTGGCCGTGGGAAAATATTATACGCATGCCTTGATTTGTGATTTGATGTTTGCACATCAATCATTCAGGCGTGGAAGACTATACCCAGAAAAAGTCTAAAAAACACGTGAAGATAACGCCTGTCAGAGGACAGCACAAAAGAATATATAGTGACGCTACTGTAGTCAGGACAATTATTGGAGACAGCAGTACCGTCCAGCTGTCCAGACAACAGTAGAAGAAGATAATTGAAGACTTTGCCTCGAAGCTTTCCAGCAGATAAACACGAAGGACGCCAGAGGATAAGCACGAAGGCAATCCAGAAGGCTCGTCTCGGGCTTTTGAAAGCATCTAGGCCCCAAGGTTTGGTTTCGGCAATTGATAACAACGCTTTATTACCATGACTAACGTGTGTTTTGCAGAAACTCTGATAAGTTAGGTCATGGAGGTTTTAACTGCTTTGGGCACCATGGTATTCATGCCCCTTGATGGAAATCGTTTCGGTTTTCAAAAGAGTGACGTCAAGATTAAGGACGGTTAGTTTCGGATGTCGAGGTGTTGAGAGACATTTGGAATAGTCGTTAGGATCTTCGTTTTTCTCTTTTGGCCGTACTATAAAGGGGGGCATGAGCGGGTAGCTTGACCTAGGCGAGTCCTATGTTTAGGTGTGGTGCACACTTGTTAAACTTGGCGCTAGGCAGCTCTAGAATAGCTCAAAGTTCAGTTGGGAGCAACTTGGTTCAAGTTGTGACGCTTTTCGGAGAGTTTCGGGTTGTTTTCCAGTGACCGGACGCGGTCCTCGGGATGACCGGACGCGTCCGGTCAGTTCAGTTCCGCGGCTGGGGTTTCTGCTCTGAGCACCGGACGCGGTCCTCGCGAGGACCGGACGCGGTGGTCATAAGTCAACACGTGTCACTTAAGGGAAACACCCGATCGGACGCGACCTGGGTGTGATCGGCGCGTCCGGTCATAGTCCAGTAAGGTCCTGAGACGACCGGACGCGTCCGGTCATCACCCATCGGACGCGGTAGCGCGTCCGGTGCGAGTACAGCAAGCTCCACGCACGATCGGACGCGTCCGGTCACCCCTGACCGGCGCGTCCGGTCATTTAGGTGTTTTTCGGTTTTGACCGTTACGAGCGACCGGCGCGTCCGGTCAGTACGACCGGCGCGTCCGGTCAGCTCGAGTTTTGCTGAGTCAGCAGGTAACGGTTCGTTTCGTCTGTGGGGTGTATAAATACATCCCCACCACCTCTTTTAGAGGTCTCTTGCTCATTTGATCAGCTGATAAACACCTTTGAAGTGCAAGGTAGTGCAAGAGCTCTAGTGAGGATAGAGATTTGAGAATTAAAGCTTGTGAGTTCCTCACTAGAGATTAGAGAGTAACAAGTGTGCATCCACTTTCTCATTTAGGCTCGTAGAGGTCAAGTGAGAGTTCTAGCTTGTTACTCTTGGTGATCGCCATCACCTAGACGGCTTGGTGGTGATTGGGAGTTTGGTGTTCATCCGGCGGAGCTTGTGGATGACCCAACTCATCTTGTGAGCGGTTGTGGGTGATTCGCCGCGACGGAGTGTCGAAGAATCAACCCGTAGAGAGCACTTGATCCTTGCGCGGATCAAGGGGGAGCGACACCCTTGCGCGGGTGCTCCAACGAGGACTAGTGGGGAGTGGCGACTCTCCGATACCTCGGAAAAACATCGCCGTGTTCCTTGCCCCTTTACATTCAAGCATTTACTTTCTCGTATTTACTTACATTGCTTGTTTACATTCCTAGACTTGCCATGCTAGACTAGGTTTGGAAACTAGGGTGCAAAACTTTGTATCGGTAGACTCACTAGGAACACAAGTAGACACTAGGGGTGAATTTCAGCTTGTAGGATTTATTCCTTGCTTTTATTTTTAGAAAAGCCCAATTCACCCCCCCTCTTGGGCATCTTGATCCTTTCAATTGGTATCAGAGCCGTGTTGCTCTACTTTTAGGCTTTACCGCCTAGAGCAAGATGTCTAATGGGGAAGGACCACCTCCTACTTTTGAGGGAGACGATTTTCCATATTGGAAAATTCGTATGGAGGCGTACCTCGAAGCCATAGATGTTGGGTGTCTTAGAGCCGCAACCGAAGGGCTTCCCCCCATAAGGGATCCCGCTAACCCAAGTGGTGACGAGGAGAAGTACGACCGGTGGAATGCAAAGGCCAAAAATGCACTCTACCGGGGCTTAGGCAAAGATATCTTCAATCGCGTGCGTAATGCAAAGAACACTCATGAATTGTGGGAAAATCTTTGTGCTCTCCATGAGGGAACTAAGAGTGAGCGTGAGGAACGCTATCACATAGCCTTAAAGAAAATTAATTCTTTTGAGATGCTTCCTAAAGAAAGTGCTAATGACATGTACACTCGCTTGAATGTTCTTGTAGAGGACCTCAATGCTCTTGGGCTCACCAAAATGAGTCAATCGGATGTTGCAAGGAGGATCTTGAGTGTGCTTCCCGTTGAGAAGTATGGACATATTGTCACCGTGCTTCACCAAAGTGATCTTTCCACCGCAATACCAACGCAAGTTTTGGGGAAAATCAATGCTCATGAGATGTACATGCATATCACTCCGGAAGAGGGCTCATCATCTTCCAAGAAGAAAGACTTGGCCTTCAAAGCTAGTCATGACAAGAAGAAGGTGAAAGGCCAAGCCATGATGGTGCAAGAAAGCTCAAGTGATAGTGATGTTGATGATGAATCACTTGCACTCATGGTAAGAAAGACCACCAAGATGTTAAAGAAGCTTAACAAGAGTGGCATCAAGTTCGATGGCAAGAAGAAGAAATTCTTCACAAGTAGCAAGAGAAAGCCAATCTCGGAGATGGATTGCTACAATTGTGGTGAACTTGGTCATCTAGCTCATCAATGCCCTAGACCACCAAAAGACAAGTACAAGAACAAAAACAAGGGCAAGAAAAATGATTCAAGTGATGAAGAAGAAGAGAAGAAGAGAAACAAGCCATACAAGAAGAAGGATGGCAAAAAGAAGGAGTTCCACAAGAAAAAGAAGGGAGGAAAGGCTTACATTGTTGGTGATTGGCTCACCGACATTGAATCATCATGTGAGTCCTCCGAAGATGAAAGCAATGATGAGAAAGAGAAGGTTGCCGCATTTGTGATGGGGCCATCATCTTCACCAACATCTTCATCACCACCTTCACCACCTCCTTCACCATCATCGTCCACTACTCACCTATGCCTTATGGCCAAGAGTGAACGAAAGGTACAAAACCATGATAGTGATGATGATGACGATAGTGATAGTGATGATGAATATGACTCACCTTCTTATGATGAACTTGTAAAATTGTTAAACAAATACACTAAAATCATAAGAAGAACTAGAAGTGAAAATGATGATCTTCAAAATGAAAATGAATCACTCTCATCAAAGCTTGAAAATATTCAAAAGACTAGTGGTGAGTTTAGAGTTCAAAATGAAGTGATGTCTTCCACTCTCAAGGAACTCAAAACCTCCTATAAAGAGCTTAAAGATCAACATGATAAACTTGAGAAGAAGCATGATGAGCTCATCACTAGACACAATTCTCTAAAGGACATATATACCACATTAAAAATTGATTATGATAGTCTTGTGGTTGCTAATGAACTTGCTCTTGAGACACATGATGCTACTAACCATGTTGTTAAGTGTGATATAGCTACATCATGTGATGACTTGATCATTGAAAGCATTGAGCGAGGTTCTAGTAGCAAAGGCAAGAGTGTGGTTGAGTCAAGCAACCATGATGATTATGCCAAGATTATAAGTGAAAATGAGAAGCTTGCAAGTGAGAACAAGAAGCTAAAAGGTTTGATGGCTCTTGAGAAGCAACCAACAAATGAGTCACTCATTGAAGAAAACAAAAAGCTAAAGCAAGAAAAAGAGCATCTCAAGACCGGCCTAAGCAAGTTCACAAGAGGCCAACATTTGCAAAGTGAGCTCCTCATGAACACCGTAATGAAGATGGATAGAAGTGGTATTGGGTACTTGGCAAATCAAGAGAAGAAAGCAAAAGCTCAACAACAACAAAGCAAGTCAAAGCCCAAGCCAAAGAGATGTGTTGAGTGTGGTCAAGAAGGTCACTTTGCTCATGAATGCAAAACTCCACCACCACAACCCTTGCCCAAGCATGCTAGACCTTTCGCTTTCAATGCTCATTATATGCTAAGAAAAGATTCAAATGGAAAGATGAAAGTCATGTTTTTGGGTCCCCCAAACAAGAATAGGCCAAAGAAGATATGGGTTGCCAAGTCACTAGTGGATAAAGTCAAGGGCCCCTCTCAAGTTTGGGTCCCTAAACAAAAAGCTTGATCTCTTGTGTGTAGGTGAACTACAAGACCAGTGGAACTCATTGGGTTATTGATAGTGGTTGCACTCAACATATGACCGGTGATCCTCGTATGTTCACCACCATTGAAGAGAATGGTATATGTCAAGAGAAGATCACATTTGGGGATAATTCAAAGAGCAAAGTCAAGGGTATAGGCAAAATTGCAATATCACATGATCACTCACTCTCAAATGTGCTCTATGTTGCTTCATTGAGTTTCAACTTGTTGTCCGTTGGGCAACTTTGTGACCTTGGCTTCCAATGCTTGTTTACACCAAATGAAGTGGAAGTTTCAAAGATAGATGACAAGCAAGTGATATTCAAAGGTTTTAGATACAATAATCTTTATCTTGTTGACTTCACCTCCGAAGATGCAAATTTGATGACATGTTTGTTCACCAAGACCTCACTTGGTTGGCTTTGGCATAGGAGGCTTGCTCATGTTGGAATGAACACTCTCAACAAGCTATTGAAGAAAGAACTAGTGAGAGGTTTGAAGGATGTGAAGTTTGAAAAGGACAAACCTTGTAGTGCATGTCAAGCGGGCAAACAAGTTGCAAACACTCATCCAACCAAAGCTTTCATGTCAACCTCAAGGGTATTAGAACTTCTTCACATGGATTTGTTTGGGCCTACAACTTACAAGAGCTTGGGTGGTAATCTCTATTGTCTTGTGATAGTGGATGACTACTCAAGGTATACATGGACTTTCTTCCTTCATGACAAATCCGAAGTGGCAAATTGCTTCAAGAAGTTTGCAAAGAGAGCTCAAAATGAATTTGAAGTCAAGATAAAGAAGATTAGAAGTGACAATGGGAAAGAATTTGACAACACCAACATTGAAGCTTATTGTGATGAAATTGGAATCAAGCATGAGGTGTCTTCAACCTACACTCCTCAACAAAATGGTGTAGTTGAGAGAAAGAACCGAACTTTGATCACCCTTGCAAGAACAATGCTAGATGAGTACAACACTCCGGAGAAGTTGTGGGCCGAGGCAATCAACACCGCATGCTATGCTTCAAATCGCCTCTTCCTGCAAAAGTTTCTTGGCAAGACCCCCTATGAGTTGCTTAATGGCAAGAAGCCGGACGTTTCCTTCTTCCGGGTGTTTGGTTGCAAATGTTACATCTACAAGAAGCGTCAACACCTAGGGAAGTTTCAAAGACGTTGTGATATTGGCTTTCTTGTTGGTTACTCATCAAAGTCCAAAGCATATAGAGTATTTAACCATGCCACCGGTTTGGTTGAAGAAACATATGATGTGGAATTTGATGAATCTAATGGCTCCCAAGGAGCAATTGAGAATTGTGATGATGTAGGTGATGAACCCTTGAGGGAGGCCATGAAGAACATGCCCGTGGGAGACATCAAGCCAAAAGATGATGATGACGATGTACAAATTGTTGATCCACCATCTTCATCACGTGTGCCTCAAGATGATAACAAGAATGAGAGAGTTGAAAATGAAGACACTCATGTCTCTCATGAACAATCCAAGGCACAAGCTCAAGATGTTGATGCTCCTCATCCACCTCCTCAAGTGGTTGATAAAAGAAATTCACCACTACTTCAAGCACATCCACAAGATCTCATCATAGGGAATCCTACAAAGGGAGTAATGACTCGATCCCAAAAGCTAGCTTCTTTTGTTGAACATCACTCTTTTGTCTCTTGTGTTGAACCTAAGAATGTAGAAGAAGCTCTTCAAGATCCGGATTGGGTGATTGCAATGCATGAAGAATTGAACAACTTCACCCGCAATCAAGTATGGACACTTGAAGAGCATCCCAAAGGTGCAAGAGTCATTGGAACCAAGTGGGTGTTCCGAAACAAGCAAGATGACCAAGGCATAGTGGTGAGGAACAAGGCAAGACTAGTTGCAAAGGGGTTCTCTCAAGTTGAAGGTCTTGATTTTGGAGAAACATTTGCACCCGTTGCAAGACTTGAAGCCATTCGTATCCTCCTTGCTTATGCATCACATCATGATATGAAACTATATCAAATGGATGTGAAAAGTGCTTTTTTAAATGGCTTTATAAATGAACTAGTCTATGTTAATCAACCTCCCGGGTTTGAAGACCCTAGATATCCTAATCATGTTTATAGGTTGTCCAAGGCGTTATATGGGCTCAAGCAAGCCCCTAGAGCGTGGTATGAACGCCTTCAGGACTTCCTCATTGAGAAGGGCTTCACCATTGGGAAGGTCGACACCACACTATTCACCAAGAAGTTTAATGAGGAGATCTTCATTTGTCAAGTATATGTTGATGATATTATCTTCGGATCAACAAATGAAGATCATTGCAAAGAATTTGGTGAATTGATGTCAAAGGAATTCGAGATGTCAATGATTGGTGAGCTCACATTCTTTCTTGGCTTTCAAGTAAAGCAAATGAGAGAAGGGATTTTCATCTCTCAAGAAAAGTATACCAAGGATCTTCTCAAAAGATTCAAGATGGAAGAATGCAAACCAATCAAGACCCCAATGCCATCAAATGGACATCTCGACCTAGATGAGGGAGGTAAACCGATTGATCAAACTCTCTACCGTTCTATGATTGGTAGCTTGTTATACCTTACCGCATCTAGGCCCGATATCATGTTTAGTGTGTGCATGTGTGCTCGCTTTCAAGCATGCCCTAAAGAACCTCACCTAAGTGCCGTAAAAAGAATCCTAAGATATCTTAAGCTCACCCCAAGCATTGGTCTTTGGTATCCCAAAGGAGCTAGATTCCAACTAGTTGGCTATTCTGATTCGGACTATGCCGGTTGCAAGATTGATAGAAAAAGCACATCCGGAGGGTGCCATTTGCTTGGAAGATCTTTAGTATCTTGGTCATCTAAAAAGCAAAATAGTGTGGCTTTGTCCACCGCCGAGGCGGAATACATTGCCGCGGGGGCTTGTTGTGCACAAATCCTATATATGAAACAAACCCTCCTAGACTATGGAATTGTTCTTGAAAAGGTGCCACTTTTATGTGACAACGAAAGTGCCGTTAAAATTGCTAACAATCCGGTACAACACTCTCGCACCAAGCACATTGATATCCGCCATCACTTTCTAAGAGATCACGTTGCTAAAAATGATATATCACTAGAAGGTGTAAGAAGTGAAAATCAATTAGCGGATATCTTCACTAAACCTTTGGATGAGGCAACCTTTTGTAGGTTAAGAAGTGAGCTCAATGTGCTTGATTCTAGTAACTTTAAAAAATAAGCGTGTGTTGTCCCTTGCATTGCATTGTATAATATGCCATGTCTATGTTTATCGCATTGTTTTTAGGGCTTGGCTAACACGGTTACGATAACCCCTCCTTGGAGGAGTGAAAAAGCCTAACCGTGGATCAAACTTGACAAGCATTCTAGTTTTACCTTCTTGTATTGCATTGCATATGCATGGTTGTTGTTCTTGTCGTTTCTTTTCGGTTAAGCTTTGAGCAACCTCTGTGTTCGTCCATGGATAGAGAGAGCATTTTGACGCTCCTAAAGGTTCAAAAAGTCTATTGCGTGGCCATACGTTGCTCCTTGGGTGTTTATTGCCTATTTTCTTAAAAATAATACTAGCCTAAGGCAATCTATTTTAAAATTTTTGAGGGTTTGAGTGAGGTCTCTCATTTCGTGTTCCAATTGGTGTTTATTTGTGTCTCTTTGAATTGGAACTTGATTGGGAGAAGTCGCGTCGTAGTTCGGATCAAAGAAGGGCAAAGAACAGTCACCGGACGCTGCACCGGACGCTGCACCGGACGCTGCACCGGACGCAGTGATGCTTCACCACCGCGTCCGGTCTCGGCGTCCAGCAGCGCGTCCGGTCATCCAGAAGACCAACTCCAGATCTAATGATCGGACGCTGCACCGGACGCGCCTCTGTTTGACCACCGCGTCCGGTCCCGGCTACCACCACCGCGTCCGGTCATTCGCGATGTTTTCCCGAACTTCCAACGACCGGACTCAGACCGCGTCCGGTCAGTCCGCACCGGACGCGTCAGGTCACTCCAGGAGCTTACTGGAGTATGACCGGACGCTGCACCACCGCGTCCGGTCATATCGACCACCGCGTCCGGTCATCAAGTGTCGCGCGGATCTAACTCTTTATAAAACCGATTCGTCCCCGACCAAATCGTGTTCACCCGCCCGAGCTTCCGCCGCCGCCTTGCCCTATTCGCCGTCGCGCCTTCACCGCCGGCTCCTCACCTTCTTCCCGGCCGCCGGCGACCTTCCGTTGAGCACGCGCCGCCCCTTCCTCGCCCGCACGCGCTCGTCACTCGCGCACCACCGCCCGCTCCCGCGCCGCCCGCAGCTGCGCCGCCACCGACCGCGCCACCGCCGCGCCGCCGTCGCCCGACCGCGCCTCCACCGCCCGCGAGCCGCGCTCCTGCAAGCCAGCTTCTTCTCCGACTTTGGTACGACTCGTGCTTGCCTTCGATCGTTTTCCATCGATCTACCCTAACCCTAACCCTAACCCTAGGGTTCGTCGGTCGTTCGTTCGTCAACGAGTTTCGTCGCGAGTTGTCTTCTTCGCGAAGAGCTCGTCCCGTGGTTTCGGGAAATCTCGCAATCTAGGTCACCGTCGTCTCGTCGATCCGAGGTAGCTTCACGTCTCAATTCTCATCGTATCACATATGCTTGCTTTCTCTAGGGTTTCGTACCTTTTAGTCATATATGTGCTTATAGTAGATCTCTCTATTCCGTCGTTGCAGCGAGTCAGTCCGTGTGTCGGGTGAGATCTGTTTGCTAAATCCGAGGCCAAGCCTGCGGATACGGATTGAGGCCAAGCCTCTTGAGTGACAGTTCATCATCTTACAGAGATTCTCAGTCACTGTGTCAGTATGGTGCGTTGCAAGAACGCCGGTGGTGCTCCTGGTGACGGGAACGACAGTCCCCCTCGTCGGTCTGACATTGCACGTGGGAAGCGTGTCAAGGTTTTGGCCAGAAAGAAGAAGAAGACACTCACAGAGGCAGAGATTGCTCAGGCCGTAGCAGATGCAGCAGAGCAGGCAGAGAGAGGTGGCAGGAGCAGTGGCATACGCATAGGCGAGCGTCGCTTTCATCTTGAAGGTCGACAGCTCGGCACAGAGGCCACTGAGGGCACTGAGGATACTAGAGCTGCAGAGGATATGTCAGTTGATCCACCCACAGAGACCACAGAGGCTCCAGAGGCTACAGCAGATACAGAGGAGCAGCCAGCTCAGTCTCCAGTACGTCGCCGCTCTACACGCGCTCGTACTCAGGTGTCTCCTCGGCCAGAGGGTCAGCGACGTGGAGCACGGCCTCCTCCCAGAGCTAGAGGTTCACCCCCGGTAGAGCACTTTGACTTGAGGGGTGCTACAGTACGTCAGGTGCAAGGGTTGAGGTTCGTGGAGGTCAGTCGGTGGTTTCCACCTGTGAGGGATCCCAGAGCTTCAGAAGGATTCTATACCCCTCTTCAGGAGGACTTCTACAGAGCTCTAGTTGACAGCGGTATTGCTTTCCGACCACAGAGGGTCTGTCGACTTGAGTCACTAGTCGAGGTTGTGGGAGAGCAGCTACGTCCGCACCTGTCCTTTCTGCCAGGCTTGTCAGATCTTCTTGGACGGACAGGTGCATACTGCGGCACATGGGTGAGAGAGTTTTATGCTTCACTATGGATTGATCCTGCCCATGATTTCATTCACTTTGCATTCCGAGGCCGCGATCACCGCCTATACAGCAGCAGAGTGCGGGAGATTCTCCGACTCCCAGCGTTTGACACAAAGATACATCAGCTGTGTTATGGTCAGACTCCTCCTCCGAGACGCCCTCACGGCGGGACAGTGCCACCTACCGACTTAGTTCGACCCTGCTTCCGTGCGCCTTTTGGCGAAGGGTCTCGACGCACGCCCGCCAGTTTGACTCCACTGGCCAGAGTTTTGGATGCTATTGTCAGACGCACACTTCTTCCCAGACTTGGCTACAGAGAGGGACTGACTCGGATGCAGTTATGGGTTGTTCACCACCTCCTCTCACAGACACGGTTTGATATATGGGATCTCATACTTAGTGAGATGGAGGACACCATAGCTGAGGGCTTCAAGGGTAATCGTCAGCTGCCCTACGCACACTGGATCTGCTTCCTTATCAGATCATCTATTCAGATGCCAGCAGAGATCCGCGCTGAGATATCAGATACTACCACTGCTTTTCCTGAGTATGATATCCGTCAGCTTTGGGCATCAGTTACCAGAGATCAGGCCCCAGTGCCAGGACAGCGTGTGCGACCTGAGGTACCTGAGACAGCAGCTGAGCAGGACGCCACAGTTGATGAGCTTGCAGAGGCAGAGCTTGCAGATCTTGACGCTCAGCCTGCTGACCTTCCTGAGGGTGGGACATCTGACAGCACTGATGAGGACTACCAGCCCATCCCCAGGTACCCGTCTCCTCGGTCCCACGACCACGAGGCCGGTGGCTCTGGTTCAGCCTCCCGCACAGACCCAGCCATGGTGGCAATACTTGAGAGGTTGACCCAGGCACAGGAGCAACAGCAACAGCAAATACAGCGACAGGCTCAGGACACAGCTGCAGCATTTGCACAGATTCAGGCTCGTCAGGACGAGTTTCAGCATCAGCAGCTTGAAATCCAGAGGCAGCAAGTTGAAATGCAGCGACAGCAATATGAGCTTCAGCGACAGACTGCAGCTAGTCAGCAGCAATACTTGGACCTCCTGCGCCACCTAGTCACGGTTGGGGTTCCTCCGCCTGCTTCCGTCCTGACTTCTACTTTACCAGCTTCTGATCCATCGAGTCAGGGACAGCCGAGTCATCAGTTCACATCTCCACAGCGGCAGGTTCCCCAGTCTTTCCAGTCCCCGAGCTTCACTCCTATTCACACGGGGTTTACACCATCAGACCAGCCTCGCCCTCACCTCCTGACAGGTCCACCTTTCGGTGATTTCAGTGCTACATACAGCGAGTTGACTGGTCAGCCGACGCCCTCGCATACTACAGTTGCTACTTCTTCAGGGTTGTTAGCTTCAGAGGCAGCTATTCCTCCAGTGACGGGAACAGGTACTACAGAGACTATACCTTCGTCAGTTGCCTCCACAGATCCTCCTGCTACTGGCTCGCTACAGGCTCAGGTCACTCAGACGGATCCTATCGTCACTACTACGACAGTACCTGTTCCTGCTGTTCAGACCCAGACAGTTACACAGCCACATGCTTCCTCAGAGGGTCAGCCAGATAGCTCAGATTCCGAGGGCGATTCTCTACACTTCATAATTACTCCGCGCACCTCGGCACCCGACACGACTCCGTCTGTTCCCCCTTCAGATCCGTAGATTAGCTTTTTCTTTTGGCGCTTGATGCCAAAGGGGGAGAGAGAGTAGTTTCAGGGGGAGTTTTGAGAGTTGTTTTTTCGTTTTTTCCTGTGTGCTACATTCATGCATCATGTTTAATCTTCAGTCATTACATTCGTGCGACATGTCGTTGCGAGATAAACCTTGAGTATTAATGTTTTATCCTGTTAGTGTTATCTCTTGTCACCTTTGTTTTTTTTATAGCTCTAAGGTTGTGCTTCCGTGCCTTACTCCGATAAATTATGAGCTATATCCTTTTGTGTACTAACGTTTTTTTTCTTATCTTATGAGTACACTCTTTTGGCTTGGGACACATAAGCAATCCCTTTCACTTCTCTGCTTATTGCTTGTTGCTTATGTGAACCATGCATGCTCAAAAACCTCAACTCCAATCTTTCATATCTGAGTGTTGTCATCAATCACCAAAAAGGGGGAGATTGAAAGCATCTAGGCCCCAAGGTTTGGTTTCGGCAATTGATAACAACGCTTTATTACCATGACTAACGTGTGTTTTGCAGAAACTCTGATAAGTTAGGTCATGGAGGTTTTAACTGCTTTGGGCACCATGGTATTCATGCCCCTTGATGGAAATCGTTTCGGTTTTCAAAAGAGTGACGTCAAGATTAAGGACGGTTAGTTTCGGATGTCGAGGTGTTGAGAGACATTTGGAATAGTCGTTAGGATCTTCGTTTTTCTCTTTTGGCCGTACTATAAAGGGGGGCATGAGCGGGTAGCTTGACCTAGGCGAGTCCTATGTTTAGGTGTGGTGCACACTTGTTAAACTTGGCGCTAGGCAGCTCTAGAATAGCTCAAAGTTCAGTTGGGAGCAACTTGGTTCAAGTTGTGACGCTTTTCGGAGAGTTTCGGGTTGTTTTCCAGTGACCGGACGCGGTCCTCGGGATGACCGGACGCGTCCGGTCAGTTCAGTTCCGCGGCTGGGGTTTCTGCTCTGAGCACCGGACGCGGTCCTCGCGAGGACCGGACGCGGTGGTCATAAGTCAACACGTGTCACTTAAGGGAAACACCCGATCGGACGCGACCTGGGTGTGATCGGCGCGTCCGGTCATAGTCCAGTAAGGTCCTGAGACGACCGGACGCGTCCGGTCATCACCCATCGGACGCGGTAGCGCGTCCGGTGCGAGTACAGCAAGCTCCACGCACGATCGGACGCGTCCGGTCACCCCTGACCGGCGCGTCCGGTCATTTAGGTGTTTTTCGGTTTTGACCGTTACGAGCGACCGGCGCGTCCGGTCAGTACGACCGGCGCGTCCGGTCAGCTCGAGTTTTGCTGAGTCAGCAGGTAACGGTTCGTTTCGTCTGTGGGGTGTATAAATACATCCCCACCACCTCTTTTAGAGGTCTCTTGCTCATTTGATCAGCTGATAAACACCTTTGAAGTGCAAGGTAGTGCAAGAGCTCTAGTGAGGATAGAGATTTGAGAATTAAAGCTTGTGAGTTCCTCACTAGAGATTAGAGAGTAACAAGTGTGCATCCACTTTCTCATTTAGGCTCGTAGAGGTCAAGTGAGAGTTCTAGCTTGTTACTCTTGGTGATCGCCATCACCTAGACGGCTTGGTGGTGATTGGGAGTTTGGTGTTCATCCGGCGGAGCTTGTGGATGACCCAACTCATCTTGTGAGCGGTTGTGGGTGATTCGCCGCGACGGAGTGTCGAAGAATCAACCCGTAGAGAGCACTTGATCCTTGCGCGGATCAAGGGGGAGCGACACCCTTGCGCGGGTGCTCCAACGAGGACTAGTGGGGAGTGGCGACTCTCCGATACCTCGGAAAAACATCGCCGTGTTCCTTGCCCCTTTACATTCAAGCATTTACTTTCTCGTATTTACTTACATTGCTTGTTTACATTCCTAGACTTGCCATGCTAGACTAGGTTTGGAAACTAGGGTGCAAAACTTTGTATCGGTAGACTCACTAGGAACACAAGTAGACACTAGGGGTGAATTTCAGCTTGTAGGATTTATTCCTTGCTTTTATTTTTAGAAAAGCTCAATTCACCCCCCCTCTTGGGCATCTTGATCCTTTCAGCTTTAAAAGGAGAAGTCGGGCGCCTGCATTCAGCATCGCCATCTGCACTCACATCCGCATCAGCAGCGCTCTCACACTTCACAACCATCGAACACTCCACTCCACTTCCATTCCGCTCATACATACACCATGAAGACATGATCTCAGAAACTCTTTGAAGATCATCCACCACTTGTAGTACTCCACCATCGCTATATTACTCCACCACTTTGTAAATTAGAGAATAAGGGAAGTCCTCGTGATCTTCCTGAGCTTGTAAGGTAATCCCTAAGGTCTGTGGTAAGTGCTCGGGGTTTCCCGAAAGGGAAAGCTATATGTAAGCTTGCTATGTGAAAATGAATTAAGCTTTCCTATTTTAATCCATGTTTTCCTTTAAGCTCGTTCATACGGGACAATGTCTCTATGCTAGGGACCCTAGAGGAGAAACTTCTGCGTGTGTTGTTCTCGTGTTAGCCCTAGTAGTGGCGTTTGTAGAGAACTTTGTTTGCGCAGAGAAGTGTTTCCTTCGGGTGGAACTGCCTGAGGAGACGATAGAGTCTGAGTCCTTTGTGATCATATATATATATATATATATATATATATATATATATATATATATATATATATATATATATATATATATATATATATATATATATATATATAAACTATTACCCTACAACTGGCTACAAAATAACTTATTCTGTAGCCACTTTGAGTTACGATAATTGCTATGCTAATTTATGAGATTATAGTAACTGCTTACTATATGATTTACTATAACATTACGGTAAATATCCTCATGTGTTATAGTAATTCAACTATCGTAAATATATACTGATATTGTCGTAAATTAGTATATAAAATTATCGTAAATAGGGGTGGCTATAAAATAAGTTATTTTGTAGTTAGCTATATATATATATATATATATATATATATATATATATATATATATATATATATATATATATATATATATATATATATATATATATATATATATATATATATATATATATATATATATATATATATGCGCGCGATGCGATCAGGCGACCCATGCGAGGCCTCCTAGGGCAGATGTTTTTTGGTCGTCCCCGCTACGGCCCAAATTAGCCCACTACCAATTATGCGCAGCCCATTATTGGATAGAGGTAAAAGGTAGTACGTTTTTTTCCTTTATTTATTACCTTTATTATTCCCATATACTTGTGGTTTCACTTCTATGAAATTTATATCTTAAATAAGGTATTATGAATTTATATTTATTCATTCAGAAAATAATAAAAACCTGTTTAACAATTTACTAGAACAAGTATAACATTTCCAACGTATGCGTTGAAACACCTCCCGTCCCTACCTTTTCTAAATGTGTAGCTTTTATTTTAGTATATAGAAACGTACAGTTTGGAACGTATGGGGTACATACTTAACTCGGAGAAAATCGTGATCCAGGGCAAGGAAGGAAGAGAGCAAAGGAACAGGAAGGAGCTTCCAAACCGGGCCTTTCCATAATTCCATTTGTTGTATGTAAGGCTGGTAAACGAGCTGGCTCGGCTCGGCTCGGCTCGGCTCGGCTCGTTCTGGCTCGTTAGGATAACGAGCCAGCTCGGCTCGGCTCGTTATCTTAACGAGCCAGAAAGCCAGCTCGGCTCGGCTCGTTACGAGCTCGAGCTGGCTCGTTAGGCTCGCGAGCCAGGAAAAAAATACAAAATATAATATTTGTATTTATCTAAAGCATAAAAATATTAATAATATAAAAATAATATATTCAATAGTTTTAAATCGAACAAAATATTCATATGAGCTAACATATTATTTATTTGTGAAGTGCAAAACATGAAGTAATACAAAACTAATATAAGTTATGATGATTTTTTCTCTAAAACTACGGCTCGTTTGGCTCGCGAGCGGCTCACGAGCCAGCTCGAGTTGGCTCGTTATAGCTAACGAGCTAAAATCCTAGCTCGGCTCGGCTCGTTATCCTAACGACCCGAGCCGAGCTGAGCCGAGCCAGCCACGAGCCGAGCGAGCTAACGAGCTTCGAGTTTTTCGTCGAGCCTTAGTTGTATGCCAACGTCAGGAAAGGGAAGGAAGGGCGTGATCAGGAAAAATGCAAACCGGCTACCACCAGTGAAATAGTTATTCATCTGTTCCAAGCTGTCCAACTTGAACGTCTTGGGTTTTAATTATAAGATCCCTTTGGATGCTGCTGCGTTGGGTTGTGCATAAACCCAAAGGCGTTTGGTGTCTGTTGCCTAGCCTTCCACGGCAGAAATGTGGGCTTCCTGACCGAAAATGTTTTGTAGCATCTATATGCTGAGCGGCTAGGTTACGATACACATTACTGTTTGACCTTTCTCATCCTTCGGCATTATTTATTCAAAAAATGCAGTAAGCGCTAGTACCATTCTTCTACTCCTGACGCCTGCTTGTGGCTAGACGGCAGAAAAAAGAGGGCAAAGAATGCAGCGAAGACCATCAGTTATGCTGAAATTTGGCTTACGCTAATCTTTATGCTGAAATGTTGTGAGAGGAAAATAATATTTCATGACTGGAAAGTAGCTCAGGCGAATAGGGTAACATCTCCAGATAATTCGGGGATACAATGACACTGAGACCAATTCCATTCTACATCATGCTTAGTAGCTTTTTACTGCCTTTCCTGCTGTCCATAAAGACAATTGGTTTCCTTTAAATACCTTGCCAAAAGAAGCACTGACCTGATTGCTTAGCTTAGGCAGCGAATAGACAATGCCCTATTCGCTAGATGGATTCTGGCTAGCTGATTCTGGCTGATGCTGATTTGTTGTGAGAGAAAAACACTGCTGAATGGCTGACTGATTCTGGTTAATAAAATCTAGCTAACAGGATGAATGATAAATAAATAAAGAATTATATGTCCAACAATATGGTATCAGCAGAACATCCACATGGACACATGGTTTTTCTCATGACACAGAAGGCACATCCCTGCTATGTATTTGCAGGATACATCCATTTTAGTTCTCTTGTTTTGGACTGTTGTTTCAGTGGCATTGCTGCTTATGAATTTGGTTTTGAGTCCATGAGCATTTTCCTTTTCTAAAGGATGTAGCAATCATTTAAGATGCACCATATATATTTTGACACGAGAGATTTATATGTGCATAGAGCGCTGAAAATATGCCCAACAGTCCAACACATAATTAGTTCTGCGGATGCGTGGGCATCCAATGATTAGCAGATACGATTAATACTTCAATATCATCGGTTAAACCACGTTTCCAAAAGCTAAGGAAGCGTAACTTAAGCTATGTCCATACGTAGTCCAAGCCAGAAACTCGCACTAAACATCAGCAGCAATAACAGGGGCGACTTCATGGACATCAGCCGCTATGTTCATACCTTTGCACGCCCTGTATCCATTCCACCTCATTGCAGTACATCCTGCTGATGCAATTTGGCGATGGTAGGGTACCAGCATCACTTTCCACGCCTTGATCTGTTCCCCTTCCCCTTCCTTGATTTGAGACCCTTCCCCTTGTACCTCTCGGCCTCCAGCGTCATGAACTCTATTTCCTCCATGCACAGCCGCCCACTGTGGTTGGTGATGGTGATGTTGTTCTTCCGCCCACTGGTTTTGTCCACCGCCGAAACGTCCATGACGCCGTTCACGTCAATTTCAAAGGTAACATAGATACGGGGTACACCACGAGGTGCCGGGTCAATGCCAGAGAGCTTGAACTTACCGAGCAGGTTGTTGTCCTTGGTAAGCTTGCTTTCGCCCTCATACACCTTGATGAGGACACTAGTCTCATTGTCATGGGTAGTGGAAAATTCCTTCACCTTTTTGGTGGGAATGGCCGTGTTTCGCGGGATCACCACATCCATCAGACCATTTATCACCATCTCAGTCTCAATTGTTGTTACCTCAATCCCAAGAGAGAGTGGCGTAACATCAAGCAGAACCATATCACCCAACTTCCCATCCCCAGTTTCACCACTAAGGACAGAGGCCTGGATAGCAGCGCCAAATGCAACTGCCTCGTCAGGGTTGATGCCACGACAGAGCTCCTTCCCATCAAAGAAGTCCCGGAGCATGCTTTGCACCTTGGGGATGCGGGTGGAGCCACCCACAAGGACCACATCATGGACGCTGCTCTTGTCCACCTTGGCATCACGGAGGCACTTCTCCAAGGCCTCAATACAGCTGTTGAAAAGGTCTTTGTTAAGCTCCTCAAAGCGGGAGCGAGTGATAGTGGAAGAGAAGTCAATGCTATCATGCAGCGAGTTGACCTCAATGGTGGTCTGTGCTGTAGAAGACAGCATCCTTTTTGCCCTCTCGCATGCAGTCCTCAACCGCTGAAGCGCCCTCTGGTTGTTTCTGATGTCTATCTTCCTGTGTTTCCTTATGAACTCACGTAGAAAGAATTTCACCATTTCATTGTCAAAATCTGCGCCACCAAGGTGAGTGTCACCAGCGACAGCCTTCACCTCGAAGAGACCCATATCTATGTCAAGGCCCGGATCAATATTAAGCAGGGAGATGTCCAATGTACCTCCACCAAGATCAAAGACAAGCACCGTCCTCCCTTTGTTGCTGACAGGCATCTTGTCAAGACCGTAGGCTATGGCAGCGGCAGTGGGCTCGTTGATGATTTGCATGACATTGAGGCCAGCGATGGCACCAGCATCGATGGTGGCCTGACGCTGGGAGTTGCTGAAGTAGACAGGGACAGTGATGACAGCATTCCTGAATGCTGTGCCAAGGTAGACCTCAGCCGTCTCCTTCATCTTGGCGAGCACCATGGCGGAGATCTCCTGGGGTGCGAATTGCCTTTCCTCACCTTCATATTGCACCAAGATCATCGGCCTGTCCTCACGACCTGCGACGACTTTGAAAGGCCACATCTTGATATCTTCTTGTACAGACTTGTCACTAAATCGGCGGCCGATCAGTCGCTTCACATCTGTAAGAAAATCAGTTATGTAGTCAATCAAGTGAACCATGTATAGCTTAGCTTTAGTATTTGATCTGCATCTCTTGTCACTTCAGTTTAAAATATTTCTGTTAGCCAAAAAAAGAGGAACTGACGTGATACTGCCTTCATTTGGATATGCTGGGAGAGTAACACCTTAAGATACTGTAAATTTGGAATCAGTAAACAGACTAAGAAAACTCAATGCTGCATCCATTGAATAGTTGCAAGCTGTGCTATGAATGATCAGCTACTGCAAAATGCAAACTAGTTCCAATCGACTCCACCTGCTCTTAGTTTGCTTTATTTATTTATTTATTTGAATTTTGAAGGGGACCTCAGTTTTGTCAACTTTTACCCCTGAAAAAATAAGCCATGCAATTTTGGTAGTTGCTCCATTTGCATTGAAGATTCAGTGAGATGAGTTTAACAAAGGGCTCGCATGGTAGGAGTACATATATAATATACATTCATGCTTAGGAAACTAAACAAATCGTGTAGACGACACTTAAAACCTGCGAGTACGTAGGGCAAGAAACGGAGTTTTTTCTTCTTCTGAAAACTCAAGGTAGAAATTTGGATTGCGGCTGAACTAAGCGGTAGCCAACTATAGATAGGGATCAAAGGGAGGTAGCCTTCAGAATCCAAATTCAGTAGCAACGGCACAAATTTGATAGCCAGGTTTGTTTGGTTGGGCGTTGTTTACACTTTACATTGAAAGACTATCGATCTAGCCCTGAATAGCTGAATACAGTGTGACGAGAAAAAAAAATGCTTTGATTGAACAGCTATCAAAATCTCGCCGAAACCCCAAAAGGATAATTGCTCCCCGAGATAATTGATTAGTGCCTAATCAATCTCTTACTCCCCATCCCCCAAGTCAACAGCTACTGAGAGCTACTCCGTACTAGTGAGGGAAATGGGTGCGTGGTACTCACCGAAGACGGTGTTGGCGGGATTCAGGCCGGCCTGGTTCTCAGCCCCCTCGCCGACGAGCCTCTCGGAACCGGTGAACGCGACGCAGGACGGCGTGAGGCGGTTGCCCTGGTCGTTCGCGATGACCTCGCCGCGGTCGCGCCGCCACACGGCCACGGACGAATACGTCGTCCCTAGATCGATACCGACCGCCGGACCGTCGCCCTTCAAGGCGGCCGCCATCCCCCACTCTCACAGTTTCAGAGGGAAAAAGTGGAACTAGGAACTTCGGAAGAATTTTAGAGTCTATCTTTACTTTGAATGAGAGCGTTTGGAACAAGGGAAAGCCAAATTCCCTTCCGGAGGAAAGGGAGTGAGCTGTGTGCATTTCGGGGGGGAAAAAAGCATCCACCCAGAATCTGTGCTCTCGCATCACGTGGCTGCTCTCGCTTGCCTGTCCCTCTTTCAGTCTTTCCTCTCTCCATTCCGCATCATGCACGGTAGAGCACTACAGTTAGAAAGTGAAAGAGGTAGTTGATGAATTAAATAATATATATAATATGTCAAGCGTCGAAGCTCCTAAATCACTTTAGCATATAGCAGTGACGGTAACTAATTTGTTGTATAGAGACATGTGATGATCTTTCCATATTCCTGCGATCCGAACAGCTCAAAGTCATAATTCATGGCCCTGTTCATCTGGCTTATAATCCATCTTTTTCAATTTGTTTTTTCAGTCGAAATAGTATTTTTCTCTCACAACAAATCAACCAACAGTATTTTTCAGCCGGCTTATCAGCACAGCTGAACGGGGCCCATGTGTTTTGGAATCACGTAGTTTTTTACTTTTTGCTCTACCCTATTCCTGTGTTTTCTCTTATTTCTCCATTTGCATTCCTTTGTTCCAAACAGGCCCTAAAAGGCGTGTGTACGACCGCGCCACCACTCTTTGCCTTTGGTAGGGTTTTGCGTTTGCCCAGCTTCGGCCTTCGAATGTACTGTAGCTACTATAAGCCACTCTTTGCTACTGTAAGTCACCTACTGGCTTCAGCACCTATCTAGTTCATTTTGGTGCAAACGGCTTCAGAAGTCCTCTTGAGCTATGCCAAAAAGACCCTAATTATTTAGGGTTTAGGGTTTAGAATTTAGGTTCTGATTGATATACATGACCCGGTACTAGTTGAGGCTAAAGATCAGTGTAAATTAGTTGCGGTTAGTTAGCTAGTTGGCTAATAGCCAGTAATAATTAAAGGTTAGCTCACCTATTAGTTCTCCCATTTGAAAGCACTAGAGATAATTTGAACTAAAAATTAGCTAACTAATAATTAGCCTATGGTATCTATGAGCAACTTTAGCATAAGCCCTTAAATTAAAGTCCTTATTTCTTATTTGAGAGCCCTCTATATTCTAAGGACTTGGTTTTTTTGTTATATACTCGAAGTCCCCGAATCAAGGCTCTCAAACCCAACCCAATAGACATTGACGCATCAATAAGTCATGCTTTCTCTAGGCCCATGTCGTGCTGGGCGGCTGCTCGTTTGGCCATCTATAGGGGTGTTTGGTTGGTGGCCACCAGCAGCCACGCCATAGCTGTGGCTTGCCACGGGAATCTAGGTATCCGTTTGGTTGGTTCTTTAAATGAGGCCACCACTCATTTTCACACGTACAAATTTCGTCACATACTGTGACGACCAAAAACTACACCACTGCCACAACTCGCCGCACTTTAGGTCTGATTTTCCATGACCTAGATGCAAACAGCCCCTATATCAAGCTCTGCTCGTGAAGCTCTAGAAAAATGTGTTCCCACAGGTGATGGTACACAGCCATTAAAGTAAAGTGTCGTTGCTGCAGCTTTTCCTATAGGCGAACACAGCCAATTAAGGGCATGTTTGATTCGCCCTGTTAAACTTTAACAGGTGTTGATCATATGGTTGACTATAAGGTGTTCGGATACTAATATTGGACTAATTAGGCTTAATAGATTCGTCTCGTAAATTAATCTTAATCTATGCAATTAGTTTTGTAATTAGTCTATGTTTAACACTCTATGCATGTGTCCAAACATTAGATGTGATAGGTGTTAAAAAACAAGATGAACCAAACACCCCCTGAGCTCCTTACCACTGTCTTCTTTCACCATGGCGCTGGCGCAGACAAAGTGCAGCCGCAGCAGCAGCACGAGCTCCTCTGGCCACGGAGCGACGATCGAAGTGGAGCACCGAAGGAGGCGTGGTGTGGCAAGTCTCGTGGAGTGACGTTGATCCTCGGTGGAGTGTTGACACAGTGGCGGAGGGTTCTTTTTTTTGGGGGGGGGGTGGCGGGGAGGGGGGTGGTGGAGTGGCATGTGTGAGTCCAGATAAGATGGATAAATTTGCGGAAGTGTTTCTCCTCCCGTCAGTTTACTTAAAAAATTACTACTAAGTATCTCCTATCTCATCCTATCCTATATACTCCGGACTTGCTAGCGCCCGAATGTCCGATCCAGACGCTAGCATCTAGGAGCGAACGAGCGCCTAGCACGCCGGACTTGTGAGGGAGCGCATCAGTAGTGGTCCCACACTATCCCAACATCGCCCACGCCGCCCCGACGTCGTTCACACCGCCGAACGCTTTCCACGCGCATCCCATGTGCAACACCTGATTTACTTTTAAAACATCCAAATGCAACAGTTGCAACATACAACAAAAGACGGATGAAACACTTGAAACAAGTATCTGAAACACTTGCAAAAACGCTTAAAAATATTTGAAAATCATTGTAAGCATATGCAACATGCAGATGAAACACTTGCAAACATACATATGAAATACCTAAAAATACTTAAATATTTGCTTGCAACATGCATGTATATGCAACATCTAGATCTTCTTTTGCAACATCCAGACAAAACACTTGCAACATTCGTCTAGAATAAATGAAACATTTGGAACATACACTTGAAACATACGCATATATCTGTTATAACATGTGCAACATCCTAATCTACTTTGCAACAACGATATACCACACTTGCAACCTACCTTTGGTAACATTTGAAACAATTTAAACATATTGTTGCAATATGCGCTTTCAGCGTAGCATCTGCTTGCTGATTGGACAGGCTCATCGACACGGAGCTCAACACTGGCACGGAGCTCGAAGCCGCGGAGTGGCACGGAGATCGCTGGTGTGGTGCTCGTCAGCGGCATGGACCTCGATAGGGACAAGGGTAGGCGGATGGAGCACGACCGTGAGGGGAGCACGAGTCCAAAAGCGAGCTAAAGAGCGCCTAGCGTGTCAGGCTCACCGTGCGCGGCGCGGGGGGGGGAGGGAGGGAGGGGCGGCGCGGACGAGGACTGGGTCCGTCCCGCGAGCAGAGCAAGCGGCGTAGGCGAGTGCGCGGTCCGTCCGAACTGACGTACGAGCGTTTCTGTGTATACTCTCTCTGTCCCAAAATAAAGTCTTGGCATGAGAATTAAGGAGTGGAAAATATAATGCAAAGAAAACAAGGAGAGAGATGGAGAGAAATAGAGATGATATATTGGGAAAAAGAAAAAATATGTATTAAGACAAGAGAAAGATGCTGATAAATTTTAAATCCTATAAAATTAAGTATTTTGGGACAGAGGAGTACCTTTTATAGACGGAGG
The DNA here is from genome assembly GCA_038087645.1 of Saccharum hybrid cultivar R570. NCBI lineage: Eukaryota > Viridiplantae > Streptophyta > Magnoliopsida > Poales > Poaceae > Saccharum > Saccharum hybrid cultivar. Next base: position 11,401,520 of record JAQSUU010000703.1, read on the forward strand.
CCCCTAGATCGAAGTCATTAACTGCTATAAAACTTGAACCAGACACCACACCATACATTTCACAGCTGTTAGATTAATGAGTCTAACACATGAATACCTAAGCACAAGGAACTAGCAGAACTGCCCTATAACATGAAGATGCCATGCGAGCTGCCAATTTCCATCTTTGGTTGGGCTTTTGGAGTTCCTTTCCAAAAGCCAAAAACCACCCAAAGGGCATGTCTTGGCCCAACTTCTTTGTCCAAAAACAGGTTTCACGTAGTAGATAAGTATTTCACAGTGCCGATCTCCTTTCCATCTGTTGCTATTAAATCGCAGGAATGGGAAGACATCCCGTTGGCGTCTAAGCAGAGAAAGGAAGGGAAGAAAGAAAACACTATATACATATATACACACAAGCAAGCACGCATGGTTTTCTATCTAGTTGGTTTATTTATTTATTTAATTCATTGATTCAAAGCACACGTACGCACTAACAAACTCAACCCATAGCATGGTACAGCCACTCCGATAGTTACATATATACGTTACAGGGTTGCATCGTATACGCGTATATAGGCTGCTACTACGATCACTATACGATAATACGTGATACAAGCGCACGGTAACTCGACACTAGTAATTCTAGGCGTACATATTTTACAGCTAGACGCTACAGTTCGGATTATTTATTTTACACGAACTGCATCTCCTGAAGGTTCGACACACAGCTTTGCCTCTGCTGTGGCTAGCTGATCTTCTCACAGTGCATAGAGGTCGTTGACATATCCATCGTCAGCACCTTGCCCTGGGGAAATTTGTGAAGGTCCGGTGGTCATAGCATCCTTGGTGGCCTTCATGTTGTCAAAGTTGTCGGCAACAGACTCCTCGCTCTCAACATGGTTAAGTATTGGGTTTTCTAGATCATATGCAGGAACAGCCTGTGCCTTTCCTCGCAGATATATTCCAGGAATCCTTATTCCCTGCTCAGGTGGCAAGGCGAAGGTCCTCTTCCTGTTGTTAATCTCCTTAGCATTCTTCTTGTACCGTGTGTGATCCAGGACCTCGTGCAGCTTTTGCATGTACTGTTGCCTTTCCTTCCTCATGGTTGCCACTCGTGAGTTCAGTACCAATGTCTCCAGTCTCAGCTTTCGTGTCTCGGCTTCAGCTTTTTTGGCCTTTTTAATCCATCTCTTTAGTTCCCGGTGTTGGGCTTCGTAAAGTGAGTCCAGGGCATGTAGATACTTAACTGTAAATGGCAGGATGGAGTCAGGCAGCTGTCGTTCAACATCCTCCAAGGCTTGAATCTTTTCGCTCCATGTTGGAGTAGTCTGATCCGCTATGGGAAAAAACCTTGCAGGGGTATGTTCAACATCTTCCTCAAATATCTGGCAGTAGTCCATGAGGGCCTGTCGTGCTGCGATCTAACAAGTGTCACTTAGCTCTCTTCCAAAGGCTGGAAAACACTGTGACTTATTCCTGGGCATGACGGGTGCTGCGGAACATGTAAGTGAACCTCACATTTGAGCATATCGTCCTCCTCGTACTCGCGACCGTAGTACATGGGAGGCTCGGTATAACCAAGCGCTGGAGAGTCTCCCAAAGGAGTTGTGAGAAGCCTTCAACGGTCACACAGTTCGAACGGATCCAGTTGTCCTCCATTTGTTGCAAAAATTTGAAACGATCGTTAGAAGATTTTTGCACTACAAATGAGAAACAACGATCACAAAATTTTATTATCCGTATTACTACTACTACTACTATGATGATGATTATAATTATTTACTAATGCGGTTCAGTCCTAGGGCTTCGTCCTACGGTCAAGCTCGGCTCTGGTACCACTCTGTCGGACCCTCATTTTGGAGGTCCAAGTGCATTTGTATTTGCGCCAGGATCAATCGCAAATACGCACAAAATAACAGAAATAGCACACAGATTGATTTAATATAAAACACCGAGCTTTATTAATAACAGAAATAATAAGGTTTTACAATAGTAAAGGTTTAAATGGCATAGCCATAGGCATTACATAACTAGCGATGTTCTTTTACCGCGAAGCGGCAATTTATTACAATGGGTGGTGGCTACTACAACGAATACTATAGCAAAGCGATACTTTATTCCACAGGCATGCTTGAGCGCAGTCGAAGCCCTATATCCTAAAAACTCCTTTCAGCATATCTGTAGGTCCTCGTGTGACTCCTAATCCTCGAGGTTCACCTCCTCGTCGATGTCGTAGTCCTCCTCGGGGTCGATATCTGTGAGTCAACAACGGGTGAGTACATAAAGTACTCAGCAAGCCCTAACAAGGGATGTGGTGATGTGGATAGTGGAGGCGGTAGTATTATTTAAAAGCAAGGGTTTTGGGCCCTAGGAGAGCATTATGGTTCCCGCCAGTTCCTGAGTTGCAACAATAATTAATTAATATTATTAGGATAGTTATCATATGAAAAACTTATCAAAGGAGACTTCATCCTAGTGGTTGCCCATTCTAAGGACGTGGCTATTCGAATAGGATTATTACACTCTGCAGAGGGGTACACTTTTCCCCACATGATAGACACAGTCCGACCATGATCAGTGGTAGGATAGGCCTAACAAGATCCCGTACCCGGATGACGCGACCTTCGGCTTCATATAATTCCACTACGGTCTACTCAGGGATCGGAACCCACACAACATCAGGATGATCACATAGCACCCTAGAATATCGAGTGGTTGGATGTGATCCATTTGGATGATTACATAGCATCCAGTTTCAATAAAAGGTGCTTGCACACGGCACAACAGTAATTTTTACATGGAAGACCACGTAGCAACCATGCCGACCAGACCACGGAAGATCACTTAGCAACTGTGTCCTCTCCTGATAGTCCGTTGCCACGCCGGCCTCCTAGTGGAAATTATACTTCAACCTAACGGGGTGTGAGATCAGGTCTACCCATATAGACATGTGGCTGTACATATATCGGACTAGGTGAGATAGCCTATGAACCGGTCCTTATACGACCGAAGCGAGTATCTCCCACAGGAACCCACATAGGCGAACCTGACAAGGTAATCTATCCCATATAAATTACTCTCACTCACTCCCGTCAACAAGTTAAGTTTCATTTATCACCATATTCACATAGTTCGGTTCCTTAAACATAACCAATTATTATTAATTCATATATTACAGTACTCACACATTATCATAAATTCAAGTTTATAATGGGAATGGTATAACATGATGGTGGTGGAAAGAGGGGGAGTTAGGACTTGCCTTCGTTGAACTCTCCTTCCGATCCGACGTAGTCCGGGTTCTCGCCTTCCTAGTAGTCATCGTCCTCTGCCAATCGTTGCTAATAAATGAGACTACCGCTCGGCATAAAAGTAAACTCAAAAGTAACATAAAAACAAACATAGAACTATATGGTGGTACTAGATAAAATAATAGAGCTAGATTTTAGAGGAATTTTGGTGGCGGTTTTACAGAAAACGGAACTAGAATGGGAAAGTTATGATTTTTAGGAATTTAAAAATAGGGTTGGAGAATTTTGTGCAATTTTGGGGATATTTGGATGAATGGGGAAGTTGTGCCAAGGGTATGGGTAGGTTCTTGGGTATCTCTATTTTATTTAGGAATTTTTCCTTGCAAGGAAAAGTGGTTTTGCATCACTTTGTGTACACTGCGGGGTGGCCATAGCCTTTTTAGTGTGATGTGCGCTGTGCATGGGCGATGAGTGCATGACAGGTGGGGTCACCGTGGCGGCGGCATGCATCGCTGACATGTGAGACCGCTCCGGCCTTCTCGCTCAGTTGGCGTGGACACCGTTTCGGTGTCGTGCCCCTGGGTCAGAGGTAGTGAGGGGGAACGGAGGGGAACGACACTTGGACGGCTGCCTCCGGCGCGGTGGTGAAAACAGGGGAGGGGCACGGGTTCGCCGGAGTTGGCCTCGCCAGCAACATATACGCCAGAAGCTCGATGTTTCACGATGGTCAATGCTCCGGGGGCTATCCCGCGGCTGCTGGTGGAGGTCTTGGTGGCCGTGAGGTCTTGGAGCGATAGATGCGGTCAGCTGGAGCGAACTCGGTGGCACTACGCTGTGTGTGTGCGTGTACGAGGCTTCCTAAGGCCCGTGTTTCATGTGTACGTGTGTGCAGTGGTGATGTGTATAATCTAAGGGAGCAGTCACGCTTGGTCGTGCTTTGCCGACGGTGAGTGGTGGCAATGGTGGCTCGGCGCTACGCCTCTCCCGGTGGCAGGGTAACACAGAGCGGAATAGGGACAAGATTCAGTGGAATGGATTGAGGAGGGTCTAGGAGCTCACCTGCATCCCTAATTTGGCCAGATATGCTCCATAGAGGGTAGATTCAGGTCTCAGACTCCATGGTGACGGCAGCGACGGATTTGGGGGAAATCATAACAGAGCTCAAAAGGGGAGGGGAAGAGGTGAGGCGTGGAGGAGATGCGTGTACCAACTCAATGCGGAGCTCGTAGTGGTGGTGGTGGTGACAGCGGAGGTTCACCAGTCAGCCTCTTTTATAGGTCGGCGTGGTCGGTGGCGACAGCAAGATCTTTTCAGCTCGCCAGTGGATATTTTCTTCTCCGCGCACGTGCTCAAGCTCGGGGAGGGTTCTGGACACTGAGCTGGACTCCTCTGCGTCCTCTCGTTGCTCCGGTGAGGTCAGTGCCTTGTGACGTCTCGTCGATGGTGCCAGTGGGGTTTCCCATGCCAGACTCTCCGATGCCGTTGACGCACTGTGGAGCACAGGGGAGAAGGAGAGGGCGCGATGTGATGGTTCGGGGCCGGTCAGCTGGCGCCTGTGCACTCGTCTTCTCCAACACCGGGATGGGGCCACAGCGGGGACACGAGGCTCGCGTTGCTGCAGTGGTGAAAGGTCCTTGTTTGGTTTTAGTAATTGAGTGACAACTTTAGGTGGACTAATTGTGTTTAATATGAGATACACAGGAGATTAGTCCACAGGTGATGGTGTCATGGAGGAGCTCATTGCATATGAGACATCACATGGAGTCATGTGACCAAGGTGACGAAGATCAAGATGAGGCTTGGCTCAACGGACCGGTTGCGAGTGTGAAGGGCAAGTTGGAGGCTTTAGAGTGATGGACCATGAGGCGGTGAAGCTTGAGCAAGACTTGGTGCCAATGGACCGATGCAACGGTGAAGAGCAAGTGAGGTCAAGATCGATGGACCAACAAGGTCACTTGATGATATGAAGTGGATCATATCATTTGTGATATGGTTGATGCATGTGTTGCATCAACATCAGAGGATTTGGAATGGAATGCGCAAGGCAAAGGTATAATCCTAGGGCATTTCATTTCACCGGTCATAGGCGTGTAGAGAAGTTGATGACCGAGTTTAGGATAGATGGCCGTACTATCAAGAGGGGCAAACTTGTTTGCATATCGGTCATCTAGTGTCACTTGAGCGATCTAACTTTGCATACGTGTTAGGATCGAGTGGCGAGGCAAGTTGAGTGCCTAACTCCTTCGAGAAAATGATTGTGAAAATGCTAACACACATGCATAATGTGGTGAACACTTGTTGGTGTTGGCACATTTGTGAAGGCGATGGTGTTTGAGCGGTTGAGAGGGGTTTGGGATCCTCTCTCCCTTGGATTCTGATGTTTTCGAGGAGTTGAAATGATTATTTTCCTTTACGCTGATGTCAAGAATTGGAGGCGAAATCATGGAGGTGTTTCATGAGCTAAAACATGTGCTTTAGTGATACACATACTTGGGATAGCTCGTATGTGAAAGGGTGGAATAAGTGGAGCAAGCAAAGGTGGAGTTTCGCATGATATATAGGCGACAGACGCTAGCGTGGGAGGTGACAGACGCGACCCTAGCATCTTTCGGTCTGCCCCAGGTGTGGTCAGCAGAGGAGGAGGCGATGGACGCGTGGGCGTTTGCGCGACAGACGCAGACGTCAGCATCTGTCAGCTTCGCGCTAAGGGAGGCGATCGGCTTGCGCAGCATCAGACGTGGGATGGCGTCTGTCGGCCTCCCGTCAGACGCATCTGACGGTCTGAAGCGCGGTTTGAGAGCTTACTGGACTGCGTTCGTCGAGCAACGGATGCGCGCCCTCGCAGCGACAGACGTGTCTATCGAAGGCGAGTTCGACCGTTGGCGTTTGAAGCTTAGGGACACGTGGCGTCGCACGGAGCGACGGATGCTAGGGCAGCGTCTATCGGGTAGGTGACAGACACGTCTATATTTGGTTGTGGGGCTATAAATACAAGTGGTGGTCGGCCTTGGCTGGTGCTTAGCACCCTTAGGACTTAGTGTCCATGCTTGTGGAGTGCTTGGAGAGCCTCTAACTCACTTGAGCTTGATAGTGATCATCCGATCGAGTGAGTGAGCGATTCTAGTGCGTTGCATCATGAGGATTGCATCGAGTGGCACTAGGTGTTCGAGTTGCAAGCCGGTGGTGCTTGTTACTCTTGGAGGTTGCCACCTCCTAGATGGCTTGATGGCTTGAGGCTCCGTCAAAGCTCGTAAGAAGATTGTGCGAGGCTCCGAAGAAGCTTTGTGAGGGGCATTGTGCTCGCCCCGCAGGGATCACGAAGAGCAACTCTAGTAAAGCTCGTGGCTTGGAGGATCCCCATATTGAGAGTGGTGTGTGGCACCCGCTGAGGGTTTGACTCTTGATTGTCAATTAGCTCGTGATCCATTAAGTGGGTATATCGTCACAACGGGGACTAGCTTGGTGGCAACCAAGTGAACCTCGGTGAAAAATGTCAACCTTGTGTACATCTTCTCGGTGGTTTGCTTTCGATTCACAAGCTTGTATTTACATTCATATACTTGTGCTTGTGTAGTTGCTCTTGTAACTAGTTGGCTTGTGTAGTTTGCTAGTTACCTTCTTGCTTGTGTAGCATAGAAGTAGCACCCGTTGCGTGGCTAATTTGGTTTGTGTAACCTTGTTAGTCACATTGCTTAGTTTGTGTTGCTAAGTAATTTGCGCTCTCTAGTTTGGCATTAGTTGCCTTGCTATTGAGCATTGCTAGTGAGCATAGGTGGCTTTGTGCTTTTGCTTACTAGAATTGTGTAGGAGCTCCCCCGGTGTGAAAAGTACTAGTGCATAGGTTTGTGTGATCTTGCTCTAGAATTGATTAGGTGAGATCTTGTTAAGCTTGTCACCTTAGTTGCTTGATTAGAATCTTTTGTAAGGTGCTAGAGTTATAGATAGAGGGGTGTAGTCTCGGCTAGACCGATAAGTTTAATTCCACATTTGTTTCGGTTAGCCGGTGCGTTTAAGTTTTAGGAAGGACTATTTACCCCGCTCTAGTTCGCCATCTCGACCCTTCAAGTGGGTTGAAGATGACGACTAGGTCCCGCTCATCAGTGGAAGAAGGGAAGAGGGAAGGGGAACCTGCCGCTGCGCCAATTGGACCGAGGGCATGACACCGGCCCATGCGGGGAAGAGGAGAAGGGGGGAGATGGTGGGCCACGCCCGCAGGCCAGAAGGGAAGAGGAGAAGAGAATGAGCCCAAGATGGTTTTCCAATTATGAATTGCTATTCCTTTCTCTTTTCCTAGAATTCCATGCAAAGGTATTTGAATGCTTTTCAAACTTAATTCAGAAATGATTTCTCAAGGAATTGTACCACCATAAGTTCAACAAGCAACACACAACACATGACATGTGCAACTTAGTGAATCGTATTCGCGTCAAAGTAATCCTACATGGTTAATTAATTGATTTATAGAGAAAAATTAAAAGTTCAAATTTTTAGTGATTTTCCAAACATGGCAAAAATTTCAGGGTGTTACATAGTAGCTATAGCAACCATGCATGATGAAAATAGGGGCATTTGTACTCTACAAATACATTTCTAGAGATGCCTGGATCGGACTAATTTGTGGAGCCAAATGTAGATTGAGCCGCCTTTGTCAAAAAAAAAGCTATCGTTGCTAAAGATCATTTATGTAGTAGTGGTATTTTTCTTTGACAAAGATTAAGGTCTGGCATCAATAATTAAACTAAGATTTCTTTCATGGTGACTTTTGGGTGTAACTAAGGGTCTATGTGGGACCGCTCTGCTCTAGTTTTTCAAACTATGCTCCACCAACTCCATCATGTCACAGAACCTCCTAATTATGATGGCCCATATGTACCTGTCATTGTCATAATAACCTCTGACAGTCGTACTTATGTTCCTCATAACTTAAAAGGTCTGCTTTCCTCCGAACAGGATCCAATCACAGGAGTATTGCAATATTACAACAGTTTATTCAAAATATTCAACAGAGTAAAGTAGCGGAAGTCTTATAATAACATAAGTTTACAAACCAGTTTCCAAATCTCAAACCTTATGTAACATTATTACAAACCGATAGTAAGGAAGTATCAGTAGTAACTTTATTACATCACACAAGCGAGATGCCTTGCCCAGAGGCCACATAATCTACTCGTCGTCACTTTCTTCAGCCACAACGGTCATGCAACAAGGCTCAAAGCAGACTTGTTCATGAAACGGACCTGCAACAAGGGGTTCAACAAACCCTGAGTACGGGAGTACTCAACAAGACTTACCCGACTAAGAAAAAGACTCAAAGGTCATGCTAGCTTTAGGGAATCAAGGTATGGGTATTCTAGAATCAAATTTTCTTTTGCGGAAAAGCTTACTAAAGTAAGTCCTTACCTTCAATATTTTACTTTTACCATTGATGGTTCATTAACCAACTCTAGGTGATCCTAATCTAGATCAAAGTAATTCTCATCAAGATCTTTCTCATTCTTTCTTTCAATTTCAGTTCTTAACTACGATGTTGGTGCAAGGCCAAGACTCCTTTCTCGTGGAGCAACGACGATTCGAACCGCTTCATTTACCCAGCTAGGGATTCCTAACCACACGACATATGTAGAACCGAATCTTGCATATATCAACTCTCACCCGAGTAACCCAAAACCAGAACGTGTCCATCGCCACCCGAGAGCACAGTACTCCTCGAACCCGGCCCAATTCTAGCCCCGAGGGTACACGCTACTCTCGCCATCTCTCCACTCCTAGTGCGAGGTTAGACGTTCTCGTAATGGACTAGTCGAAGTAAGGCTTACCCAACATGGGTACATGGCTAGTACTAATAAAAACTCTATGACGCGAGGGCCAACAACGTATGGTCCTTAACTGATAAGGCGGAAACAATACATTGGGACTCCTCTCCCAATGCAAGTTAGTAGTGGCCAAACCACCCGCCCGATCTTACAAGTTCATTCTCATATTCAATATTCATTAAGTATGTCGTCATGGCTAAGTAAACATTCATTTAAAAAGCTTAACTCATAAGCATAGCGAAACATACTACACATTTTCAGTAAAATAGGTCTCAAGGGTGATATCGCAATAATCAAGGATGATAATGCAGCAATTGGGTTATCACTCAACTCCTAATTACTTAATGTAGTAAACCATAGTAATAATAATAAAGATTTGTAAATCTCATGGTAGGGTTTAAATGCACCAAGGCTTGCCTTGCTCTGACGCGACGACTGACTCAGACTCGAGGATTCCGACTTCCGGTCCAGAACCCACTAACGACAACTCTTCTCCAGAGGCTTGCTCGGGAACTTCAACTTCTTCGAAAGCGGAAACTACACGAGTATATAACATGCTTCAATATGATGCTCGATGATAAACATGATGCTTGATGATGATATGCCACGATTTACGACTTGAGTACAACTTTCCTTCGCGGTACAGTCGCAAAACAGTAAACCTACTAACTAATAGCGATAACTTAAGCAATACCAGCTTTTATTACCAATTAGGTTACTAACGAGCTCAAACAGAAATTAAGATGCCAAAGATCACCAAAGATTAGTGACCTAAGGACATCACTCAATCAAAAGGGCATACAACACTTAAAGTTATCAATTTAACATTTATTTAACATTTAATTAATTAGGGCATAATTAATAGTTGATCATACTTTATCTAAACAAGCTTAAACTTTTTCTATGGATTGAACATGACCTAAAATAGTGTCACAATAAATTTCATAATTTTTGGATTAATATTTTAATTATTAAAATTCATGGAGGTTGCATTTAATATTTAATGGAACTAATTAAATATCCTGCACAAAGTAATCAAATTTAGCATTTAACATTTTTCCTAGGTAGTTTACACCTTGAAAAGCTTACACCAAATTTTTCATGATTTTTGGAGCCCTACACAATTTTTAATGAAATAATTAAACATTAGTACTATTTATAATTTTTGAAAAAGAAAAACAAAAAACCAAACCGGGCCGACTTCCCTTCATCTCTCTGGCTCGGCCCAGCCGAACGGCCTGCTCACGTCCGCGCCCACGCTCGCTCGCTCGCCTGCGCTCGGCCCAACACCGCGCACGCGGCCCAGCGGCCAGCCTAACCGCACCCGCGCCCGCGCTCCCTCTCCCTCTCTCGCTGACACGCGGCCCCCGCATGTCATCCCCTTCCTCTGCTCTCTCCTTCTCTCCCGTACCCGGCCATGCCTGCACGGTGGTCGGTCGGCGATCTATGCTTCACCACGCTGCTCAACGGCATCTACGCTTAACCACGAACCCGTTTTAACACCTAACGGCTATGCTACAGCTCCGGGAAGACCTTCCCGACGGCCATGGTGGACCGGCTGCCACGGTGACCGGCGTCTCGACGATTCACTACAGTAGCATCTAAAGCGAGAGCACAGGGAGCATCAGGAGCTTACAGCGGTCGCACTGAAGCCACAAGAAGGCGCTGGGAGGCGGTGGAGGGTGCTGGCCACGTAAGGCGGCTCGGTCGCCGGAGTTTGGCATGGGAAACGGTGGCTGCGGCGATTCAGGCGAAATTAGGCTAGCTCAGGTGGTTCATGCAGTGCGCGAGGACGAGGCGAGCGTGATGGCATGCTTTGCGTGGCTGGAGGTGGCTCAACGGCGGCAGTGGCGAGCGGCGGAGCTAGCGGCGGCGGCGACCAAAAACAGAGAAAGAAAACTGACTCACGGTGAACTCGTCTATATATAGGCAACGATCACAGAGATAGCCACTGGAAGACGCGCGACGTCGCGCTGGCACTCCCGGTCGCACGCGAAGGGCCTAGACGGCCACGGCGGCTCGCCGGCGCCCATACCACGTGGTGGTCGTTCACCATTGGTGACGTCACTGTAGCTATCCCCCCCTAATTTTGAAAATCAAACTATTTGCTCAAATTACTTCCAAATTCATGTAGAAACTTGAAAACTCCCAAGATATGAAATCTTCAGAATTTCAATCTCTACAATTTTTGTATAGAACACTTTTTCAAATTCTAATTTGATTTTGAAATTTGAGTTTAAATTCAAAAGGGGACACTTTTTGGAAATTTGGTAATTTAGAAATTACTTTGGATTTTATATTGAAACTTCAAAAACTCCAAACACCAAAGTTGTACATCTAGCTAAGGCCTACAACTTTGCTATACAAAACATTTTCAAATTCTGCCTCCATTTTGAAATTTGAGTTTGGGGACAAAAATGGGTCAAATCTGAAATTTGCTTATTTTCAAAATTGCTCCACATTTTACACTAAAACTTTGAAAACTCAAAACACCAAAGTTGTAGCCCTTGAAAAGTTCTACAAACTTGGTTTTGAACTTTTTCCCAAATTTTGCTTAGATTTTGAATTATTTAAAAAGGGGTAAAACAGGGTTTTGAAATTTAGGGTTTTCGGAGGAATTTTCAATTGGAATTTGTTGCTACCTTAATTAGTGATTACTTAATGATAAAACCATCATCCAAGGGCATCATTTGGACAAGCATGACATGGTTGACCAAATGCCACTCTTGGTTGACCAATTTAGCTTTTGAAACTCTTTTACATTTCCCCAAATTTGAATTTAAATTCAAATCGAAAAACTCGTGATAAGTTTTTGGATTCCAATTCAAACTCAAACTTGGAGCTTCATTTTATGTGTTATACTTGAGCTCATACCCTACACTTGACACTAGTGTGTAACACAGTCACACACCTCAAATTACGCAGGGCATGGACTAAGTATTTGCGGTGGCATTCAAAATTAGGGTTTTCAGTTCGAATCACACCACTGAGAAACACATCCAATCTAGATAGGTAAACTCGTTTTAGTTAATGCATAACAAGGTTGACCTAATCATAGATGATTTGCAATGCATTATGATGACATGGTAGATTAATTAGCAACTATAACACCTAGGGTGTTACACATCATGGAGCTGTTGATGGGCACGCAACCTAGCTCCAGCTCCAGTTTTGTGAGCTTCCATTGAGAAAAGTCTAATATGTCCCTAGATGGTATTTGGTGTATGTTTTGTTGTCTATGGAGCATAATGTAAAATATTTTTTGTTGCCAAATGAAATATGATGTAAAATATTGTACTGCAAAAAATATTGCAGCTCAACATTACAAATCAGCATACATAGAAAAGAAAAAATAGTTAATGTACATAGAAAAGAAAAAATAGTGAAGTTCATCATAGATACGAAGTAGAAAAGAAAAAATAATGCAGCTCATCATAGATAGAAATAAATTCATGAGCCTAAGTTTTAGTTTTTTTCAGACGATGGTTATTGCATATATTTTATACTAAAATTTCAGATTTTGTTCATTGCAATGTCGGTAGGTGTTATCTGCAATTTTCGGTACCGAGAACAAAAAAAAATCCATTACACAAAACCACAAATCCAACAAAATTTGATTGGTGTTGGTACAAAGACAATTAACAATTTATAGTTATTTCTATAGGCAGAAATGGACAAAAATTTAATATGTTATGACACAAAGACAAATAATAAATCATAAAAATAACAGTTTACTTGTACTAGTTTGTGGTACTCCTTCTGTCCCTAAAAGAATGCAATTATGAGAAACGTGCTAGTCAAACTAGTTCAACTTTGATAAAGTTTATAGTAAATAGTATTAACATTTATATCTCTAAATAAATTTATTATAAAAATATATTCTATAACTAATCTAATGGTACTTATTTTGTTTCTGAGTATTAGTATTACTTTCATATAATTTCTTAAAATTCAGGCATATGAAATATAGGAGAAGTGGAAAGAAAAATGTTGCAGCTCATCAAAAGTAAGGGTGGGGCCCAGCTGCGCCTGGCCATGGCCAGCGCCGGAGAACAGGGTCGGGGAAGAAGAAACGCGTGGGGGCAGGCGTACAGGCGCTGATAGTTGTAACACCTCAGGTGTTTAGCTCCACAATTGCATTGCATTTGCATAAGCATAAGCATGCATCATCTCATGTTATTTTATGTTGTTTGCAACTAATGTGGATGTTTTTAGAATTTTGTTTGGTTCACATCATGTGACACTAGGGAGTTGGTGCAACTAAAGGGTAGAGTAGCTAATTATATCTCACAACACCTTAGTTATACTTAGGGTCACTAATGGAGCAAGGTTCATGTTGACCAAAATCACCAAAATGCCCTCCAAGGTGTAGTTGACCAGCATTTAGCCCTAGGATACTCTAGTTTGACCAATTAAAAAGTCTAGCTTAGAGACCTTGCATGGAGGAGCACCCTTAAGCAAAGTTGTAGGGAATTTTATGGGGAACAAAAGTCTCAATATGACCATCTCATGAAACTGACCAGAACATGCTCAAAAATGGCCCACAAGTCAGCTAGAGGGGCTGTCTCAACACTTAGAAATTTTCCTAAGTCTCAAAAGTGCCCCCAGTTTTACAGTGACCTACTTTGGAAGCTTGTAGTTTCAAATGGTTTAGGAGATATGGTGTCTAGAAAATAGGGTTTCAGTCGGTTTTAATCATTGAAACTACGTTTCAGTTTCAAAGGGCACCACTTTGGAGCTATGTAGTTTCAAATCCAAGCCGAATCTGTTCTTGAGCCAATTAGCAAAGTTGTAGCCCTTACGAAGCCCTACAATTTTGATGTTATCATCTTCTCCTAACTTGAACCGGTTTTGGAGATAATCATCGTTGAACTTGCTCTGTCAGTCGGTCATTGAGGCCACGGTTGCAACGCTGATTCAGTTCATCAGTGGAGTGGCCGACCGGCCACAGGCCGTCGTCGACGCGTGGCCGCGCGGTGGCGACCGTACGTCGGCCGTGACCCCACCGGTCAGTCCACGACGTGCTCAAAGACGCCACGAGTCCGACGCTCCACCCCTCACTCCCTCCATTTCCCTTCTCCATTCCTCTGTGCGCGCCGAGAGGAACCGAGGTCACCGCCGCTGCCGCGAGCTCTGCCATCGCCGCGCGCACTCGTCACCGCACCACCGCCCACCAAATCATGTCCTTCACTCCGCCACACCGCCTTGCACCTCCTCGACCAGCCGGTGGCTTCGATTGAGCCCGAGGTGAGCCGCATTGCCACCTCCGCCCGTTCCAAATGCCACCGGAGCTCCGCCGTGTTTCGGGTCACCATGGCCAGCACCACACCGTAGTCCTCCGCCTTCCCTCGCTCATGTTCCCTCTTTCCCATCCCACGTAGATGCTCGGGTGAAGATGCTACCGCCATCATCGGTCTGGTCGGGCCGGAACATGACCGTGCACTGCCGCGCCAGGGCTGCCGGCCAGGTGCTCACGCGGTCAAGCAACTCCACTCCATCCCCATCTGAGTGCGTAGTCTCGAGAAGTCCACTAGGGTTCCAGGAAGGTGGTGCACCCTTTGGTTGGCCGTCCAGCGACCAGGACTCGCCGGCGTACCGCCAGGCGTCACGGCCGTCCGCCATCTCCGTCGGCATGGGTGCTACGGTGTAGTAGCTTTGGGGAAAAGGGTTGGCCTCGGTGCGGATAGGTCTGGGCAAGCCACCGGTGTACTCGGGTTGGGCGGAGGAGCCACCGGCGGTGAGAAATCGCTCGCCGGAGCTCACGGCCGCCGCTCCCCTGTCCCTCTGTCCCTGACCGTGGGGGGGCCGCCTGTCAGTTGCCGCGCGCGGGCGGGAGCTCAAGCAGGCCGCGCGCGCGCCGTGGGCTGCGCCTGTTTCCGGGCCAACCCAGTATCAAATGAGATCTTTTTCATTTTTATTTATTTTGCCACAGATTTTTGATGATGTTTGGAAAATGTAGATCTAGGGTTTTACTTGCCCAAAAATTATGAGATAAACTTTTTTAGGCTCTGCATGATGTGTAATATTTTAGAAAAATATAAATCTAATATGTAATGTTTAGTTTTTGGGAGAATTAAATAGGTCTTTGAAATGTGTTGTAAAAGGGAGGTAAATTTGTTAAATGAATAACTTGACTTGTACTGTTCCAAAAATTATGAAATTTGGTGGGTAGGCTAATTTATAATTGTTTTAGCTCTCGTAAAAATTTGGGCATTAGTGCTTAAGTACTTTTCAAGTTATAATGCTATCATGTTGTTTTAGGAAATATTTGAATGAATTTTACTAATTTTCCTACATGTGCAATGTTCTTATAAATTTTTGGAGAATGTCTCGGTACCCTAAAGTGTCTATGAAAAATATGAAATCTGTTGTTTGATACTTTTTAATATGATTTGTTAATTATACAAAAAATCAGCCTTTTGGGCTTGTGAATTTTGTGTAGGGAGTTTCTATGAATAATTTTAGTTCAAATTTTTACAGTAGTCTCTTTTTGGGTCAAAGAGTCTCCTGTAATTTTTGTAGAATTGTACGAGCAGTTTACATATATGTTTAAAATTCCACTTAATTAATTAAGTAAATTAGGAAATGAGTATAAATAAATATTCTAGGTGGGCACACCTCACTTTCTGGTGTTTTTGTGACCCATGTGAACTTTTGGTAACATTAGTTGGTCTTAGGGGCAATTTTAGGTTTTCTGGACAGCTGGCAGTAGTTTTGGGTTTGACCTTTGATAAAGGTGTTTGCTGGAAAACTTGTAAATACCAAAGTTGTAGTAAACTTGATCAACTAGCTTGTGTCAAAAATTGGGAGCATTTTGTTAAGTAGTTTGGGAGTTATTGCTGTTTTAAGTGACAGTCCAGAATTGGCTCTCTCTGTTTAGAGAGGAAAGATTCTGGAACTTAAGAAATTCGACATGGAAAACTTAGGAATTAAGGGTTGAGGTCTGAAAATAATTTGTAGGGCATTTCATAACATTTCTAGATTGTCTTAGATCATATCTTTTGGAGTTGGAAATCTCCAGTTATGTTAGAAACAATTAGCTGCTGTCCAGAATGTTTTGCTGTGATATTTTGGTGTTGGATGTGGTGACCTAAGTGATGTTACTCTTGTGATTATTAGGTGTTAGGGCCTTAACCAAAGAAGAACAGCTTTACCTTAGGTTGAGTAGATTAGGTGAGTACTCCTTTACTGGAAAGGAAATTTGCACCTAATAATTGAAGTGATTTGAATAGAGCTTTAAGAGTGTTGTAATGCATTTCATTTCGAGCATGCTGCATCTTTCATTATGCATTCATGAGATTTATTATGCACTCATGCAATAGGTGTTCCAGAGGGGGTAACGCTCCTCGAGTTCGAGCAAGTGATACCGGAGGAAGTGTAGGACCAGCCGGAGTAACCAGAGGAACCAACCGGCGGAGAAGCTCCCGCAGAAGACCTGCCTGAGTGCCCTGACCACCGACCATCGACCTTTCTAAAAGGCGAGCCCCGGTGCATGCTGAACCTATCGTTTTATAAATCTATCTTGAGTACTTTTAATTGTTTACTGCATTAAGTTGTAGGAGTTATATGAAAACACTTGCTGCATTATACCTGTCCTTGTTCAGACATCGTACTTAATCCTATATTAGGTTTAGGCATGTGTCAATGCTTAGCCCTGCTTAGTCCGGTAGAAGTCGGGTGATTTCCGGTCTTCCACGAGATATAGGAATGGGTCACGAGTGGCTTATGGCTATCGTGAATGGAACCATGCTTTAAAATGAAATTGAGACCAGGCGGGAGTTCGATAGTACAGTCGCAAGACACTTCATGTCTTGGGTGTGGAGCTATGCCCGTCTGAGTTGTTTAAGGACCGATTCGCTGTACGTCCTTGAGTCATGTTGAACGCAGTCTAACACTTAGTTGGCCGGATAAGTCATTCCGACCGCGAAGCCGAGTAATGTGGTTCAGGCCGGAAATCGAATGGTAGGTTGCTTCTTGGAGGAGAGAAAGGATGTGCTTGGGGACATTGGAGTGAGACCAAGGGGGGGTTAGAGTCCCTATCACCTAGCAGAGTGTCGCCCTTGGGGTCGCGACATCATTCGGACCCCCGATTCCTGAACCATACGAAAGGTGGCTTGTGCAACCCTGGCAAGGGCCTGCGTGGTGAGTGTTAGAAATACCCCTCCAGCTAGATAGGAATTCGATTCGAATCGCCGTCGCTCCTGGTTAGTGAGCACTTGACTTGAGCAGCGACAACGTAGATCTAATTAATCGAACAGATGGTTAAGTGAATGATACAATGTTGCCACAATTTATACCTGCTATGGATATAATGTTAATAATTGGTTGATGATAATCAAGTGCATGTTTAGTACAGGTGCTAAGATAGATGACAGGTAAATACTAAAAATAACTGCTAGTACAGGTTATAAGAGTTTAATTACTTATGCCTTTCTGCAAAATGTAATGTCAGCTAGCCTCTTGTGTAAGCCTTGCATAATCCTTAGTGTCATCTTATTTCTGGTTTTAGACGGGTAAGTCTAGCTGAGTACATTCCAGTACTCAGGGTTTATTCCCCCCTGTTGCAGATGATATGCTCTATCAAGGCTTCTGCAAAACTTGTCTCCACCCTGCGGGTGACGAAGACTAGATCACTAGGGTGTGATCATCTTTTATGTACTTTCCCTGATGCTTTTACGGGTTGTTGATCAACAAGACTGGTAGTAGTTAAACAACTGGTGTGTGTTATGCTTCCGCTACTTTATAAACTTGGTTTGTAATAATTGCGACTCCGTGTGTGTAAACTTATTTCGGAACTACTTGTGAAATGTAACGTATGATGTGTATGTTGAATGATGCGATCTTGGTTGTAAGCAAGTTGGTTTGAAATCCTTCGTGGTTTCGATTGACTACCGGGATTATATGGGCTCAAGTTCGAAAATTTGAGCGCTTCGGTGCTTGTTTTTGTACTTGTGCTCTTATAATTTGGTCGGTTCTGTTACAGCTGGTACCGGAGCATAATTCAACATTAAACACATCGTACGAGTATTTAAAAATAAAAGTATTTGTTATGAAAAGGGTTAAAACTCTAAAAAAATATTTTTATAGGTATGCCAGTGATCACATCCCTTAGCCCAAATAAGGACTCTTAGGTGGCTTATAATAAGTACTAACTTGGGGGTCTTGGTTGTTTCTGTTTCGTCGTCCATACGGCGTGATATTGTATGGATGCCATCCACTTGGGTGGTAATGTATGGATCAATTGCCTCGACGCTCTGGTAAGTGTGAGTTGAGAGAGCATGATCATCCAACCGGCGATCTAGGGGAGAGTAGCTATGGTGACTTGCATACTTACATGTTTAAACCATGTAACTATGTAAGCACTTAATTGTGGGAATCTTTAAATCGGGTAGCTTTGATACTGAAGTATATACATCAGGGGATGTGTATATGGAAAGTATTTAGTTTACTGCTTTCTTGTGTGTTTATATTGGGAAACTGTTGGGCTGAAATGAGAATTTCTGCAGGTACACTAACAGCGTAACGAGTAGACCGATAGTTTCGCTTATATGAGAGAACGTATGTATGCCACCGCCTAGCGTTAGAAATTTAGGTTTCTACTAAGGTGAGAGGGTGTACGGAACGTGCATGCATCATGTTTAATTACATCATACATGTCATTTTACTCCCTCCTTAAAATATCAATAGTCCCGACTAAATTAAATTTCGTATCCCTTAAATTATCCTCACCTTAAGTCGTACCTTGTTGATACAGATGACACGCACTAAGAGGACCGCCCGTAAGTCGACCGGAGAAAGGGCCCCTCGCCACCAGCTAGCTCCACGTGAGCCCCGCCTCGAGCCCACTGAGGTGGAAAGGCTGCGGGCTGAGTTGGCCGAAGTGACTGCTGCCAGGGATATAGCGCGTCAGCAACTGGAGCAAGTGATCCGTGACCATGATCAGGAAACACTTGCAGTCCAGAGGTTGACAGTAGCAAATCACAACTGTCGACGCATGCTGGTCCATGTCATGAACCAGAGGGATGAAGCCTGGCACGAGGAGAACGTTCTGAGAGCTCGTCAGTTTGAGCTCGAGCAACAGTTGGAGAACGCTGAAGAATACAATGACAATCTTCATGAAGAAGTGCACCGCTTGAACAACCAGCTCAATCCTCTACTGCCTCGAAACAACAACGCAGACGAGGACATGGGTTCGGGAATCTTCATGGCTGAGGATGATGATGGAGTGGAGGTCAATGGACCACAGGATGCCCCACCAGAAGAAGAACCAGAAGAAGAAGAAGAAGAAGATGAGGAGTTAGAGCCTGTTAGTGATGAGGACGGCGGGGAGATCCTTGACACTAACTCTGAGGACGATGCTTAGAGTAGTCATCACGTAGCTATGATGTTAGGATCATCTTTTATGCCCTCCCTGGTTGGAGAGAGGCTTTGTAATAACTTGGCTTTTGGGATGTAAGGTCGAACCCTATATTTCCTGGATGTTTAGTTTGAACCTGTTAATTTCGAGCACAAATGGATGTCTTATTATGTTGCGTTCGGTGATGGTATCACGATTAGCACCCTATGGTGCCGCGACGAAACCGAGGGCCTCCTATGGCGCGCGACATAAGGCTGTGCTGCTTGGAACGCGCTGGTATCGAGGTGGCTAGTCATGATCCACCATGGAACTCTACCGTTGAGAAGTCTCTTTGTGGTCAGTTTGAAGTAGCCTTTCTCAGTCGATTAGAAATTTTGGGATCAAATCCGAGTACCAGTACGGACGGTCAAAAGTCACGTAGATATTAAGTAAACGGTTCAGTCACTGCTGTGCTCCCTATGAGTGAGCCAGTTATCAAACTACATCTTGTTGGATGCCCATGCTTGATTACGTCAATTGATGCGCTCAAATGGATTGTGCGGTTGTGATGAATTATTGTGCCTTGATTCTGTGCGAAGTCATTTTCATAAAGTCAGTTTGACATATTTGCAATAATTCATCTACAAAATTCCCACATCGTCAGTGCTCATTGGCTATGCATTTTGCAGATGTCGTACAACCTCCGTCGGGGTCGTGGCAATGAGGATGAGGAACAACCACCCCCTCCGCCACCACCTACCCCGGCTGAGCTGATGCAGACCGTGGTCGAAGGGCAGCGCATGCTGGCTGATGCGATGCGCCAGCTTGCCAACCGGGAGGCTCGTCATGGCCGCCAGGGCCCAGAGCCCAATCAGTACAGTGATTTCAAGGACTTTCTTGACACTAAGCCCCGCTTTTTAAGGAGGCGGAGGAACCACTACAAGCCGACGAGTGGTTGAACACTATTGAACAAAAGTTTCGTCTGCTTCGCTTGACCGATGAGCTAAAAACTGAATATGCTTCTCATCAACTGCATGGTCTAGCGGGTATTTGGTGGAGCCACTATCGTTCCACCTTGCCTGCAAATGTCCCGGTGGCTTGGGATTAGTTCAAAGCAGCATTCCATGGGAACTATATTCCTCCAGGTCTTATGGCTATCAAGCACACAGAATTCATGAGGCTGTCGCAGGGAAATAAAAGTTTGACTGAATATCTGCAATCTTTCAACAACCTGGCAAGGTATGCCACAGAGTTTGTGGATACCGATGCCAAGAAAATTGCTAGCTTTAAAAGAGGCCTCGGCCCAAAACTGATGAAGACCATGGGCACGAGCAAGTGTACTACCTTCACTGATTTATCAGTGATGCTTTGACTCAGGAAAACAATAATTCTATTTATTCTGCCTCTAAGAGCCGCAAAAGGGCCATTGAGGCAAGTACTTCGTAGTCTCGGACTCCAGCTGCACCTAGGGCTTCCCCTCGCCCACCTGCCCCGAATACCAAGTTTCGTCCACCACAGAAGAAGCCTACTGCCAAAACTGGATTCCGCAAGGCTTACACAGTCGCTCTGCCAAAGGGAAATTTTGGTCAGAGTAGCTCTAGTGTTCCTCCCAGCAACATGCCTTGCTGGAATTGTAACAAGCCGGGCCATTGGTCCAGGAATTGTCCTTATCCTAAGAAGAATGTCAACCAAGGTGGCCGTCAGGGGCATGCTCATTATAACAGTATTGAGGAAATTCCATCTGGTGAGGTTGTCACTGCTGGTAAGTTCCTAGTTGACCAACATCCTGCGGTGGTACTTTTTGATTCAGGTGCTTCGCATTTCTTTATCAGTCCTAAGTTTGTATCAAAGTTTGCACACAAATTACATACTGTTGAAGGTGGGGGTTATTGTATTAGTGCGGCAAGTGGGAATATTTCCACAAATAAAGTAGCGGGGAATCTTGAGTTTGAGATAGAAGGGCGAAAGTACTCGCTTGCCTTAGTGGTTTTGCCGGGATTAGACATAGATGTTATTTTGAGCATGAATTGGATGAGTCAGAATGGGGTACTCATTGATACATCCACTCGGGTAGTTATGCTCAGAGATCCTACAGATCAAAAGGGTTTTCTAGTACAACTTCCCAGAAAAGTTGACTTGTCTGGTGAAGTTCATGCTGTGCAAGCAAAAGTGTTGGCTGAAATTCCCGTAGTGAGTGAGTTTCCTGACATTTTTCCCGATGATTTGCCGAGACTCCCTCCGGATCGGGATGTGGAATTTAAAATTGAGTTGTTACCTGGCACGACACCCATCTCTAGGAGACCTTATAGGATGCCTCCAAATGAGCTAGCTGAACTTAAGGTGCAGTTGAATGAACTTTTGAAGAAAGGGTTGATTCGCCCTAGTTCGTCTCTGTGGGGATGCCCTGCTATCTTTGTGAAGAAGAAGGACCAGTCCTTGCGGATGTGTGTAGACTATAGACCTCTGAATGTAGTCACTGTCAAAAATAAGTATCCTCTGCCACGTATCGATATCTTATTCGATCAGTTGTCCAAAGCTAAAGTCTTTTTCAAGATTGATTTGAGGTCTGGTTACCAAGGTACAGGAAGTACTGAATTGGAAGGCTCCTACTTCGGTTCATGAGGTCCAGAGTTTTCTTGGGTTGGCTGGCTATTATCGTCGCTTCATCCTGGATTTCTCAAAAATAGCCAAGCCCATGACTCAGTTGCTGCAAAAAGACACCAGGTTTGTCTGGACTCCTGAGTGTGATGCGGCTTTTCACCAACTGCGAACCCTCCTTACCTCGGCTCCAGTTCTGGCACAACCGAATATCGAGAAACCGTTTGATGTTTATTGTGATGCCTCCGGCATAGGTTTGGGAGGTGTGTTGATGCAGGAAGGCCGAGTAATTGCATATACCTCGCGGCAACTTCAGAAGCATGAGGTGAATTATCCAATGCATGACTTAGAACTGGCTGTAGTTGTTCATGCTTTGAAAGTGTGGCGGCATTATCTACTGGGCAATGTCTGCAATATCTACACCGACCACAAAAGCCTCAAATATATCTTCACCCAACCCAAGTTAAATATGCGTCAAAGAAGGTGGCTCGAGTTGATTAAGGATTATAATCTTCAAGTACACTATCATCCTGGCAAGGCAAATGTGGTTGCGGATGCTTTAAGCCGTAAGTCTCATTGCCATACCCTAGTTGAAACTGTTTTTCATCGATCTCGCCTTCTACATCCAGCAGTCTTGTACAACATCACTGTCAGTTGTACTCTCAAAAGCAGAATTATTGAACTCCAAAAGACTAATCCTGGTGTGTTCCACATAAAACGTAAGATGAAAGAGGAAGAAACTAAGCACTTCAGGGTAGATGAAGAAGGTGTGTTGTGGTTTAAGGATAGATTAGTAGTACCTAAGGACCAAGAGCTTAGAGATCAGATCCTGTCCGAAGCACATTCATCCAAGTTGTCCATCCACCCTGGTAGTAATAAGATGTATTATGATTTGAAGCCACTTTATTGGTGGACCAAGATGCGAAAAGAGATAGCTGCATATGTTGCTAGATGTGACACCTGTTGCAGAGTTAAAGCGGTACACATGAAAGCTGGGTTACTTCAACCACTTTCTATTCTAGGTTGGAAATGGGAAGAGATAAGTATGGATTTCATTGTCGGACTTCCTCCTACTGTCAAAAATCATAACTCCATCTGGGTGATTGTGGATCGTCTGACCAAATCAGCTCACTTTATCCCGGTTAGAGTGTACTATCATCCCACTGACTATGCTGAGTTATACCTCAATCAGATAGTCTGGCTCCATGGGGTACCTCGTACTATCGTTTCTGACCATGGTCCCCAGTTCACTGCTCGCTTTTGGGAGCACTTGCATCACCTTCTGGGAACCAAGTTAGTGAGAAGCTCTGCTTATCACCCCCAGATGTCAGGTCAGACGGAACGAGTTAACCAAATTTTGGAAGATCTGTTACGGGCATGTGTAATATCATCCAAGGGTTCTTGGGAAAAATGGTTACCTCTAGCCGAGTTTTCGTACAATAATAGTTACCAAGAGAGTATTAAGATGGCCCCGTTCGAAGCATTGTACGGTCGTAAGTGTAGAACCCCACTAAACTGGGTAGACACTGGTGAAAGAAGGTATTATGGTATTGATTTTGTTCAGGAAGCTGAGGAACAAGTCCGTACCATCTAAAAACATATGGCTGCAGCCCAAGCTAGACAGAAAAGTTATGCTGATCGTCGTAGAAAGCCACTCGAGCTTGAAGTTAGAGACTTCGTTTATTTGAAAGTTTCTCCAATGAAGAGTGTACAACGTTTTGGTGTCAAGCGGAAACTTGCACCGAGATATGTGGGTCCTTTCCAGATCATAGGCAAGAGTGGAGCTGTTGCGTATAAGATCCAGTTACCTCCTGAAATGAGTGCCATATTCAATGTCTTCCATGTATCTCAGCTCAAGAAGTGTCTTCGAGTTCTGGAGGAAAGAGTTCCTTTAGGAGATATCAGGCTTGAATCTGATTTAACTTACGAAGAAAAGCCAGTCCGAGTGATCGATACTCAAGAACGAGTAACTAGAAGCCAAGTGGTTAAGTGGTATAAAGTGATGTGGAGTAATCATGGTAGTGAAAGTGACGCTACGTGGGAACGGGAAGACTATTTGCGGGATGGTTATAAGGAATTCTATGAAAAATGGTACGCTTTCCAAATCTCAGGACGAGATTTTTATAAGGGGGGAGGGCTGTAACACCTCAGGTGTTTAGCTCCATAATTGCATTGCATTTGCATAAGCATAAGCATGCATCATCTCATGTTATTTTATGTTGTTTGCAACTAATGTGGATGTTTTTAGAATTTTGTTTGGTTCACATCATGTGACACTAGGGAGTTGGTGTAACTAAAGGGTAGAGTAGCTAATTATATCTCACAACACCTTAGTTATACTTAGGGTCACTAATGGAGCAAGGTTCATGTTGACCAAAATCACCAAAATGCCCTCCAAGGTGTAGTTGACCAGCATTTAGCCCTAGAATGCTCTAGTTTGACCAATTAAAAAGTCTAGCTTAGAGACCTTGCATGGAGGAGCACCCTTAAGCAAAGTTGTAGGGAATTTTATGGGGAACAAAAGTCTCAATATGACCATCTAATGAAACTGACCAGAACATGCTCAAAAATGGCCCACAAGTCAGCTAGAGGGGCTGTCTCAACACTTAGAAATTTTCCTAAGTCTCAAAAGTGCCCCCAGTTTTACAGTGACCTACTTTGGAAGCTTGTAGTTTGCAAACCAGACCAAACCAGCTCCAACTCATGTTGACACTTTTGTAGTACTCACTTAGCTCTACAACATTGTCAACATCACCATCACCTAGTTCTAAATGGTTTAGGAGATATGGTGTCTAGAAAATAGGGTTTCAGTCGGTTTTAATCACTGAAACTACGTTTCAGTTTCAAAGGGCACCACTTTGGAGCTATGTAGTTTCAAATCCAAGCCGAATCTGTTCTTGAGCCAATTAGAAAAGTTGTAGCCCTTACGAAGCCCTACAATTTTGATGTTATCATCTTCTCCTAACTCGAACCAGTATTGGAGATAATCATTGTTGAACTTGCTCTGTCAGTCGGTCCTTGAGGCCACGGTTGCAACGCTGATTCAGTTCATCAGTGGAGTGGCCGACCGGCCACAGGCCATCGTCGACGCATGGCCGCGCGGTGGCGACCGTACGTCGGCCGTGACCCCACCGGTCAGTCCACGACGTGCTCAAAGACGCCACGAGTCTGACGCTCCACCCCTCACTCCCTCCATTTCCCTTCTCCATTCCTCTGTGCGCGCCGAGCGGAACCGAGGTCGCCGCCGCTGCCGTGAGCTCTGCCATCGCCGCGCGCACTCGTCACCGCACCACCGCCCACCAAATCATGTCCTTCACTCCGCCACACCGCCTTGCACCTCCTCGACTAGCCGGTGGCTTCGATTGAGCCCAAGGTGAGCCGCATTACCACCTCCCCCCGTTCCAAATGCCACCGGAGCTTCGCCGTGTTTCGGGTCACCATGGCCAGCACCGCACCGTAGTCCTCCACCTTCCCTCTTTCCCATCCCACGTAGATGCTCGGGTGAAGATGCTACCGCCATCATCGGTCTGGTCGGGCCGGAACACGACCGCGCACTGCCGCGCCATGGCTGCCGGCCAGGTGCTCACGCGGTCAAGCGGCTCTGCTCCATCCCCATCTAAGTGTGTAGTCTCGGGAAGTCCGCTAGGGTTCTAGGAAGGTGGTGCACCCTTCGGTTGGCCGTCCAGCGGCCAGGACTCGCCGGCGTACCGCCAGGCGTCACGGCCATTCGCCATCTCCGTCGGCATGGGTGCTACGGTGTAGTAGCTTTGGGGAAAAGGGTTGGCCTCGGTGCGGATAGGTCTGGGCAAGCCATTGGTGTACTCGGGTTGGACGGAGGAGCCACCGGCGGCGAGAAATCGCTCGCCGGAGCTCACGGCCGCCGCTCCCCTGTCCCTCTGTCCCTGACCGTGGGGGCCCGCCTGTCAGTTGCCGCACGCGGGCGGGAGCTCGAGCAGGCCGCGCGCGCGCCGTGGGCCGCGCCTGTTTCCGGGCCGGCCCAGTATCAAATGAGATCTTTTTCATTTTTATTTATTTTGCCACAGATTTTTTATGATGTTTGGAAAATGTAGATCTAGGGTTTTACTTGCTCAAAAATTATGAGATAAATTTTGTTAGGCTCTGCATGATGTGTAGTATTTTAGAAAAATATAAATCTGATATGTAATGTTTAGTTTTTGGGAGAATTAAATAGGTCTTTGAAATGTGTTGTAAAAGGGAGGTAAATTTGTTAAATGAATAACTTGACTTGTACTGTTCCAAAAATTATGAAATTTGGTGTGTAGGCTAATTTATACTTGTTTTAGCTCTGGTAAAAATTTGAGCATTAGTGCTTAAGTACTTTTCAAGTTATAATGCTATCATGTTGTTTTAGGAAATATTTGAATGAATTTTAGTAATTTTTCTACGTGTGCAATGTTCTTATAAATTTTAGGAGAATATCCTGGTACCCTAAAGTGTCTAAGAAAAATATGAAATCTATTGTTTGATACTTTTCAATATGATTTGTTAATTATACAAAAATCAGCCTTTTGGGCTTGTGAATTTTGTGTAGGGAGTTTCTGTGAATAATTTTAGTTAAAATTTTTACAGTAGTCTCTTTTTGGGTCAGAGAGTCTCCTGTAATTTTTGTAGAATTGTACGAGCAGTTTACATATATGTTTAAAATTCCACTTAATTAATTAAGTAAATTAGGAAATGAGTATAAATAAATATTCTAGGTGGGCACACCTCACTTTCTGGTGTTTTTGTGACCCATGTGAACTTTTGGTAACATTAGTTGGTCTTAGGGGAAGTTTGCCACATAAATAAATATTTAATCTTTGTAATTCTAGGTTTTCTGGACAGCTGGCAGTAGTTTTGGGTTTGACCTTTGATAAAGGTGTTTGCTGGAAAACTTGTAAATACCAAAGTTGTAGTAAACTTGATCAACTAGCTTGTGTCAAAAATTGGGAGCATTTTGCTTAGTAGTTTGGGAGTTATTGCTGTTTTAAGTGACAGTCCAGAATTGGCTACTCTTTGTTTAGAGAGGACAGATTCTGGAACTTAAGAAATTCGACATAGAAAACTTAGGAATTAAGGGTTAAGGTCTGAAAATGATTTGTAGGGCATTTCATAATCTTTCCAGATTGTCATAGATCATATCTTTTGGAGTTGGGAATCTCCAGTTATGTTAGAAACAATTAGCTGCTGTCCAGAATGTTTTGCTGTGATATTTTGGTGTTGGATGTGGTGACCTAAGTGATGTTACTCTTGTGATTATTATGTGTTAGGGCCTTAACCGAAGAAGAACAGCTTTACCTTAGGTTGAGTATATTAGGTGAGTACTTCTTTACCGGAAAGGAAATTTGCACCTAATAATTGAAGTGATTTGAATAGAGCTTTAAGAGTGTTGTAATGCATTTCATTTCGAGCATGCTGCATCTTTCATTATGCATTCATGAGATTTATTATGCACTCATGCAATAGGTGTTCCGGAGGGGGTAACGCTCCTCGAGTTCGAGCAAGTGATACCGGAGGAAGTCCAGGACCAGCCGGAGCAACTAGAGGAACCAACCGGCGGAGAAGCTCCCGCAGAAGACCTGCCTGAGTGCCCTGACCACCGACCATCGACCTTTCTAAAAGGCAAGCCCGGTGCATGCTGAACCTATCGTTTTATAAATCTATCTTGAGTACTTTTAATTGTTTACTGCATTAAGTTGTAGGAGTTATATGAAAACACTTGCTGCATTATACCTGTCCTTGTTCAGACATCGTACTTAATCCTATATTAGGTTTAGGCACGTGTCAATGCTTAGCCCTGCTTAGTCCGGTAGAAGTCGGGTGATTTTGGTCATACGCGAGATATAGGAATGGGTCACGAGTGGCTTATGGCTATCGTGGATGGAACCATGCTTTAAAATGAAATTGAGACCGGGCGGGAGTTCGATAGTACAGCCGCAAGACACTTCACGTCTTAGATGTGGAGCTATGCCCGTCTGAGTCGTTTAAGAACCGATTCGCTGTACGTCCTTAAGTCATGTTGAACGCAGTCTAACACTTAGTTGGCCGGATAAGTCATTCCGACCGTGAAGCCGAGTAATGTGGTTCAGGCCGGGAATTGAATGGTAGGTTACTTCTTAGAGGAGAGAAAGGATATGCTTGGGGATATTGGCGTGAGACCAAGGGGGGTTAGAGTCCCTATCACCTGGCAGAGTGTCGCCCTTGGGGTCGCGACATCATTCGGACCCGCGATTCCTGAACCATACGAAAGGTGGCTTGTGCGACCCTGGCAAGGGCCTGCGCGGTGAGTGTTAGAAATACCCCTCCAGCTAGATAGGAATTCGATTCGAATCGCCGTCGCCCCTGGTTAGTGAGCACTTGACTTGAGAAGCGGCAACGTAGATCTAATTAATCGAACAGATGGTTAAGTGAATGATACAATGTTGTCACAATTTATACCTGCTATGGATATAATGTTAATAATTAGTTGATGATAATCAAGTGCATGTTTAGTACAGGTGCTAAGATAGATGACAGGTAAATGCTAAAAATAACTGCTAGTACAGGCTATAAGAGTTTAATTACTTATGCCTTTCTGCAAAATGTAATGTCAGCTAGCCTCTTGTGTAAGCCTTGCATAATCCTTGGTGTCATCTTATTTCTGGTTTTAGACGGGTAAGTCTAGCTGAGTACATTCTAGTACTCAGGGTTTATTCCCTCCTGTTGCAGTTGATATGCTCTATCAAGGCTTCTGCAAAACTTGTTTCCACCCTACGGGTGACAAAGACTAGATCACTAGGGCGTGATCATCTTTTATGTACTTTCCCTGATGCTTTTGCGGGTTGTTGATCAACAAGACTGGCAGTAGCTAAACAACTGGTGTGTGTTATGCTTCCGCTACTTTATAAACTTGGTTTGTAATAATTGCGACTCCGTGTGTGTAAACTTATTTCGGAACTACTTGTGAAATGTAACATATGATGTGTATGTTGAATGATGCGATCTTGGTTGTAAGCAAGTTGGTTTGAAATCCTTCGTGGTTTTGATTGACTACCGGGATTATATGGGCTCAAGTTCAAAAATTTGAGCGCTTCGGTGCTTATGTTTTGTACTTGTGCTCTTATAATTTGGTCGGTTCTGTTACAATAGTCGAATTGTGTTCTCAATAACGAGTGGCAAGAGTGGATAATTTTTCCATGACTTCATGGTTGAATACAAAAGTCCAAATCCTAGAGTCTTTCTTGAGGTACTAAAAAACGTGAAGTTAGTCTCCAACTCTATTTTTTTTAGAGCGGAGTTTTAGAGCATTTTCAACAGATGTGGTAAAATAAATAGCTAAATTGCATAGTTTAGCTATTTTGTAAAATATAGAAGTCCTCAAAAAAGAAGAGTTTTCCAATAGACTTGCTATTTCTCATCTTGTATATTAAAAAATTGTCATGTCACCAACTACCACGGACCTATTCCACCTGCCGATTGAAACTTTCCACGATCTATTCCTTGGAGTTGTCTGCAGCAACGCCCTAGCGGCAGCTGTGCTCCTTCGCGTCAATAGAAGACTCGTCGCGTTCTGGGCTCCTGGCGGCGACATTGCCATTGCGTGCGTCACCAGCACAAGACGCTGATCTTGGTGGCGACGGGCTGCTGCTACCTGTAGGTGTTCAGGTAGGTCATCGTGTATGCTTGATATGTAGCTAAGTTGGCAGTGAAGCCTCTTCCCCATAATCGTTCAGCTCCAAAAAGTGATGTAACTTGTGATTTGTGTCAAATGACACATTATATAATATTAAAACATGAAAACATAGGTCCATGTCAACTGACAAATTATGGGCAGTTGACAGTGGAGATTTATCATATCTATCAAACATTGTACTGAAGAATCCATATGCATAAATCATATAATGATCAATCGAGTTTGGTTACTAATATTAGCAATTTAGCCGGTTACCGGATATGTACAGTAGGCTAGGTATTTTCAGTTTCCATTCAGTTAGCGTTTCAGACATTCAGATAGTATCTTCCAGAGTTCATAAGCAATTTTCTCTTCTCATGCACGTATAAGGATACAACATCTGCTGGAGATTAATTTTTATTGTAAAATTTCAAATATAGCATACACAATAAGGATACAACATCTGTTGGAGATGCTTTTAGAAGCCATATTCGACGAGACAAAGCTAAGCAGAGCAGTCCAAACACCACGTAGTGTCCTTCCACCACAAGGCGCTGCTTTACGTGCTGACGAGCAAGACAATAGCGTCGCTAGAATCAACTTAAAGCAGTAGCTACAGCAACTAGTAATTGAGGTCAGAGAAACTGTGGTTGGAATTTGAAGATACAGCCAAATTAGAGAAAAATTCATGGCCGGTATCTTAAGTTGGCTAGGGGTGCCATCTAGGTCCCTCTACTTTTAACCTATCATTTCTGGGTCTCTGAACTTGGCTTCGGGTGTCATCTGGGTCCCTAAACTTGGCTTCGGTTATCATCTAAGTCCCAACAGGTCCAAACCCGCTCTGGATACTGATGTGGCGCGGTCCTACATGTGGGGCCCACATGTCAGTTGGTTATATTTCTATTTATTTTTATTTTTATTTTGGGTACTGTAGCTACAATCTTTAGAATATTCTAAAAATTGTATCTTTTCCATACGATCTTCGATGAAGGTGATTTTTATATAAAAATTTTAGCTCTTGACGAGATCTACGATTTCTAGTTTTCAGTTTTTTAATTTAAGGTCGTTAAAATGCTCAAAAAAAATAAATTTTTCACAGTATATTAATCATATACAAGCGCTTATCGCCTTGGAAAAATCATATATTTCTTATATGCTATCAAATAGAGATGATTTTTATATAAAAATTGTAGCTCTCGATGAGATCTACGACTTTCTAGTTTTGAGTTTTTTTTTTAATTTGAGATCGTTAAGATGCTCAAAAAAATTTAAATAAATTTTCAGCAGTATATTAATTCCTCAAAATTTGTTTAATTGTTTTGACGGTCTTAACGACCTCAAATTAAAAAACTCAAAACTAAAAGTTGTAGATCACATTAAGAGCTACAACTTTCATATAGAAAGTATCTCTATTTGACAACATATAAGAAAAATATGGTTTTTCCAAGGCGACAAACGCTTGTACGCGATTAATATACTGCTGAAAATTTATTTAATTTTGTTGAGCATCTTAACGACCTCAAATTAAAAGAAACTCACAACTAGAAAGTCGTAGATCTCGTCCAGAGCTACAATTTTTATATAAAAATTATCTTCATCCAAAATCGTATGAAAAAGATACAATTTTTGGAATATTCTAGATATTGTAGCTACAGTATCTCCGAAATAAAAATAAAAATAAATAGAAATATAACCAACTACCATGTGGGCCCCACATGTAGGACCATGCCACGTTAGCATCCAGAGCGGGTTTGGATCCGTTAGGTCCTGGATGACACCCGAAGCCAAGTTCAGGGGCCCAGATAACACCTGAGGTCAAGTTCAGGAATCTAGAAATGATATTTTGAAAGGAGAGAAATCTGGATGACACCCAAAGCCAAGTTCAGGGACAAAAATGATATTTTAAAAGTAGAGAGACCTAGATGGCACCTCTAGCCAACTTGAGGAACTGGCCATAAATTTTTCTCGCCAGATTATTATACAACGCGCGTGTGCCACCATTGCTAGCAACGCGCACTTACTATTTTCGGTTCCGTCTCTCTTTATAACCAGCACTTTTCATTTCTAGCTTTTTTTCACGCTTGCATCTGAATCAGCTGTTTCATCTTGTTTTCCCCTTTCTTTCTGTTTGTTCGTCTTCCTTGAGGCAGAGGTGGAAGCTCCCCATCGATTTGCGATGCACCAACAGATCTCCCCATCTATGTGGAAGCAGAAGCCTCGTTGACGACAGTGCGACCCCCGTCGACATGGAGGCGGAAGCTCCCTCGTCGCCGGCGTGCCCTCGATTTGGGGCGGCACCAACTGGTTTTCCCGTCGAGGTGGAGGTGGATTCGAGTGAGCTGAGGGCTAAGGAGCGAGGGGCTCCACCAAGACCGCCGCCCGTCAAGATCCGGCAGTTGCAGTGAGGACCGAGGAAGGATCCAAACCTTACTGCGACACGACTGTCGGCTGCGCTGCTACAAGGATGTCGACGTCATCACTGGCGAACGCCTCAAATGACTCCAGCTCCTCCAGGTAGGCGCCACGCCACCCCGTATGCCTGCCCTTCGTCCGCTGATTCACCTGGATTTGTGGGCTAGGTGAAAGGGGATCGAGTGCCCCTTGTACTCATCATCCACTGGTTGTTAGGGTTCGTCCTAACCCTTGCTTGTGGGTGGGGAGGCAAATCAATCTGATGTAGATAACATCCTACTTGTGTTTTGTCTAGATTTTTTTTGTTTTGGATCGATTTGATATGCTCATCGGGCTATTCATTTTTCTCTGGGTTAATTTCTTCTCTGTGTTGATTCAAGGCGTATTGTGTCCATTCATAAGGGTGTTTACTGTATGTTTTGCAGGTGTGTGTGTTCAAGTCAATGTGATTTATCTCTGCTTGCAGCAAAAATTATGTGAGTCAATTTCCTCTCCCATGATTTTTTAGGGATGTAGCTTGTTCTGTTGATGGGATCGACCAAGGGATGAGCACCTTAAATATGTTGTGTCACAATCCATTATCGCGATGTCTGCAAGTTCGATGCTATGCAAATCCTTGTTTGAGTATAGATATGTGCTTCTCTAGTTGATTGTACTCTCTTACCCAATTTATATGTAATGTATTAGAGGTCCTATGATTTTAACATGAACATCTGTGCCTCCAAATGTTATCCATGTAATGCATTTGTTCCAAGTATATTTTTGCTATTACTTCTAATGGAATAGAAACATAAGAATGTCATATCGGATGGTTGAATCATATTCATAGCCCCGCATACTTTTGTATGGGCTATATACATTCTTACTTGCTAAATGCTAATGCTGATTGGTTCTTTTTAACTGTGCAGAATATTTTGGGCATAAGAGTTTTCAAAGGGAGCAATGCACCAACCTTCTAATATTGCTACAAGCAAGATGTGCATCTGCTTTCCTAATGGCATACATTTTATCTATGCTTATTGTTTTCTCTAAAGCCTTTGAGCTTGGAGGTCAAAGAAATTGTTTAGCATTGTCGATTTGTGTAATCAATCTGTATGTTCCTATGCCATTTGGATTCGAGTTTTTGTAACTACAAGACAGAGTTTGTAGATATGTGAGTTCAAAGTTAACAGATATCCACTACAATGTTAATGTCTTTACCATTTAGGTTTTCTCAACTAAAATGAGCATACCCAATATATACATGTGGTTATAAAATTCTCCAAATAGGTGGCTCGAGGGAAAATAAAGTAGGAAGCTTAAGTATGTGTTTTTGAAAGTTTTTGAATCTCATTATAAAGGTCCAGAGCATCAGATGTAGGAGTTCTGAATATTTGTTTTGAGAGTTTGTATGCAAGTATGGATTGCTATGATTTCTATGCTACATCTATGTTTTTATCTCATCTTGGTTCCACTGTTTTGGTGTGCCCTGTTTTGCTTCATCCTGGGTAGTACATGTACTCTCTAAGAAGTTGCAATTTTATATTCTTCATTCTTTTGTATTTTCTATGTGATTTAGTGATTAGGACATTATTATTTTGCAAATGATGCCCTTCTTTGTATATGTTTGTACTATGAAAAGATTGTCAACTTCCTGCAGCTGCATTTGGAGGTGTTCTTCATGTTGTTTCCATGGCTCTTCTTAGGATAACTGCAGTTACTATGGCAAATACTATATTGGTGAGACTCAAATGAAGGAGCCCTTCAATTATACTAATTTCATCTTCAGATTTCTGTTGACCTGTGGCAACTGATGTAGATTTGCATCTGTTGTGTGAATTAGCTAGGAACCTATGATTTGCATATTACATCTAATTCACCTAGACCCTAAGTGCTAAAAGGCAGGTGTCAAGGTTTCGTGGATTCTTGGCCAGGCTACATGTGGGGTCCACCAAAATTAATGAAGTTATTGATTCATGCACTAGCACTAGTAGCTCGTCTAGGGGACCACCTAATTTTGTGCGTGCGTCTAATTCGCTAATCAATTTTTTATTTTTTAATTAAATCCGTTGTGTATATATCAAGTAGAAAGTTTTTAACATATAATTATAAAATTTTGGATCTAGAAGGGCAAAGTTTTTGAAATATGCTTTTAAGAACTTAGAGTGTAAAGTTTTTTATGTGATAGTCCAAAGTTTTAAAGTTTATAATGTGATAGCAGTACAAAGTTTTTTAATATATGATAATAAAGTTTTGGATCTAGCAGTACAAAGTTTATAATATGATAGTTCAAAGTTTTGAACCTAACACTATAGAGTTTGTAATATGATATATAGTTCAAAGTTTATAAATTTTGAGTGTAAAATTTTGAACCTAGCAGTGCAAAGTTTATAATATGATAGTTTAAAGTTTTAAACCTAGCAATACAAAATTTATAATGTCATAGTTCAAAGTTTATAAATTATGAGTATAAAGTTTTAAATCTAGTAGTGCAAAGTTTATAATGTAATAGTTCAAAGTTTTGAATCTTGAAGTACATAGTTTGTAATATGATAGTTTAAAGTTTATAAATTTTGAGTGTAAAGTTTTGAATCTAGCAGTGCAAAGTTTATAATATAATAGCTCAAACTTCAAAGTTATAAACGCAGTAGTACAAAGTTTGTAGTGTCATAGTTCAAAGTTTATAAATTCTAAGTGTAAAGTTTTGAACCTACCATTGCAAAGTTTATAATGTGATAGTTCAAAGTTTTGAACCTAGCAGTACAAAGTTTATAATATTATAGTTCAAAGTTTATAAATTGTGAGTGTTAAGTTTTGATCCTAGCAGTACAAAATTTATAAGGCGATAGTTCAAAGTTTTGAACCTAGAGTATAAAGTTTGTAATGTCATGATTCAAAGTTTATAAATTCTGAGTATAAAATTTTGAATCTAGCAGTATAAAGTTTATAATTTGATAGTTTAAAGTTTTAAACCTAGCAGTACAAAGTTTGTAATATGATAGTTCAAAGTTTATAAATTCTGACTGTAAAGTTTACCAACTAGTACAAAGTTTATAATGTGATAGTTTAAAGTTTTTGAACCTAGTGGTACAAAGTTTATGATGTTGTAGTTTAGAGTTTATAAATTTTCAGTGTAAGGTGTTGAACATAGCAGTGCAAAGTTTATAATGTGATAATTCAAAGTTTGAACCTAGCAGTATAAAGTTTGTAATATCATAGTTCAAAGTTTATATATTCTGAGTATAAAGTTTTGAACCTTGCATTATAAAGTTTATAATGTGATAGTTCAGAGTTTTGAACCTAACAGTACAAAGTTTGAAATATGATAGTTCAAAGTTTATAGATTCTGAAATCAATTTTATAATTTCGTAGTATTCATAACTTTTTTTACGTATACAAATGTAAAGTTCAACGTAACTTCGTGCATTTTTAATTTGTTTACCTTGTCTTGTTTTTTTTCAAGGTATTCGTGACAACTATTTTAATACTGAAGACCGGAAGCTACATGTGTTTTATATTAACTATTCGCAAAGACATATATTTCCCTTGACAAATATGTACTCATTTTTCTATTTTTTTTAAAACTTCATAACTTTTTTATTTTTTCCCGTATCGGTTGAATTATTAGTTTCATATAAAGTATTATGGAATATAAGATATATGAATTTTGAAATTAGTACTTCTACATCTATATGAATGTCAAACCATTCTCCCGCCCTTTTTATCTCCCACAAACCTGCTATCCTGAAAGAGAGAAAAATAGCTCGTAGAATCCAAATCAACTCTAGAATCTAGGCAAAAGAAATGTTAATAGGCCAAGCCAAAAATATACTAGACATTAAAAAAGAGAATCAACCCAGATATTACAGGGTCAGCCCACCTCCCACGCGTTGAGGAAGCCGTACTGTTACAGGCACGCGCTGCTATCCCTCGGGGCGCACGCGCGCTGGGATCGATCGGAGCGCACGTGCGCCGAGGAATAGTCCCGATGTTCATCGACCATAGCACAGCCGCACACCAAGCAGAAACAAAAGGTGTACAAGTTCAAGCAGATATTTGGCACAGCAAAATCCGACACAACCGCATTGTTGCTGCAAGACAGTGGCGCCTAACAAAAAGCATACCACCTATGTAACAAAGGGGCAAGGTGATGAGCTACGAATCACATACAGTTTACAAGTTACAACAACATGTCCATAATTACAGTTGACTACAGTACAATCATGCCAGGTTCACAGATGAGGTGCTTGGTTTGAGGAATCACATAATACCTAGAATGAGATCACCCATGAATTGTTTGGGATGAACTCATTCCTCATGATTAAGCTAGCCATGTGCTTGTATGGATTAACCCACTCCATTCTCTAGACCAAGCAAAAAATGTAAGGAGTGAGAAGGTGATAGTTCACCTATTCCTCAAACCACCTAGCTTTCTCAGAATTACTGCTTCCTCAGTGAAGTCAACGATCTGCGGAATTGCTTTGCAAGTTCTTGGAAAAAATTGACATCTGATGGTTTTGTTCTGCCGACCGCAGACTTGAAATGTCTCATTGCTACTTCTTGGATGTCAAAGCTCTCCTGTTGAAAAAAGAGTATTCTGTCAGTAAACTTCTGGCACCACCTAGTGAAAAATGCATATGCTCATGCCACTAGATTGGGAAGAATGAGTAGCAAACATCAAGTGCGGCAACAGCAGCTTCCCTGCAGATAAGCTTTATGTCAGCGCCAGTGTAGCCTTCTGTGAGTCTAGCAAGTTCGTTTAGATTCATGTCAGCACTGCATGGCATGCTGCGTGTATGAATCCGGAAAATATCTGCTCGGTCAGCTTCGTTTGGTGGTTGCATATATCACTCTCAAAGTCAGATCAAAGGAGTGTATCGAGCATTGTTTGTGTAACCCGAGAAAATAAATTTAAGCACTGATACAAGTATACATCAACTAAATAACAACTGAACCAATAACCTGGCCTTAGAAGTGCAGGATCAATTTTGTCAGGACGATTTGTAGCTGCAATAACAGTAACACCAACTCTCTGGTCCAAACCTGTTGCCACAATAGTAAATTATGCACCATAAAGGTTTACAGACCAATAGAAGCATGTAAATAACAAAATAAGTGACAGAAGGTCATCAACACATTGCAACCGCATATGGCTAGAACTGACAACATTTACTAGAAATATCATAATCAGATGTTTGATGCTTGGTTTTTTTATAACTTTTGATGCTTGGTTTATGTCCAAACAATAAAATACATTATTGATATTTCGCAACCTCTAATCACATGCTTAATTAACACACTTTAGAGTGTAGTGAAGAGATAAGCTGATTAGAATAAAACATGATAGTAAATTATGCATCATAACAGTGTAGATGTTAGAAGGTTGGCTTATGGGCCTAGCGTCCTGAGTATTTTCTCTTGTAGGCCTATGGGCCAGGTGCAGGCCAACACTGGGCGCGCCTCTTGCCTGTGTATACGGCTAAGGGTAGCTGCCCTCAGCCTACATATGACTGTACCCAGCCACCAGTATAATCAATCTATTATTCGCGCATATCTCTATGCTTTCAGTAGAGATCAATAGAAGCTTGTAAAAAACAAAATAAGATAAAAAGGTTATCAACACAGTCCAACCGTGCGTAAGTGAGAGTGAATGAGTCTCTGTTGTATATCTCCATATGCTGTGCGTGATACAAATAGAGGTGCTGAGGCACTGCTGGCCATTGGTGCCTGGTCACCATGCCTACAATTAATGGGAGACTCCCATGCACCAAGACCGGGTGCTCACACACTAGACACATGCACCAAGACCGGGTACTCACACACTAAACATAGGCAGTCTAACACACCCCTCAGTCGAAACGTCAGCCACTTTGCACGTTTAGACTGGACCTAAACTCCGTGAACACTGAAGTAGGCGGCCCTTTGGTGAAAATATCTGCATATTGTGAAGAAGTGGGAACATGCAGAATACGAAGATCACCAATAGCAACTCGCTCCCGGACGAAGTGAAGATCAATCTCAATGTGCTTAGTTCACTGATGCTGGACTGGGTTGCAGGTCATGTAGACGACACTGATGTTGTCACAATACACCAGTGTGGCGCGCCACAGGGGGGAATGCAGCTCTAGTAGAAGCCGGCACAGCCAGGTGGCATCTGCAACTCCATTGGCCACCGCGCGATACTCGGCTTCAGTACTCGATCTTGACACCGTGTTCTGGCGCTTGGAGGACTAGGAAACAAGGTTGTCGCCAAGGAACACCGCATAGTCCGAGGTGGACTTGCGGGTGTCTGGATAGCCAGCCCAATCAGCATCAGTGTAGACGACAAGATCAATCGAA
Source organism: Saccharum hybrid cultivar R570 (assembly GCA_038087645.1). Taxonomy (NCBI): domain Eukaryota; kingdom Viridiplantae; phylum Streptophyta; class Magnoliopsida; order Poales; family Poaceae; genus Saccharum; species Saccharum hybrid cultivar. Next base: position 11,439,881 of record JAQSUU010000703.1, read on the forward strand.
GTGGACGGTTACAGCAGGAGACCAAGGTGAAGGGTACCTCTAACATAGCGAAGAATCCGCTTCAAGGCAGCAAGGTGAGGCTCTCGAGGGTCATGCATGTGAAGGCAGACCTGCTGAACTGCATATGCAATGTCTGGGCAAGTGAACGTCAGGTACTGGAGAGCTCCTGCAAGGCTGCGGAAGTCTGTAGAATCAGACACAGGGGCCCCATCAGCTGCAGCAACCTTCGGATTGGTGTCAACTAGAGTGGAGCACGGCTTGCACTCTGCCATTCCTGCACGGTTCAAAATGTCCAGCATATACTGTCACTGAGAAAGGAAAAGACCATCACCACTGCGCTGAACATGCATGCCAAGGAAGTGATGCAATTCACCAAGATCTTTCATGGCGAACTCTCGCTGAAGGGCTGAAATGATCCGCCGAAGGAGACCAGGTGAGGAAGCGGTGAGGACAATGTCATCAACATAGAGCAACATATATGTTATGTCAGATCCGCGCCGGTAAATGAACAGTGAGGTGTCTGACTTGACTTCAACAAACCCAATAAACAGCAAGTACGAGGCCATCTGACTGTACCAAGCACAGGGCGCCTGCTTGAGGCCATAGAGCGACTTCTTCAGGAGGCAGACAAAATCTGGATGAGCAGAATCTTCAAATCTAGACGGCTACTGGCAATACATTGTCTCTGTCAGGTTGCCATGAAGGAAGGCGTTCTTCACATCAAGCTAATGGATCGGCCAGCGGCGAGAGAGAGCCAGGAGAGCACTGTGAGAGTGAATGAGTCTCTGTTGTATATCTCCATATGTTGTGCGTGATATGGGAGGCTCCCATGCACCAAGACCAGGTGCTCACACACTAGACACATGCACCAAGACCGAGTACTCACACACTAAACATAGGCAGTCTAACACACTAAACATAGGCAGTCTAACAGTAAGCACAAGCAAATGGCTAGTACTTCAACTGAATAACATTGACTGGAAACATCATAGTCAGATATTTGATGCTTGGTTTATGTACAGTCAACAGAAAACATTATTCTTATTTGGGAACCTCTAATCACATGCTTCAAAACATTTTAGTGTCTAGTGAAAAAATAAACAGATTAGAATAAATCCTAAGGCAATTATTAATGAGTTTATGAAAAAATATGGAGATTTGAAAGAAGTATTTCCTAATTAAGTGTTAAAACTCACCATCCATTTCCACAAGCAACTGACTGAGGACCCTATCAGCAACAGATGTGCCATCATTTTCTTGCCCACGAGTTACTGCAAGCCCATCTATTTCATCAAAAAATAATATTGCTGGTGCATTAGCCCTCGCCTTTGCAAATAGCGATCTCACTGCCTTTTCTGAGTCACCGACCCATTTGCTGAAAAGCTCAGGACCCTTAACAGCAAGGAAATTCAATTTTGCTTCAGAAGCTGCAGCACGAGCCATCAAAGTCTTGCTGCAACCTGGCAGTCCTATCATTAGCAATCCTCTAGGGGGTCTGATCCCTAAACGTTCAAATGCTTCTGGGCATTTTTGTGGTAATTGGATAGCTTCAATTAGCTGCTCCTGACACTGGACTGACCACCAACATCTCCCCAACGTACCTTCGGAAGCTCAAGAACAACCTGTGCACAACATGATTCAGCAATTGGCATTTTTTTCACACAGACCACATATATAGATAGGAACTGTCATAAAAGAGGCCTATGGCTAAAGCCTTGCAGGTGGATAGAAGTGATACCTCGCGCATCGCACTTGGTCTAACTTTTGTTTTAGCCTTGTCAAAATCCTTAATGGTTACTAATAGTGGTATTTCATCTGTACCATCATAAGACTCGCTACCTTTTATATTGCCACCCTTCATGCAGGCAACATCATCTGATGACATGGTCAACCGTGAGAAAGATGACGATAATGAGCTTGGATCTTCAGTATCTTGACTACAGTTATCAAAACTACAGACAGGATGACCAAGTTGTTGAGTTGAATTTTCATTTAGGCTGATGTAACGCCGCAGAGCACTCAATGCAGCCTCATTGCACAGTGCCACTAGATCAGCACCCACAGATCCATGGGTCACTAGAACAGCAGACTCAAGTTCTTCATTGCTCAGAGAGTGATGAACTCCAATTAGAAGGCGACGAAGTATGTCCATCCTCTGTCCCGGGGATGGCACTCCTGCAACCCAGTTTGAAGACAACAAAACATGATTAACTTGGTTTTAACTCAACAACATATCACTGGACAATGATGTTGAATTGAAGTCATTAAATTTGGTGCCATCTATAAGTGCATGGCCAACCTTATAGTCCAAAAAAAAATCCTTAAATGGCTACTAAAAACACACAAATAATCAATTACTACAGATGACAAAACTTACAGTACAAAGCAATCCATTGCTTATAAGTTTAAAATACTGCCCAGTCCTAAATGCATTATTCTACTTCATTATACATTCATAAGCGCCTCATTTTAGTTGCAGGCATTAATTTAGAAAGCATGATGTGTATGTGGAGTAGACTACATCCACAGCCATTCACATTGAAAATATACGGATAGCATCAGAGCATTCTACCTATTTCAATTTCTTTATCCAATCTTCCAGGACGTCGCAATGCAGGGTCAATACTATCAGGCCGATTTGTAGCAGCAATCAAGAGAACATGGTCACTAGGGCCAATCTCATCCATCAGTTTTAACAGAGTGGCTACCATTCTAATAGATAACTCCTCACTCCCATCCTTCCTTGATGGAGCAATTGCATCCAATTCATCAATAAATATCTAATAGCAACAAAGATACATGATACTGTTATGAATGCTAACATGATGGGATACCAATTAGGATCCTAATTAGGATACCGATACTTCAAATATATGGCATTGCTCCTTGCTAACAAAATAGTTCAAACTATCACCTTGGATAATCAGTGCGCAAACATTTCAGTATTTGACCTGACTCATATGCAATGTTTCAGAGAGGATGAATCAGACAATTTGGTAACAGAAAGTCAGAAACCTGAACCATAACTGGAAAAAAAAAGTTTTTTTAATTAAAAATCAGAGTTTCAATTATGAAGAGAAAGGTGGAGATGCTCCTAAATAGGAGCAATACAATATTATGTAGGCAAGTTAGCTGCTTTGGTAAGACACTTCAGTGCTCAACTATTGATGCTTAATGAGCATAGCATTAGAAACAGGCTTCAACTGAATCTGTTGCTTGTATGCATCATAGAACACACAGTGAAGAATTCAGCATCCCTAAATCATTGGGTGCATTTGCGTTAAGAACAGATGAAAAGGAGATATATAGTCAAGCATAGTTGTTTGCCTGCTGGAAGTGAAAAAATAGAAGATAGTTTTTAAGGCTTCAGAGTTGCACAACCCATCAACATATTAGAGCAGCTTGGGCTCAATATCATAGTGTTACCGTCCAGAAATATGTTGCTAGTGAACACACTTCATGTTGAATATCTGGAGTAGGTATCATTACAAAACCAAGTCAGTATAAAGATTTTTTTTTTTGTCCTAATAAAAGGGGAGTTTCGATGTTATGAATTATAGCATTAGCACTTTAAGAGGTAACTCTACTACTACAAGGAGCCCAGGATTCTTTTTGCAGTTGACATAACGGTAAAGGTAGTTGCAGTCGATTATTCAAAGAAATTCTAACCACAGCAGGTGCCGCTTGCTTGGCTGAACTGAAAACATCGTACAGAGATTGCTCGCTTTCTCCGTAATAATGACTAATGATCTCTGGTCCATTGATTGTAAATAGGTTTACCCCTGCATCATAGGCACAGGAAGAAGCAAGAGAGGTTTTCCCTGTTCCAGGTGGACCATAAAGAAGAATACCTTTGTATCTGCAAACAATCAACATATTGCAAAATTAAAACCATTAATTTTTATGGCTGAATATAGTGAGAAGTGTATATCTGTTCACGCAATACATTGGCAGACCAATTTGATCAGCTAGTGAAAATGAAATTATTCCTTTTATGGTTGCTGACTCTTTAGATAACCCACCAAGTGTTGGAGCATGATTGGAATCTTCATTTCTTTTGTCATCATACTGGTAAAGTTCTGACGGTAGACCTGGCTTATCTGAGCCAAGCTGCTTTGGGCAGACAGAATCAGATAAATGAACTTTTGTGGTTCCGTCAACAAGGAAGAAAACTGGGGTTTCCCCGGATTTAGTTGAATCCTCTGCATTAGACAGTGTATTCCCTTTCTCACACAAAACATCTTGAGAAGAACTATCTGGTTCTGCTCCCATGACCACAAACAAAGACAGTTTTCCGCATATTGAGAGAGGAACAAAGTTTCCTTTAAGCAAGTGTCTACCATTAAGCCACCGTACTGGTGAAGTATGCAACAACTCATTAACCTTCTCATCTGCTAGTGATGATCTCGCAGTGGTTGGATCCAAGCACATTGAAGAGCCACTGTTGGAAGCAAAGTGATGGGATTCCTTATGCAGTGGAGTTGAAGGACCCCTCTTAGGTGTCTCCATAACCATTGCGCTTCTTTCATTATGGTAGTCAGACTCTGATTCAATGCCATTGGAAGATCCAACATTAGGTGGAACTAGGCTAAGATAAAGATTCTTACATTTCATTACCCGTAAAATATGAATATCATCACTACGCTTCGGGGCCTGAAGTGTACACAAGGGGCTAATAAACAACGATCGACCTACCAAAGGCTGTCCCATAACACAAGCAAGATCCCAAGAGAGCTTGATACCATTCTTTGGAACCTAGTAAGATAACCCAGTCAAAAACTTCAACAATTTGTTATGATTGCCACTTAGACATCAGGAGGAAAACAATTAGAAAAGACATACCTCACGCGAGGAGAGAACTGTAGCAACCACAAAGTTTTTGCCAGCTTCGCCATACAGGAGATCATTGTCCAGATCAAGATCAAAGAATCTGCTGCACTCCTCAAACAAATTAACTAGTGGGAAAGCATCTAACTGATCACTGCTTGACGAAATTAGTGAGACCTACGAACAAGGAAACACATCTCCTAGTTATTGAAAAGAAAACATACATGGAAGTAAATTGGTAAGTTTGTGCTTTGGTGGAACTTTGAAGTTGGTTTCACAATCAGAATAGCATAACCTAAAGTCCAATTCTTATGGTGGCTGATGATACAAAACTACAAAAGAGAATCAAATGCTGGTACAATCTCAAGAAGAAAGGATGGTACAATCTCAAGAAGAAAGGAGTCCATCAAGATGACATATGCCCTGTCTGTGCAGCAGCTCAGAAGACCACTGTGACCTGATCTTGAGCTGCCCTTCACCGTTGGCATTTGAAGCAGTGCCGGTTCAAGATGGTTGAACTATGGCTGCTGCCTAGGCCTGAGGACCCACGTTGCACTCTGATGCTTTTGTTCAGCTACTTTGCTGGCTTTTCTGGATGATCTGAAGCATAGAAATGAGGTTTTGTTTAATGGGACAGCCTCCGTCTTAGTTCTGCTTGCAAGGAAACAGCTCATATCTGTAAGCACCGATTCCCTGTCGCAGATAGGAGTGTTGAAAACGAAAGTTGTAGTCTTCTTCGTTTCCAGTAACTTAACTCCCTGAACTATGTACACCTCTTATGGCCCGAGCAATATATTAAGGTGGGCAGCGCTCCCCTCACTCGTGATTGAAAAGAAAAATAAAATGTGCACATTTCGGCTCAGAACATCAACTCTGCATGCACACGCTGATGGGCTCAAGCCACCCTGACTCTCTACCGATTACTCAATCAGTCAAACTGGACCTCGTAAGACTGGATTGACCATTAGTGCCCTTGTGTGATGATGAATTCAACCTCTCTCGCACAAAAGAAATAGTACAAATTTGAGTGAGCAACGATTCTAGCTGTAACGAAGCTGGTCCACACTAATTCAGTGCCTCAAAAATTGAAGTGGAGATAACATATGCTAGCTCTATCACAATTTCATGGCTTACAGGTATCCCTTTGACATATATATGGGCATTATTAAGGTTCAAGTAAGAACTAGTGAAAATAGAACAAATGTTACAAATGGTTATTATCAAAATTATCATTGACAAATACAGTGCGCATAGTTGATGGATTGGTATCAAATTTGGCTCAAATACAGTTCCTGATCACCAAAGAAGTTAACAATATAAAAGCTTCTTACCTTACAGGCTCGAGAATATTATTGCTCTTAATCTTGGAGCAGTTTCTGATGTTGGATATATAGAGGAGCTGCAAAGGTAATTCAAAAGTTGCTGTTCCTCAGATACTTTACAAGTGTAGAACAATGCTACTTCCAATGAATAGTAAATAATGAACTACTTTGGATGAATAATGAACATCATGGCTTATAAAGTACACATCTATTTACATTCTAACTATCAGATGGCTATAGTCTATATCCAATGGAACAGTAAACACCTTTTCATATTTGCTTTATAAATTATACGCCATGACATCATATATTATCCTCTAATTATATAAGAAAAATTCTTATATTCCTCCATTTATTTTTATAATGGTTCATGTAAGCGGACACTATGAATCTAGTTGGTACAGGACACTAAGGATATCCAACAGCATACATGAAGTAGTTGAATACATCTTAAGTAGGTTAATCCATGTATTTTGTTGAATATAAATTGTTTTCTCACTAAAACTTTGTTAATCTTCGCTCATTTTCTTTAATTTTGATGAAACATACTTTTTTCCTTCTGGCCCATCTGAAATTCATGACTAGGGAGTACAATGATGGAGATTAATTTCCATGAACTCTCAATTGTGAGCAAAGGATGAATGCAGATAATGCCATGAACATGAAATGGCATTTGTTATTACTATAGATCGTTTGAGTTGCAACGACAAAATGCCAGGTACACAAACAGCTGGATGTTTGAGTCAAGCGAATGGATTTGTTTCTTTATGTTTTGTTTCTTGAAACTTGTGTGGTGAAGGCAAGTGGTATGGTGAACTATTTGTAGAATCGTAGTTGAGCCACATCAGACAGACTGATGGATCGGAATTTTTGTTATCTGGTATGGCATATCACGGTGAAACTGGACTGAGGGTGTGTTTAGTTGGTGAAAAGTGGGTGAAAAGTTACTGTAGCACATTTCGTTTTTATTTGGCAAAATTTCTCCAACCATAGACTAATTAGGCTTAAAAGATTCGTCTCGACATTTACAAACAAACTATGTAATTAGTTATTTGTTTTACCTACATTTAATGCTCCATACATGCGTCTAAAGATTCGATGTGATAGGTGAAAGAGGAAATATTTTGGGTATGCATATGAAGTGAACGGACCCTGAGTAGTATTAAGGCCCATGTTACCTGTTGACCAGACATTTCTTCTCCTCTCCTCTTTGGAAGCCTTTGCTGCGTTCACTCAAGTTCCTCCTGCACTTTCATTTGCTTCGTCGTTTTAGCTGGAGTATAGGAAATACAAAATTTGCTGCCATGGTATGGCAATTTCTTAGCCCCTCGTCCTTCCTCATCCATATGAATGTGTACTTCAATTTTGTTTGTGCCCCAAGTTCTGTGAAATATTACCAAGAGAAAGAAACAAGAAAGACTTCAGATTTTGGGATAATGAAACCTGTTCACGGTTCAAGATTTATGAGATTTGCTCAAAGTCACGAGGATGAAGCAGTTCTGCTGTTTGTTTTATGAGGTTTGGTTAAAGTCGTGAGATTTCAGGCCAATAAAGTTGCTAGGCTACAATCAGCGGTGCAAGTGCAACCGACTTTGTGCTGTCTCCACTGTAATAAGCATGTGCAAAAACGTAAAGGTATCACAATCACAGGTACTCTGCTCATTCATCACTACTCGCTCTATGGCAGATAAGCAAAAAACTCAACTCAACCTTCCATCCATCTTATGCAGAGATCAACAGCGCAACAACAATAGTAAGGAATTAAGAACTGGAGATTGTCAAAGTGTCAAAGCAGCTAGATTCACAAAATATTGCTGCTACAATCACGACATACACTGTCATGCTGCCATCCATCATCAACTGCAACTACTGTCGCACCAAACCCATCTCAACTGCATCACCAAAAGGGAGTGGTAGGCTGGTAGCCGCCATTGTCACCTGCTACTTCCTAACCATCTAAACCCACCTGCTAGTGCTAGCTGCCTAGCTCAGAGCTCCTGCTTGGACAGGACCTGCTCAATCCAGATCAGGGTGTGGTTCGACTGTAGCAATGGCAGCTCGAACAGCAGATGCAAGACCAACAATGGCGTCATGGAGTCGAGCAAACTGCTGGGCGCTGTACTTCCGGCGCCGCCTCGTCACCACAATGTAGGACACTGCTGCTGCTGCCGCAGCAGCAAGAAGGATCAGCCGCCGTCGATGACATAGCCAGTCCACCTACAAGGGGTGTCCCAAAACTGCATCAGGAAGACGCAAATAGTCCAAAACAAGTGGCTCAAATTGTACGCCAGAAGGAATTGGCATGTCTCTTTACGGTGACCACAAAATCCCGTCAGAGAGGAATGTTAGAGTAATGGAGCATACACTCTTTCAATGGAACCCCCAAAATCCCAAATGCCAATATGCTAGGTAGCACATGCCCGAATCGCAATGAGTATCATGGAATCAAGCTCTGAACTTTACATGACAGAACATCGATCTACACTATATACATGACATTTCGGCATATCTACACATGTACAACTATGGCATTGCATCGAACCCGCTTATGCGAACATTCAATTTTTCTGGATTTCAAGTGAACAGCCAGGGACTAGTAAATAGTAATGCGCGCACAACCAATCTGAACCAACAAAATGCCCCGATTCCAGCACACCACAGGCTCTGGATCAGAGTCAACCTGAATCCACCAATGCCCCCAACGTCCTCTGAACTCAGCGAAACTCCGGAACTGTTGGATTTTGGCCGAGCAAAAACGCACCTCGGCGGCGGAGGAGGAAGAGAAGGAGGAGGAGACAACGGTGGAGCGGCTGCCGGAGCCCGCAGCAAAGAGGCGACGCTTCGCCTTGGGGCTGCCAGATCCCCCAACTCCTCCGCCGCCGGACCGCGCCGCCGGCGAGGCGTGGGTAGGGCGAAGCGGGCGCTTGCGGGAGACGCGGCTGTCCCTGCCTGCGGCGCTCATGGTTGCCGCCTCTTGGGTCTTGGGCTCTTGGCTGGATGGTCTGGATCTGGACGGAGTGGTGTGTGCAGTTTGGGGACGGAGACGGATACGCGCCGAAATGGTTCGCCTCCGGCCTTAAAATCACACGGTGTGATTTTCGTTTTCGCGGGCTGGCAAAAAGTCCTGGCGCGCAAATCTACCTGGAAGACCTTCTTTTTGTTTTTCTTTGCTTTCGATTTGTCATACGATTTAGACTACCCGCACTGGGTACTCTAAAACGATACTCTAAAACTTTAGAGTATGAATATAGAGTAAAAACTGCTGCACTGGATACTCTAAAACGATACTCTATCCTTTCTCTCACTCTATATTTAGAGTAGTACTATGCTTACTCTATACTCTGTAGCGGCGGACCCCACTAGCTAAACAAAGGAAAAAATGATATAACTCACAAACCAAAAATCCAAATTAAATTTCGATTGCACCATTAAATTCGTCTTAATAAATCCTTCAAAACTAGATCACACATGGATATATTTAGATAAAGTGACAAGTGGGTCCCACGGTGGATAGAGTGGATAGAGTGGATAGAGGATGATATAGAGGATGGATGGGTGCGGGAGAATTGAGTATAGAGGAGAGAATCTTGCTGACTAGGACGTATAGAGGATGAATATAGAGGTCTATGAGTGCGGGTAGTCTTAGGGAACCAAACCAACGAATGAAACAAAAAATAATTAATCTGCGGAAGTGTTTCCCCTCCTGCCAGTTTACTTAAAAAAAAGAGAGATTACTAATACGTTTTGACGAATACAAGGCCCAACCTATCCTATATACTATAAACTTCAAGCGCCCGAACGTCTGATCCGGACACTGTGTGTGAGAGCTAACGAGCGCTTAGCGCGTCAGGCTCGCGAGGGAGCGCACCAATAGTGGTCCTGCGCTGCCCCGCCACCCCGGACGTCATCCGCGCCGACGGCCACTTTCCACGCTCATCCCATGTGCAACACTGGATCTAGTTTTGAAACATACAGATGCAACAGTTGCAACATAAAAAAAACAGATAAGACACTTGAAACAACCGTCTAAAACACTTGCGAAAACGCCTGAAAACATTTGAAAATCATTGCAAACATATGCAACATCCAGATGAAACACTTGCAAACAACGTATAAAACACCTGAAAACACTTAAAACATATGCTTGCAACATGCATGTATATACAACATACAGACAAAACACTTGCAACATTCATCTAGAACAGATAAAACATTTGAAACATACGTGTATATCTGTTACAACATGTGCAACATCGCAATCTACTTTTGCAACATCGATACATAACACTTGCAACATATCTCAAAAACATTTGAAACACTTTAAACATACTACTACAACATGCGCTTTCAGCGTAGCATCTTGTTTGCTGCTTGGATAGGCTCATCGACGCGGAGCTCGATGCCGGCATGGAGCTCGAAGCCGTGGAGTGGTGCGGAGATCGCCGGTGTGAAGCTCATCAGCGACACGGACCTCGGCAGGAGCAGAGGCAAGTGGATGGAGTACGGCCGCGATGGGAGGCACGAGTCCAAGAACGAGCTAGCGAGCACCTAGCACATCAGACTCACCATGCGCAGCGCAGCGCAGGCGGCGGGGGCGAGAGCGGGGGCAGCGCAGACGAGGACGGGATCCATCCCGTGAGTAGAGCAAGCGGGTGACGTGGGTGGGGGTGGCGTGGGCGAGTGTAGGGTCCGTCCGGACGGACGAACGTCCTATAAGAAGCGTTTCTGTATACTCTCTCTGTCCTAAAATAAAGAAAAAATGTATTAAGACAAGAGAAAGATACTGACAAAATTTAAATCCTATAAAATTAAGTATTTTGTAAGAGATGGAGTACCTTTATAGATGGAGACCACTAGAAGTCATTAATTGCTATAAAGCTTGAACCACGAGACACCACATCATCTACATTTCACAGCCGTTAGATTAATGAGTCTAACACATGAACACCTAAGCACAAGGAACTAGCACTTAATTGAACTGCCCTATAATATGAAGATGCCATGCGAGCTGTCGATGTCCATCTTTGGTTGGGTTTTTGGAGTTGCTTCCCAAAAGCCAAAAACTAACCAAAGGGCATATTATGCCCTAACTTCTTTATCTTAAAACAGCTTTAGTAGATAAGTATTTCATAGCGCCCAACGCGAGTCGAGAGGGAGGTGGGGCCACTCCTCACCACGCCTCGCCGCCTCAGGAATACGGGACTTGGGAGTAAGAGGAAAGGAAGCAAGAGTGAGTACATAGGTTAGGGTTTTACGATGAGTTTCCTTAAGAAAAGATGTCGCTTGTTGATCTAACGTTTGGGGTTCAACCTGAGGAAATCCAACGATGGGAAAATATCGGACCTATTATCGTGCCACCCCAATTTCCGTGCCATGCTTGTGCCGGCACCACGGGCTAGATCCGTGGCCTAGACATGGGCATAGTGGCAGGCCAAGCCAGGCACGCGTGCACAAGGCAGGTCGTGCTACACCGGGCCTAGGCCGTGCTTTTTCGGTCTGGGCCCATGTCGGCCCAGCGGGCTTGGCCCGTTTGGACATAATCTCATCGTTACATACGGGTCTCATTTTATTATTAGTACGCGCACATACATACTACTAATAGTAGTAAACCAACAAGCTAAGTAACATCACGCCCAGCCCTTGACGACGCCGCTGTAGCCGGTCTTCTTGTCCTCGTACCTGTCCCAGACCATGACCCCGCCATAGTTGCGCGCCTTCTGCACCTCGGGCAGCAGAAGGTAGTAGCGATACTTGAGGTAGACCGCGATGGTGCCCTGCGCCCCATCCGGCACGCCGCTCTCCGCCGCGGCGAGGCCGAGGTACACCTCCGTCTTGGGGTACCTCGCCGTCCACTTGTTCCACTCCTCCACGACGCCCCAGGTGCTGCCGTTCTTGAAGCAGCACTTGTCGTCGCCGTAGAACCTGACGTGGATGCGCTCGAACAGCCCCGTCTGCAGCGCCCGGTCGACGCGCCGGTCGGGGCACCCGCACCGCGGCGACGCCGTGAGCCGCACCTCCTTATTCCGGGCAAGGCAGCGCGCCAGCTCGTCGTAGTGATCGGCGGCCCCGCCGTTGTCGATGTAGAAGTCGATGCCGTCCACGGCGGCGTCGCCGAACGGGCGGTACACGCCGCGGCGCCGCCCGCCGAGGTGCGCGTTCCACAGGTTGTCGGCCGCCGCCGCCTATCGAGAGGAGCACGAGGATGCCCCTGGACTGGCAGTGCTTGATGTCGGCGCCAACGCCGCTCAGCTGGTGGCCCGACATGTCGCCGTCCCAGTAGCGCCCATGGCCGAACACGTTGTAGAAGGAGATGATGACGGTGGTGTAGAGCCCCGTGTCGCAGGCCTCGCGCAGGGACCCTTCATCCTTGTTCCGGCCCCAGAAGACGGTCACCTTGTTCGTCTGCTTTGCCGTGGCCGGGCCGGGCCCGGGCCGGCGGTGAGGCAGGAGGCGAGCACGAATGCGACGGCGAGGAGCGCCACATTCACTTGGCGTGGACACCTTCGTGACGCCATGGCGCCCGCCTAGCAGCTACGTACTACACGATGTGACGATGTGCAAAATTAAGTTATTGATGGATCGGAAGAGCTTGCTGTGATGTTGTGAAGGTTGGAAGAACTTGGGGATGTCTATATATATAATGGTTGTGTTCACTTCACATGCAAACCCAAAATATTTCCTCTTCCACCTATCACATCGAATCTTTACACACATGTATGGAGCATTAAATGTAGGTAAATGTCGAGACGAATCTTTTGAGCCTAGTTAGTCCATGGTTGGACAAATTTTACCAAATAACAACGAAAGATGCTACAGTAACTTTTCATCCACTTTTCACCGACTGAACACACCCAATATATAGATTGCGCTCGGTACTTTGGTAGAGCTTACAACTGCAGCAGGTAGCCAGTCGTTTCTATTCTTCTTGTGTGAAGCGCGCGGTACGCAGGGGCGGAGCCAGCATTTAGATATAGGTGGGCTGGGTCATCGAATGTCCACAGAAAACTATCAAATCTTGATGTCAGTTTAAAAATTATTATTTTAATGTTGGCTTAAAAAATTATAATAAATTGTCTTTAGAGCATGTCCAGAAGTTTTATAAAACAACTCTCATTTTAAATTTTTAGAAAAAGAAAAAAGGTGTCCTCCAACTGTTCGGTAAAAGGGTTCCTTAAAAATAAAAAGTTATTAAATATCCTCTACAACGTGTAAGTTTCTGCAGTCAAGTGAAACTCCATATTCGCTACCTGTTCAACATTTTTCTCTGGAGATCGACATAAATTGGACGCATGAGAAAGCGGTAAGAGACAAAAAAAACTATTTAAAAGGGGTTTAGTTCGTAAAAAATAGTCTGAAATTCCCATGCAAAATCGTTTAGAAGCTATTATAGGAGACTGTTGGAGAAGGACAAAATTTAAGGTTTCTATTTCTTCTATTAACTTGCTAGATCTATTAGTTTTGCAAGTAAACTATACTAAATTCATAGAGATGCTATTAATCTTTTTATTTAAAAAAATACTAAATGTCTAAATTAAAAATAAAAAGGTTGTTCATAGGTCAACGATACCATCATATTTACTATATTTAGACACTTAACATTAGACAATTAAGAGATTTATTTGAAAAGACATTTTAGAATTGGCTAAGAAAGCTTATTTATTTAATTTCTAGTGATTTGTAAGAACTAATGAGAGATACTAATGAAAATTATATATGATTAGGGGGGCCAGGCCCCTGCCCGCCCCTCTTGTCTCCGCCCCTGCGGTACGCGGGGGCTTGACTTTTCATTCGACTACCGGAAACAGGGAAACTTTATAACGTTGGGAGTAGCTACGGAAAAAGTAGTTCTACATTTAGGACAGATCATTCTTTTCTTAAATTTTATCAATTTTATTTAATCTACCTTTATATCTTCAAATAAATTTACTATAAATATATACACTATATAATTATAATCTAAGTATACTTAATCGGCGTCGTAGATGTTATTTTAATTAATTTATTTAGTCAAGTTGTGCACTCTTTGGAAAGTGAGAATGACATTATTTTTGGAGATAGAAGGAGTATATATATTGTTAGAGATGAGGTGGTAATGGGTTAGAATCCAAATCCAAATGGAGAAGTCCAATTAAAATCTAAGGAAAAAAGGCCAACATTTAACATAAATCGAATTCCAAATGACCAATGTCTTATCTAATCCAATCCAATTACTTTAAAATCCAAATCCATCCACGACGATCAACAATAGCGAAAGTAATATGTATTCGTTTTGACTTCATCATGTCTAAATAAAGCTAGATCTCAAAATGAAAATCTCTCGCGTTCACACTTTAAACTTTTAATGAAATTAATTGAATTTTGTTGGAGACGACGATGATTATATATATATGACAACATGCTAATCCATGTCAAAAGGCGAACCCTAGGAATACAAATATGCATTCATGTGTAATTTTTTTTTCAATAAAACTGATCGAAATTTGTTTGAAAGGACTCGCTCTAATAACCGTCTACTATGTGTATATTAGTGCCGCAAAATCAACATATGAGTTTGAAAACCTAAGCTAGACATGAGACCGGGCCCTTAGGTCCAAAATATCAAATGGATATTGGACTTTTTGAATTGATCTCCAATAAATTTTAATTTGAACATCGTCGGATACCATGATGATAGATATCCAAATCTAAATAGATCTTATCTAAGTATATTCAAAATACAAATATCTAATTGAATTTTGGATGATCCAAATTCAGTACCAGCTCTGTCTATACATGGTGGTATGTAGGCTGCTGTCCAGCCTTATCTTATCCGTGCAGAGCTCGTCATCACCCAACCCATTTCCATCGACGACCCGCACAAAGGTTGACTTTCTTTGAAGATGCATGACACCTGGAGACTGGCCGAGAGATAGAATAAGATGTGCACCGAGAGGAACGTTCCCACAACGCACCACGCCAGCTAACTGGTGTCGTTCTTTCTATTTCTAGTATCTTACTTTTTGATATTTTCACTAGTGTGTTTTAGACCTGCACGTCACCTGAACTCTATACCGCATTACTGCTGCAGGATTGAGATCAAGAATAATAACAGCTGGGGGACACGTTTCTTCTACCTCACGCGTGTCGCCAGACACTACGTAATCGATTTGTACCAACGTGCTCTTTTTTTTAGGGGCGGCTAGGACGGCTCCATCAGTAGCTGCCCCTATATTGGTCATATCCGGGATAGTCGAGCTGTCCCTACAAATAGGTCGATTTGCAGGGGCAGCTCATTCACCAGCCGCCTCTACTGTTTGATTTATAGGAACGGCTCAATCACCAATCATCCCTACCAAAGCCGCCACTACAAAGGCCGACACCCCTCTTCTTCCTCGGGCTAGTTACTGCAGCCCAAGAGAGGAAGGAAGGGGGCCTTGAACACCTCCGAAAAATTGCTCTTTCAAGGGGGCAGGTTTTGCTCTCATTTCTTTTGGTGGAGAGGTTGTAGAAGGTAAGAAAATGCTATTTTAAATATTTTTTTGAAAGTTTTAATGGTTGGTTAGTGAGTAATTAGGGTTTTGCTTTTCTCTCTCTTCTATGTTGCTTTAGCTATTTATGAAGCAAATTGAACTAAAGTTTTAAAGGTTTAAGGGTAAATTGATTAGTGGAATAATATTACACCCTTATTTAGTGGGTCTTGCTTGATTTTAGTGGTTTATTAGTTAGTTTAATAGATGTGTCATGTAGATCTAGATCTAGAGATAGGGTTTGGTTTTTTATTATTAATTACATTTTTTTATGAAGGATAGTGTGTAAAATATTAATTATTGCTAATTATTATCTTTGAAATTGTTTGTTATTGTAACACAAAATCTAAAGTGGAGAATTAATATATTTTTTAAATTAGCTCATTAATTGTTCTCTAGAACGGGTTTTTAGGAAACTGCTAGTTATATATCTGTGAGTAATTGGTCCTTTATTTTTTTTCTTTGATAGCTGTCGTATAAGATAGAGTACAGGTATTCTTAGATGTATGGTGCATTAAGGTACAAGCTAGGTTTCTGTGGTGAAGTGGATAAATTTATTGAAGCCGCGGAGAACCATGCAAAGATGTTGAAAGAGAATAAAGATTCTATTATTTTTTCATGTAGAGATTGCAAGAATCATAAAACATTCAGAGATGTGATGATCATCATATCACACTTGATTATGCAAGGATTTGTTAAGGACTACACAGTGTGAATTGATCATGGTGAAATGTTTGTTGACGACGTTGATCTAGAAGAAGATGACTCTGGAACCCTAGGTTACCTAGATCAATATGTAGCAGAGCTTGGTGCACCTTTTCCTCTCCTCTATGTTTGGGAACCAGCAGTTGTTGTTTTTTGCTAACTCTCCTCTCCTCTATGTTTGGGAAGCAGTTGCTGCTTTTTTTGACCACGTTTTCCTCTCCTCGCTGTGTTTATGATGTCTTTATGCTCCAAGTTCTTGATCAAATGATGATTGAGATTTTTTGAGGCCTCTACCTCTACTACTACTCTTACTACTCGTTTTGTGAGTTAGTTTGAACCTGATTGATGGCTATTTTCTTAACTTTCACTAGGAAATGGGCCCTTCCTATGTTGTTTTTCAATGGGAAGAAACCTAGATTTACATGTCTTGGCATGAGGCTAGTGAACATGTACTTGGGGTCAGAAATGCTATACACAACAAGTACAACAACTATGACCATGCACTTAGAGATTTCAATGCCTATGTTGGAGCAGCAACTAGCTCCCATAAACTTGTCCCAGCTGATTGTTGTGAGAGCATCCCCCTTAGGTGGTAAGAGTGGTTCTTGGAAGAATGTGGTGATTATCAGTCTGTAGGTGATGGTGTTTGGACTTTGGATGAGGCTTTCCATGAACTGCAAATGCAACTATAATATTTAGGCCTATTAGTTTGGATAAGACTACTTGTATGTTGGTCCTAATGCAACTCCATCTAAATTTTGGTTGTAATGCAACTCCATCTAGAATTCAAATGCACTTGTTCTCTTTTCTTTTCTTTTCTTTTCTTTTCTTTTCTTTTCTTTTCTTTTCTGTGTTCTATTGCTCCCTACTCTCTTCTCTCTTCTACTATTTATACTACCTGCTCTACCACTTCTATTGCTCTCTTCTCTTCCCTATTCGTACTACTACTACTACTATTCTGCTGCTGTCCTACTACATGTACTACTCCTGCTACTCCTACTGCTACTACTACTACAAACTAATACTACTACTAACTAGTACTACTACTACATGTACTACTACTAAATGTACTACTACTACAACTACTACTCTATTTTTTTGGCTTTTTTTCACTTCCACTTTTTTTTGGTAGTAGCTGCTCTAATTTTTTGGCAACCACCAATTGCTTTTTCGGCCAACTCTCCTCTCCTTTCTTTTGCTTATGATGAAATTGTCCAACTCCATACATTATATGGAATATGAGCTGATCATCAAAACTTGTGAGGAACTTGGCATCATTACCCGCCGCTCTGACATTACCTTTATGCACTTCTCTTTTTATGATGCCTTGATGCTCCAAGTTCATGATCAAATGATGATTGACATGATTCTAAGGCCTCCACTTCTACTCTTTTTGTGATCTTTGTATGTCTTGATGATGAAAAGGGTGTAGTGAGATAGCATGTTAGTCAAGTATTTTATGAAATTTGAAGTTGGCCTTATGCTTCTCCTAGGCCAAAAGTTTCTGGAGGAAACTCATCTCGAATGGAGTGCCATTGCATACTAGTCTCCTCTAGAAGTTTTTGGCCTTGTAGTGCCATTTGGTTTACTTTTATTTCCTCCTCTCCTATTACTATGACTATCATGTTAGTTTATGATCTATGATCACATCAACGGGCGGTGAATGGCTATATAGTGCAGCAACCCTCTAATTTGAGAGCTATACTCCCTCATACTGTTGGTATTTGTTAACGCAAACAGATAAATCCGCAAGCGCACGGATACTGCTGTAGCTTTCACCCGGAGTATTCCTAGGTATCGATTTCCATAGGGAACGAGAAGTGAACTAGAAAAGATTAAGGTCACCCAAGAATAAAGGTAGAAAAGTGTTTTTTTGTAGAGAGGGGTTTTCTAAGGTTTTCTCAAAATCACTAGATAACCAAGGTTCAGGTTTATAGTACTCACTTACTTGGGAGCAATAGTACCTTTTCGATCCTCGAAAAGACTGGGAAGGGGTGATCGGGGAAGGCTACCAAAAAGATCTATGAAAACACCAACCCAAACGTGGTGGATTACAAAGGTCTGATCGAAGCTGTCACCTCCGGGGCTACCACAACTATTCATAGGATTAGGCGCAAACTCAGGTAAACACTAGCCTAGAAACCACGTCTATGCTAACGATTACTACTCTAGTCCAGATCTTAAGACTAGAGTACTCGGTCGAACGGAGTTCCCATAAGCAAAATAAGAACTGAAATTTAATTAAATAGAGAACTTGAAATTTTCAAAGAAAGAACCCGGATATTACTCACGGATGAGTCGGCTCCGTAGAGATACAAAGTCGAGGAGGATCTGACAGACCCGACTCCTCCTCCGCTCTACTCCTCTCCTCTCTTCCTCTTTGCTTTATTACAACTAGGTGTGAAGCACCTAGAGGGACACTACTACTAAATATATATGAAAAGTGGAGCATACGTGTAGGTGTGTCAAATGAAAGAGAGGTGGCCTCCTTTTATAGGTGGAAATGAGAGAATAATTCATGAAATACTCCTAGGTAGGGATGAAAACGGATCGGATACGGACGGATATCACTGATATCGTATTTGTTTTCATATTTATGTCCGGATTCGGATTCGAATACGGATAGTATAAAAAATACCGGATAGGATATGATTGGATATCGACATCATAAATATGTGATTTAAATATTCGGATACGAATACGGTATCGGATGTTAAATATCCGGACTCGGATACGGACGGATTAAAACCCCTCTAAACGGATTCGGTCTCGAATACGGTCGGAAAATATCCGTACCGTTTTCATCCCTACTCCTAGGTCCCTCCTCGAATTTTAGGAAACCTGGGAAGTTGCCGACCTGCTGTAGTCGGTGCTGGGGCCTAAGATCATGGCAAACTAATCCCCCCACCGACATGTAGCGAAAACCGGAGCAAAACCGGACTTCTGAGGTGCCTGATGGGTCGGGCCTGTCGATGGCACCCACCAAGCCGGCAGCAGCTGTGACATGCAGGGCTCGCCTAGGTGGGCGTACGCTCAGGCACGTGCGGTCGATGTCCACAGCCAGCCAGCTACCGACAACGCGCGTCCCTGCTGCCCCTGAGCGAGCCGCCTGGGCTGTTCTGTTGCGTTGCCTCTGCTAGGTGAGTGGGACCTACATGGCCCACATTGTCTCCCATGCGTTGCGACGATCAGGTTGCATCAAAATTCATCTCGTCCGTTTCACTGGGGCCCATGGCCTTGCACTGTTCTACTTTTGAATGCCCAATGACGTTCCCTTTCAATTCTCTATAATTTATTTAAAAATTCAGGTGGGGAACCCCTCCCCCGGTGATCGTAAAAAAATATATTTTCTCATCCGATCTCCAAAATATTTGAACGACATGTCCATTTTAATCGTCTCGACATACTCTTCACAATAATGTGCTCCAAGTTCTTGTTTGAGATTGTTTTGCTATGGCACAAATTTTGAATTTATTTTGTGCCCGATTTTTTCCAAGTTGTATGTTTACTATTTAATATCCCTTTAACACGTATTTTGAGTATTTTCTGCAAAACGAGTCGAGAGCACCAAAACTCATGGAACTTGTTAAATAAAATAATATTTTACTGTGATGTAGCATGGAATGTTGGTATTTTAATGCATTTTTGCGGTCAAAATATTTGAGTTAAGGACCGCCAACACATACTTATATGCTTTCGTACCCTTTGTTGCGTCTCTAAAGTCAATCTTCTTACATGTATTAGAACAAAACACAAGATGATGCGAACAACAAACGATGCAGCCCGAAGCCCTGAGGTAGAACAAGAGGCACTTACTGAGGAGCAGTTCAATAAGGTCGTACAAAACGATTTGACAGTGATGATTAGTCAGACCCGTTCGACGGGGCTGATGAGATTGGAAGAGAGGCAGGATGTGAAGAGGGAAGAGCACAAGCAGCTGCTGGAGAAGAAGAAGAAGAAGAAGAAGAAGAAGAAGAAGAAGATGAAGATGATGATGATGACGATGACGATGACGACGATGACGATGATGATGACGAGGCATATAAAAGTCTGGAGGATCCTTTCCCACCTAAAGTCAGATGGAGGCCAATGGAGGAGGACTTAGATAAGGATTTTGACCCGAATGAGGAGGTATAGATGAAGCCTTATTTTGTAAATTTTGGTAATGCTTTGATCATTTTACAATTACTAACATTTTGACCTTTTGAATAGGCCCGAGTCCTCCTAAAGATCAAAAGAGACAACGATGTCGGCGATATCTTGCTGGACAAGGCATAACAAAGGAAGGGCGAGGGGCGAAAAAACCATAGAGCTAGATAATAGCGCCTCTGCTCCACAACCCAAAGCCACAAAATCAAGTGAAAAGCCAAAGGGAAAACGGGAGGATAGAAAAAACTAATTCCAGATAAGGCATTGTATGTAATAACAGAGGTCGGGCCAGCAGGGGAGATAATTGAGTCGGCAGAATGCTATAGGATGATTTTGTAACGCGATCAGGGTAGCAGTAAGAGATGAGTTGAATCCCGTAGTCCCAACCTAGAAAGAGGTACCAGAGGAGACAAACAGAACCCTATGGGAGCTATTCGTCAATTTTAGATTTCTGGAGGGATCCCTAATCCCTTACACGGGTAAAACATGCAGTTCTAAAGCAAATAGGAGAGTCATTCCGACGTTAGAAGCCAGACCTTAATAAGAGGTTTATCCAAAAGGGGTTAACCCCCTTCCACGAGTTTGGCCACATAACTCCTAGTCAATGGGAGGACCTCGTGGCTTAGAAGACCACACTTGAGGCATTGGCCCTCAGTGCCTATAACACTAAGCTAGCGAAGAAGAATGTGTACCGCCATCGCCTAGGTCTCGATGGCTACCATGGCAAGGAGGTGGTGTTTAGAAAGATGAAGAAGCCACCAAATTTAGGGCATACAACTTGAAGGGGGTTTCAAGGCGTGCAAGTAACTGGATCCTAGGAAAGAGTCTAGAAGGATCCAACGCGTTAAAGTTTGATAACCCGGAGATCGAACATGCAGTATCAAAATATGGTGAAGAGAAAGAGAAGGGCTAATTCAAGGCTTCAGAGAGAGATGAGCTTAGCTTTGCTTAGGGAAACCCTAAGCACACAGGCCGTGTCAGGGGTTAGGGAAAAGAATGATGTGGAAGTTTGGATTCGAAGAGGACAAACAAATGTACAAGAAACATGGCAGAGATCAGGAGGCTAGTCTTGAGGTCCAAGTTAAGGCTCTAGTTGCAAAGGCGCTAGAGGAGCGAGGGTTGTCTATAGAGCCACAGATAGTAATGGCTCTGTCAAGAGAACTGGCATTAGTTGCTAGCCCTCCGAAAGTTCCCAATAGCCAAGGTTCCACTACAGTTGTTGACGGTAGTTAACAACCATTATAAATCATTAAATAAACATGAGAAAAGGCATAAATATAATGAAACGATCTCGATTTTCCTCAAAGGGAAAATCCACAGATATGATTTATAATGTTGTAGATCACGAGAGCAATCTATCACATTATTGATTATCAGCTGATATCATAGTCATACATCGTAGAATTACAAGTTACAAGGCTTTACATCACTGGTTAACACACCAATTACATAGATTAATCTAGCGGAAATGCACACACATCTTCATCAGAGTCGTTGTAGTGCATCGACAGGTGAAGGCTCCTTCTTCACGACAGTCATCAGAGTTGGCGTAGAATGTCAGTGGGCGTAGACTCCATCTTCTCAACCACACTTGAGCATAGGCACGAGACCATCTACTCCTAATCCAAGTCCTCGTGGTCATCGTAGATTTCGTCCAAACCTGTCCAAAATCTATCAGTACGATTTGTACTGGCCACTGTCTCCCACCCTATGCTTTTACGTATGCTTTGTGGTAAGTGGAATGCAAGGGTAAATCAAAAGGCCTATATATGGTTGTATGTTTCCTATGCAAGTTAATCAATATTTTATAATAAAAGTTCATCAAGTTTTAATCATCTCATCCACATGTTCTCCCATCCCATCACACACATCTCACCACACTCTCTCTAGGTGGCAAGGTCGACTCCTACTCGTACCTTGCCTGAACGGCCAAAGCTGGATCCAACACCAAAACCCGGGGGAAGGTAGAATGGACTCCTCTCTCTAATCAAGTGAAACGTAGGTCATGGGAATGTCCATATCCGCGGACGTGGCTATACGTATAGATCGATCAACTCTGCAGAGCGTGTACACCTGGAAATCCACAAGATCGCCATCATCGATGGTGCCCCGCCTAGGCTGATGCCGACTGCCTCCCAACCGGCACGGTATCACCCTACCACTTAGCCCTGGGCCACCCCGGAGTCCACCGAAACGCTGAGACTATGAGACGTATTACCAGGCCCCAAGGTCACTACACTGTCTTAGGAGGGTGTGGGCCTCCATGCCCGTACCTCCCTACACTATCACCTTTCAACCTAGTAGTAGTGGTACCGCCCTAGTCAGTCAAGTAATCGTCTCCCGCCCATTAGGAGCGAGTGGTGTGCACGAAGGTCCCATGGTTCCAGTTCTCAAGACATACCAGTCCTTAGGGGGGACCGGACAGAATATCTTCTCAAGGGGATAACCAACACCCCGTGCCTCGACAGCACCTCCACCGGGGATAACCAACACCCTGTCTACTCACACGTGCACCCAACACAGGTACCTCTCACGAGGGATGCCCAGGTCGCACCCCTTCGGCGTGACTTGCCCTAAAGACTCGTCATAGGATCCTGTCCGATCGACTCAACCCTCACCACACACCCAAAACACACGCCAAGATCTCCCCAAGTTCATTATGCAGTTTTACCAAGTTATCGATACCATGTGCCTTATCCATTCACGTTATCCCTTCACCAAGCATCACATCATAGATATAATGCATAGTGAAAGTAAAGCAGTAAGTAGTATGCAAGCGTCTAGCCTAATAGCGGGTATGCAGGGGAATAGGTTGCGACAAGGTAATGACTCAAGGCAAGAACTACCATGCAACCTATTATCATTTTATTGCATAAAAGTAAAGCGCTAGCAGTTCTAGTGATTGCATGCGTAATAGGATCTACGAGGTTGGGTGGGACGTGGAACACCTGTTGAATGTCATATCTGATATCCTCAGCGTACTTGTAGTTGCTCTCCTCCAAGGTCCCTCCATCCGCGCGTCCTTCCTCCAACGGGTCCTGATCCGATCCGCGCTAACCTCGATGCAGCTTCCTCGGTACAGCGACAGGTAAAAGTGCAATCAGACCACTAAACCTAGAAAGACTGCGGAAAGAGAGGCAACAAGGCACTAAAAGAGTAACTACACTGGAAGTGCACAAAAGGGAGAACGACTTAGCCCTCTCGGTAGATGTCCGATCCCCAGGCCAAAAGAGAACACAAATGGTGGTTCGCTAAGCATGAGCTTAAGTCTTTGCCTAGCCGGTACTTCTCGAGTCGATCGAGTCGACCTATACGGCTTAAATAGAAATGGCATAAGCTCTAGCTCATCCTAAGCAAACACCATGGCTTGCGGCTTTCGATCTGAGTGTCATGGAGACTGATGAGAATCGAAAGACTGCAAGCAGGAAGTTTCGTTCTCTCTCAATCCCCACGCCATTGAAATTGACGGAAACCAAGAGAGGGTGGAACGGGGAGCAAAGAGAAGGGAGAAGAGAGGTGGTCTAATTCTTCTGATACACATGCCATGGCGAAAGGCGAGGCATCGGAGAGGAACGACACACAAAAGAACACGAGTGCTCAAGCTCTTTGTAGGGTACCACAACCTGGGTGCACTAAATGTACTAGACATCTCTCAGGGTTCTTTGCGGTGTGGTTGTCATCGCAAGAACCAAAGAGATGCTACGATCTAGAAGGTACAAGCATACAAGGGTTCAACACGACAACCAAAGGACAGGAAGAGATACAGGATTCACCTTTCTTTGATCCACTCGCCATAGCAATGATAGGAATCAAGGAAGTGGAATCAAATGAGCAATAAATGCCAAACAAGCATGTTACTGGATCATTGAGGATTGAGAACAAGAGGGGAGAGAGAAAAATAGAATCCGCACTGTTTCGACCAACTCGTCATGGAACGAGCAAAGGTTGGAAGAGAAGAGGCACGGTCCCATGATCCAAACCAACTCATAGGGCACCATGACCGTGCACCAAACGACACAAGGCTATTCCTATGGCTCATAGTGATGCGGTTGTCATCGCTATATCCAAAGGAACACTATGGTCAATGTGGTATGAGCATATGAGGTGGCTAGGATAAACAAGCGAACAAAAGAGGTAGAGCCCGGTGGCCATGGCGAGGTGAACCCACGGCCACAAGCTGTACCTACACGATTTGGCTCCCGCTAGTACCACGATTGTCACCCCCTAACTCATATCCCACTAGACTAGGTCATATAGGACTTGAATGGTGTGGGTGAGAACCACGTTGATAGCAACATCAAGCCCACGATGACCGCATCCTAGGGATGTAGATAAGAGTTCTCGATCATGGCACCATGGAGACAACTAAACACGGGGGGAACGAGTTATGCTCGGCACTACGACCATGGAGGGACAAACCCTCAACCAAAATGGACAAGCGGACTATGACTCCCTCGACCGTATTGAAGGCACGGTCCACAGACGACGGCAAACAAACACACAAGAACCAACACAAACAACGACTAGAGTAGCACAATTCCATAGCGCAAGATAGACAACTTAGCATAAGAGATAGAGATAGATTGATAGATAGATAGATAGACTGGCGTGAAGGCACGGTGCAGGCATTTATATAGATAGGTGATCAAGTAACAACATGGTGACATAGAGTAGACTTCCAATCAAAGACCGATATTCCTTTTGATTCACCATTTTGCCATCAAGATCACTATCTAAATTGCCATTTGTACCCATTGGAGTTGAAATTGGCTTTGCATCTTGCATTCTAAACTTCTTCAACATGTCCCTTATGTATTTCCCTTGACTCACAAATGTCCCATTCTTCAATTGCTTGACTTGGAGACCAAGGAAGTAGCTAAGTTCACCAATCATAGACATTTCAAACTCTTTGGCCATCATAGCACCAAATTGTTCACAATAAGCTTGATTGGTTGATCCAAAGATGATGTCATCAACATATATTTGCACTATGAATAGATCATTCCCAATCTTCTTGGTGAATAGAGTTGTATCAACCTTGCCCATCTTGAATCCCTTAGAGAGAAGGAAATCCCTTAGCCTCTCATACCATGCTCTAGGTGCTTGCTTTAAGCCATATAAAGCCTTCTTCAACTTGTACACATGGGTGGGTTTCTTGTCATCTTTAAATCCGGGAGGTTGCTCAACGAAGACTAACTCATTGATGATCCCATTGAGAAATGCACTTTTAACATCCATTTAATATAGTTTGATGTTATGTGCACAAGCATAAGCCAATAGAATCCTTATTGCCTCCAATCTTGCCACGGGAGCATATGTCTCATCATAGTCAAGACCTTCGACTTGAGTGTAACCTTGAGCAACTAGTCTTGTTTTGTTTCTCACTACAATGCCATCTTGATCTTGCTTGTTTTTAAACACCCACTTGGTTCCAATCATATTGTAGTCATTTGGCCTTTCTACCAACTCTCAAACATCATTTCTTGTGAAATTGTTAAGATCTTCTTGCATAGCCATGATCCAATTGGCATCCCTCAAAACTTATTCTATCTTCTTTGGTTCTATGGTTGACACAAATGATGCATTCTCATAAAACATAGCCAATCTTGATCTTGTTTGCACACCACTTCTAATATCACCAATAACACTATCAATGGGGTGATCTCTTGCAACATGTTGTGGTTGGAGTACTTGCACTTAATTGCTTGAGCTTAGTTGATCACTTGATGTATCTTGATGAGATAAACTAGCACCATGATCTTGGACTTGAGAGTCACTAGCTAGCTTGAATGGAGAATTGAGCACTTGATCTTTATCATCATCTTGAATATCAATTACTTGCTTTGCTCTAATATCCCCAATGTTCATGTTCTTCATTGCTTCCACCAATTGAGTTCTACCAACATCATCTAGATTCTCTTCTTCATCTTGTGAACCATTGGTTTTATCAAATTGCACATCATGGACTTCTTCTAGAATGCCACTTGAGTTGTTTCAAACTCTATAAGCTTTGCTTATAGTTGAATAACCAAGTAGGAACCCCTCATCACATCTCTTGTCAAACTTCCCTAATCTAGTGCCCTTCTTCAAGATATAGCATTTGCAACCAAACACCCTAAAGTAAGAAATATTGGGCTTTCTTCCATGAAGTAGCTCGTATGGGGTCTTTTCTAGCAATGGATGACAATATAGTCTATTGATGTAGTAGCAAGCGGTATTGATTGCTTCATCCTAAAATGATTTACTCACATTGTACTCATGAAGCATTGATCTAGCCATATCAAGCAATGTTCTATTCTTTCTCTCAACTAGGCCATTTGATTGTGGAGTGTACTTGGCCGAGAATTGATGTCCAATGCCATAGTGATCACAAAGTTCTTCAATTCTTGTATTCTTGAACTCACTTCCATTGTCACTTCTCACTTTCTTGATTCTAATCTCAAACTCATTGTGAACTCTAGTGAGAAAGGTCTTGAAGATGTCAAACACTTCACTTTTATCACTAAGAAAGAATACCCATGTGAATCTTGTGAAGTCATCCACTATAACAAAGCCATACTTGTTACTGCCTATGCTTGTGTATGTTGTTGGGCCAAATAGATCTATGTGCATCAAATCAAATGATTTGCATGTGCTCATTGTACTCTTCTTTGGATGTGAGCTTCCAACTTGCTTCCCGGCTTGACATGCACTACAAAGCTTATTCTTCTCAAATTCAACATCTTTCAAACCATTGACAATATTGTGAGTTATAAGCTTCTTCAATTGTTTCATGCCAACATGACCAAGCCTTCTATACCAAAGCCAACCCATGCTTGATTTGGAGATTAAGCAAGTTGTCAAAGAAGTTTTTCTAGCATTTAAGTCAACTAGGTAGAGATTCTCATATCTAAAGCCCTTGAATGCCACATTTGAACCATCCATACTAATGACTTCCACATCATCAACCCCAAAGATACATTTGTAACCAAGATCACATATTTGTGCCACGGATAGAAGATTGAAATCCAAGCTTTTAACTAGCAACACATTGGAGATACTCATGTCATTTGATATTGCAATCTTGCCCAAGCCAATAACCTTGCCTTTCTTGTTATTGCCAATTGTGATAAAATCAACACCACTATCATTGTCATTGATTGAGTCAAACATTCTTGATATACCGGTCATGTGTTGAGTGCACCCACTATCAATAATCCAATGCCTTCCTCCGGCTTTGTAATTGACCTACAAGCAAACCAATGAAGCTTATGTACCTATTTTTGCTT
This sequence comes from Saccharum hybrid cultivar R570, assembly GCA_038087645.1. NCBI lineage: Eukaryota > Viridiplantae > Streptophyta > Magnoliopsida > Poales > Poaceae > Saccharum > Saccharum hybrid cultivar. The sequence goes on from JAQSUU010000703.1 coordinate 11,467,658, forward strand.
GGGTCCTTGTAGGTTAGTAACTAAGCTCTTTGGTACCCAAATAGCCTTCTTCTTTGGGCCAACAATTGGTGTATCAATAAACTTAGCTTGCACATCCTTCACACTCTTGGTAAGAATATAGCAAGAATCAAAAGGTATAGCATTAACAAGTTTCTTACCATTGTTTCTTTTGGTGCAATTATGCTCTAGGTGCCCAACTTGCTTGCATCTATTGCAAAACCGACCATTGCCCTTCACAAAGCTAGGCTTTGGAGTTGCAAAGGCCGACTTGCCTTTCTTGGGGCTGTAGCCCAATCCCTCTTTGTTAATAGAGAACCTTTGGCTACCCAAGCACTTAAGCAAGCGGGCCTCACCACCATAGGCCTTGCTTAGGGCGTGAGTGAGCTCATCCACCTCTCTCTTAAGAGTTTCATTCTCAACCATTAGTGAGGCATCACAAGTGAAACCATCACTAGTAGTGGAGGTAGGGTCGGTGGTGGTGGATGAAGAGCTATAAGAAGGGTTAGCATTTGACATGATGATAGGTTCATAAAAGAATTCATCAATTATATCACATGTAACACCTATATCACATGATACAACAACCTTCTTCTTTGCTCGTTGCTCAAGTAGCAATGAGTGAGCTTTTTCAAGCTTGGAATGAGCCTTACCAAGATTCTCATGGTCTTCCACTAGACTCTCATGAGTGGTCTTAAGCTCACTAAGAGATTTCTCAAGTATTGCTACTTTTATTGAAAGCTTCTTACACTCCTTGTCCTTGGCAATAGCTATGTCTCTAGTTTGTTGCATCAAGTCATATAGTTGTTCTTTAGTTGGTTCATCATCATCATTTTCATTATCAGTATCACTATCATGAACATATTCCATTTCACTTTCATCATCACTCTTATCATATAATACCTTAGTTTCTTTGGCCATGAAGCATGAAGAGGATGAACCAAATAGTGAGGGCTTCTTATTGATAACAATGGAAGCAAAAGCCTTGTTTGATGATTCTTCTTCTTCTTCATTATGATCACTTTCCCAAGTGACCACATAGGCTCCATTCTTGCCCTTCTTGAAAGTCATCTTGGCTTCTCTCTTTTTCTTCTCAAACTTGCTCCTCTTGTTCTTCTTCTTCTTGTCATAGGGATATTCGGCTTGAAGATATTCGGTGCTACCACAATTGAAGCACTTCCTTTGTTGCTCATTGCTCTTGAAATTATCATTTTTCTTTTTGAAGCCTCTTTTATTAATGAACATGTGACCCATCTTCTTGACTACAAGGGCAAGCGCCTCATCATCAATTTCAAAATGTTCATCTTCATTATTGTCTTCTTCTTCAATAATGGTAGCTTTTCCCTTAGAGGAGGTGGCCTTGAATGCCACAGTCTTCTTCTTCTTTTCTTCCTCATTCTTCTCCTTCTCATCGACATCTTGATCATACTTGTCATATGTCAAGACCTCACCAAGTAAATCATTGGGCTTCATTGCATCAAGCCCATCTCTTTGTAGCATCATGATTAATATTTTAAATCTTCTTGGTAAGCTCAACAAGAACTTGTGGCAAAAGTCTTGGTCTTGTGTCTTGTGCCCTAAGCTCTTGAGATCATTCACAATGACTTGTAATCTATGAAACATCTCTAAGATTGTTTCTTCTTCTTTCATCTTGAAGTTCTCAAACTCACTCATGAGCCCATATAGCTTGGCACTCTTCACAACCTTAGTGCCCTCATATGTTTCACTCAACCTTGTCCATACTTCATTTGCTAATTCTAAATCCTTGATGCCCTCAAATACTTTTGTGTCAATACCATTTGTAAAGTGTATTGAAAGCCATTCTATTTCATGTTCTATTTGCTCTATCTTCATCGGTGAGATGATCAGGATCAATGATAGCAAAATCATTCTCGGTGACTTGCAATACTCTCTTATGAATAGAACCAAGGTACATTGTCATTTTTCTCTTCCAATGAGCAAAAGAACTAACACCATCAAAGAACGGTGGCTTGCCTCCAATATGATTGAACATAATTTGAGCCATTTTTCACACCGAAGGATGTTAAGCCTTGATTAAAATGGTAACCATGGCTCCGATACCACTTGTAAGGTCCTAGATGGCTAGAGGAGGGTGAATAGCCTATAAAAAATCCTACACTAACCACTAAGCAAACTTGTTAGAATAACAAACGACGTAAAACGAGTTTTGCTTAGCCTACGGTTGTGATGCAAGCCTCCTATCCATAAGTCTGGTAGATTATGATCTCTAATTCACACAAGGGCTATGTCACTAATTTTACACTAGTGAGCAAGCTAACAACACTACTAGCAAATCTACCACTAGAGCTACACAAGATAAACTAGTAAATGTAAATGCAAGAGAGAGGATTATGATTCTTATACCGACGGTGGAGTGAAGATGTTGCCAATCACCAAGATGATATACAATCAATCAATATTGACAACAACACAATATGAAGACCAATCACCGGGAGACAAGAGACATAATATTTTTGTTCACCCGGTGTTCACTTGTGCACTGACAAGCTACGTCACCGGTTGTGTCGACCAACACTTAGATGGTTTCTCGGTGTGACCTTCAAGTCACTTGCCCCTCAAGGCATGCCCCGCAAGGCACCGTAAGACACCACTCTCAAGTAAGGTAACTCAATGACACGCGCAATATATTAGAGTTGCTTTTGGCACTCCGTCGAGGAAAGCACAAGAACCTCTTACAATGAACCGGAGGTGGCCAAGAACAATCTCCTTCTCTTGCCAATGCCTCCAACAATCTCCAAGCCGGCTAGGAGCGGTACTCTCCAAGAGTAACAAGAAATCCACCGGCTAAATCACCCACAAGTGCCACTAGATGCCCTCAAGCTATGCAATGCACTTTGGGATCACTCAATCTTACTTTTGATTTGCAATCAAGCAAGAGAGATGAGTGGGAGGGAGAAGCTTTTGCTCAAAGGATGCACAAGAGTGTTAGAAAATGTCAAGAGGGCTCCCCAAGGGCTGGCCAACAAGTATTTATAGCCCCCATCCTCGAAACTAGTCGTTAGCTTCTCCACACAACAGAAACGGGGGCGACAGACGCGTCTGTCGACCACCCGACAGACGCTCACCCTAGCGTCTGACGCCTCCTCACGAACACGACAGACGCGTCTGTCGCTCACCTGATAAACGCGCTACCCAGCGTCTATCGCACGTACGTGTGCCACATGTCCTGCGCAGTCAAGCTTCAACGGTAGATTTCATTCCGTCGGACGCGTCTGTCGCTTTTGCCACTTAGCATCTGTCGGTCGACAGACGCACTCCAGTAAGGTCTGAAACTTCGTTATACGCCGACGGACGTGTCCGGTGGTCGACCGACTGATGCGTCTGACGCTCGCTCAATTCAGCGCCGAAAACGTCCACACGACAGACGCGGGAACAGTGACTTTGCCAGTGTCACACCTGGTTTTCTAAAGAACAAAATCAGACTAATCATATGTGTGTCCAGGAAGTCCATACATATGTCAGAATGAAAAAAAATATTAGAAACAATGTTATTATATAACGTATACATAGCTATATTAACACTTACATCAGAGTATCGCGGAACAATGACTAAACTTTAGGCTCTATTCTTCTCAGGGACGGCTGACTGGTGGCTCCGTATGCCAAATACTTCTGAAAGACTTCTGAAAACTCCACTACCTCTTAATCCTTCTTCTAAATAGCACCTTACTATACACTGGAGTGTTGGGGAAATAGCAAGAGTGAGTTCATGTCGAACTCAATAAGTATAACATAGGGTTCATGAGGCTCAAAAGGGCTAAACACTGTTTGACTGCATTTATCTTTTAATCATCATATAATTAGCAATTGAGTAGCATAAAGATGAATCAATTCCCATTAATGAACTAATGATCAATTGTAATAAAGATAATGAATAGCATTAACATGAGCATAATGGTAACAACAATAATTAAGCATGATATAACAATGGTGATCAACTATTCTGTAAGAATCCCCAAGGCCGCTCGTATCCGTGAGCACGACTAGTATACCAGTTTTTAACTCTGCGCAGAGGTGTACACTTTCACTGTGAGTCATGACTTCCAAATGCGTGGGTTTGCAAGGCCCAACACATCGAAAACCATATAAAGCCATTCAAAAGTTCGTCTAACAAGTTAGGGCCATTAGATTCACTCGGCAGGTAGATGTAGGAACCCCTTTTCAAATTGCACAATTCCTTCTCGGCTATACTCATAGACTAGAGGCTGTCCTACACCCAACGTGTCAAGCCTTTCTTACGCCAATTAAGGTAACCACTAACAAGCTAGAAAATGTCTCTTGAACAACTAGAGCTAGAGCCATATAGCCCTCACAGTTGTATTGTCAATCCTGATTATCACTTACAGGTAAGTCCTTACGGAGAGAAACCAGAGCAATAATATAACCCCTTGCTCTAGCCCCCTTTCAACAGTAATAAAATCATCTTCATGGTTGGTTGCTTAATCCATTAATCAAATTACAAGATCATTGTTCATAATTAAGCACTAGCAATAGCTACCCAAATGCACAACCCATAAGTGACAAGGAAACAAGATATCAATAGCTACGTTATAATCTCTATGGTTGTCAAGGAAGACACATGCATATGTATGATAATTTCAGTGAATAGGTAACAAGGATGGTCCCATGTTATACTTACCTTTTTTTCCAAAGTTAGCTACTTATAAGTCTTCAACCTCTGTCTCTGATCTTGAGCTTCTGCTGTACTTGTCGGTCCTCAGCTCCTAGTCTTCAGCACTCGCGAATCACACTTCTACTCGCAGCAACCAAGCACAGCAAACAGACAACAAACACACTTGAGAACAAACATCATACAAAGAAGACACTTTAAAAGGAAGCGCACTAAACGTCACGGCTTGTTACTACAGTTACGAGAATGCAGGAACGACTAAGGATGAAGCTATCGGTACCGAGGACATGTCTATCGAGGTTGGCAACCTAACTGAAGAAGACAAAATATACACTTGATTATTTTAATTAAATAAAATCACGTGATAGTTATCAACTCAGATTACTTAAATTATATTTTAGTTCAAACTCGAGTTAAAATTAACCTTGTTTTATTTTTAAACAATTTAAGCAAGTTAGAATCTTACTTTACAAAAAGAAACGAATATGAGAGAGCATTATACGATCGTGTTTAAGCTAGACAAAGTATAATCAAAACATATTTGACTTTATACTATTCAATTTAATATTCATTTGCAAAAGGACGATGTGGCAACACTATATTGCTTTTGATTATTTTATATATAAGGGTACTAGTGGCACATGAACTTTAATCAAGTTAATATTTAGATTCATAAATATGGACACTAACATGCACGCTGTTATTGCGAATCAGAGGTAAAACAGTGATATGGCGCAGGATTGAAGCTGTACGTTGGAAAGGGAATTATGCGCAGATGGGCATGACATCAACACCATCTTTGATCAATAAAATAATAGACAAGGAGGTGAGGCTGACCTGCTATAAATCGACCGACAGGAGTTTGCAATTAATGAACAGGAACAACTATGTACGTTGTTGCTGATGGACAGGTTCTGAACAAGGATGACTTCGTGTTTGCTTGTGAATGCTCGAACATGGATGCTTCATCAGCTTGTAAACTCGATTGCTTTGGAAAAGGCTAGCATCCATCAAGCAACCGCAAGACAGCACCATACGATAGCAGTTTTATAACTGCTATCTTGTACGACGATTGAACATGGTGATGGACAGCCAGCGACGTCGGGCGGCCGGCATCCATGATAGTCAGCAGGTCATTCGGTTTGGACAGGCGAGATTGCTCCAGCTGCTAGGGCAAAGGGCGGCGCCATGGACGGGAGCTTGAATCAGACATCACCGAAAACATGCATGGGAGAGATGAAAAACTAGCTAGCACGGAGAACTCACCTAGGCGCTTCACGAGGACAAGGAAAGACTCGACGACGACGGGTGGCAACGGCGGCAGCTCTGCTCGGCGAGATCGGTGGGACGGCAGGGCACGGAGTCGCGGACGCCGCGGAACTACGGAAAGCCAATCGACTAGACACGACACGGAGACCTACTCGTATAGACGTACGATGCCTGCTTGCTTCTTATAGGCTAAATAAATACAATATACTATACCTACTGCTAACGTATTTAGAGTTGGGCCCCCAGGCCTCAAGGGCCCAGTTCGGCCGCTGGACGCACGGCACACTGCAGGGTGGACGATGGTTCTGTCTTTTTGGATGTATTGGTGATATAGATGGATCAACTTGGCTTGCATATTCAAGGAGGCAGCGGCAAGCAACAATAATGCTCTGCAGGTTTGCTCAGCTGAAAACGAAGGAGGGAAAACAACATGCTCAGCTCATTGGCTCAAGCCTCTAGCAAGATTAGTTGCGTATATGCTAGAGCAGATAATATATAGAGCATACAAATTACTAGATGATTAGAAGAACTTGATATACTCAAAGATATACCTGGTGGACATGCTGCTCATGTACCTAGACATGCACGGTCGGCCTGGCCTGTGACTCGGGTGCGGAATTCGGCGGTGGCGGCGCTGCTAGGGTTGAATAAGAGACGGCAGGACCTGGGCTCTAGCTATTTATAGGGTGGTAGGCATTAGATTTCTTATTTGTTTTCTTTTCCTTTTTCTTTTTATTTTCAAATCCAAATGTATATTGAATCATTTTGAGTTTTGGTCAAAGCCAGACATTACAATAAATCAAATGCGAAGGCATGTATGCTCAAACATGTTTCTACATCCTATGATAAATTTTAATTTAACTAAAATTTTATTTTCCTATATTTTCATAAGCACGAAAATACATAATTAAACCATTTAATTCTATTTCAAAATGAGCAAATTTTAGGGTGTTACAGCCAGCGTCTGTCGTGGCCTCATCACCGCGTCTGACGCGCTCGCGCAGAAACCCTCAGCTACGGTTTGTCGACAGACGCGCTGGCCAGCGTCTGTCGCATGCGGCGCCAGCGTCTGTCGCTCATAACTTAGCGAATTTTCGTCGTTTTCTCGTTCCGCTTGATTCGTCCTTTCACATATGAGCTAGACTAAGTATGTGTACCACTTTAGCACATATTTTAGCTCATGAAACACCATGTGACATCGCCTCCAAATCTTGACAACGGCGTAAAGGAAAAATAGGCATTTCATCTCCTCGAAAATGCCTGAATCCTCTTATATCAAAAGCATTAACTCTTCTTATATCACATTGGTTCCAAAGAAAGATAACCCAGAATGTGTTAATGACTTTAGGCCAATTTCCTCGCTGAACTCATCAATGAAGGTCCTGACCAAGCTGCTACTAACAAGCTTCAGACCAAAGCTCTGCAAGTAGTCAATGAAAATCAGTATGACTTTATAAAAGGTAGAACAATCCAAGATTGTTTGGGCTATGCTTTTAAATATTTGTATCGGTGCCATCAATCAAGAAGGGAGATCATTATCTTGAAATTGGATTTTGAGAAGGCATTTGACTAGGTTGAGCATTTTGTCATCATTGATGTGCTTGGAGCAAAGGGTTTCCCTGCTAAGTGGTTAAGATGGACTAGTGACATTCTTTCCTCAGCCACTTCATCAGTCCTTCTAAATGGTGTTGCTAGAAAGGAGTTCAGATGTAAAAGGGGGTTAGGCAAGGGGACCCTGTCTCCCCCCTTTTATTTGTTGTGGCTACTGATCTCTTGCAATGTGCCATCAATGCTGAGTACCAGATGGGTAACCTCTTGCCTCCTTTTCCCCAGAACTTGGATGCATAAGTCAACTATCATAAGTCCTGTCTAATTCCAATTAACACTGATCATGGAAAGGCTAAAACTCTTGCTCAGGTTTTTGGTTGCATGGTTGGGTCTTTCCCATTCACCTACTTGGGGCTTCCCATGGGTCTCACCAAACCACAGGTCAAGGACTATGCTCCTCTCGTATGTAGAATTGAAAGAAGACTTTCAGCCAGTTCATAAATGCTGTCTTATGCTGGGAGATTGCAGCTTGTCAATTCTGTCCTTTCATCCCTCCCCACCTATTATATGTGCTCTTTGGCGCTTTCAGTAGCAGTCGTGGACATCATTGATAAGCATAGAAAGAATTGCCTTTGGAGAGGAAGTGATTTCAGAAGGATAGGATACAATCTTGCTGCTTGGAATCTGGTCATGAAGCCCAAAGACAAAGGAGGACTTGGTATTATAAATCTTACTCTTTAGAATGATGCTCTCCTGCTGAAGCAATTGGATAAGTTTTATAATAAGGCTAACATACAGTGGGTTAATCTTATTTGGGAGAAGTATTACCCTGATGGTGTTCCCCACCTTAGAAGAGAAAAGGGGTCATTTTGGTGGAAGGACATACTCAGGCTTCACATTAAGTCCAGAGGTATTGCTATTTGTACCCCAAATAAAGGTGACACTGCGAGCTTTTGGGATGATCTGATTCTGGATGTCATCCACTCAGAAAAGTTCCCCAACTTGTTTCATTTTGCCATGGACTGTCACACCCATTTTTAAGGACAAAAATAGGATGCATAAAAGACTCATGTGCGCCCCAGGAAACAGTCGCACACATAAGTTGACAAATTACAAAGTATCATCACAGTGCTTATTACATAACGAATAAGTATTTAAGACATAGTCTTGAACGATAGGTAATAATAACTATTAGTAATTCTTCAGCGGAAACTCCACACAGGGACACGGTTGACTGGTTGACACCAAGACTAGTACTCATTCCGATAATCTTCCTCATTATCTTCATCTGTTATGGTGGAAATAGCAAGGGTGAGTCCATGTCGAACTCCACAAATATAACACAAGGTTCATGAGGCTCAAAAAGGCTAGACACTGTTTAACTGCGTTTAGCTTTTAATCATATATTAGCAATTGAGTAGCATCAAGATAAACCACTTCCCATTTAAGAACCAATGATCAATTGTAATAAGGATAATGAATAGCATTAACATGAGCAAATAATAATCAACAATAATTAAGCATGATATAACAGTTATGATCAACTATTCCATAAGAATCCCCAAGGCCGCTCGTATCCGTGAGCACGGCTAGTATACCAGTTTTTAACTCTGCGCAGAGGTGTACACTTTCACTGTAAGTCATGATTTCCAAATGAGTGGGGAGATCAAGCCCAAACACCCGAGAACCATATAAAGCCACTCAAAAGTTCGTCTAACAAGTTAGGGCCATTAGATTCACTCGGCAGGCAGATGTAGAACCCCCCTTCCCTGTGGCACAACAACCGCAGCCTATACACACTAGGCCAGGGGCTCGCACTACACCCAACGTGGCAAGCCATTCTTACGCCATTTAAGGTAACCTCTAACAAGCTAGAAAAGGTCTCTTGAACAACTAAAGCCAGAGCCATATAGCCCTCACAGCTGTACTGTATATCCCGGTTATCACTTACAGATAAGTCCTTATGGAGAGAAACCAGAGCATCAAAATAATACACATGCTCTAGCCCCCTTTTAACAGTAATAAAATCATCTTAATAGTTGATTACTTAATCCATTAATCAAATTACAAGATCATTGTTCTTGGTTTAAGCACTAGCAGTAGCTACCCATATGCATTCCCAAGGTTGACAAGGAATCAAGATAACAATCACTAAGTTATAATCTCTAAGGTTGTCAAGGTAAGCACATGCATATGTATGATCATTCAATGTATAGGTAACAAGGATAGTCCTGTGTTATACTTGCCTTGATCAAAGCTTTCCAAGTGATACTGCTGACTTGGCTCAAAGTAATACTCCGAATCGTCCAGATACTGCTCACCTTCTATACTCGATCATCAATCAACAACACACATGCATCCAATCAAACAAACACGAAGCAAACAAAGAGATACAATTAGAACAGTACACCAACAGTAGCAAAACAGTAATAAAAGTTTATAAAACTCTTCTACACGTTTCTACGATCACACAGACGCAAAGATCACCAAATTCGGAGTTAAAACGTGAAAGTTATGAATTTTCTAAGATTTCCTATAGATAAATAAATACTTAATTATAAACTCGAAAAATAAATTATCAAAACTAACTGTACAACTACACTAACATGTAGAGCTCGCAAATACGAACCTAACGCAACTTGAACGGATCAAATCGGAGTTAAAACGAAGATTTTATGACCAAAACAGTTCTAGTGGCAAAACTGTAAATACCTGAAAACGTATTTTGACTTAACCGGAAGAGAATACGTTTTCCAAACACGAAAATGTATTTTCAGCAATACGCTATGGACGGCGGGTTAATTATTAAAAAGCTAAGGGGCTCTTTAAGAAGTTTACCCCGCGAAGGGGTATCTTCTAATCCTACCCGTTGATCACCATATGGACGGCTACCATTCAATCCAGAAGAGAGAGAAGATGAAGCCTGCCATCAACACCAACTCCGGCCGGTGGCCGCCATGGCCGACGCCATGAGCCCGCCGGAGAGCTTCGGCTCCACCTTTTCAGACCACAACTCGCCCCGCCACCAACACCAATCGGAAGAGGAAGTAAACCCGAACTCATCTATGCGGTTTAGAAACGCTATGACGAACCGAGGAGAGAGCGCGGCTCGGGGATGAACGGTGGCGCCATTGCCGGCCACGGTGAGCTCCAATCCCGCGATACAAAGCACAAAAACTCAAAAGAAAAGCATTGGGAGGGAGAGGAGAAGATGACAAACTCACCCAAGCGAAGAAATTGACCTCCAATCCACCCAAGGACTCCCCAACCGTTCAACCGCCGACCTTCAACAACCTCAAACCCTAGAACTCGATTTCACGTGATGGAACTCATGATTTAGATGAAAAACGGAAAGAGGAGGGTCACGGCTTCACTTTTATAGCTCCACCGTGTCGTGTTCGGTTAGGAGATCCCGGTTAATTCATCAAGGATCGGTGGTGGCAAAGTCCGGCTCGGTCACGAACATGATGAAGAAGATGAGACCGACAAGTGGCCCCCACCTGTTAGCGAAACAAGGAGGGAGGGAAGGCGCGACTGCTGGCTCGGCTGGCTCGGGCTGGCTCTCGCGGTCGCTGGCGCGGAGGAGGGAAGGCGGCAGCGGCCCACCGTGCGGCCCAGGCGGGAAGGAAAGCAGGCCGACCCGAGCGGGCCTTCGGGCCGCCAGGTGAGAAGGTAAGTCATTTCTCTTTTTTTTTTCTTTTCTTCTTTCTTTTCTTTATTTACTTGTTTTCAAACTATTTCAAATAAAATTCTTCAAACCAATTCAAAATAAAATAAATCCACTACACAAAAGAAAATAAATGCAGCAGCATGAATGCAACACCAAATAGTTTTCAAAATTTTAATTTGCCATTAATTGTCATCTAAATTATTTAGAATTCACTAACTCTAAAATTTTGGAATTTTTTTTTGGGTGTTACAAATTCTACCCCCCTTAAAAGAATCTCGTCCTCGAGATTGGACTGCTTACTCAAACAACTGCGGATATGATTTCCTCAATTCATCCTCTCTTTCCCAAGTTGCCTCTGCCTCTGAATATCGATTCCACTGCACTTTGCACATTTTAATAATCTGACTTCGAGTAACTCTCTCAGCAGTCTCTAAAATCTTAATCGGAAACTCTTCATATGTAAGATCCTCTTTAACAGTCAACTCTTCTAAAGGTATCTTCTCCTCAGGCACCCGTAAACACTTCTTAAGTTGTGAAACATGGAACACATCATGTACTCCAGATAAATTCTCAGGCAACTCTAATTGATAAGCAACTTCCCCACGTCTAGTAATAACTTTAAATGGTCCAACATACCTTGGTGCTAGTTTACCTTTCATGTTAAACCTCTTCACACTTTTCATAGGTGACACCTTCAAATAAACATAATCACCTACCTCAAAAACTAAATCTCTTCTTCTATTGTCAGCATAACTCTTCTGACGAGACTGTGCTACTCTCAAATTCTCACGAATCACTCGTACTTGATCTTCTGCGTTTCTAAGAACATCTGTACCAAACACTTGAGATTCACCTGTCTGATCCCAAAACAATGGAGTTCTACACTTACGTCCATACAAAGCTTCAAACGGTGCCATCTTAAGACTCTGTTGATAACTGTTATTGTAAGAGAATTCTGCATAAGGCAAACTCTTATCCCAACTAGTTCCATATTGCAATGCACAAGCTCTCAACATATCCTCTAATACCTGGTTGGTCCTTTCAGTCTGTCCATCTGTCTGTGGATGATATGCTGTACTAAAATTCAATTTTGTTCCCAATGATTCATGCACAGCTTTCTAAAAATGCGACGTAAACTGCGATCCTCGATCAGATACAATCTTCTTTGGTACTCCATGCAAACAGACTATTCTCTCCATATACAACTCTGCCAATTTTGGTCCATGGTAAGTAGTCTTAACTGGTATAAAATGAGCAACTTTAGTTAATCGATCTACTATCACCCAAATAGAGTCATAACCTTTCTGAGTACGAGGTAACCCTACTATAAAATCCATACCAACTTCCTCCCACTTCCATTCAGGAATCTTCATTGGTTGCAACAATCCAGCAGGTCTCTGATGCTCTGCTTTCACCCTCTGACAAGTGTCACACAATGCCACATACTCAGCCACATCTCGCTTTAATCCAACCCACCAATATTTCTGTTTCAGATCCAAATACATCTTAGTACTACCAGGATGAATAGAATAAGCTGACTCATGAGCTTCGCGAAGAATTGCCTGTCTAACAGTTTGATCCTCAGGTACACACAGCCTCTTTCCAAACCACAAAATTCCATTATCATCCATTCGAAAGCCTGGTGACTTACCAATCACTATATCTTCCGCTATCTTCTTTAGTTTCTCATCCTTCAACTGACCCTTGTAAATTTCTTGCTCTAAAGTAGGCTCTATCACTAATTCCATTGTATTAGTAACAATTCCTAAATTCAAATATTCAAATTCAGCACATAACTCACTAGTCATAGACAACGTCCGTATCTCATTGGCATAACTTTTCCTACTAAGAGCATCAGCTACTTTATTAGCCTTACCAGGATGATAGTGTATCTCAATATCATAATCCCTAATCAACTCTAACCATCTGCGTTGCCTCAAATTTAGATCTGACTGAGTGAAAATATACTTCAAACTCTTATGATCAGTGTATATATCACTCTTATGTCCAATCAAATAATGTCTCTAAATCTTTAAAGCATGAACCACAGCTGCTAACTCCAAATCATGTGTAGGATAATTTAACTCATGCTTTCTCAACTGCCTAGATGCATAAGCCACAACTCTGCCTTCTTGCATAAGAACACATCCCAAACCTTGACGAGAAGCATCACAATAAATAGAAAACTTCTTACTCAAATCTGGCAAAACCAAAACAGGCGCTGTAGTCAACCTCTTCTTCAATTCCTCAAAACTAGCTTGACATTTATCTGACCACACAAACTTGGCATTCTTCTCTAACAGAGATGTCATAGGTTTAGCAAGTTTAGAAAATCCTTCAATGAACCGTCTGTAATATCCAGCTAATCCCAAGAAACTACGAATCTCGCTAACATCAATAGGTGGTTTCCAATTTAATACATCTTTTACTTTACCTGGATCCACAGATATCCCTCCATTAGAAACAATATGACCAAGGAAAGAAACTTCCTTCAACCAAAACTCACATTTACTTCGCTTCGCATACAGTTTATGCTCTCTAAGTTTCTGCAATACCAACCTCAAATGTTCAGCATGCTCTTCCTCCGTCTTGGAAAATACCAGTATATCATCAATAAATACCACCACAAACTTATCCAAATATTCCATAAACACTTTATTCATCATGTACATAAAGTATGCAGGTGCATTGGTCAATCCAAATGACATAACAGTATACTCATACAATCCATACCTTGTAGTAAAAGCTGTCTTTGGAATATCAGAAACACGAATCTTCAACTGATGATAACCAGAGCGTAAATCAATCTTAGAGAACACACAAGCACCTCTCAACTGATCAAACAAGTCATCAATCCTGGGCAAAGGATACTTATTCTTGATAGTTACCTCATTTAGTGACCGGTAATCAACACACATCCTCTGACCGCCATCTTTCTTGTCAACAAAAATAACTGGTGCTCCCCAAGGTGATGAACTAGGTCGAATAAAACCTTTATCTTGTAATTCTTTAATTTGTTTCTTAAGTTCTTCTAATTCATCTACTCCCATCCTATATGGTCGTTTGGCTATAGGTGCAGTTCCAGGAAGTAATTCAATAAGAAATTCAATGTCTCGGTCAGGTGGCATACCTGGCAATTCATCAGGGAAGACATCCGGAAATTCCTCAATCACTGAATTCTCCTTAATAGTATCTTTAAGCTGATTCACCACAGCGGTTGGTTGCTTCTGCACTGCTACATCCACATTGATTTTATCTCCATTAGGTGCAGTCACAACTACCACTTTTTGCTGACACTGAATCTCTGCCTGATTTTGCTTCATCCAGTCCATACCCAATATCACATCAATACCAGATGTCCTCAACACTATAGGAGTTATCTTAAACTCTACCCCCCTTAATACCATACTAATTGGAAGACAACGATTACTGGTTTGCATGGTACCTCCAGGTGAATTTACTAAGAGAGGTTCTTTCATAGCTAGCATGGGTATACTATGCATTTTAACAAAAATGTTGGATATGAATGTATGAGATGCTCCAGAGTCAAAAAGAACAGTTGCAGGAGTGGAATGTACATTGAACGTACCAATCATAACTTCTGGTGCATCATGAGCTGTATCAGAAGACACGTGATTCACCCTTCCAGTACTAGATTGCTTCTGGTTGCTCTTCTGGCTCTGAGGAGTCTGCTGGTTCTGCTTCTCAGGACAATGATAAGACATATGCCCCTCTTTGCCACAGACAAAACATCTAGTAGGCGTGCTGGGAGCACTACTCTTCATGGGGGTAACATTAGAATTTCCAGTACGAGGAGTCTGTTGCCCAGTCTGCTGATACTGTTGACGCTATGAATATGATGAACGTTGTTGTGACTGATTACTTTGCCAATTCTGGAACCACCTCTGATTCGGATTGCGATTCCATTGACTAACCGGTCCTTGAAACTTCTAATGAAAATCATGCTGAGAATTAGTGCGCTGACGGTTGTTGCTTCCTGAGCCTTGTACCTTCATTTTCCTCTTCCTGTCCATCTCTCTGCGCTCATTATCAAGCACAATAGCTTTATTTACCAGCTCTTGAAAACTAGCATAGTTGTTCCCCTTCAACTACAAGCGAAGATCATAATAAATTCCCTTCAAGAAAAGACGCTGCCTGTCTGCATCTTCCCTCACTTCATTAGGAGCATAGCGAGCCAACTGGGTAAATCTATCATGATATTCACTAACGCTCATCTGTCCCATCCTAAGGTTTCTGAATTCTTCCTGCTTCAGCTCAATTATACCTTCAGGAATATGACGAGCTCGAAAATCTCTAACAAACTCATTCCAAGTGATAGGAGGAGCATTGTCAGGGCGTGCAGCTTGATACGACTCCCACCAAGTCTGAGCTGTCCCTTGTAACTGACCAGATGCATATAACACCTTCTCCATATCATTGCATTAGGCTATATTCAGCTGTTTCTCCACTGCCCTCACCCAATCATCTGCCTCTAAAGGATCAGCAGCATGAGAAAACACTGGAGGGCGTCCCTTCAAAAATTCCCCACGCTTATCCCTCACTTGCACAGGCGGTGGTCCTCCTGCAGGGGGATTGTTCTGCATGTGCTGCATAAACATCTGCATCATCTGGTTCTGAGTTTGCATGAGTTCCTCCATAGTAATGGGTAGGTTAGCACCCCCACGACCTCTGCCACGACCTCTGCCTGACATCTGTTTCCAAAAACACAGAAATTGAAATTCAGTACAATCCGAGATGATGTATTCAATAGACAAGCAAAATCTGATTTTTCTGGGCGAACTCCAATTTCAGCAACTCAGTAAAACTGTCATATCTCGAACTACAGACGTCCAATTCAGATGATCTTTACATGGTTGGAAAGCTTACAAAATTATCTACAACTTTTGTTCACAACACTTTTTTTGATTCTGTCAATAAATTGGCCAAAAACTGAACTTAACCGAAACTGTTTCAGAATTCCAGACTGTGCAGTAACTCCAACTTGGAACAGGTATATCTCTTAGCTCTTAATAGATATTAGGGTGATTCTTCTGGGGTTGGAAAGATATAAAAGTCTAATTATTCCCAGTAAAATTTCTTAAATTTCTCATGAACGTATTTTAAGTTATTTCTAAAACATCCCAGACTGATCCAAAAATCAGCAAAGGACAGAACTAAGTTAACCTCATATTCAACTAATATATTTTGATCAAACTTAATATTCTTAACCATGGAACTTGTAAGCATGTCTACAAAACTCCAGCACACATTACAAAGATCCAAATCACACATTATCATAATAACAATCCATCAATCACACAATTGTTCACACCACAAACTAACTCTTAAAACAATCCAAACTTAAAATTAACTCGCAACTACTATCGTTCCTATTACATAGGGATTTTTCCTATTTCCTAATTAAACTTCTCATAAATCTTGGGATGACCTAACTCCGCCCTTAATTGGTCAATCTCCTTATAAGCTTGCTCCTTAAGTTCTTTTTCCTTCAGCAACTCATCCTTCAAATCCACCTCATGGAGAGCCAATTCACGAGCTAATCCCACCGTAGCTTGTAAAGTCAAGGAGGAATCATCTGCAGGCGGCACGGTCCAAATACCCTTGTCATGTAAGAAACAAGGAAAATGCCGAAGTGCACCCTTTAACGTCTTGTCCGAGCGTAGACCATGGTAGTAAACAAATGCATTGAAAGCGACATCCTCCATGCTTATCTCCACGGTTGCCCGACTCACTCTGGTAATGAACTTTGACTCCACCTTAGACTCCTTAGTGGTAGGATCCCTTTTCTTGACCCATAACTCCGTTTCCCAATAGGAATCCATCCATGGATGACTATACTCTGCACTACGATACTCCAACGTAGCTTCCCAGTCGTAGTAGTAGTTGTCCAAGGTTCTTGTCAACATGTCATGGAAGAAAGCATCAGCTTTAGGAACCATGATATGAAACTTCGTAGTCCACCCCATAACTACATTCTCCATTGGTATATCACCAACTCTTGATTCAGCATCAGATAGCTCTTGATCACCATCTTCATACGGCTCCTGAGGTTCAAAACGGGCAACGTACTGTGCAGCTGACAGACGAGGATAAGGAGACATCTACAAGATTTAGACATAGATTAGATAGAATCAATGTATTTTCGCAATAGAATAAAGTAGAGGAAGCATAAAACTTTAATAATTAACAAGGTGAAAAGAGGAAGCATGAATTAAGTGAAGTATGGATGCTATTAACGACCATTCTAACTAGGCTCGCGTCCTACAGTCAACACGGCTCTGATACCAATCTGTCACACCCATTTTTAAGGACAAAAATAGGATGCATAAAAGACTCATGTGCGCCCCAGGAAACAGTCGCACACATAAGTTGACAAATTACAAAGTATCATCACAGTGCTTATTACATAACGAATAAGTATTTAAGACATAGTCTTGAACGATAGGTAATAATAACTATTAGTAATTCTTCAGCGGAAACTCCACACAGGGACACGGTTGACTGGTTGACACCAAGACTAGTACTCATTCCGATAATCTTCCTCATTATCTTCATCTGTTATGGTGGAAATAGCAAGAGTGAGTCCATATCGAACTCCACAAATATAACACAGGGTTCATGAGGCTCAAAAAGGCTAGACACTGTTTAACTGCGTTTAGCTTTTAATCATATATTAGCAATTGAGTAGCATCAAGATAAACCACTTCCCATTTAAGAACCAATGATCAATTGTAATAAGGATAATGAATAGCATTAACATGAGCAAATAATAATCAACAATAATTAAGCATGATATAACAGTTATGATCAACTATTCCATAAGAATCCCCAAGGCCGCTCGTATCCGTGAGCACGGCTAGTATACCAGTTTTTAACTCTGCGCAGAGGTGTACACTTTCACTGTAAGTCATGATTTCCAAATGAGTGGGGAGATCAAGCCCAAACACCCGAGAACCATATAAAGCCACTCAAAAGTTCGTCTAACAAGTTAGGGCCATTAGATTCACTCGGCAGGCAGATGTAGAACCCCCCTTCCCTGTGGCACAACAACCGCAGCCTATACACACTAGGCCAGGGGCTCGCACTACACCCAACGTGGCAAGCCATTCTTACGCCATTTAAGGTAACCTCTAACAAGCTAGAAAAGGTCTCTTGAACAACTAAAGCCAGAGCCATATAGCCCTCACAGCTGTACTGTATATCCCGGTTATCACTTACAGATAAGTCCTTATGGAGAGAAACCAGAGCATCAAAATAATACACATGCTCTAGCCCCCTTTTAACAGTAATAAAATCATCTTAATAGTTGATTACTTAATCCATTAATCAAATTACAAGATCATTGTTCTT
Organism: Saccharum hybrid cultivar R570; assembly: GCA_038087645.1. Lineage (NCBI taxonomy): Eukaryota > Viridiplantae > Streptophyta > Magnoliopsida > Poales > Poaceae > Saccharum > Saccharum hybrid cultivar. Next base: position 11,486,185 of record JAQSUU010000703.1, read on the forward strand.
GGTTTAAGCACTAGCAGTAGCTACCCATATGCATTCCCAAGGTTGACAAGGAATCAAGATAACAATCACTAAGTTATAATCTCTAAGGTTGTCAAGGTAAGCACATGCATATGTATGATCATTCAATGTATAGGTAACAAGGATAGTCCTGTGTTATACTTGCCTTGATCAAAGCTTTCCAAGTGATACTGCTGACTTGGCTCAAAGTAATACTCCGAATCGTCCAGATACTGCTCACCTTCTATACTCGATCATCAATCAACAACACACATGCATCCAATCAAACAAACACGAAGCAAACAAAGAGATACAATTAGAACAGTACACCAACAGTAGCAAAACAGTAATAAAAGTTTATAAAACTCTTCTACACGTTTCTACGATCACACAGACGCAAAGATCACCAAATTCGGAGTTAAAACGTGAAAGTTATGAATTTTCTAAGATTTCCTATAGATAAATAAATACTTAATTATAAACTCGAAAAATAAATTATCAAAACTAACTGTACAACTACACTAACATGTAGAGCTCGTAAATACGAACCTAACGCAACTTGAACGGATCAAATCGGAGTTAAAACGAAGAATTTATGACCAAAACAGTTCTAGTGGCAAAACTGTAAATACCTGAAAACGTATTTTGACTTAACCGGAAGAGAATACGTTTTCCAAACACGAAAACGTATTTTCAGCAATACGCTATGGACGGCGGGTTAATTATTAAAAAGCTAAGGGGCTCTTTAAGAAGTTTACCCCGCGAAGGGGTATCTTCTAATCCTACCCGTTGATCACCATATGGACGGCTACCATTCAATCCAGAAGAGAGAGAAGATGAAGCCTGCCATCAACACCAACTCCGGCCGGTGGCCGCCATGGCCGACGCCATGAGCCCGCCGGAGAGCTTCGGCTCCACCTTTTCAGACCACAACTCGCCCCGCCACCAACACCAATCGGAAGAGGAAGTAAACCCGAACTCATCTATGCGGTTTAGAAACGCTATGACGAACCGAGGAGAGAGCGCGGCTCGGGGATGAACGGTGGCGCCATTGCCGGCCACGGTGAGCTCCAATCCCGCGATACAAAGCACAAAAACTCAAAAGAAAAGCATTGGGAGGGAGAGGAGAAGATGACAAACTCACCCAAGCGAAGAAATTGACCTCCAATCCACCCAAGGACTCCCCAACCGTTCAACCGCCGACCTTCAACAACCTCAAACCCTAGAACTCGATTTCACGTGATGGAACTCGTGATTTAGATGAAAAACGGAAAGAGGAGGGTCACGGCTTCACTTTTATAGCTCCACCGTGTCGTGTTCGGTTAGGAGATCCCGGTTAATTCATCAAGGATCGGTGGTGGCAAAGTCCGGCTCGGTCACGAACATGATGAAGAAGACGAGACCGACAAGTGGCCCCCACCTGTCAGCGAAACAAGGAGGGAGGGAAGGCGCGACTGCTGGCTCGGCTGGCTCGGGCTGGCTCTCGCGGTCGCTGGCGCGGAGGAGGGAAGGCGGCAGCGGCCCACCGTGCGGCCCAGGCGGGAAGGAAAGCAGGCCGACCCGAGCGGGCCTTCGGGCCGCCAGGTGAGAAGGTAAGTCATTTCTCTTTTTTTTTTCTTTTCTTCTTTCTTTTCTTTATTTACTTGTTTTCAAACTATTTCAAATAAAATTCTTCAAACCAATTCAAAATAAAATAAATCCACTACACAAAAGAAAATAAATGCAGCAGCATGAATGCAACACCAAATAGTTTTCAAAATTTTAATTTGCCATTAATTGTCATCTAAATTATTTAGAATTCACTAACTCTAAAATTTTGGAATTTTTTTTTGGGTGTTACAAATTCTACCCCCCTTAAAAGAATCTCGTCCTCGAGATTGGACTGCTTACTCAAACAACTGCGGATATGATTTCCTCAATTCATCCTCTCTTTCCCAAGTTGCCTCTGCCTCTGAATATCGATTCCACTGCACTTTGCACATTTTAATAATCTGACTTCGAGTAACTCTCTCAGCAGTCTCTAAAATCTTAATCGGAAACTCTTCATATGTAAGATCCTCTTTAACAGTCAACTCTTCTAAAGGTATCTTCTCCTCAGGCACCCGTAAACACTTCTTAAGTTGTGAAACATGGAACACATCATGTACTCCAGATAAATTCTCAGGCAACTCTAATTGATAAGCAACTTCCCCACGTCTAGTAATAACTTTAAATGGTCCAACATACCTTGGTGCTAGTTTACCTTTCATGTTAAACCTCTTCACACTTTTCATAGGTGACACCTTCAAATAAACATAATCACCTACCTCAAAAACTAAATCTCTTCTTCTATTGTCAGCATAACTCTTCTGACGAGACTGTGCTACTCTCAAATTCTCACGAATCACTCGTACTTGATCTTCTGCGTTTCTAAGAACATCTGTACCAAACACTTGAGATTCACCTGTCTGATCCCAAAACAATGGAGTTCTACACTTACGTCCATACAAAGCTTCAAACGGTGCCATCTTAAGACTCTGTTGATAACTGTTATTGTAAGAGAATTCTGCATAAGGCAAACTCTTATCCCAACTAGTTCCATATTGCAATGCACAAGCTCTCAACATATCCTCTAATACCTGGTTGGTCCTTTCAGTCTGTCCATCTGTCTGTGGATGATATGCTGTACTAAAATTCAATTTTGTTCCCAATGATTCATGCACAGCTTTCCAAAAATGCGACGTAAACTGCGATCCTCGATCAGATACAATCTTCTTTGGTACTCCATGCAAACAGACTATTCTCTCCATATACAACTCTGCCAATTTTGGTCCATGGTAAGTAGTCTTAACTGGTATAAAATGAGCAACTTTAGTTAATCGATCTACTATCACCCAAATAGAGTCATAACCTTTCTGAGTACGAGGTAACCCTACTATAAAATCCATACCAACTTCCTCCCACTTCCATTCAGGAATCTTCATTGGTTGCAACAATCCAGCAGGTCTCTGATGCTCTGCTTTCACCCTCTGACAAGTGTCACACAATGCCACATACTCAGCCACATCTCGCTTTAATCCAACCCACCAATATTTCTGTTTCAGATCCAAATACATCTTAGTACTACCAGGATGAATAGAATAAGCTGACTCATGAGCTTCGCGAAGAATTGCCTGTCTAACAGTTTGATCCTCAGGTACACACAGCCTCTTTCCAAACCACAAAATTCCATTATCATCCATTCGAAAGCCTGGTGACTTACCAATCACTATATCTTCCGCTATCTTCTTTAGTTTCTCATCCTTCAACTGACCCTTGTAAATTTCTTGCTCTAAAGTAGGCTCTATCACTAATTCCATTGTATTAGTAACAATTCCTAAATTCAAATATTCAAATTCAGCACATAACTCACTAGTCATAGACAACGTCCGTATCTCATTGGCATAACTTTTCCTACTAAGAGCATCAGCTACTTTATTAGCCTTACCAGGATGATAGTGTATCTCAATATCATAATCCCTAATCAACTCTAACCATCTGCGTTGCCTCAAATTTAGATCTGACTGAGTGAAAATATACTTCAAACTCTTATGATCAGTGTATATATCACTCTTATGTCCAATCAAATAATGTCTCTAAATCTTTAAAGCATGAACCACAGCTGCTAACTCCAAATCATGTGTAGGATAATTTAACTCATGCTTTCTCAACTGCCTAGATGCATAAGCCACAACTCTGCCTTCTTGCATAAGAACACATCCCAAACCTTGACGAGAAGCATCACAATAAATAGAAAACTTCTTACTCAAATCTGGCAAAACCAAAACAGGCGCTGTAGTCAACCTCTTCTTCAATTCCTCAAAACTAGCTTGACATTTATCTGACCACACAAACTTGGCATTCTTCTCTAACAGAGATGTCATAGGTTTAGCAAGTTTAGAAAATCCTTCAATGAACCGTCTGTAATATCCAGCTAATCCCAAGAAACTACGAATCTCGCTAACATCAATAGGTGGTTTCCAATTTAATACATCTTTTACTTTACCTGGATCCACAGATATCCCTCCATTAGAAACAATATGACCAAGGAAAGAAACTTCCTTCAACCAAAACTCACATTTACTTCGCTTCGCATACAGTTTATGCTCTCTAAGTTTCTGCAATACCAACCTCAAATGTTCAGCATGCTCTTCCTCCGTCTTGGAAAATACCAGTATATCATCAATAAATACCACCACAAACTTATCCAAATATTCCATAAACACTTTATTCATCATGTACATAAAGTATGCAGGTGCATTGGTCAATCCAAATGACATAACAGTATACTCATACAATCCATACCTTGTAGTAAAAGCTGTCTTTGGAATATCAGAAACACGAATCTTCAACTGATGATAACCAGAGCGTAAATCAATCTTAGAGAACACACAAGCACCTCTCAACTGATCAAACAAGTCATCAATCCTGGGCAAAGGATACTTATTCTTGATAGTTACCTCATTTAGTGACCGGTAATCAACACACATCCTCTGACCGCCATCTTTCTTGTCAACAAAAATAACTGGTGCTCCCCAAGGTGATGAACTAGGTCGAATAAAACCTTTATCTTGTAATTCTTTAATTTGTTTCTTAAGTTCTTCTAATTCATCTACTCCCATCCTATATGGTCGTTTGGCTATAGGTGCAGTTCCAGGAAGTAATTCAATAAGAAATTCAATGTCTCGGTCAGGTGGCATACCTGGCAATTCATCAGGGAAGACATCCGGAAATTCCTCAATCACTGAATTCTCCTTAATAGTATCTTTAAGCTGATTCACCACAGCGGTTGGTTGCTTCTGCACTGCTACATCCACATTGATTTTATCTCCATTAGGTGCAGTCACAACTACCACTTTTTGCTGACACTGAATCTCTGCCTGATTTTGCTTCATCCAGTCCATACCCAATATCACATCAATACCAGATGTCCTCAACACTATAGGAGTTATCTTAAACTCTACCCCCCTTAATATCATACTAATTGGAAGACAACGATTACTGGTTTGCATGGTACCTCCAGGTGAATTTACTAAGAGAGGTTCTTTCATAGCTAGCATGGGTATACTATGCATTTTAACAAAAATGTTGGATATGAATGTATGAGATGCTCCAGAGTCAAAAAGAACAGTTGCAGGAGTGGAATGTACATTGAACGTACCAATCATAACTTCTGGTGCATCATGAGCTGTATCAGAAGACACGTGATTCACCCTTCCAGTACTAGATTGCTTCTGGTTGCTCTTCTGGCTCTGAGGAGTCTGCTGGTTCTGCTTCTCAGGACAATGATAAGACATATGCCCCTCTTTGCCACAGACAAAACATCTAGTAGGCGTGCTGGGAGCACTACTCTTCATGGGGGTAACATTAGAATTTCCAGTACGAGGAGTCTGTTGCCCAGTCTGCTGATACTGTTGACGCTATGAATATGATGAACGTTGTTGTGACTGATTACTTTGCCAATTCTGGGACCACCTCTGATTCGGATTGCGATTCCATTGACTAACCGGTCCTTGAAACTTCTAATGAAAATCATGCTGAGAATTAGTGCGCTGACGGTTGTTGCTTCCTGAGCCTTGTACCTTCATTTTCCTCTTCCTGTCCATCTCTCTGCGCTCATTATCAAGCACAATAGCTTTATTTACCAGCTCTTGAAAACTAGCATAGTTGTTCCCCTTCAACTACAAGCGAAGATCATAATAAATTCCCTTCAAGAAAAGACGCTGCCTGTCTGCATCTTCCCTCACTTCATTAGGAGCATAGCGAGCCAACTGGGTAAATCTATCATGATATTCACTAACGCTCATCTGTCCCATCCTAAGGTTTCTGAATTCTTCCTGCTTCAGCTCAATTATACCTTCAGGAATATGACGAGCTCGAAAATCTCTAACAAACTCATTCCAAGTGATAGGAGGAGCATTGTCAGGGCGTGCAGCTTGATACGACTCCCACCAAGTCTGAGCTGTCCCTTGTAACTGACCAGATGCATATAACACCTTCTCCATATCATTGCATTAGGCTATATTCAGCTGTTTCTCCACTGCCCTCACCCAATCATCTGCCTCTAAAGGATCAGCAGCATGAGAAAACACTGGAGGGCGTCCCTTCAAAAATTCCCCACGCTTATCCCTCACTTGCACAGGCGGTGGTCCTCCTGCAGGGGGATTGTTCTGCATGTGCTGCATAAACATCTGCATCATCTGGTTCTGAGTTTGCATGAGTTCCTCCATAGTAATGGGTAGGTTAGCACCCCCACGACCTCTGCCACGACCTCTGCCTGACATCTGTTTCCAAAAACACAGAAATTGAAATTCAGTACAATCCGAGATGATGTATTCAATAGACAAGCAAAATCTGATTTTTCTGGGCGAACTCCAATTTCAGCAACTCAGTAAAACTGTCATATCTCGAACTACAGACGTCCAATTCAGATGATCTTTACATGGTTGGAAAGCTTACAAAATTATCTACAACTTTTGTTCACAACACTTTTTTTGATTCTGTCAATAAATTGGCCAAAAACTGAACTTAACCGAAACTGTTTCAGAATTCCAGACTGTGCAGTAACTCCAACTTGGAACAGGTATATCTCTTAGCTCTTAATAGATATTAGGGTGATTCTTCTGGGGTTGGAAAGATATAAAAGTCTAATTATTCCCAGTAAAATTTCTTAAATTTCTCATGAACGTATTTTAAGTTATTTCTAAAACATCCCAGACTGATCCAAAAATCAGCAAAGGACAGAACTAAGTTAACCTCATATTCAACTAATATATTTTGATCAAACTTAATATTCTTAACCATGGAACTTGTAAGCATGTCTACAAAACTCCAGCACACATTACAAAGATCCAAATCACACATTATCATAATAACAATCCATCAATCACACAATTGTTCACACCACAAACTAACTCTTAAAACAATCCAAACTTAAAATTAACTCGCAACTACTATCGTTCCTATTACATAGGGATTTTTCCTATTTCCTAATTAAACTTCTCATAAATCTTGGGATGACCTAACTCCGCCCTTAATTGGTCAATCTCCTTATAAGCTTGCTCCTTAAGTTCTTTTTCCTTCAGCAACTCATCCTTCAAATCCACCTCATGGAGAGCCAATTCACGAGCTAATCCCACCGTAGCTTGTAAAGTCAAGGAGGAATCATCTGCAGGCGGCACGGTCCAAATACCCTTGTCATGTAAGAAACAAGGAAAATGCCGAAGTGCACCCTTTAACGTCTTGTCCGAGCGTAGACCATGGTAGTAAACAAATGCATTGAAAGCGACATCCTCCATGCTTATCTCCACGGTTGCCCGACTCACTCTGGTAATGAACTTTGACTCCACCTTAGACTCCTTAGTGGTAGGATCCCTTTTCTTGACCCATAACTCCGTTTCCCAATAGGAATCCATCCATGGATGACTATACTCTGCACTACGATACTCCAACGTAGCTTCCCAGTCGTAGTAGTAGTTGTCCAAGGTTCTTGTCAACATGTCATGGAAGAAAGCATCAGCTTTAGGAACCATGATATGAAACTTCGTAGTCCACCCCATAACTACATTCTCCATTGGTATATCACCAACTCTTGATTCAGCATCAGATAGCTCTTGATCACCATCTTCATACGGCTCCTGAGGTTCAAAACGGGCAACGTACTGTGCAGCTGACAGACGAGGATAAGGAGACATCTACAAGATTTAGACATAGATTAGATAGAATCAATGTATTTTCGCAATAGAATAAAGTAGAGGAAGCATAAAACTTTAATAATTAACAAGGTGAAAAGAGGAAGCATGAATTAAGTGAAGTATGGATGCTATTAACGACCATTCTAACTAGGCTCGCGTCCTACAGTCAACACGGCTCTGATACCAATCTGTCACACCCATTTTTAAGGACAAAAATAGGATGCATAAAAGACTCATGTGCGCCCCAGGAAACAGTCGCACACATAAGTTGACAAATTACAAAGTATCATCACAGTGCTTATTACATAACGAATAAGTATTTAAGACATAGTCTTGAACGATAGGTAATAATAACTATTAGTAATTCTTCAGCGGAAACTCCACACAGGGACACGGTTGACTGGTTGACACCAAGACTAGTACTCATTCCGATAATCTTCCTCATTATCTTCATCTGTTATGGTGGAAATAGCAAGAGTGAGTCCATATCGAACTCCACAAATATAACACAGGGTTCATGAGGCTCAAAAAGGCTAGACACTGTTTAACTGCGTTTAGCTTTTAATCATATATTAGCAATTGAGTAGCATCAAGATAAACCACTTCCCATTTAAGAACCAATGATCAATTGTAATAAGGATAATGAATAGCATTAACATGAGCAAATAATAATCAACAATAATTAAGCATGATATAACAGTTATGATCAACTATTCCATAAGAATCCCCAAGGCCGCTCGTATCCGTGAGCACGGCTAGTATACCAGTTTTTAACTCTGCGCAGAGGTGTACACTTTCACTGTAAGTCATGATTTCCAAATGAGTGGGGAGATCAAGCCCAAACACCCGAGAACCATATAAAGCCACTCAAAAGTTCGTCTAACAAGTTAGGGCCATTAGATTCACTCGGCAGGCAGATGTAGAACCCCCCTTCCCTGTGGCACAACAACCGCAGCCTATACACACTAGGCCAGGGGCTCGCACTACACCCAACGTGGCAAGCCATTCTTACGCCATTTAAGGTAACCTCTAACAAGCTAGAAAAGGTCTCTTGAACAACTAAAGCCAGAGCCATATAGCCCTCACAGCTGTACTGTATATCCCGGTTATCACTTATAGATAAGTCCTTATGGAGAGAAACCAGAGCATCAAAATAATACACATGCTCTAGCCCCCTTTTAACAGTAATAAAATCATCTTAATAGTTGATTACTTAATCCATTAATCAAATTACAAGATCATTGTTCTTGGTTTAAGCACTAGCAGTAGCTACCCATATGCATTCCCAAGGTTGACAAGGAATCAAGATAACAATCACTAAGTTATAATCTCTAAGGTTGTCAAGGTAAGCACATGCATATGTATGATCATTCAATGTATAGGTAACAAGGATAGTCCTATGTTATACTTGCCTTGATCAAAGCTTTCCAAGTGATACTGCTGACTTGGCTCAAAGTAATACTCCGAATCGTCCAGATACTGCTCACCTTCTATACTCGATCATCAATCAACAACACACATGCATCCAATCAAACAAACACGAAGCAAACAAAGAGATACAATTAGAACAGTACACCAACAGTAGCAAAACAGTAATAAAAGTTTATAAAACTCTTCTACACGTTTCTACGATCACACAGACGCAAAGATCACCAAATTCGGAGTTAAAACGTGAAAGTTATGAATTTTCTAAGATTTCCTATAGATAAATAAATACTTAATTATAAACTCGAAAAATAAATTATCAAAACTAACTGTACAACTACACTAACATGTAGAGCTCGCAAATACGAACCTAACGCAACTTGAACGGATCAAATCGGAGTTAAAACGAAGATTTTATGACCAAAACAGTTCTAGTGGCAAAACTGTAAATACCTGAAAACGTATTTTGACTTAACCGGAAGAGAATACGTTTTCCAAACACGAAAACGTATTTTCAGCAATACGCTATGGACGGCGGGTTAATTATTAAAAAGCTAAGGGGCTCTTTAAGAAGTTTACCCCGCGAAGGGGTATCTTCTAATCCTACCCGTTGATCACCATATGGACGGCTACCATTCAATCCAGAAGAGAGAGAAGATGAAGCCTGCCATCAACACCAACTCCGGCCGGTGGCCGCCATGGCCGACGCCATGAGCCCGCCGGAGAGCTTCGGCTCCACCTTTTCAGACCACAACTCGCCCCGCCACCAACACCAATCGGAAGAGGAAGTAAACCCGAACTCATCTATGCGGTTTAGAAACGCTATGACGAACCGAGGAGAGAGCGCGGCTCGGGGATGAACGGTGGCGCCATTGCCGGCCACGGTGAGCTCCAATCCCGCGATACAAAGCACAAAAACTCAAAAGAAAAGCATTGGGAGGGAGAGGAGAAGATGACAAACTCACCCAAGCGAAGAAATTGACCTCCAATCCACCCAAGGACTCCCCAACCGTTCAACCGCCGACCTTCAACAACCTCAAACCCTAGAACTCGATTTCACGTGATGGAACTCGTGATTTAGATGAAAAACGGAAAGAGGAGGGTCACGGCTTCACTTTTATAGCTCCACCGTGTCGTGTTCGGTTAGGAGATCCCGGTTAATTCATCAAGGATCGGTGGTGGCAAAGTCCGGCTCGGTCACGAACATGATGAAGAAGATGAGACCGACAAGTGGCCCCCACCTTTTAGCGAAACAAGGAGGGAGGGAAGGCGCGACTGCTGGCTCGGCTGGCTCGGGCTGGCTCTCGCGGTCGCTGGCGCGGAGGAGGGAAGGCGGCAGCGGCCCACCGTGCGGCCCAGGCGGGAAGGAAAGCAGGCCGACCCGAGCGGGCCTTCGGGCCGCCAGGTGAGAAGGTAAGTCATTTCTCTTTTTTTTTCTTTTCTTCTTTCTTTTCTTTATTTACTTGTTTTCAAACTATTTCAAATAAAATTCTTCAAACCAATTCAAAATAAAATAAATCCACTACACAAAAGAAAATAAATGCAGCAGCATGAATGCAACACCAAATAGTTTTCAAAATTTTAATTTGCCATTAATTGTCATCTAAATTATTTAGAATTCACTAACTCTAAAATTTTGGAATTTTTTTTTGGGTGTTACAAATTCTACCCCCCTTAAAAGAATCTCGTCCTCGAGATTGGACTGCTTACTCAAACAACTGCGGATATGATTTCCTCAATTCATCCTCTCTTTCCCAAGTTGCCTCTGCCTCTGAATATCGATTCCACTGCACTTTGCACATTTTAATAATCTGACTTCGAGTAACTCTCTCAGCAGTCTCTAAAATCTTAATCGGAAACTCTTCATATGTAAGATCCTCTTTAACAGTCAACTCTTCTAAAGGTATCTTCTCCTCAGGCACCCGTAAACACTTCTTAAGTTGTGAAACATGGAACACATCATGTACTCCAGATAAATTCTCAGGCAACTCTAATTGATAAGCAACTTCCCCACGTCTAGTAATAACTTTAAATGGTCCAACATACCTTGGTGCTAGTTTACCTTTCATGTTAAACCTCTTCACACTTTTCATAGGTGACACCTTCAAATAAACATAATCACCTACCTCAAAAACTAAATCTCTTCTTCTATTGTCAGCATAACTCTTCTGACGAGACTGTGCTACTCTCAAATTCTCACGAATCACTCGTACTTGATCTTCTGCGTTTCTAAGAACATCTGTACCAAACACTTGAGATTCACCTGTCTGATCCCAAAACAATAGAGTTCTACACTTACGTCCATACAAAGCTTCAAACGGTGCCATCTTAAGACTCTGTTGATAACTGTTATTGTAAGAGAATTCTGCATAAGGCAAACTCTTATCCCAACTAGTTCCATATTGCAATGCACAAGCTCTCAACATATCCTCTAATACCTGGTTGGTCCTTTCAGTCTGTCCATCTGTCTGTGGATGATATGCTGTACTAAAATTCAATTTTGTTCCCAATGATTCATGCACAGCTTTCCAAAAATGCGACGTAAACTGCGATCCTCGATCAGATACAATCTTCTTTGGTACTCCATGCAAACAGACTATTCTCTCCATATACAACTCTGCCAATTTTGGTCCATGGTAAGTAGTCTTAACTGGTATAAAATGAGCAACTTTAGTTAATCGATCTACTATCACCCAAATAGAGTCATAACCTTTCTGAGTACGAGGTAACCCTACTATAAAATCCATACCAACTTCCTCCCACTTCCATTCAGGAATCTTCATTGGTTGCAACAATCCAGCAGGTCTCTGATGCTCTGCTTTCACCCTCTGACAAGTGTCACACAATGCCACATACTCAGCCACATCTCGCTTTAATCCAACCCACCAATATTTCTGTTTCAGATCCAAATACATCTTAGTACTACCAGGATGAATAGAATAAGCTGACTCATGAGCTTCGCGAAGAATTGCCTGTCTAACAGTTTGATCCTCAGGTACACACAGCCTCTTTCCAAACCACAAAATTCCATTATCATCCATTCGAAAGCCTGGTGACTTACCAATCACTATATCTTCCGCTATCTTCTTTAGTTTCTCATCCTTCAACTGACCCTTGTAAATTTCTTGCTCTAAAGTAGGCTCTATCACTAATTCCATTGTATTAGTAACAATTCCTAAATTCAAATATTCAAATTCAGCACATAACTCACTAGTCATAGACAACGTCCGTATCTCATTGGCATAACTTTTCCTACTAAGAGCATCAGCTACTTTATTAGCCTTACCAGGATGATAGTGTATCTCAATATCATAATCCCTAATCAACTCTAACCATCTGCGTTGCCTCAAATTTAGATCTGACTGAGTGAAAATATACTTCAAACTCTTATGATCAGTGTATATATCACTCTTATGTCCAATCAAATAATGTCTCTAAATCTTTAAAGCATGAACCACAGCTGCTAACTCCAAATCATGTGTAGGATAATTTAACTCATGCTTTCTCAACTGCCTAGATGCATAAGCCACAACTCTGCCTTCTTGCATAAGAACACATCCCAAACCTTGACGAGAAGCATCACAATAAATAGAAAACTTCTTACTCAAATCTGGCAAAACCAAAACAGGCGCTGTAGTCAACCTCTTCTTCAATTCCTCAAAACTAGCTTGACATTTATCTGACCACACAAACTTGGCATTCTTCTCTAACAGAGATGTCATAGGTTTAGCAAGTTTAGAAAATCCTTCAATGAACCGTCTGTAATATCCAGCTAATCCCAAGAAACTACGAATCTCGCTAACATCAATAGGTGGTTTCCAATTTAATACATCTTTTACTTTACCTGGATCCACAGATATCCCTCCATTAGAAACAATATGACCAAGGAAAGAAACTTCCTTCAACCAAAACTCACATTTACTTCGCTTCGCATACAGTTTATGCTCTCTAAGTTTCTGCAATACCAACCTCAAATGTTCAGCATGCTCTTCCTCCGTCTTGGAAAATACCAGTATATCATCAATAAATACCACCACAAACTTATCCAAATATTCCATAAACACTTTATTCATCATGTACATAAAGTATGCAGGTGCATTGGTCAATCCAAATGACATAACAGTATACTCATACAATCCATACCTTGTAGTAAAAGCTGTCTTTGGAATATCAGAAACACGAATCTTCAACTGATGATAACCAGAGCGTAAATCAATCTTAGAGAACACACAAGCACCTCTCAACTGATCAAACAAGTCATCAATCCTGGGCAAAGGATACTTATTCTTGATAGTTACCTCATTTAGTGACCGGTAATCAACACACATCCTCTGACCGCCATCTTTCTTGTCAACAAAAATAACTGGTGCTCCCCAAGGTGATGAACTAGGTCGAATAAAACCTTTATCTTGTAATTCTTTAATTTGTTTCTTAAGTTCTTCTAATTCATCTACTCCCATCCTATATGGTCGTTTGGCTATAGGTGCAGTTCCAGGAAGTAATTCAATAAGAAATTCAATGTCTCGGTCAGGTGGCATACCTGGCAATTCATCAGGGAAGACATCCGGAAATTCCTCAATCACTGAATTCTCCTTAATAGTATCTTTAAGCTGATTCACCACAGCGGTTGGTTGCTTCTGCACTGCTACATCCACATTGATTTTATCTCCATTAGGTGCAGTCACAACTACCACTTTTTGCTGACACTGAATCTCTGCCTGATTTTGCTTCATCCAGTCCATACCCAATATCACATCAATACCAGATGTCCTCAACACTATAGGAGTTATCTTAAACTCTACCCCCCTTAATACCATACTAATTGGAAGACAACGATTACTGGTTTGCATGGTACCTCCAGGTGAATTTACTAAGAGAGGTTCTTTCATAGCTAGCATGGGTATACTATGCATTTTAACAAAAATGTTGGATATGAATGTATGAGATGCTCCAGAGTCAAAAAGAACAGTTGCAGGAGTGGAATGTACATTGAACGTACCAATCATAACTTCTGGTGCATCATGAGCTGTATCAGAAGACACGTGATTCACCCTTCCAGTACTAGATTGCTTCTGGTTGCTCTTCTGGCTCTGAGGAGTCTGCTGGTTCTGCTTCTCAGGACAATGATAAGACATATGCCCCTCTTTGCCACAGACAAAACATCTAGTAGGCGTGCTGGGAGCACTACTCTTCATGGGGGTAACATTAGAATTTCCAGTACGAGGAGTCTGTTGCCCAGTCTGCTGATACTGTTGACGCTATGAATATGATGAACGTTGTTGTGACTGATTACTTTGCCAATTCTGGGACCACCTCTGATTCGGATTGCGATTCCATTGACTAACCGGTCCTTGAAACTTCTAATGAAAATCATGCTGAGAATTAGTGCGCTGACGGTTGTTGCTTCCTGAGCCTTGTACCTTCATTTTCCTCTTCCTGTCCATCTCTCTGCGCTCATTATCAAGCACAATAGCTTTATTTACCAGCTCTTGAAAACTAGCATAGTTGTTCCCCTTCAACTACAAGCGAAGATCATAATAAATTCCCTTCAAGAAAAGACGCTGCCTGTCTGCATCTTCCCTCACTTCATTAGGAGCATAGCGAGCCAACTGGGTAAATCTATCATGATATTCACTAACGCTCATCTGTCCCATCCTAAGGTTTCTGAATTCTTCCTGCTTCAGCTCAATTATACCTTCAGGAATATGACGAGCTCGAAAATCTCTAACAAACTCATTCCAAGTGATAGGAGGAGCATTGTCAGGGCGTGCAGCTTGATACGACTCCCACCAAGTCTGAGCTGTCCCTTGTAACTGACCAGATGCATATAACACCTTCTCCATATCATTGCATTAGGCTATATTCAGCTGTTTCTCCACTGCCCTCACCCAATCATCTGCCTCTAAAGGATCAGCAGCATGAGAAAACACTGGAGGGCGTCCCTTCAAAAATTCCCCACGCTTATCCCTCACTTGCACAGGCGGTGGTCCTCCTGCAGGGGGATTGTTCTGCATGTGCTGCATAAACATCTGCATCATCTGGTTCTGAGTTTGCATGAGTTCCTCCATAGTAATGGGTAGGTTAGCACCCCCACGACCTCTGCCACGACCTCTGCCTGACATCTGTTTCCAAAAACACAGAAATTGAAATTCAGTACAATCCGAGATGATGTATTCAATAGACAAGCAAAATCTGATTTTTCTGGGCGAACTCCAATTTCAGCAACTCAGTAAAACTGTCATATCTCGAACTACAGACGTCCAATTCAGATGATCTTTACATGGTTGGAAAGCTTACAAAATTATCTACAACTTTTGTTCACAACACTTTTTTTGATTCTGTCAATAAATTGGCCAAAAACTGAACTTAACCGAAACTGTTTCAGAATTCCAGACTGTGCAGTAACTCCAACTTGGAACAGGTATATCTCTTAGCTCTTAATAGATATTAGGGTGATTCTTCTGGGGTTGGAAAGATATAAAAGTCTAATTATTCCCAGTAAAATTTCTTAAATTTCTCATGAACGTATTTTAAGTTATTTCTAAAACATCCCAGACTGATCCAAAAATCAGCAAAGGACAGAACTAAGTTAACCTCATATTCAACTAATATATTTTGATCAAACTTAATATTCTTAACCATGGAACTTGTAAGCATGTCTACAAAACTCCAGCACACATTACAAAGATCCAAATCACACATTATCATAATAACAATCCATCAATCACACAATTGTTCACACCACAAACTAACTCTTAAAACAATCCAAACTTAAAATTAACTCGCAACTACTATCGTTCCTATTACATAGGGATTTTCCCTATTTCCTAATTAAACTTCTCATAAATCTTGGGATGACCTAACTCCGCCCTTAATTGGTCAATCTCCTTATAAGCTTGCTCCTTAAGTTCTTTTTCCTTCAGCAACTCATCCTTCAAATCCACCTCATGGAGAGCCAATTCACGAGCTAATCCCACCGTAGCTTGTAAAGTCAAGGAGGAATCATCTGCAGGCGGCACGGTCCAAATACCCTTGTCATGTAAGAAACAAGGAAAATGCCGAAGTGCACCCTTTAACGTCTTGTCCGAGCGTAGACCATGGTAGTAAACAAATGCATTGAAAGCGACATCCTCCATGCTTATCTCCACGGTTGCCCGACTCACTCTGGTAATGAACTTTGACTCCACCTTAGACTCCTTAGTGGTAGGATCTCTTTTCTTGACCCATAACTCCGTTTCCCAATAGGAATCCATCCATGGATGACTATACTCTGCACTACGATACTCCAACGTAGCTTCCCAGTCGTAGTAGTAGTTGTCCAAGGTTCTTGTCAACATGTCATGGAAGAAAGCATCAGCTTTAGGAACCATGATATGAAACTTCGTAGTCCACCCCATAACTACATTCTCCATTGGTATATCACCAACTCTTGATTCAGCATCAGATAGCTCTTGATCACCATCTTCATACGGCTCCTGAGGTTCAAAACGGGCAACGTACTGTGCAGCTGACAGACGAGGATAAGGAGACATCTACAAGATTTAGACATAGATTAGATAGAATCAATGTATTTTCGCAATAGAATAAAGTAGAGGAAGCATAAAACTTTAATAATTAACAAGGTGAAAAGAGGAAGCATGAATTAAGTGAAGTATGGATGCTATTAACGACCATTCTAACTAGGCTCGCGTCCTACAGTCAACACGGCTCTGATACCAATCTGTCACACCCATTTTTAAGGACAAAAATAGGATGCATAAAAGACTCATGTGCGCCCCAGGAAACAGTCGCACACATAAGTTGACAAATTACAAAGTATCATCACAGTGCTTATTACATAACGAATAAGTATTTAAGACATAGTCTTGAACGATAGGTAATAATAACTATTAGTAATTCTTCAGCGGAAACTCCACACAGGGACACGGTTGACTGGTTGACACCAAGACTAGTACTCATTCCGATAATCTTCCTCATTATCTTCATCTGTTATGGTGGAAATAGCAAGAGTGAGTCCATATCGAACTCCACAAATATAACACAGGGTTCATGAGGCTCAAAAAGGCTAGACACTGTTTAACTGCGTTTAGCTTTTAATCATATATTAGCAATTGAGTAGCATCAAGATAAACCACTTCCCATTTAAGAACCAATGATCAATTGTAATAAGGATAATGAATAGCATTAACATGAGCAAATAATAATCAACAATAATTAAGCATGATATAACAGTTATGATCAACTATTCCATAAGAATCCCCAAGGCCGCTCGTATCCGTGAGCACGGCTAGTATACCAGTTTTTAACTCTGCGCAGAGGTGTACACTTTCACTGTAAGTCATGATTTCCAAATGAGTGGGGAGATCAAGCCCAAACACCCGAGAACCATATAAAGCCACTCAAAAGTTCGTCTAACAAGTTAGGGCCATTAGATTCACTCGGCAGGCAGATGTAGAACCCCCCTTCCCTGTGGCACAACAACCGCAGCCTATACACACTAGGCCAGGGGCTCGCACTACACCCAACGTGGCAAGCCATTCTTACGCCATTTAAGGTAACCTCTAACAAGCTAGAAAAGGTCTCTTGAACAACTAAAGCCAGAGCCATATAGCCCTCACAGCTGTACTGTATATCCCGGTTATCACTTACAGATAAGTCCTTATGGAGAGAAACCAGAGCATCAAAATAATACACATGCTCTAGCCCCCTTTTAACAGTAATAAAATCATCTTAATAGTTGATTACTTAATCCATTAATCAAATTACAAGATCATTGTTCTTGGTTTAAGCACTAGCAGTAGCTACCCATATGCATTCCCAAGGTTGACAAGGAATCAAGATAACAATCACTAAGTTATAATCTCTAAGGTTGTCAAGGTAAGCACATGCATATGTATGATCATTCAATGTATAGGTAACAAGGATAGTCCTGTGTTATACTTGCCTTGATCAAAGCTTTCCAAGTGATACTGCTGACTTGGCTCAAAGTAATACTCCGAATCGTCCAGATACTGCTCACCTTCTATACTCGATCATCAATCAACAACACACATGCATCCAATCAAACAAACACGAAGCAAACAAAGAGATACAATTAGAACAGTACACCAACAGTAGCAAAACAGTAATAAAAGTTTATAAAACTCTTCTACACGTTTCTACGATCACACAGACGCAAAGATCACCAAATTCGGAGTTAAAACGTGAAAGTTATGAATTTTCTAAGATTTCCTATAGATAAATAAATACTTAATTATAAACTCGAAAAATAAATTATCAAAACTAACTGTACAACTACACTAACATGTAGAGCTCGTAAATACGAACCTAACGCAACTTGAACGGATCAAATCGGAGTTAAAACGAAGAATTTATGACCAAAACAGTTCTAGTGGCAAAACTGTAAATACCTGAAAACGTATTTTGACTTAACCGGAAGAGAATACGTTTTCCAAACACGAAAACGTATTTTCAGCAATACGCTATGGACGGCGGGTTAATTATTAAAAAGCTAAGGGGCTCTTTAAGAAGTTTACCCCGCGAAGGGGTATCTTCTAATCCTACCCGTTGATCACCATATGGACGGCTACCATTCAATCCAGAAGAGAGAGAAGATGAAGCCTGCCATCAACACCAACTCCGGCCGGTGGCCGCCATGGCCGACGCCATGAGCCCGCCGGAGAGCTTCGGCTCCACCTTTTCAGACCACAACTCGCCCCGCCACCAACACCAATCGGAAGAGGAAGTAAACCCGAACTCATCTATGCGGTTTAGAAACGCTATGACGAACCGAGGAGAGAGCGCGGCTCGGGGATGAACGGTGGCGCCATTGCCGGCCACGGTGAGCTCCAATCCCGCGATACAAAGCACAAAAACTCAAAAGAAAAGCATTGGGAGGGAGAGGAGAAGATGACAAACTCACCCAAGCGAAGAAATTGACCTCCAATCCACCCAAGGACTCCCCAACCGTTCAACCGCCGACCTTCAACAACCTCAAACCCTAGAACTCGATTTCACGTGATGGAACTCGTGATTTAGATGAAAAACGGAAAGAGGAGGGTCACGGCTTCACTTTTATAGCTCCACCGTGTCGTGTTCGGTTAGGAGATCCCGGTTAATTCATCAAGGATCGGTGGTGGCAAAGTCCGGCTCGGTCACGAACATGATGAAGAAGACGAGACCGACAAGTGGCCCCCACCTGTCAGCGAAACAAGGAGGGAGGGAAGGCGCGACTGCTGGCTCGGCTGGCTCGGGCTGGCTCTCGCGGTCGCTGGCGTGGAGGAGGGAAGGCGGCAGCGGCCCACCGTGCGGCCCAGGCGGGAAGGAAAGCAGGCCGACCCGAGCGGGCCTTCGGGCCGCCAGGTGAGAAGGTAAGTCATTTCTCTTTTTTTTTTCTTTTCTTCTTTCTTTTCTTTATTTACTTGTTTTCAAACTATTTCAAATAAAATTCTTCAAACCAATTCAAAATAAAATAAATCCACTACACAAAAGAAAATAAATGCAGCAGCATGAATGCAACACCAAATAGTTTTCAAAATTTTAATTTGCCATTAATTGTCATCTAAATTATTTAGAATTCACTAACTCTAAAATTTGGAATCTTTTTTTTTTTTTTTGGGTGTTACATGGACCCAGCTATATCTCTTCGGAAGATCAGGACTGCTGATTCTCTTATTAATCATTTCAGAATTCCTATGTCTAGACAGGCTCATAATGAATTCCTAGAATTGCAAGAGGAGCTTCTATCAATGCATCCTGTTCAATTTGAGGCTAAAGATTGTTGGAGTTTCATTTGGGGTCACCAAAAGTATTCCTCCAGCAAGTTTTATCATTACCACTTTGCCTCCATAATTCCTCCCAGAACTATCACTTGGATTTGGAAGGCTAAGTGTGTCCCAAAGATCAAATTCTTTGCTTGGCTGCTGCTCAATGATAGGCTTAACACTAGAAATATGCTGAGAAGGAGAAATAAATTCTTAGAGGAGGGGTACTGTTGTGTGCTCTGTCAGGATCATATGGAAGAGACCATTGAACATCTTTTCTTCGATTGTCCTTCTGCCACTTCTAGATGGTTTATGCTGGGTCTCACCTGGGAGGAGGGTGTTAATATTCATGAGAAACTGGTCATTGCCAAAGGAAGCTTCCCCTATCCTTTCTTCAGGGAAATCTTCATGATAGGTGCTTGGTGCATTTGGAACGAATGAAATGCTTTCATTTTTGATGGAAAGATTCCAAGACTGGACTCTTGGAAGGCTGTTTTCAAGAAACAAGTTTATGAGCATCTCTTCAGTTTAAAGCAAAAGCTTCACCCCTGTATTAAGCTGTGGCTTGAGGCCTTGTAACCTTTTCTGTTTTCAGTTAGTTAGTTGCTTCTTCTATTATAGTTTTAGGCCTGTTTTCTTCAGTTTTCCTCAGTTTTCAGTTTACAGTTTTAGCTAGTCTTTGGTGCCTAACTTCTGGTTAGGCCTCTTCTCTTTTCCTTCTTTGTAAGTTTGTAAGTTTGCTGTACTCTCTCTTTTCAATCCAAAGCCGCCGGGTTTTTTTTTACCCCACGGTTTCAGTTCAAAAAAAAACATACATACTTGATACTTGAAAAGTCTAAAATAATCAAAGTTTGGAATAATTAATTTCAAAAAATGATAAAACTTCACTAATATGTGACTAAAGCGAGTAACGGAATGGGAATGCCTAACTATGAGCCTTGTCCCTTTATATTTGTCGCTATGGGAAACGTACGGGTCAAACTTTCTTAACTTTAACTAGGATTATACAAAATATTAGTAACATTTGTACCTCTAAATAAGTTTATTATAAAAAAGACTTAATGATCTATTTGATGATACTAATTATGTATCATAAACATTAATATTTTCTTACATATAATTTTTCAAGGTTGAACTCGTTTGACTTTTTCAGAAGTGAGAACGATAGATAAAAAGGGACAGAGTGAGTAAAAGCGTTCATAAAAGGCTCGATAATGTATCTCCAGATCCTTGACATCATGTGCGCATCATATGCAAATCATTTGGGTACCTTCTTTACTATTCCTTTTCCTTTTCTAGAATCTTTATGGATGAACCTTCCGTATTACACTATAGTCTATACTTTAAGGTGCGCATTTTTATTTTTTACAGGAGTTTATTACTTTTTGGTGGGCTGCTTTTAGCAGGTGGTACACTTTTTTACACAGAGCGTGCTGGGTGCGCGGCGCAAAAAACGCAGTAAATCTCATCGTGAACTCGGCTCAGTTCCAGCGATGGCCAACACGCGCGCATATATGCTTATAAGGCACGGCGTGAACCATGCGAGGATTAGAGAAACGCAACAAAAAAGCCTTCGCGAACAAAAGCAGAGGGGACCAAAAGCACTGTCAATGTAAACTTCAAATGACTTCTCTACAATCTTGTGGTTTGGTTTCTCATTTGTTGATGACAAACGGACACGGGCACCGCACAAGAAAACAAGTACAGAAAAGGTGATTCTAGATACAACAAGATTCTGTATTTACATTTCGAAGAACCAAAGGTGATGTGGCAGAGATGAGAAAAGGAATCACTTTTAGGATACAAGTTACAACAAATTTCTGCAACTACGTTTTAAACCTAACCACCTTCGAGAGTATTGCTTTCTCGTGGGTGCGCCGCCATCCACGTATCTGCGGAAATCCTTTGCGAGTTTCTGGTAAAACTCGACATCAGACGGCTTTACACTGCTGATTGCAGGCATGAAATGCCTCGTTGCTACTTCTTCCAAGTCAAAGCTCTCCTGTTCAGAGAAATGTAGTTTATCAGCAAATTTCTGATATGGCCATGTTACCAGAGTGGCAAAGAATGAGTAGCATACATCAAGTGCCGCAACAGCAGCTTCCCTGCAGACAAGCTTTATGTCAGCGCCGGTGTAGCCTGCAGTGAGTCTAGCAAGTTCCTTCAGATTAACGTCAGGACTACATGGCATCTTGCGTGTATGAATCAGGAAAATATCTGCCCGGTCAGCTTTGTTTGGCGGTTGCACATCAAGCACCCTATCAAAACGACCGAGGTCATGACATCGTAATCAAAAGTCAGACCAAAGGATTGTAGGAAGCATTATATGTGAAACCAAACAATGCACTGTATAGAGCTAATGAACAACCTGTCCTCAGAAGTGCAGGATCAATTTTGTCAGGACGATTAGTAGCTGCAACAACAGTTACACCAACTCTCTGGTCCAAACCTGCTGCCACCAAATAGTCAATTATGCAACATCAAAATTTAGAGACCAATAGGTGCTTGTAAATAACAAAATGTGTCAGACAGCAAGTCACCAACATTCCAACTGTGGGTGAGCACAAGCAAGTGGCTAAGACTCCAAGTGATCAATAATTGAATGGAAACATCATTTGATGCTTAGTCAACGAAAAAGTTTAGTGACTAACGTTAGTGAGTAATTAAGGCGATCAGATTATAGCCTAAGGCAATTATTGACAAGACCACAAGAACAGCCATGAAGCAACATAAGATAATTTTGTTTATGGGGTGACAAAAGCTCACCATATCCAGTTCCACAAGCAACTGACAGAGGACTCTGTCAGCAACAGACGTGCCATCATTTTCAAGCCCACGAGTTACTGCAAACCTATCTATTTCATCGAAAAATAATATTGCTGGTGCATTAGCCCTAGCCTTTGCAAATTGCGACCTCACTGCCTTTTCAGAATCACCAACCCATTTGCTGAAAAGTTCAGTACCCTTAACTGCAAGGAAGTTCAATTTCGCTTCAGAAGCTGTAGCACGTGCCATCAGTGTCTTGCTGCAACCTGGTGGCCCTATCATTAGCAATCCACTGGGGGGTTTGATCCCTAAACGCTCAAATGTTTCTGGGCATTTCTGCAGCAATTGAATGGCTTCAATAAGCTACTTCTTGACACTGGCTTGATCACCAACATCTTCCCAACGTACTTTCAGAACCTCAAGCATTACCTGTGCAGAGTAACAACAACAACAACATAGCCTTTTGTCCCAAGCAAGTTGGGGTAGGCTAGAGATGAAACCCAAAAGAGACGAGAAACAGGGAGACACATAAAGGGACATAAAGGGCACAAGACAAAAGATGTCACGGTTCAGGCACGTTGATTGCTAATCTCCAAGCGCTCCTGTCCATAGCTAAATCCTTGGGGATATTCCACTCTTTAAGATCTCTCTTAACGGACTCGTCCCAAGTTAATTTAGGTCGACCTCTACCGCTCTTTACATTATCGGCCCGCTTTAGAACTCCACTACGCACCGGCGCCTCAGGAGGCCTCCGTTGGACATGTCCAAACCATCTCAACCGATGTTGAATCAATTTCTCCTCAATTGGTGCCACCCCAACCCTATCCCGAATATCGTCGTTCCGTACTCTATCCCTCCTTGTGTGCCCACAACACCAACGCAACATACGCATCTCCGCTACACTCAATTGCTGGACATGTCGCCTTTTTGTAGGCCAACACTCAGCACCATATAACATCGCCGGACGAATCGCCGTCCTATAGAACTTACCTTTCAGCTTCTGAGGCACCCTTTTGTCACAGAGAACGCCAGAAGCTTGACGACATTTCAACCAGCCGGCTGAAATTCTATGCCTAACATCTTCATCAATGTCTCCATCCTTTTGTAGCATCGACCCTAAATATCGAAAAGTATCCTTCTTGGCCACCACTTGCCCATCGAGGCTAACGTCTCCCTCCTCGTGCCTAGTCGCGCTGAAATCGCACCTCATATACTCGGTCTTAGTCCTACTAAGTCTGAACCCTTTCGACTCTAACGTGTGCCTCCATAGTTCTAACTTCCTATTAACTCCCGCCCTACTGTCGTCAACTAGCACCACATCATCAGCAAAGAGCATACACCAAGGGATATCACCTTGTATGTCCCTTGTGACCTCATCCATCACCAAAGCAAATAAATAAGGGCTCAAAGCTGACCCCTGATGCAGTCCTATTTTAATTGGAAAGTCACTGGTGTCGCCATCACATGTTCGGACAAACGTCACCACATCCCTGTACATATCCTTGATGAGGGTAACGTACTTAGTTGGGACTTTGTGCTTTTCCAAGGCCCACCACATGACATTTCTCGGTACTTTGTCATATGCCTTCTCGAGGTCAATAAAGACCATGTGCAAGTCCTTCTTCTGCTCCCTATATCTCTCCATCAATTGTCGTAATAGGAAAATCGCCTCCATGGTCGACCTACCAGGCATGAACCCAAACTGATTTTGGGTCACATGTGTCACTCTCCTTAGGCGATGCTCGATAACCCTCTCCCAGAGCTTCATCGTATGACTCATCAACTTAATCCCACGGTAGTTAGTACAACTTTGAACATCTCCCTTGTTCTTGAAGATAGGTACTAATATACTTCTCCTCCATTCTTCAGGCATCTTGTTTGACCGAAAAATAAGGTTAAAAAGCTTAGTTAACCATACTATCGCTCTGGCACCTAGGTATCTCCACACCTCAATGGGGATACCATCAGGGCCCATCGCTTTACCTCCCTTCATCCTCTTCAAAGCCTCTCCGATCTCTGCCTCCTGAATTCTCCTCACAAAGCGTCTGTTGGTATCGTCAAATGAGTCGTCCAACTTAAGGGCAGGACCCTCATTCTCCCCATTAAACAGCTTGTCGAAGTACTCTCTCCATCTGTCCTTGATCTCCTCATCCTTCACCAGAAGTCGATCTGTCTCATCCTTGATGCATTTTATTTGGTTGATGTCCCTTGTCTTCCTCTCGCGGATTCTAGCCATCCTATAAATGTCCTTCTCCCCTTCCTTCGTGCCTAGCCGCTGATAAAGACCATCATACGCCTGACCTTTTGCTACACTCACAGCTCGCTTTGCAACCCTCTTCGCTATTTTATAGCCCTCGATGTTGGCTACACTCTTGTCATGGTGGAGACGCTTGAAACACTCCTTCTTCTCCCTAATAGCCCTTTGCACCTCGTCATTCCACCACCATGTGTCTTTCGCTTCCCGTTTGCCTCCCCTACTCACGCCAAACACTTCCGAAGCCACCTTCCGGACACATGTTGCCATCTTTAGCCACATGTCGTCGGCATCTTCTCCTTCTTCCCAAGGTCCCTCGTCTAGCATCCTCTCCTTAAACGTCTGCGCTGCTTCCCCTCTAAGCTTCCACCACTTCGTTCTCGCAATCTTGGCCCGTTTGTCCCGGTGGACACGTACCCGAAAGCGAAAGTCCGCCACCACAAGCTTATGTTGAGGGACAACACACTCCCCAGGTAACACCTTACAATCAAAGCAAGCACGTCTATCCTCCCTCCTTGCAAGGATAAAGTCGATCTGGCTCGAGTGTTGTCCACTACGAAAGGTTACTAGATGAGATTCCCTCTTCCTAAAGAGGGTGTTCGCTATCAACAAGTCATAGGCCAGCACGAAGTTCAAAACATCCTCCCCCTCTTGATTCCTACTACCATACCCGAACCCCCCGTGCACCCGCTCGAAACCTACATTAGTCGCACCAACATGGCCGTTGAGGTCTCCTCCTATAAAGAGTTTCTCGCTAATAGGCACGGTACTAACCATGCTATCAAGATCTTCCCAAAACTGCCTCTTGGTGCCCTCGCTAAGACCTACCTGAGGAGGGGCATAGGCACTGATCACATTCAGAGCCGAATCTCCAACTAGCAGCTTGACCAAGATAATCCGGTCGCCTTGCCTCCTAAC
Source organism: Saccharum hybrid cultivar R570 (assembly GCA_038087645.1). Classification (NCBI taxonomy): domain Eukaryota; kingdom Viridiplantae; phylum Streptophyta; class Magnoliopsida; order Poales; family Poaceae; genus Saccharum; species Saccharum hybrid cultivar. The sequence continues at coordinate 11,512,020 of JAQSUU010000703.1, forward strand.
ATCAACGACTCCATCCTTAAGGCTCCTATCGATCAAGATGCCTACACCATTCCTACCCGATGTTGTCCCCGTGTACCAAAGTTTGAAGCCAGTATCCTCCACCTCCTTCGCCTTCTGGCCCTTCCATTTAGTCTCCTGAACGCATAGAATATTTACCTGTGCAGAGTATGATTAAGAATTGGCATCGTTTTTACACAGGTCAAATGCATATATAAAGGAACTGTAATAAAAGAAGCCAACAGTTACGGAGTTAAGCCTTGCAGGTGGATAGAAGTGATACCTCACGCATTGCACTTGGTCTAATTTTCATTTGAGCCCTTCTGAAAGTCCCCATTGTTTACTAACAACAATTTTTTTAATCTTTTTCATCATAAGACTTGCTGTTTTTTGTGTCATTTCTATTTTCAGAGGGAGCATCATCCAATGACATGGTTGAGAAAGACAATGATAATGAGCTTTCTTGATAGCCTAAAGGATGACTAGTATCTCGAATACACTTATGTACACTATAGTCAGGATGACCAAGTTGTAGACACAATACAATTCATTCCATTCCTTATAAGTCAAAATATTGACCAATCCTAAAGGCATGATGCTACATTTCATATAATAATTACCAAAAGGCATGTTACAATTCATTCCATTTCTAATACAATCTGCATATCCATCAGTATTAGTTTTAGCTACAGGCATTGGCTTTAAAAGCATCATGTGTATGTCGAGGAGACTACATCAACGGCCTTTCTACTTTAAAAATATATGGACAGGATAGTAGGATTATACCTATTTCAATTTCTTTATCCAGTCTTCGAGAACACCACAGTGCAGGATCGATACTATCAGGCCGATTAGTAGCCGCAATTAAGAGAACACGATCACTAGGGCCTATCTCGTCCATCAGTGTTAACAGAGTAGCCACCATTCTAATACATAACTCCTCACCCCCCTCCGTCCTTGATGGAGCGCAATTGCATCCAATTCATCAATAAATATCTAAAAGCAACAAAGGTACGTACGATAGATGCATGATAGTGTTACAAATGGCAACATGATGGGATAAGAATCCTAATTATTGGATACCAATATGTCAAATACATAGTATTGCTCCTTGCTAACTAAATACTTCAAACCTTATATAATCAGTTGCCCCTTGGGTGTGAAAAGAGTAACAAGTTTGGCTCATGAATTTAATTAGAAGATGTAACTTTAAGACTTCAGAGTTGCAGAGCTCATCAAGACACTAGGCCAGCTTGGGCTCAATAATACAGTGCTACTATACAAAAAAATAAGTTGCTTGTATCATTAAAAAAACACTAGTCACAAAAGTCAGCAAAAAAATGTTGTTATTTTTCTAATACAAAGGGGAGATTCAGCGTTAGAATTTATAAATTACAATATTATCTCTTAAAGAGGTAAGAATTTTTCTTTGCATTTGACATGACAGTAAAGATAGAGCAGCTAAGCATTTGAAGAAAATCTAACCACAGCAGGTGCAGTTATCTTAGCTGAACCGAAAACATCATACAGAGATTGCTCACTTTCACCGTAATAATTACTAATGATCTCTGGTCTGTTGACTGTAAAAAGGTTGGCTCCTGCATCATAGGCACAGGAAGAGGCAAGAGAAGTTTTCCCTGTTCCAGGTGGACCATAAAGAAAAACATCTTTCTGTCTGAAATTAATCAAAATGTTACAAAATTGAAAGAATGTTTTTTATGGAAGAATACAGGGGAAGTGTGTATCTGTTTACGCAATACCTTGGCAAAGCAAAATGATCAGCCAGTGAAAATGAAATTATTCCTTTTATGATGGCTGACTCTTTAGATAACCCACCAAGCATTGGAGCATGATTGGAAACTTCATTTCTTTTATTATCATATTCATAAAGTTCAGATGGTAAATATAGCTTATCTGGGCGAAGCTTCTCTGTGCAAACAGAATCAGACAGATGCACTTTTGTGGTTCTATTAACAAGGAACGAAACTAGGGTTTCCCCCAAGTTAGCTGAGTCTTCTGCATTAGACAGTGTATTCCCTTTCTTGCACAAATCACCTTGGGCAGAGCCATCAACTTCTGCTCCCATCACCACAAACAAAGACAATTTTCCAGAAATTGAGAGAGGAACAAAATTCCCTTGTAATAACTGTCTACCATTAAGCCACCGTTGAGCTGAAGTCTGCAACAACTCGTTAACTTCTTCATCTGCTAATGCTGGTCTTGCAGTGGTTTGATCCAAGCACATTGAAGAGCCACTGTTGAATGAAAAGTACAAGGACTTCTTCCTATGCAGTGAAGCAGAAGGTATCTTCTTAGATGTCTCCATAACCATTCCATTTCTTTCAGGATTGACACGAAAGGTACGATTGGTTTATTTCTAAAAGGATCTATCTTTTTTCAATGGTATCAATGTGCAATCAGTCAGTTCAGAACCATTTTTTTCTTAAAAAAATGAAAAATAAGAAGCAACCAGTAATTTTGTGCTTCACTGAAACTCTAAAGTCTGTTTCACGATCACGGTGGCATAAGTCCATGTGCATTTCAGTTCGGCACATTAAAAACACATACACGTGGGTGGGTGGACCCATGCCGATAGGAATTACTACCAATTGCTAAATGTCTGTCAAATTGGAGCTTATAAGACTGAAATGGTCTTCAGTTCCCTTGTGATAAATTCAACCTCCCAGTCACAACGCAAATATAAATTTGAGCAACAAACTGCACTCTCTTGAACTGATTCTGGGTGTAACGAAGCTGGTACGCACAAACAATTTGCAGAAACAAACAGTCCTAAATCGAAGGGACAAAAGGTGAGAAAGCAGGAGCTTACAGAGAAGAGGCACCCGGGCCGCATCCATGCGTCGACCATGGCAACCTCGGAGAGCCAGAGCCTCCCCAAGCGGCCGCCGCCCCGGCTCCCGTCCCTGGGGGCCACTTCAGCGACGGCGCCAGCAAAGCATCTATCGCCGCCGCGTGGCACGAGCGCCGGGAACTCCGCTGCGGCGGCGGCCGCAATGGATGGGAGGTCGACGGCTCGACGCTTCTCTCGCCGTCGATGCTTCCGGAATCTCGGGAGGAGCGAGAGGAAGGGGTGTGCGGGGATGTCCGTGGCCACGCCGACGGGCGACGGGTGCTTATTCTTGCCCTTGGAAGGAGGCATCGCGGCGGAAACAAAAGATGCGCGCGCTGGCGACGGCGCCGTGGGAGTGGCGCGTGCGACGGCGAGCCTAAACTCTGGGAGGAGTGAGGACTGAGGAGGAAGCGGCCAGTCGAGAGGATGAAGTGGGGTCCGGTTCGTCCCTTGGGCCTTGTGGGCCAAGAACGGATCCTTAGATGGGCTCCGATCGGGGCTGACTGGAGATTTTTTTATTATTATTTTAGGATTTAGGGGGGGAAAACTAATTTATCTCCATCAACTATGGTGATGGTCCGATTTACTACAAAACCAATTTTTTTTAACTTTCTCAACTTTTAAAACCGTTGTTTTGTACCTTGGATAGTTTTGATGATGACTTTGCTAATGTGGTGCTACGTCGAAGGGGTAAATCAGACGAGATATTTCTAAAAATATCCAAAAATCATAAAAGAAATTTTCAAAAAAAATCTAATTATTTTACATGAAAAATTAATACAATGAAAGACCCCCAAATTTGTATTAACCTTAGAAAATTCATAGAAAATTTGTCTTACCTCGAAAAATTATGAAACTAGTTTTAGATTGTTTTTTTAATATGCTCTATCTTATAGCACCTACCTTGAAATTGTTTAAATCTTAATGAGTGGTGAATTTTTTTATAGTAGAAGCTCTCATTATCTATTGTAGTTAGTCAATGTTATCGTCAAACAATGTAGAAGCATTAGTGGAGCGTCATCTAGACTACGTATGTGTGGTAGGGTAGGCATTTGTCCCCTTTTCTAGATAAATTTTCAAAGTAATTATGTTAGCCAACGTGGCTGCATGCATCCTGCTGCACATGATCAACGTCAACTAATTATAATAGATAATGAGAGCTTCTACTAGCAAATAAGCACCAAAATAAGTCTATAAATATTCAAACAATTTCATGCTAGGCACCATAAGATAGAGCATGATTTCAGAAAAAAAATATTGAACTAGTTTCATAATTTTCCGAGGTAAAACAATTCTCTATGAAATTTCTAAGATTAAACCAATTTTTAGGTTTCTTAATTGCATTATTTTTTCATGTCAAAAATTTCAGATAAATTTTTAAAAATTTATTTTTATGAACATTGGATATATATTTTAAAAAAATCTAGTCTGATTTACCTCTTTAAACTTTCAACTTAGTTCGATTTACACCCCCACCCCCCCCACCCCAATCCAGACGTCAGCAAAATCACAGCAAAACTGTCCAAGGTGAAAAAAACGGACTTAATTTAAATTGAAGATGGGTTAAAAAATTGGTTCGTGTTGTTTATTATAGAGGACAATCAGATTACCGTGATAGTTGTGGGAAGTAAAATGATTTTTTCCTTTATTTTATATTCTTAGGTTCTGATTTTGCAAACGTAGCATTGTGCTACCGTATAATTTGGACATTTCTTATTTAAAATCCTGGCAAGCCAGCCGGCGGTTTTACACTTTTCGGCTGCTTGTTATAGTAGCCATTTCAGTTGTTGCTAATCTATAGCCCTGTTTGGATCTCTCCAAAATTTGCCAGTTTTTAAGAATCTGAATTTTGGAAACCGGTCCGATCCAAATAGGCCAGTTTTGTTATTGATTTTTGCCGGATTCTAAAAAAACCATGAAGCTGTTGATACCAGCTTTTCACAGTTTCTTGTGATTCATAAAGCAATAAATGAAGTCAGATTTTTAAAAATTAGGGATCCAAACACCACCACCAGTTTTTGCTCAAAATCCAAATTTTAGAACTTTAGATAAAAAGCTGTAACACACGCATTTAGAGAAGAAGAGAGGAAGAGAAAGAGAAAGAGAAGAGATCGAATGAGTGTTGGATTGCTCTAAAACACTTAAGTGCTGTATAGAATTTCTGTTTATTATTAGTAGTACATACGTACACACGCATTCTGATTAATAGCTGTAAACCAACAACAAGCTAAGTAACATCACGCCCAGCCCTTGACGACGCCGCTGTAGCCGGTCTTCTTGTCCTCGTACCTGTCCCAGACCATGACCCCGCCATAATTGCGCGCCTTCTGCACCTCGGGCAGCAGGAGGTAGTAGAGATACTTGAGATAGACCGCGATGGTGCCCTGCGCCCCATCCGGCACGCCGCTCTCCGCCGCGGCGAGGCCGAGGTACACCTCCGTCTTGGGGTACCTCGCCGTCCACTTGTTCCACTCCTCCACGACGCCCCAGGTGCTGCCGTTCTTGAAGGAGCACTTGTCGTCGCCGTAGAACCTGACGTGGATGCGCTCGAACAGCCCCGTCTGCAGCGCCCGGTCGACGCGGCCGTCGGGGCACCCGCACCGCGGCGACGCCGTGAGACGCACCCCCTCATTCCGGGCAAGGCGGCGCGCCAGCTCGTCGTAGTGGTCGGCGGCCCCGCCGTTGTCGATGTAGAAGTCGATGCCGTCCACGGCGGCGTCGCCGAACGGGCGGTGCACGCCCTGGCGACGCCCGCCGAGGTGCGCGTTCCACAGGTTGTCGGCGACGTCCGCCGCCGACTGAGAGGACGGGAGCGAGTAGTCGTGGCCGCCACCGCCGATGGAGAGGAGCATGAGGATGCCCCTGGACTGGCAGTGCTTGATGTCGGCGCCGACGCCGCTCAGCTGGTGGCCCGACAGGTCGCCGCGCCAGTAGCGCCCGTGGCCGAACACGCTGTAGAAGGCGATGATGACGGTGGTGTACAGCCCCGTGTCGCAGGCCTCGCGCAGGGACCCCTCGCCCTTGTTCCGGCCCCAGAAGACGGTCAGCTGTTTCGTCTGCTTCGCCGTGGCCGGGCCGGCGGCGAGGCAGGAGGCGAGCACGAATGCGACGGCGAGGAGCGCCACATCCACTTGGCGTGGACACCTTCGAGACGGCATGGCGCCTAGTAGCTTCTTACCTACGTACTACGGGATGTGACGATGTGCGAAAGGTATGATGTGGATCGGAGCTTGCTGTGATGTTGTGAAGGTTGCTAGAGAGAGAGAGCTGACAACTGCAGCAGGTAGCCAATCGTTTCTCTTCTTCTTGTGTGCCTGCCGTGGAATGCATGCATGTGAAACAGGGTGCAGCGCGGTACGCGGGGGAAACAGGGGAAACTTTATGACGTACGGAGTATCTACGGATGCATGGTACTCGTTCCCCGTTCCGTCCAGGAAAAAATAGTTCTAGGCCTTGCTTAATTACACTCCTTCCAAATTTTTACGCTCTTTCCGTCACCTCGAATCTTTAAACGTGTGTATGAAGCACTAAATATAGGTAAAGAAATAATTAATTGCACGATTTATCTGTAATTTGCAAGACAAATCTTTTGAGTGTAATTAGTCCATGATTGGACACTAATTGCCAAATACAAACGAAAGTGCTACAATAGCAAAAATTGAAAAAACTTGCAATCTAAACAAGGCCCTACATTTAGAACAATTAAATTTGATCAAGTTTATTTAACTACATTCTTGTTCGCTTGTCTTATAATCCGTACTTTTCAGCTGTGAATGACATTATTTTTTGAGACACATAAGTATATATATATATGGTTAGAGATAGAGGTGGTAACGGATAAGAATCCAAATCCAAATAGAGAAGTCCAATTAAAATATAAGGAAAAAAGTCCAACATTTAACGTGAATCCAATTCCAAATGACTAATGTCTGATCTAATACAATACAATTACTTTAAAATCCAAATTCATCCACAACGATCCAACAATAGCGAAAGTAACATGTCTACGTACGTTTTGACTAAAGCTGGATCTCAAAATGAAAATCTCTCGCGTTCACACTTTAAACTTTTAATGAAATTAATTAAAATTTGTTGGAGATGACGATGATTTTATATATATGACAACAGGTTAATATATGTATATTGGTTTGGCTATATATAACAGCGAACTTGTAACACCCTCGGTGTTACTGCGTTAATAAATCACTAAACCATGTCATGAGCATCATGTTTATGTATTATTGTTTATGGCAAAATGAGAAAGTAAACTTTGTTGCTTTAATTCTTAATTTGAGCTCTAAATTAATTCCTTGTCCTAATATTCCTCAGCACAGTTCAACTAACTATTGTCATCCTGATCCAACTCCAGCGCTAGCAATTCTTTTGCTTTTCTAAAATTCCCTGATGCACTGTAGCAGCACAGAGGTACTGTAGCGCCGCAGAAATGCACTGTAGCAGCACAGAGGTTACTGTAGCGCCACAGAAATGTACTGTAGCAGCACAGAGGTTGCTGTAGCGCCGCAGAAATACACTGTAGCAGCACGGAGATTACTGTAGCACGCAGAAAACACTGTAGCACGGGGACTTGCTGCGTCGCGCACGTCAATCTCTTTTCCACTGCGAGCGTCCCTGCGTCTCTCGTCCTTAAAAGGAGACGTCTCGCGATCGCGAGCTCGTCAAACATGTTGTCCACCTCTTCCTCTCTAATCAAGTTTCTCTGTTCTTGCCGTGTAAGCTGCGTCTATCGAAGCATCAGTGGACTGCGGTAAGTATCCCGCGAGTTCCTCTTGTACTTCCTCTGTTCCTCCTTAGCAGCGCCATCCGTCTTCATTAGCAAGTCACGGGAGAAAGCCATGAGCTAATTAAGTTCCTTTGATTTTTTTAGAGATTATTAATAGCTACTTTGCGCAACCAATATCTCCACCATACGAACTCCAATTCCGTTGATTCTTCTTCCTAAATTCATTGAAAATCAAGAGTTGTCTGTCCATGTCATCTTTCTTCGTCTCTAGAGCTCAACTAAATTTATCTATTTATCATGAAATGTATTTTAGTTAGTAGAGAATATTAGGCTAGCTAGTTTTTGCTTAGTAGAAGTAATGGATAGCTTAGCATGTTAACCATTAGAGTTAGTTAATTAGCTTAGTAGTTGTGTACTTTTAAGAGTTGTTGTTATCTAAGTATTAATTATTGCACCATCATTGCATGCATGTAGTGAACGAGTTGGAGGCGGACGTGCTGACCATCGACGACCAGGAGTACGAGGAGGTCGTGGAGGTGATCGAGGAGGTCCTTGCAGCGGAGGAGGTTCCGGAGCCGCCGACTGACTTTGTTGACTCCGTGCCTGCCCAAGGCAAGCCCCGGTGCATAACCCTATTTTTCTAATCACTTGGTATATATATGTTTGCATTACGTTTCAGGAGTTGATATGAAAACTACTTGCATATATACCCACCTATGAGTCCTACTAGTACAGGTCGTGTAGATGCGATGCTTAGGATGACGGTAGCGGGTAACCTGTCGTTACTCACAATAGGTGATTATTATTGTATCACATGATAAGAAGGTGAAAGGAAATTGGAGACCGGGCAGGGATATGGTTTGGGTACTGGTGGGTGTGACAAGTTACGTCCCGCGGCCACGGGCTTAGCTTGGTTGCATCGTTTCCCTGTCCGCGTCGATTAAGGACCGTTCGTTGTTATGGACAATAGTCTTGTCACAGATCTTATTATCCCGTGCACATACTTACGGATGGGGGTGAGGAAGACTTGTTACTCTCTTGTCATGAGCTCCGGCTCTTTCCGGACCGACTGATTGGAGGCGGGGATAGGTGGAGGTCTAAGCACCACTTTGAGGCCGGGCCTCAAGGGTGGGGGCTTGGAGTCCAAGTTTGGACGGGGACCTGGAACCTGTGACAGGAGTGGAGCGAGTTGGTCTCATCTGTGCCCGGGGTACAGATGAGGCGTGTGTTTTTCGGGGTACCCAGCTGGGCACATTGATTCGCGAATCGCCGTCGCTTAGACGGTACGGCTTGACTATGGCATGGCATCGTAGTGACAACTGGAATAATAAAGTTGGTGGAAGAAAGGAAAGAAAGAGAAATGAGTATGATTGCTTATCACTTGCTTGAAAGTAGAACAGGTGCTTACCTAGAATGTTTAGCTAATAAAAAAAAAATGACTGCTAAATATTTACCAGTAAGGATACACTTTAGTAAGCTTTGCAGGCAAAAAAATGAAATAGCAAACCAAAAAGCCTTTCACATCCTTGAGAGTCGGAAAATATATATTTCCACTAGTCGGGTAAGTCTTGCAAGTACATTTTGTACTTAGGGTTATTTTACCCCTGTTGCAGGTGCAATTTAAAAAGTTGGCTGCTGTGTGGAGGATTCTTCTGGTGGGCACAGACGGATCCTTGTATCGCTTTCCGCTAGATGTTTAATTAGTTTCCGCTGTTTAATTACTGCACTCTGAACTCTGGTATTGTAATGAATAAATTTCCAAGACTGCTATTGTATGAAATGAACTAAGTATTGTAAGCTTGTATTCATTATTGTATCCTGGATGAAAACGTGGATTATTCGAGTTCTCCTTCGGGTGTGCTCGACGGAGGTGTTTGACTTGGTTCATTATCGGAATACTTAGTGTCAATGGAAGACGAGTATTATCGATAATGTGCCGATTCAGACGATTCCGCCACAGTTGGTACCAGAGCCAATAATGAATTTACAAGCTTAATCACCTCTTTTTAAATTTAAAAATTTGACCAACAAAAGATTTGTGAAAAATAGGATTCGGTAAATCCGCATAAATAAGTATTCGCCCTAGTAATATGGTCTATCTAGGATAGTGGCACTGATTTTATCTAATGAAAAGTCCTGCAGGTACACTAACTTACGCGTCGTATAAATCGACTAGTATACGGTGAGTGAGTATACCTTGTGCCAAAATATTCGCTAATGCCGCTATATTCGGCTTGAGCGACGAATAGGCCGATACATGCATCATGAAAAAAAAAAAAAAAAAACCGTCACGTATAAGTTGTTTAATAAATGATAGGGAAATAATAAAAATAAGTGCTCCAATTAACTATGGAAGTCTGATTATTTTATCACTTATCAAGGGTATCTTTTTTTTTTGAGTCTGTCCTTGAATCTGGAAGTTTGTCCCTAATGGTGGATCCTTATATGATCACAGATGAGTCAGGGGTCTCATCATGGGAGTGCCAGTGGTGGGGCTGTCCTTGGCCATGGTGGAAGTGATCAAGGCAATGATGGTGAGCATCAGGGGGATAGCAATGGGGTCCCAGTGTTGGGTGCTGCACTACCTCGGGCACCAGTACCTCCTATGAATCCTGAAGAGATGCTGGCTGAGATGTTGACTGCCCGTCGTGAGTCCAACCGTGTCATGGAAATGATGGCACAGTTAGTTGGTAACCTTGTTCGTGGGGGCCACGGTGATGGTGGTAGGAATGGGGATGGTGCTCGTGGGCATGACAGGCCCAGCACCTATCAGGACTTTTTGAAGACGCAGCCACCTACCTTCACACCGTCTGCTGAGCCTCTGGATGCAGATCATTGGCTTCGCACCATAGAGCAGAAGTTGATGTTGCTGCACAATGTGGCTGAGGACCAGAAGGTGCACTTTGTTGCACAGCAGCTTCTAGGATCTGCTACTGCGTGGTGGGACACCTTCCAAGCCATGCAGCTTGCAGGTCACCGGGTGACTTGGCAGGAGTTTGTCACTGCTTTTCGTGAGCACTTTATTCCTGCTGGTTTGATGAGCAGGAAGTTGACTGAGTTTAAGGAGTTAAGGCAGGGTAATATGACCGTGGTGGAGTATGCAACCAAGTTCAACCATCTGGCTCAGTATGCTGGTTATCTTGTGGACACCGATCAGAAGAAGATGGATTGTTTTAGGGATGGTCTCTCTTGTGTCTTAAAGGAGAAGTTGTTCACTGGGGGCTATCAGACCTTTGGTGCATTGATGAGTGCTGCCATTTCCATGGAGGGACTTCAGAATGACACCCAGTCTGAGTGGAAGCGTAAGCGGGTGATTACTGGATCCTCTAGTCACCCACATGCGCAGAAGGTACAAGTTGTTAGGAGGGTGCCTTATTATTCTCAGGGTGGACAGCAGCCACGTCACTTTCAGCAAGCCACTTCAGTTCAGCACACTCAGTACCGTGCACCTACTCAGCAGGTGCAGCAGCCTCAGGGACAGCAGTTCCAGCCTCGTCAGGGACAGGGAAACAAGCCACCAGTTATTTGTTTCAAGTGTGGCCAGGAAGGCCACTATGCTCGGGAGTGTCCTGAAAATCATCCTATTCAGTCTGCTCAGTCTGCAGCCAACTCTCGCTTGGTCAAAAGGACTATTATCAGGAAGAAGGTGCCTGTGAGCCGCTCGGGACATGTTAATTTCACTGCAGCTGAGGAGTTTCCACAGGGAGAGCCTGTGATGGCTGGTATGTTCTCCATCAACTCCCACCCAGCATATGTGTTATTTGATTCTGGTGCATCGCATTCATTCATGAGTATGGGTTTCGTAGAAAGGCACAATATACCTACTGCAATGATTTCCGTTGCATATAAGGTTAGCACCCCTGGTGCACAGTTATGTATTCAGACCCGGACTGAGACACTTAGCCTGGTTTTGGCCACCCATTCTTATCGTGTCCAGTTCATGGTATTGCCTGGGCAAAGTACAGATGCTATCTTGGGAATGAATTGGTTAGGAAGGAATGGTGTAGTTTTGGACCTTAACCATAGAGTGGTGGAGTTGAAGCTTCCTTCATCTGAGGATAGAATGTCCCTTATTATGCCACCAATCTCTTCTCTAGCAGCCGTCTCTAATACTGAAGCTTCTCCTGCTCTTGCCTCTATTCCTGTGGTCTGTGAATTTCCGGATGTTTTTCCTGAAGACTTACCTGGGTTACCTCCTGTTAGAGATGTGGAGTTTACCATTGAGCTAGAGCCCGGTACTACTCCTATTTCTAGACGTCCTTATCGTATGGCTCCCCCAGAGTTAGCTGAAATGAAGAAGCAATTAGAAGAGCTGAGGGAGAAGGGATTTATTCGTCCTAGCACTTCACCATGGGGTTGTCCAGCTATTTTTGTGAAGAAGAAGGATGGCACTCTTCGGATGTGTATTGATTATCGCCCCCTTAATGCAGTAACTATTAAAAATAAATATCCCTTGCCTCGGATTGATACCTTGTTTGATCAGTTAGCTGGTGCAAAGGTATTTTCAAAAATTGACCTCCGTTCTGGGTATCACCAAATAAAAATCCGGCCCCAAGATGTACCAAAGACAGCCTTTTCCACTAGGTACGGCCTTTATGAGTACCTAGTAATGTCCTTTGGTCTTACCAATGCTCCTGCATTTTTCATGTACCTCATGAACTCAGTCTTCATGCCGGAGTTGGATAAGTTTGTGGTGGTGTTTATTGATGATATTTTAATATATTCAAAGAATGAAGATGAACATGCCCGGCATCTTCGCATAGTCCTAACCAGACTACGCGAGCATCAGTTATATGCCAAGTTTAGCAAGTGTGAATTTTGGCTAGACCGGGTACAATTTTTGGGACATGTCTTGACCCCTGAAGGCATATCAGTGGACCCTAGCAAGGTGCAAGAGGTTTTAAATTGGAAATCACCAAGGTCCGTGCATCAGATACGTCAGTTCCTTGGCCTTGCCGGTTATTATCGGCGTTTCATTCCTGACTTTTCCAAGATAGCTAAACCCATGACCAAGTTGCTTCAGAAGGATGTCAAGTTTGTTTGGGGCCCGGCTTGTGAGGAGGCATTTCAAGCTCTGAAGAAGTATTTGACCACTGCTCCTATTCTTGCTCAGCCTGATATTGGGAAACCATTTGATGTATATTGTGATGCCTCTCGGTCTGGACTTGGGTGTGTGCTTATGCAAGAAGGACGGGCAGTAGCTTATGCTTCCCGTCAGCTGAAAAAGCATGAAGTAAACTATCCCACCCATGATTTAGAGCTTGATGCGGTTGTGCATGCTCTAAAAATATGGAGGCACTTTTTGTTGGGAAACAAGGTAAATATTTATACGGACCACAAGAGCCTCAAATATATTTTTACTCAACCCGAGTTAAATATGAGGCAACGAAGGTGGCTTGAGTTAATTAAGGATTATGATTTAGAGGTGCACTATCATCCCGGCAAAGCTAATGTGGTAGCTGATGCATTAAGTCGGAAGTCACATCAGGAGGATGAGGAGTCTTTGTCTTTTGCTCATCATGAGGTGTTGGCACATATTGCCTTGGTTTCTGACTTGCTGGATCAAATTATCTTGGAGCAGAGGAAGGACACTGAGGTGATTCCTCACATCAGGATATTGATGGCTAAAGGACGAGGGCCCCATTTTAATATTGATGAGCAAGGTGTGCTCAGGTACAAGAGGAGATTGGTAGTGCCAGGAAGTGTTGAGCTTAGGACAAAAATCTTGGAAGAGGCCCATAACTCCAAGTTGTCCATTCACCCAGGGAGTAATAAAATGTATCATGATTTGAGGCACGTGTATTGGTGGCCCAACCTAAAGCAAGATGTGGCCAAGTACATCTCTGAGTGTGACATTTGTGGAAGAGTTAAAGCTGATCACCTGCGTACACCGGGTTTGCTACAACCCTTGCCTATCCCTGCTTGGAAATGGGAGGATATTTCCATGGATTTTATTGTGGGTCTGCCCCGCACAGTAAAAGGACATGATTCTATTTGGGTCATTGTGGATCGTCTTACCAAGTCAGCTCATTTTCTTCCGGTGAGTAATAGGTTCACAGCCATGCAATATGCCAAGTTATATTTTGACCGAGTTGTTACTCTACATGGAGTTCCTCTCACTATAGTTTCTGATCGGGGATCAGTATTTGTGTCACGTTTCTGGGAGCAGTTACAGAAGTGTCTTGGTACTCGCCTTCTTAGAAGTTCTGCTTATCATCCCCAGACTGATGGTCAAACAGAGAGAATCAACCAAGTACTAGAAGACATGTTGAGGGCCTGTGTCATTTCTTTTCCTGAAAAGTGGGATGAGTGTTTGAGGTTTGCTGAGTTCTCTTATAACAACAGTTATCAAGAGAGCATTCGCATGGCACCTTTTGAGGCTCTGTATGGCAAGAAATGTAGGACACCACTCAACTGGGTGGAGGTGGGAGACAGTGGTCATTATGGGCCCGATCTCATTAAAAAGGCAAGAGATCAAGTGAGAGTCATCCAAGGTCACTTGAAGTCAGCTCAGAGTCGTCAGAAAAATTATGCAGACAACAGGAGAAGGCCCTTGCAGTTCGAGGTTGGTGATTATGTGTACCTCAAGGTATCTCCCATGAGAGGTGTGCATAGGTTTGGTGTCAGAGGAAAATTGGCTCCTCGCTATGTGGGTCCATATAAAATTTTGGAGAAAAGGGGTTCTGTTGCTTATCGTATTCAACTCCCAGATATCTTGTCAGCGGTCCATGATGTTTTCCATGTCTCCCAATTGAAAAGATGTTTGCGGGTTCCCGAAGAAATTGTGGAAATTGAAGGCCTTCCTCTTCAACCCGATCTTTCTTATATTGAGCACCCTATCAAGGTTTTGGATGAAAAAGAAAGAATCACAAGAAACAAGGTGGTGAAATTTTACAAGGTTCAATGGAAAAATCATTCGGAAGATGAGGCCACTTGGGAGTTGGGAAGCTATATTCTGGAGCATTATCCCCATCTCATTCCTAGTTCGTCAAGGTAACCATCTTAAGTAATTAACTTGCTTATCCTTTCCCACACTAGGCACGTGAAATCTCGGGTCGAGATTTTCTTTAGGGGGGTAGAGCTGTAACACCCTCGGTGTTACTGCGTTAATAAATCACTAAACCATGTCATGAGCATCATGTTTATGTATTATTGTTTATGGCAAAATGAGAAAGTAAACTTTGTTGCTTTAATTCTTAATTTGAGCTCTAAATTAATTCCTTGTCCTAATATTCCTCAGCACAGTTCAACTAACTATTGTCATCCTGATCCAACTCCAGCGCTAGCAATTCTTTTGCTTTTCTAAAATTCCCTGATGCACTGTAGCAGCACAGAGGTACTGTAGCGCCGCAGAAATGCACTGTAGCAGCACAGAGGTTACTGTAGCGCCGCAGAAATGTACTGTAGCAGCACAGAGGTTGCTGTAGCGCCGCAGAAATACACTGTAGCAGCACGGAGATTACTGTAGCACGCAGAAAACACTGTAGCACGGGGACTTGCTGCGTCGCGCACGTCAATCTCTTTTCCACTGCGAGCGTCCCTGCGTCTCTCGTCCTTAAAAGGAGACGTCTCGCGATCGCGAGCTCGTCAAACATGTTGTCCACCTCTTCCTCTCTAATCAAGTTTCTCTGTTCTTGCCGTGTAAGCTGCGTCTATCGAAGCATCAGTGGACTGCGGTAAGTATCCCGCGAGTTCCTCTTGTACTTCCTCTGTTCCTCCTTAGCAGCGCCATCCGTCTTCATTAGCAAGTCACGGGAGAAAGCCATGAGCTAATTAAGTTCCTTTGATTTTTTTAGAGATTATTAATAGCTACTTTGCGCAACCAATATCTCCACCATACGAACTCCAATTCCGTTGATTCTTCTTCCTAAATTCATTGAAAATCAAGAGTTGTCTGTCCATGTCATCTTTCTTCGTCTCTAGAGCTCAACTAAATTTATCTATTTATCATGAAATGTATTTTAGTTAGTAGAGAATATTAGGCTAGCTAGTTTTTGCTTAGTAGAAGTAATGGATAGCTTAGCATGTTAACCATTAGAGTTAGTTAATTAGCTTAGTAGTTGTGTACTTTTAAGAGTTGTTGTTATCTAAGTATTAATTATTGCACCATCATTGCATGCATGTAGTGAACGAGTTGGAGGCGGACGTGCTGACCATCGACGACCAGGAGTACGAGGAGGTCGTGGAGGTGATCGAGGAGGTCCTTGCAGCGGAGGAGGTTCCGGAGCCGCCGACTGACTTTGTTGACTCCGTGCCTGCCCAAGGCAAGCCCCGGTGCATAACCCTATTTTTCTAATCACTTGGTATATATATGTTTGCATTACGTTTCAGGAGTTGATATGAAAACTACTTGCATATATACCCACCTATGAGTCCTACTAGTACAGGTCGTGTAGATGCGATGCTTAGGATGACGGTAGCGGGTAACCTGTCGTTACTCACAATAGGTGATTATTATTGTATCACATGATAAGAAGGTGAAAGGAAATTGGAGACCGGGCAGGGATATGGTTTGGGTACTGGTGGGTGTGACAAGTTACGTCCCGCGGCCACGGGCTTAGCTTGGTTGCATCGTTTCCCTGTCCGCGTCGATTAAGGACCGTTCGTTGTTATGGACAATAGTCTTGTCACAGATCTTATTATCCCGTGCACATACTTACGGATGGGGGTGAGGAAGACTTGTTACTCTCTTGTCATGAGCTCCGGCTCTTTCCGGACCGACTGATTGGAGGCGGGGATAGGTGGAGGTCTAAGCACCACTTTGAGGCCGGGCCTCAAGGGTGGGGGCTTGGAGTCCAAGTTTGGACGGGGACCTGGAACCTGTGACAGGAGTGGAGCGAGTTGGTCTCATCTGTGCCCGGGGTACAGATGAGGCGTGTGTTTTTCGGGGTACCCAGCTGGGCACATTGATTCGCGAATCGCCGTCGCTTAGACGGTACGGCTTGACTATGGCATGGCATCGTAGTGACAACTGGAATAATAAAGTTGGTGGAAGAAAGGAAAGAAAGAGAAATGAGTATGATTGCTTATCACTTGCTTGAAAGTAGAACAGGTGCTTACCTAGAATGTTTAGCTAATAAAAAAAAAATGACTGCTAAATATTTACCAGTAAGGATACACTTTAGTAAGCTTTGCAGGCAAAAAAATGAAATAGCAAACCAAAAAGCCTTTCACATCCTTGAGAGTCGGAAAATATATATTTCCACTAGTCGGGTAAGTCTTGCAAGTACATTTTGTACTTAGGGTTATTTTACCCCTGTTGCAGGTGCAATTTAAAAAGTTGGCTGCTGTGTGGAGGATTCTTCTGGTGGGCACAGACGGATCCTTGTATCGCTTTCCGCTAGATGTTTAATTAGTTTCCGCTGTTTAATTACTGCACTCTGAACTCTGGTATTGTAATGAATAAATTTCCAAGACTGCTATTGTATGAAATGAACTAAGTATTGTAAGCTTGTATTCATTATTGTATCCTGGATGAAAACGTGGATTATTCGAGTTCTCCTTCGGGTGTGCTCGACGGAGGTGTTTGACTTGGTTCATTATCGGAATACTTAGTGTCAATGGAAGACGAGTATTATCGATAATGTGCCGATTCAGACGATTCCGCCACAGAACTCCATGACAAAAGCCGAACCCTAGGAATAAAAATATTGCATTCACGTCTAAATTTTTTTTAATAAAACTGATCGAAATTGGTTTGAAAGGACTCACTATAACAACCGTATGTCTACTATGGGGGTGTTTAGTTCCCACCCCAAAAAATTTTGGCACAGTAAAACCGAACGTTTGGACATATATGTATGAAGCATTAAATGTAGATAAAAACAAAAACTAATTGCACAGTTCGCCATAAAATTACGAGACGAATCTTTTAAGCCTAATTAGGTCATGATTAGCCGTAAATGCTACATAATTAGGCTTAATAAATTCGTTTTGCAGTTTCTAAGCGAACTATGCAGTTAGTTTTTTTATAAGTATCTAAAAACCCTTCTGACATCCCTTAAAAGATTCGATGTAACATCCAAGAACTTTTTACCCCACCAACTAAACACCCCCTATGTGTATATTAGTGCGGCGAAATCAACATACGAGTTCCACATTGAAAACCTAAGCTAGCCAGCATTAGAGTCTGCGCCCTTAGGTCCAAAGATATCGAATGGACATTGGACTTTTTGAATTGATCTCCAATGAATTTTAATTTGAACATCATCGGATCCCATGAGGATAGATATAGATATCCAAATCTAAATAGATCTTATATAAGTATATCCAAAACAACAAATATCGAATTGAATTGTGGATGATCCAAATTCAGTAGCAGCTCTGTCTCTATACATGCTGCTGGTAGGTAGGTTGCTGTCCATCCTTATCCAGGCAGAGCTCAGTCATCGTCACCGTCATCCGTGTATCCGACCCATTTCCAGGGTGTTTAGTTTCCACCCAAAAAATTTTTGCGCAGTAAAATCGAATGTTTGGAAGCATTAAATGTAGATAAAAACAAAAACTAATTGCACAGTTCGCCATAAAATTGCGAGACGAATCTTTTAAGCCTAATTCGGTCATGATTAGCCATAACTGCTACAGTAACCCACATTTGCTAATGACAAATTCATTAGGCTTAATAAATTTGTCTCGCAGTTTTCAGGCGAGCTGTGCAATTAATTTTTTTATTAGTATCCGAAAACCTCTTCAGACATCCTTAAAAAATCTAATGTGGCACCTGAAAACTTTTGACCCCGTCAACTAAACACCCCTTCCATCGACGACCGCACAAGGGTTCACTTCATTTGAAGATGCATGACAGCTAGGTAGCGCAAGAAGATGTCCAGCGGCGTAAACCTGGAGACTGGCCGAGAGATAGAATAAGATGCACCGAGGAACGTTCCCACGACGCACGCCAGTGAACTGACGTTCTTTCTATTTCTAATATTAGTTTTGATATTTTCACTAGTGAGTTTTAGACCTGCACGTCACCTGACCTATACTGTTGTAGGATTGAGATCGAATAATAACAGTTGGGACGCTTTTCTTCTACCTCACGCTTGTCGCCAGCTTCTTGATCTTATATGCCATGATGTTGCCTCCCACGCGGCACCGTCGGTCGTCGGACTCTCCTCTGCCGCCGGCGGCGGCTGTTGTTTATTCGTTTTTAGCAACACATATGTACCAGAGTATTGTGGGCGATGTTTTTCCATATATATGCTCGTTGGATCATTTTCAGTAAGGACCGCTCTACATTGGTAAAATTAGTAGAATTAATTGTCTCAGAGCAGCTTCGTCAGGTCTCTCGTATTGCATCTCCTATAAGTTAATTTGAGAGAGTATTCTAAAATTAACTTAGAATATAGGAGAGTACTGCTGCAGCATATTAGCTAAAACTTACCTCCTATATTTCTCTAGGGTCAGGGGAGAGGGGGTTATCTCCTTTACTTAGGAGAGATGATGCTTCTTTTAGGAGATCTCTTAAAAATTATAAGTATAGAAGATGAGATAGGAGATTTGCTGGAACTCCTCGATCCCCTAAAACATTACCTCATATATATATATATATATATATATATATATATATATATATATATATATATATATATATATATATATATATATCTGACGGAGATGCTCTTAGAGCATGTCCAGGACCTAGACAAATATAAACTCCCTATTTATGTTTCCGGTGAAAGTAAAAGAACTCTCCTCCAACAAATTGGTAATTAAAACAACTTCTTAAAAAATAAGAAGTTGCTAAATCTCCCCTCCTCCGTATCAACCCGGTTCCACGTTGCCCTGTCGCCCCGCCCCCTCTTATCCCATTGTAAGGTCCAAGTGGCTAGAGGGAGATGAATAGCCTATTTAAAAATCTACAAGCTTCACTAAACAATCACGTCAGTATAAAAGATGGCTAAGCTAATTCTAGCACTAGCTCAACTATACTATGCAAGCCACCTATACAATTCTAGTGAAACAAGGCTATGATCTCTATTAAACACCAACAAGACTAAGTCACTAAGCTACTTACTCCTATGTGATAAAAGCTACACTAAGCAAGCTACACTAGGACTAGTACAAGAAAGTAAAGAGCAAGTGACTTAATTCTTATACCAACGATGTAGAGAAGTAATGCACTCGAAGAATCAATCACAATGAGCAACCACAAGAAAAATCCTCAGAAAGAGACGACACAAGATTTTTTTTCTGAGGTTCACTTCCTTCCCGGCAAGCTACTCCTCGTTGCGGCGATGCACCCACTTGTCGGTTCACGAGCTAATCGACTATCAAGAGTCGAGCCCTCGGCGGGCGTCGTACAACCGCACACAAGATGAGGATCCTCTAAGCCACGAGCTCCACTAGAGTATCCAATTTGCGAACTCCCGCGGGGAAGGATCAAGAACCCCTTACAACACTTGGTGAGGGCTCTAACAATCTTCAATTGTGAGCTCAATCACCTCCGCTGCTCCAAGTCGTCTACCGTGTCGGAAAACACGGAAGAGTAACAAGAAATCCGCAGCAACTCGAAGATCAAGTGCCTCTAGAATGCAACTCTCAAGCAATGCACTTGAATCTCACTCAAGAAGTGCAACTAAGTAAAGAGATAAGTGGAGGGGTTGTTCTCTAGCTTAAAGAATGTCTCTAGGTCTCAAAAAGTGCAAGAGATGCCCTCAAACCCCGGACATCTTCTATTTATAGCGAAGGGGTACACAGCTAGCCGTTACCGGACGACGCAGTGAAAAACGTACTGACCGGACGCACCGGTCAGGGTGACCGGACGCGTCCGGTCACTATAGGACAAGCGTGAACAGTGCGCGTCAGAAGTTATCGTTGCTGTGACCGGACGCGCTCTGGCGTTTGACCGGACGCGCTGCACCTGGCGTCCGGTCGGAGTCCAGTAAGCTCCCACCGTGACCGGACGCGTCCGAACGCACGTGACCGGACGCGCCGCGCGTCCGATCGGCTCTTCATCCAGCTCTGCCCCTCTGGGTGCCTAACCGGACGCTCCGGTTCCGTGAGGGACCGGACGCGCCGGTTGGAAACCCTAACACTCGCGCGCCTGACAACTGCTGAGAACTGACCGGACGCGTCCGGTCAAACCGCGACCGCGTCCGGTGCAGCGTCCGGTCACCACAGTGACCGCCGTTCGCCTCCGTTTCTTTTCCGACTTCCGGCGCAGTAGAAAAAAGGCATTTCACTTCTCCAAAAAGGGCCGAATCCCGCCTCGCAAGCTCGGCGGGAGGGAGAGAGGAACCCAAACCCCTCTCTACCGCTTAAACTCCACCGCCTTCACAAATGTGCTAACACCACCAAGTGTACACCACCATGTGCATGTGTGTTAGCATTTCACAAATATTTTCAAGGCGTTATGTTAGCTCTCTACTATATCCTAATGCATATGCTCAAGACATTGATCTAGTGGCACTTGATTCCCGAGCTAACCGTGATTGCCCCTCTTGATAGTCGGCTATGTATCCTAAATTCGGTCAATCATTTCTCTACTCATCTTAGACCAGCAAAAGAAAAACCCTATGGCTATACCTTTGCCTTGCGTTCTTAGATCCTTCTCCTCCACTTGATCATAATATCCTTCATTTTATGTGCATCTCCACCATGATCATCATTTCATGTCCATGCACCATCTCTTTGTGATCTTGTGGCCACCACTCCTTACCACATACACCTTCATCACATGTGTTGCTTATGCCTAACTCAAAACACTTAACACATGACATTAGCAACTTGGTGTCATTAATTACCAAAACCAAATTTGGGCTTTCACCCATTCTGAGTTCTTGATTTTGGCTTGAGTCATGGTATTCCCAACTCCTACCGTAGTCGTTCCGACTCCCATTGCCACCGCCTTACACTACTGCATAAAACTTAACGGAGACATTCGATTTTGATTTTAGGAGGCGGGTATTGCAACGGCCTCCAATCAAAGGTCATGGTAAATGCGGATTAACGGAGGCATTTGTTTGCCCGCCTCCATAAATCGATTAAAATAAATAAAAAAAGCCAGCATGGGCCTAGATCTAAACTATGCATGGGCCTAGATCTCAAGCCGCCGCCGTCGATCCGCTCGCGCAGCACCACCAGTGTCACGAGCACCGCCAGGAGGAGGGAGCTGAGAGGCCCCGCCGCCACAGCACCATGAGCGTTGCCAAGAGGAGGGAGCCAGGCCCCGCGAGCACCGCCGGGAGGACGAGGGGGCCGAGGGCCACGAGTCGCTTTGCTCTAGGAGGATGGGACCGGGCACTAGAGGAGCCTCGTGTAGGCCATACTGGGCCATGGCTCCCCTTGCCTCCGTGCGCTTCATGGCCATAGCAGGCGCCAGCGGCCAACGATAGCATATAGCAGCAGCGCCAGCAGCAGGCACCAGAGGCCAGCAGCGGCATGCGGCAACAGCGCCAGGCGCAGGCACTCACGCAGTGCATGTGGCCAGCAGCAGCATGCAGTTGTTCATTACCATTGAATTGGCCCCCTCCACTTCAAGGCTAGCTCCACCAGTGGGACCGGGGGCTGCGCCGCCACCCAAATCCAGGCCCCATGAGCCGCTGACGCTGCCGCCGTGATGGAGGAGAGGGAGGGAGCTAGGGCTATGCCACCGCCCTGCGCCCAGCACGCCACAGCTGCCGCATCGGAGGAGAGGGAGATGGGAGCCGAGGCCGCACCACCGCCTAGATCTGGGCACGCAAGCTTGGGTGGCACCCGCTACAAGGTGTAACACCCCAGGTGTTGATCACCAATTAAGTAGTGAGTTTAAGCTCAAACATGATAAATTAGTTGAGATGACGATGCCAAAGTCAAACCTATGGAAATAAACCCTAATCTAAATTTGGATGCTGCACCCTTCTTTGCATATAGGCTATTTTTAAGATATATGTTTGGGTGGTGTTATGGCAATATCTTCATGTGTCTCACATCACATTCTATCTATATTGATCCCTGGAAAAGTTTCATGAAGTTTGGAATCAAAAAGTCACATGAAATGATAAGTTCCATTCCTATTGGAATTTGCCCCATTAAGTTAATGGGACTATAGAACATCAACCAAACCTTGCAACTTTACCCAAATGACTCTAGATGAACTCTACAACAAAAGTCATGAAGGGTTCATGTTGAGCAAATGTCGAGAAATTGCCCCGATTGGCCTAAAAACCTAGTTTCGGCTTTACCGGGTTGATACTTTGACCAAAGTGGAAGTTTGACTTCTGTACCAGTTATGAGGTTTGACCTTAAACAAAAGTTATAGTTCATCTTGTGTAGAACAAACTTTATTTAATGGTCAAGAGCTAGTTTGGCCTCTAACCTAGTCAATTAGAGATCACAATGTGGAATAAGCTGCTGTTTTGTTTGAAGCTAGAAAATATTCTAAGTCCTAGAATGGGCAGCAATGAGTTGACTTGTTTGGTGATCTTTATCTCCCTAACCATGCTGAACCAGTCCATGGCCCTTTAATAAAAGTTGTTGTTTAGTTTGTATGCTACAAACTTTATTAAAGGACCCAAGCCTGATTTCATCCCTAAGATTGTCAAACAGAGGCTTGAAGTTTGAATATTCTACAGTTTTCAGACTTGAAAACATTCTAAGTCTGGAATCCATAGTCATCGATGTTGGCATCCCGCGTTCTCCAAATTTTGCTAAGCAACTTGAGTTAGTCCAAAAATAAAAGTTCAAGATTATGTTATGGAGAAGAGAATGCAAAAAGTTGCACTAAGTTTGATCGAGTTTCGACCTCCGAAAGCGAGTTTCCGTGATCGCTGTTAACATATTGACACTATCATCTTGGAGCTTAATTATCCGCTGTTACAAAGCTCAAATGGCCGGGCACCCTGAATAAGAAATGTAGAGCATTATGCGGGCTGCAACTTTGCTTTTGGACCCAAAGTCTAATTCGGACCCGAGCTAGCCCAAAACGGCGTTCGACTTTGCCCACGTCACTGCCCGCCACGTGCTCGTTGATTTGTCTCCGTGTCAGCCATGCAGCAGCGCGCGCGCCCCATTGCCGCCGCGCGTCCGACCTCCGCGCCACGCGCCGCCCCGCTCCCTGCGCCTCCAAATGCGAACGCCCGAGCGTCACCACGCATCCCGCACTCGCTCTCGCCCTTCCTGGAGCTCTCCCTCTGCGCATGCACGCCAGAACAGAGCAGCCATGGCCGCGTCCGCCATGGCCGAGCTCGCCGCCGCCGCATCCTCGCCGCTCCAAGCCCCCACGGTCGCAGCCACGTGCACCACCGCCTTCGCCTCGTCGTGCTGCACCTCGCGCGCACGCTCGCCAAGCCATCGGCCACTGGAGCACCGCCGCCGGTAAGCTGCCGCCTCCCGCCATCGTCCAGGCCGCCGGCGTGCGTGGCCAGGCCGCGTCGAGCCACCACGGTGCGAGCCGAGGCCACCGGCGAGTGCGCGAGGGCCTCCCGGTGCTCCGCCGCCGCTCCACCATCGTCGAAGAGCCCCCTACGACCGTCACCGACGAGCCACAGTGCCTCCTCTGCTTCCTAATCCCGTCAGGGACCTCCTACAAAAATTCAACAAAAGTCAGGGTTCTAACTGCGAAGTCAGTGACTCAGATGAATAGTGCCATAAGTACTGATTTGTGATAGTTTTTGCTGATTTTTGAAAATGCCTAGTAAATCACAGAAAATTCGTAAAATAGCAAATAAGGACTTTTTGGAATCCTTGTGAATTTATCTATGCAGTAGATTTATAAAATGTCATGTTTTAGTTTAAAATTTTAGCTGTAAAAATAGATCTATGCTTCTAGGTTTTCAATACTAGTTGTATTTGTCATTTTCATAACTACAGTTGTAGGGCTCCAAATGAAGTGAAATTTTTGTGGCATGCTACTCCTGTGATATTTGTTGTGTGGTAAAAATTTCATGAATTTTAGTTGTAGTATGAGTGAGTTATTGGTTTATCTTGCTCTCACATGAATTCTTGCTTTAGCAACTTGTCTTTTTCATAGAGGTTGCTATACATATCCAAATGGAGTGAAATTTGTATAGTAGACTATTGAGAGGATATGTGAGCCTCTGTAATTTTGGTAGAATTTATTATGCACTTTTGATATGTGTTCATAATTCCACCAAATTATCTAAATAAATTAAGAAAATGCATTAAAAGAAATTATTTAGGAATAGACACTATGTTTTCTGGTGTTCATTAGTCATGTGTGACATGTTGATAAAGTTGGTTTGGTCTAATTATATGTTTGCAACATAAGTTAATAATTATTTCTTGCAAATGAAGTTTCTGGACAGATCTGGAAACTTGACAAAGTTCTTTATGATAATGTGCTTTGTTATGAAACTTGTTTATACAAAAGTTGTAGATAATTTATATATCTAGCTGTTGTTAAAATTTGGTGGCATTTGGCCATGTGGTTTAGGAGTTATAGTTGTTTAAAGTTGGGTTACAGAATTGCTTGCTCTCTGTCTTGTTAGACCAGTTGCTGTGTTTATGTAAATTCGACATGTTAAACTTTGGAATCATGCTATGATAATTATAAATGAAATGTAGAGAATTTCATAAGCTTTCCATAATGTCTTCTTTCAAGTCATTTCGATTTATAAAACTCCAGATATGATTGAATTATGAAGCTATTGTTGCTTGTCCAGAAAAGGGATAAATTCCAATTATAGTTGTTTGCTTGTATATTATTAAGTGTGACTTATGCCTTTGAGGGTAGTTAAGTTCTTACACTTGAGATCTTGTGAAACCTTGGGTGCCATGCCTAATATGCTTGTCATCTTTTATATTAGGTTGGGTGATGTTTATTTAAGCAACATGAAGTGTCTATGCATGTGGAGTGTAATTTGGTATTTGTCTTGTTTACTGAATGTGATGCATTGTCCATTATACTTCCATGTATTCATGCACTTGCATCTTGCATCTCATATAGGTACGCTAGCAGAAACGTGTGAAGTAAATGCCGTTGGAGCCAAACCCGAAGACAGTGTTTGGTGGATCCATCCCGAAGGTAGAAGGACCGGACGAGTGCTAGATTGGAGGATTGCTCGCCAAGTGAATTCATCTGATATACTCTAACTTGAGTCGGATCCCAGGCAAGCCCCGGAGCATTATAAGCCTCCTATCTTTAAAGCAATTAATTCTATATATGTTATAAGTATTGTTGCATTAAGTGATAGGAGTTGGTTGGAAACCCTTGCTGCATTATATCATTCCTTGTCCAGATATATGAATCCCTGAATCCTACATAGACTAGGATCGAGTAGATGCTTAGCCCTGCTTTAAGCGGTAGAAGTCAGGTGATTTCCTGTCACCTGCGAGATGTAGGGATATTCATATATGGCACGGTTGGCTATATTTGCTATCGTGGAATGGAACCATGTGTTAATAAAATGAAATGAGACCGGGCAGGATGACGATAGTGAAGCAACAAGGCATGGAGGTCTTGGGTGTGATTCTATCCCCGTCTGAGTCGTTTAAGGACCGATTCGCTGTACGTCCTTGAGTCATGTTGAACGCAGTCTAACACTTAGTTGGCCGGATAAGTCGTTCCGACCGCGAAGCCGAGTAATGTGATTCAGGCCGGGAATCGAATGGTAGGTTGCTTCTTGGAGGAGAGAAAGGATGTGCTTGGGGACATTGGCGTGAGACCAAGGGGGGGTTAGAGTCCCTATCACCTGGCAGAGTGTCGCCCTTGGGGTCGCGACATTATTCGGACCCGCGATTCCTGAATCATATGAAAAGGTGGCTTGTGCGACCCTGGCAGGGGCCTGCGCGGTGAGTGTTAGAAATACCCCTCCAGCTGGATAGGAATTCGATTCGAATCGCCGTCGCTCCCGGTTAGTGAGCACTTGACTTGAGCAGCGGCAACGTAGATTCCATTAAATTGAACGGATGGTTAATTGGATCACGATGGAAAGGTTGCCTCAATTTATACCTACTATGGTTAATATTGTTTGCTCCTAATAAAGTGAGTGCTCTAGTACAGGTGCTAATATAGATGACAGGTTAATGATAATTTACTTGATGCTTAAGCATTAATGATTGATCATCTATATTAAGCTTTTATGCAAAATGTTGTCAAGCTAGCCCCACTTCATATCAGCCTTGCATGATCCTTGGTGTCACCTTATTTCTGGTTTCTGACGGGTAAGTCTAGCTGAGTACTTTGTCGTACTCAGGGTTTTATTCCCCACTTGTTGCAGGTTATGATGTATCATGGCGACTGCAAGAGTTGGTTGACTCCTGCCTTAGTGGCGGAGTGTGATCATGGGCATGATCCTTCTGAGCTACCTTATCTCTAATGCTTTTGTTGGAAGTCGACCATGGTACTGGCATGTATTTGAAATAAGAATAATGTTAGTTTCAAATTACTTTGCTTCCGCTACTTTTGAACTTAAGTTGTAATAACTATGTTGAACTCCGATGTATATTGAATTACTTGTGAAATGGTTATAACATGTGACTTGTTATGTTGAATCACTACGATCTTGGCTTGTATGTTGGTTGGTTTGAAATCCCTCGTGATTTCATTGGACTACCGGAGTTATATGGGCTCAAGTGCGAGAATTTGATCATTTCGGTGATTGTTTTTGTACTTGTGCTCTTATAATTTGGACGGTTCTGTTACAGCTGGTATCGGAGCAAGATTCAACATTAAACTTGTCATATGTGTATTTAAAACAAAGGTTTTGTTTTATAAAATCAGTTTTATCAACTTATAGCTATATATAGGTTTGTGAAAACTGAATTCTAAATCTAAGTATGCCAGTGGTCAATTTCCTTACGCCCATATAAGGATTATTAGGTGGCCTATATAAGTACTAACTTGGGGGTTTTTCATTTATGCATCTACGCCCAGGCCAAGGTATGTATGTGTGATCACTCTCCCACACTATGCTACCCGGTGTGTAAGATTGGAGGTAGCCTTCATATATGAAATAGCCATATATGTTGCTAGTTTACTTTTATGCAACGTCGCATCTACGCTCAGGTAAGTGTGAGTTGTGAGAGTATGACTGTACAAACTACGGTCTAGGGGAGAGTTAGTTTTGGTTACTGGATTATTTACATGTTACACACATGTTTATATGAAGGTACTTAATTGTGGGTGATCGAATGATTCGGGTAGTTTTGGTGCTACATGTACGTATACAGGGGTATATGTATATGGGAGTGCTTAGAATTTTCTCTTCCTATTTCATTGTGTGCTATATTTGGGGAATGTTGGGCTGCAATGAAACTTTTCTGCAGGTACGCTAACCATGAATGCGCAAGTCGAATGTAGCTGGCGACTAGCTATATATCGAAAGAGTGCGTGTTATGCCACCGACATAGAACGTGATCGCCACCTTAGGTTGGCAATCTTGTGAGGACGAATAGGACGAAGCATGCATCTTCATGATTGTTGCATTATGCATGGCTATACTCTTCCCACCCTTGTTCTATAGTGTGTAACTTGTGATCAATGTGTTACACTATCTTTCTTGAGTAAAGTAAAACAAAAATGCCTTGTTCCATGTTGCTTGAGAAAAGTGTGTGCTTAGTTTTGTTAGAAATAATTGTGGTTACATGCTTGAACCTATAGATGCCCTCTAGTGTAGCCTAGTGGTGAATATGCTGTCATACAAGTTTTTGAAAATGTTTTAGACCTCACTTAAGTAAATTGGATTCTCGTGAATGAATTAAATTGGTGTTGGTCTAGGGTAACAATGTTTAGATCCACTAGGATGATATGTTTGTGTGCTCTCTTGTTAAGTAGAACAAAGGCAAACTTTGTTTTGCTTATTAAACGTTGGCTGCTAGAGCGGTTTCTGTGGTAGTGATGCTTTTATGATCATAATGGTGTTTTCTGTAGTTATAGAGAATACCAAAGTTGTAGCTAACTTACTTATCTAGCTTGTCCTAAAATTTTGTGACCCTAGGTCTTATGTTTTGGTAGTTATAAATTTTAGAAGTTTGTTATCAGAATCTGCTCATGTTCAGAATAGATCTGAATGTTTGCTTTATTTTACCTATGTGCTTATGGAATCATGCATTGGAGATAATAGAATAAGTGTAGTACTTTTTCTAAGCTTTCCAAATTGTCCTATAGCACCAATTGGGGTGGTCTAAATCTCTACTTATGAGCTTGTAAAGTGGAATGACAGAATCTGTCCAAATCTGGGCAGAGATGTCTTCTTTGTCTTGTCTGGCCTTGTTAGATATAGAATCATCTTAATATGATAATAAGAAAGTTATAGACAACTTAATAAGCCTTACATAAAGTTAAGGCTCAGCCTTGTTGGACCCCTAGAGCTCCAGTTATGTAATTTTGAAGTTCTTGTCAGTTTTCTGTCCATATTGGTACAGATCTGAAACTTCAGCATGTTTGACCATGTTAACCTATGATTTAGCTTTTGGTATGAATAACTAATGTGTAGCCATCTTTCTAAGCTTTCTAGAAAGTCTAGGATCACCTTTATGGGATGTCTACAACCTCAGCTATGGTCGAAACAATTAACTACTATGTTGCTGTCCATGTTCTGTGCCCATGCTAAGTTGGCTTTCTTAACTAACGTTTGTTTGGACTAAACTTGTAGTTAGTTCATGCTTGAGATAAATGCTTATTTTGGGTGAGCCTTGTGCTTTGTATTGGTTGCTTAAGCCCATTCGTTTAAATTTTCTCCCATGACTGCTTGATTGTGATGTTGTATGTGTGCTTGTTATCTAGGTAGTGCTCTAGTTGTCACCTCGTTTGTCCTCGGTGAGCATACGAGTGTCGCATAAGCTTTATCCTAGAACAATATTCACGTTACGTAATTATTTGGTTGTTGTCTTTAATTAGGTTCTCTCTCTTAGGAGCCTGAGCCTATAGCCGTGGTGGTTATCCTTTGAATGTTTGTATCCATGCCTTTGCTTAACCGAAAGCCCAAAGTTTTATTCTCCTATATGTTTATCTAAGCCGTGGATGTTTTCTAACCCTTTTTGTGAAGACCCTTATTGACTGACCAACCAAGTTAACTTTTGTCAATGCTAGCCTTTGACCATGGTTCGTACATTGCCAATTGTGGAGACCGTACCCAAATCCATGTTGGACCTTTCGGATTCCTCTCCTAAAGGTTAGCTAGTATGACGCAATGTATCTCTGCTATGGCCTCTAAATCATGTGCTTGCAAATTCGTGCATCTACCTTATCAACTCAATCTATGACTACGTGTCGGTTTTCGCCCTTAAAATTTGCTTAATCCGTCCCCAACCTTCTCAAGATGTTTATCAGTCTTGATCTCATGTTGTTGCTCAACATGATCGAATCTCCGTTAATTAATTATCTATCTGGTACTTCCATCGATGGACGCAAGTCGTACACAGAAGTTAAGCAAGAGTCTCTTGCTCAGTTATCCTGGGCAATTGTGCGATGTTCTCTTGTGCTATATTTTGATCTTCGGATCATTTTTGTGTTGATTCTAAACCTTGTGACTACCTTTGCTTGCTATCCCTCCCTTGTATAATGCTTGTTTTTACCACCCAAATTGTGTCACTTGAAATTTCACCTTGGTGGTGTGATCGGTAATGGTGTTATGAGTAGCAGCTAACGGTGCCGCGACGAAACCTAGGGCCTCCTTGTGACCGGCCGACACATGGTTGTGCTACTGGGCACGCGCTGGTATCGTGGTTTCTAGTCATGATCCATTGCGGAACAACATCAACGTGTTATTCTCATGTGAACTGTTTCTTGGTTATCTCTCCATATTGTATCATAAGATCCATATCTTAGAACGAAAGTAGTGGAGTTTACTTCTGAAGTTGCTAAGAGGATAACCTTTGAAGAACAGGTCACCGACATAAACGTTAATGGACTACAAGAGGTGGTAGACAAGTGACTTTGCTTAATTGTCCAAGTATTGATGAACGACATCTAGTGAGCAAAGTATCTCATCTCTGTTGGATAAAAAGGGCACACAACACTTAATGTTGGACAAATTATCTGTGGGATGAGAATCGATTATCGCATTGTGCATATGACCAGAGCTATCCAAGTCGCAATCTTGGGTGTATAATGACCGTACAATCAAAAGCAATTTGAAAGGTGTCAAACAACAGATTTCCCATCTTAGAGCTGCTATATGACCCTAAAGAGAAAGTCTCATGGTGAAAGGTTGGCCTGACAAAGTTGTTATGCTGCAAGTCAACTCAACTTACAGTACAACTAAGTCACAAAGGAAAATTTTACTCAACCGCTTGGTGGTAGACTACTTCCCGCGGTTTAGTAAATATTACAACTTTTGTTGTCCTTAAGGCCTCGTTACATCTTTCTTTGGGAATTATTTTCCAATGATGACATACTTTGGTACCTTATAAATGTTTTTACCCAAGAGGTTGCATCTGATTCAACTCAGATAACTGTTGTCTTTGGATAAAAGAATCTTTTAGATAGCTGTTGGCAGAAATAGAAAGCCAACAGAGTCAGCTATCACATTCACTAACCTCTCGATAGACTCAGATAATACAGTGTTGTCATCAGAGAAAGAGAACTGCACACATGGAACCTTAAGTAGTTTTCGATTAGTTGGTGCCTAAATAAATGAACATTTACGACCAACATAGACCTTGTCTATTGGTTAGTCAGTATCCTAAAGTCTCAGAGTATATTTGCCGTCTATGGTCTCACACTTTTGGAAGGTTGTGCTCAAGCCATTTTGGTAGAGGACTGCTTTTCAAACTTCGGGAACATAGAGTCATTTTGATGAGTATACTTCTGACGATTTTGGTCTAATGTAAAGTTCATATGGACTATGTTGTGTTCACTACACAGTCAGATACTTGTGAGTGGTTCACTCATGGACCAAATGATCTCCGTACACTGAGAATGTAGTACGTGCTATCTTGGATTCCTCCCAAAGTAACAATGCTTCATGGAAGTCAATGAAGGAAATTCTTCAGACAAATTTTACCATGAAGAGTACGTATCAGAAAGTGCCTTTGATTGAACTGTACACCGATGTTGGAGCTTTATAGCTGAATGCTATAGCAGATGTTGGGAACTAGATAACGTGTCTCTCTTCCTTAAAAGATCTTCCATTCCGAATCTCGGGACGCGATTATTTTAAGGGGGGAGGGCTGTAACACCCCAGGTGTTGATCACCAATTAAGTAGTGAGTTTAAGCTCAAACATGATAAATTAGTTGAGATGACGATGCCAAAGTCAAACCTATGGAAATAAACCCTAATCTAAATTTGGATGCTGCACCCTTCTTTGCATATAGGCTATTTTTAAGATATATGTTTGGGTGGTGTTATGGCAATATCTTCATGTGTCTCACATCACATTCTATCTATATTGATCCCTGGAAAAGTTTCATGAAGTTTGGAATCAAAAAGTCACATGAAATGATAAGTTCCATTCCTATTGGAATTTGCCCCATTAAGTTAATGGGACTATAGAACATCAACCAAACCTTGCAACTTTACCCAAATGACTCTAGATGAACTCTACAACAAAAGTCATGAAGGGTTCATGTTGAGCAAATGTCGAGAAATTGCCCCGATTGGCCTAAAAACCTAGTTTCGGCTTTACCGGGTTGATACTTTGACCAAAGTGGAAGTTTGACTTCTGTACCAGTTATGAGGTTTGACCTTAAACAAAAGTTATAGTTCATCTTGTGTAGAACAAACTTTATTTAATGGTCAAGAGCTAGTTTGGCCTCTAACCTAGTCAATTAGAGATCACAATGTGGAATAAGCTGCTGTTTTGTTTGAAGCTAGAAAATATTCTAAGTCCTAGAATGGGCAGCAATGAGTTGACTTGTTTGGTGATCTTTATCTCCCTAACCATGCTGAACCAGTCCATGGCCCTTTAATAAAATTTGTTGTTTAGTTTGTATGCTACAAACTTTATTAAAGGACCCAAGCCTGATTTCATCCCTAAGATTGTCAAACAGAGGCTTGAAGTTTGAATATTCTACAGTTTTCAGACTTGAAAACATTCTAAGTCTGGAATCCATAGTCATCGATGTTGGCATCCCGCGTTCTCCAAATTTTGCTAAGCAACTTGAGTTAGTCCAAAAATAAAAGTTCAAGATTATGTTATGGAGAAGAGAATGCAAAAAGTTGCACTAAGTTTGATCGAGTTTCGACCTCCGAAAGCGAGTTTCCGTGATCGCTGTTAACATATTGACACTATCATCTTGGAGCTTAATTATCCGCTGTTACAAAGCTCAAATGGCCGGGCACCCTGAATAAGAAATGTAGAGCATTATGCGGGCTGCAACTTTGCTTTTGGACCCAAAGTCTAATTCGGACCCGAGCTAGCCCAAAACGGCGTTCGACTTTGCCCACGTCACTGCCCGCCACGTGCTCGTTGATTTGTCTCCGTGTCAGCCATGCAGCAGCGCGCGCGCCCCATTGCCGCCGCGCGTCTGACCTCCGCGCCACGCGCCGCCCCGCTCCCTGCGCCTCCAAATGCGAACGCCCGAGCGTCACCACGCATCCCGCACTCGCTCTCGCCCTTCCTGGAGCTCTCCCTCTGCGCACGCACGCCAGAACAGAGCAGCCATGGCCGCGTCCGCCATGGCCGAGCTCGCCGCCGCCGCATCCTCGCCGCTCCAAGCCCCCACGGTCGCAGCCACGTGCACCACCGCCTTCGCCTCGTCGTGCTGCACCTCGCGCGCACGCTCGCCAAGCCATCGGCCACTGGAGCACCGCCGCCGGTAAGCTGCCGCCTCCCGCCATCGTCCAGGCCGCCGGCGTGCGTGGCCAGGCCGCGTCGAGCCACCACGGTGCGAGCCGAGGCCACCGGCGAGTGCGCGAGGGCCTCCCGGTGCTCCGCCGCCGCTCCACCATCGTCGAAGAGCCCCCTACGACCGTCACCGACGAGCCACAGTGCCTCCTCTGCTTCCTAATCCCGTCAGGGACCTCCTACAAAAATTCAACAAAAGTCAGGGTTCTAACTGCGAAGTCAGTGACTCAGATGAATAGTGCCATAAGTACTGATTTGTGATAGTTTTTGCTGATTTTTGAAAATGCCTAGTAAATCACAGAAAATTCGTAAAATAGCAAATAAGGACTTTTTGGAATCCTTGTGAATTTATCTATGCAGTAGATTTATAAAATGTCATGTTTTAGTTTAAAATTTTAGCTGTAAAAATAGATCTATGCTTCTAGGTTTTCAATACTAGTTGTATTTGTCATTTTCATAACTACAGTTGTAGGGCTCCAAATGAAGTGAAATTTTTGTGGCATGCTACTCCTGTGATATTTGTTGTGTGGTAAAAATTTCATGAATTTTAGTTGTAGTATGAGTGAGTTATTGGTTTATCTTGCTCTCACATGAATTCTTGCTTTAGCAACTTGTCTTTTTCATAGAGGTTGCTATACATATCCAAATGGAGTGAAATTTGTATAGTAGACTATTGAGAGGATATGTGAGCCTCTGTAATTTTGGTAGAATTTATTATGCACTTTTGATATGTGTTCATAATTCCACCAAATTATCTAAATAAATTAAGAAAATGCATTAAAAGAAATTATTTAGGAATAGACACTATGTTTTCTGGTGTTCATTAGTCATGTGTGACATGTTGATAAAGTTGGTTTGGTCTAATTATATGTTTGCAACATAAGTTAATAATTATTTCTTGCAAATGAAGTTTCTGGACAGATCTGGAAACTTGACAAAGTTCTTTATGATAATGTGCTTTGTTATGAAACTTGTTTATACAAAAGTTGTAGATAATTTATATATCTAGCTGCTGTTAAAATTTGGTGGCATTTGGCCATGTGGTTTAGGAGTTATA
This sequence comes from Saccharum hybrid cultivar R570, assembly GCA_038087645.1. Taxonomy (NCBI): domain Eukaryota; kingdom Viridiplantae; phylum Streptophyta; class Magnoliopsida; order Poales; family Poaceae; genus Saccharum; species Saccharum hybrid cultivar. The sequence goes on from JAQSUU010000703.1 coordinate 11,546,338, forward strand.
GTTGTTTAAAGTTGGGTTACAGAATTGCTTGCTCTCTGTCTTGTTAGACCAGTTGCTGTGTTTATGTAAATTCGACATGTTAAACTTTGGAATCATGCTATGATAATTATAAATGAAATGTAGAGAATTTCATAAGCTTTCCATAATGTCTTCTTTCAAGTCATTTCGATTTATAAAACTCCAGATATGATTGAATTATGAAGCTATTGTTGCTTGTCCAGAAAAGGGATAAATTCCAATTATAGTTGTTTGCTTGTATATTATTAAGTGTGACTTATGCCTTTGAGGGTAGTTAAGTTCTTACACTTGAGATCTTGTGAAACCTTGGGTGCCATGCCTAATATGCTTGTCATCTTTTATATTAGGTTGGGTGATGTTTATTTAAGCAACATGAAGTGTCTATGCATGTGGAGTGTAATTTGGTATTTGTCTTGTTTACTGAATGTGATGCATTGTCCATTATACTTCCATGTATTCATGCACTTGCATCTTGCATCTCATATAGGTACGCTAGCAGAAACGTGTGAAGTAAATGCCGTTGGAGCCAAACCCGAAGACAGTGTTTGGTGGATCCATCCCGAAGGTAGAAGGACCGGACGAGTGCTAGATTGGAGGATTGCTCGCCAAGTGAATTCATCTGATATACTCTAACTTGAGTCGGATCCCAGGCAAGCCCCGGAGCATTATAAGCCTCCTATCTTTAAAGCAATTAATTCTATATATGTTATAAGTATTGTTGCATTAAGTGATAGGAGTTGGTTGGAAACCCTTGCTGCATTATATCATTCCTTGTCCAGATATATGAATCCCTGAATCCTACATAGACTAGGATCGAGTAGATGCTTAGCCCTGCTTTAAGCGGTAGAAGTCAGGTGATTTCCTGTCACCTGCGAGATGTAGGGATATTCATATATGGCACGGTTGGCTATATTTGCTATCGTGGAATGGAACCATGTGTTAATAAAATGAAATGAGACCGGGCGGGATGACGATAGTGAAGCAACAAGGCATGGAGGTCTTGGGTGTGATTCTATCCCCGTCTGAGTCGTTTAAGGACCGATTCGCTGTACGTCCTTGAGTCATGTTGAACGCAGTCTAACACTTAGTTGGCCGGATAAGTCGTTCCGACCGCGAAGCCGAGTAATGTGATTCAGGCCGGGAATCGAATGGTAGGTTACTTCTTGGAGGAGAGAAAGGATGTGCTTGGGGACATTGGCGTGAGACCAAGGGGGGGTTAGAGTCCCTATCACCTGGCAGAGTGTCGCCCTTGGGGTCGCGACATTATTCGGACCCGCGATTCCTGAATCATATGAAAAGGTGGCTTGTGCGACCCTGGCAGGGGCCTGCGCGGTGAGTGTTAGAAATACCCCTCCAGCTGGATAGGAATTCGATTCGAATCGCCGTCGCTCCCGGTTAGTGAGCACTTGACTTGAGCAGCGGCAACGTAGATTCCATTAAATTGAACGGATGGTTAATTGGATCACGATGGAAAGGTTGCCTCAATTTATACCTACTATGGTTAATATTGTTTGCTCCTAATAAAGTGAGTGCTCTAGTACAGGTGCTAATATAGATGACAGGTTAATGATAATTTACTTGATGCTTAAGCATTAATGATTGATCATCTATATTAAGCTTTTATGCAAAATGTTGTCAAGCTAGCCCCACTTCATATCAGCCTTGCATGATCCTTGGTGTCACCTTATTTCTGGTTTCTGACGGGTAAGTCTAGCTGAGTACTTTGTCGTACTCAGGGTTTTATTCCCCACTTGTTGCAGGTTATGATGTATCATGGCAACTGCAAGAGTTGGTTGACTCCTGCCTTAGTGGCGGAGTGTGATCATGGGCATGATCCTTCTGAGCTACCTTATCTCTAATGCTTTTGTTGGAAGTCGACCATGGTACTGGCATGTATTTGAAATAAGAATAATGTTAGTTTCAAATTACTTTGCTTCCGCTACTTTTGAACTTAAGTTGTAATAACTATGTTGAACTCCGATGTATATTGAATTACTTGTGAAATGGTTATAACATGTGACTTGTTATGTTGAATCACTACGATCTTGGCTTGTATGTTGGTTGGTTTGAAATCCCTCGTGATTTCATTGGACTACCGGAGTTATATGGGCTCAAGTGCGAGAATTTGATCATTTCGGTGATTGTTTTTGTACTTGTGCTCTTATAATTTGGACGGTTCTGTTACACAAGGTCCCCGCCGCTAGAGCCCGTGACTCCCGCCGCTGGAGCTCGGAAGGAGAGGGAAAGGGAGGAGGGGCGCCGTGAGGAGGGAGAAGGTCTCGGAGAGAGGAGGGGGCTGCTCGCGGTCCATTTCGTAGTGAGACGAAGGTCACGAGGACGGGCGCCGCCAGGTTTCAGCAGGGTGACTGGGTGAGAAAGTGGACTGGAAGAGAAACCCTGAGTATCTGCTCCCTCTGTTCTAAAATAGAAGTCATTCTCGCTTCCCGAGAAGTCAGCTTTTTCTAACTTTGACCAATTATATATATAAAAATATTAATATTTATAATACATAATTAGTATCATTAGACAGGTCGTTGAATATACTATTATAATAAATTTATTTGGAGACATAAATGCTGTACATATTTTCTACAAATCTAGTCAAAGTTTAAAAAGTTTGACCTGCACGCATCCCATAACGTCATATATTCTGAGACGGAGGGAGTATATTTATACTCGAAACTGCTTTCGGGCACGCTTGGGCCTGTTGGGCCTCGGCCTTTTTGGAGTAGTGTGTCCGTCTCCGAAAATTGATTTATGGAGGCAGGCTTCTTTAGACAACCGTCTTCGAAAATAGAGCATTGACCGCCTCTGTTAATCGATTTTATGAGGCGGGCAAATTTGACCACCTCGGTTAATAAAAAGTGACCGCCTCGGTTAATGAAGGCATTAACCGAGACGGTTTTTAGTGTTGTCCGTCTCCGAAAAGAATTCCAAAACGCCTAGCAAAAGATTTTTTTTATAATAGTATTAAAGGTACAGTTTTCCTACTACTGTCGCTGCCTAGACTCCTACGCCGTTGCCCTCAAGGTACGCGCGCTTCCTACCAATCAAACTTGTGGTACTACAATGCAAACAAGACCTTTGTAGCAGGTCGCACTCGGAGTTCTTTGATGCATAGATGGTTGAATATTTTAGCAGAAGTAAACAAGTTATGTGGATGCTAGCCTGTTCGTTTGGCTGGCTGATCTGGCTGATAAGTACTGTTCACTGAAGTGAGAGAAAAATACTGCTGAATGACTGGCTGATTTCGCTGAACGAACAAGGATTGCAGTGTTGCAGTGGGCATACTATTCAGAATAATGTCATTGTCATGTCAAATTTTCGTCAACTTTATCTTTCGCTAGGCACACTACCACAGGCAAATTTTTTCCATGACAAACAGAACCGTCAGGAAAAGGACCCAGAAAAATGACAGTGGGGACTTTAACATTGGTATAGATTTTCCGGTCCCTATAAATTAGTGTTTGGACATCACTAGTGGTATGCAAGTACAATTTTTTAACTAGCGACTTTTGTTACAAAAGTTTTTATCAAACATATGCTAGCGCACCGTACTTTTATCTAACTATTTCGACTCAAATCTACTATGTCATTTTTAACTATTTATTAAAAAATATTGCAGAGAAAGTAATTGTAGCTAAATTTAAAATAAATAATTGCTGATGTTAAAATGCCACATATCTGTGAAGGAAAAAGTAATTTGGTTTTAGGAAATGTTAGACATGGTTAAGGGCTAGGGCGCAACTAGCTGTATACCACGTACTGTACACCGGTGGCCTGTGGGCCGTCAAGCTGCACGTGTATGATTGCGACGGCCGGCCGGCCGTGACGATCATTCGATTCATCGCATTACATTATACAGTCATATACAGACAAAGTGATCAACGCAGAGCATCTGGCCAAGAATCCAAGATACTAGGCAGAGAGCAGAGCAGCTAGGTGGTAGGACTGTAGGAGTTTTAAGTATACTCCTATGTAGAACGTCCATTACTGACGCATGCTGGTTTGCTGCAGCACACAAGATAGACGACCATGCAAAGACGATGCAAATTAAAGCTAGCTAGTCCTTTCACGACAAGGCGCTGGTGTCCATGCCGACGAGCAAGACGATAGTGTCGCTGGAATCAACTTAGAGCAGTGCTAGCTACAGTGCCTAGTAATTGAGGTCAGAGGAACTACGCGCAACGCGCATGAACTTTGAAGATGCAGAGACCAGGCTTCTCAGATACCAACCAAGATTCATCGACCATAGTCAAGCCGCACACCAGCTGCATTGTTGCTGCAACAGTGGAGCCCAACAAAAAGCATACCACCCATGTAACAAAGGGGTAAGCTGGTGCAGGAGATGAGCTAAGAATCACATACAGTTTATTTACAAGTTACAACAACATTTCTGTAACTACATTTGACACTAGGCAATCTTCTAGAGTACAATCATGCCAGGTTCACTGATGGGACGCCTGCTTTGAGGAATCACATGAATATCCAGAACGAGGTCACCCCATGTTTTTTTTATGAACTCATTCCTAATGATTAAGCTAGCCATGTGCTTGTATGGATTAACCAACTCCATTCTCTAGATCAAGCAAAAATGTAAGGAGTGAGAAGGTGATGCTTCACCCATTCCTCAAACCACACACCATCTACCTTTCTCACAATTACTACGCCCTCAGTGAAGTCAACGATCTGCGGAATTGCTTTGCAAGTTCTTGGAAAAACTTGACATCTGATGGTTTTGTTCTGCTGATTGCAGACTTGAAATGTCTCATTGCAACTTCTTGGGTGTCAAACCTCTCCTGTTGAAAAAAAGAGTATTCTGTCACTTAACTTCTAGCACCACCTAGTGAAAAATGCATATGCTCATGCTACTAGACTGGGAAGAATGAGAAGTATACATCAAGTGCGGCAACTGCAGCTTCCCTGCAGATAAGCTTTATGTCAGCGCCAGTGTAGCCTTCTGTGAGTCTAGCAAGTTCTTTTAGATTCATGTCAGCACGGCATGGCATGCTGCGTGTGTGAATCTGGAAAATATCTGCACGGTCAGCTTCGTTTGATGGTTGCACATCCATCACCCTATCAAAACGACCTAGGGCATATATCACTCTCAAAGTCAGATCAAAGGAGTGTAACAAGCATTGTTTGTGTAACCCCAGAAATAAATTTAAGCACTGATACAAGTACATCAGCTAAATAACAACTGAACCAATAACCTGGCCTCAGAAGAGCAGGATCAATTTTATCAGGACGATTTGTAGCTACAAATACAGTAATACCAACTCTCTGGTCCAAACCTGTTGCCACAATAGTAAATTATGGACCATAAAAGTTTACAGACCAAATAGGAGCATGTAAATAACAAAATAAGTTAGATAGAAGGTCATCAACACATTCCAACTGTGCGTAAGCACAAACATATGGCTAGAACTGAACTACATTGAGTGGAAATATCATAATCAGATGTTTGATGCGTATTTTTTTTCTTGGATAACTTTTGATGCTTGGTTTATGTCCAAGCAACAAAATACATTATTGTTATTTGGCAACCTCTAATCACATGCTTAATTAACACACTTTAGAGTATAGTGAAGAAATAAGCTGATTAGAATAAAACATGAAAGTAAATTATGCATCATAACCAGTGTAGATGTTAGACAGAGAGGTTAGCTTATGGGCCTAGCATCCTGAGTGTTTTCTCCTGAAGGCCTATGGGCCAGGTGCAGCCCAACACTGGTTCTGCTCCCATGACCACAAACAAAGACAGTTTTCCACATACTGAGAGAGGAACAAAGTTTCCTTTAAGCGTCTACCATTAAGCGCATCTACCATTAAGCCACAGTACTGCTGAAGTTTGAAACAATTCATTAACTTTCTCATCTGCTAGTGCTGATCTCGCAGTGGTTGGATCCAAGCACATTGAAGAGCCACTGTTGGAAGCAAAGTGATGGGATTACTTATGCACTGGAGTTGAAGGACCCCTCTTAGGTGTCTCCATAACCATTGCCCTTCTTTCAGGTTGGTAGTCAGACTCTGATTCAATGCCATTAGAAGATCCAACATTAGGTGGAACTAGGCTAAGATACAGATTCTTACATTTCATTACCCGTAAAATATGAATATCATCGCTACGCTTTGGGGCCTGAAGTGTACACAAGGGGCTAATAAACAACAATCGATCTACCAAAGGGTGTCCCAAAACACAAGCAAGATCCCAAGAGAGCTTGATACCATTCTTTGGAACCTAGTAAGATAACCCAGTCAAAAACTTCAACAATTTGTTATGCTTACCACTTAGACATCAGGAGAATTAAAAAATAGAAAGACATACCTCACGCAAGGGGAAAACTGTAGAAACCATAAAGTTTTTCCCAGCTTCGCCATACAGGAGATCATTGTCCAGATCAAGATCAAAGAATCTGTTGCACTCCTCAAATAATTTAACTAGTGGGAAAGCATCCAACTGATCACTGCCTGATGAAATTAGCGAGACCTACGAACAAGGAAACACACCTCAGCTTAGTCATTGAAAAGAAAATATCCATGGAAGTAAACTAGTAAGTTTGTGCTTTGGTGGAACTCTGAAGTTGGTTTCACAATCAGAATAGCATAACCTAAAGTCCAATTCTTATGGTGGCTGATGGTACAAAACTACAAAAGAGAATCAAATGCTGGTACAATCTCAAGAAGAAAGGAGTCCTTCAAGATGACATCTGCCCTGTCTGTGCAGCAGCTCAGAAGACCAATGTGACCTGATCTTGAGCTGCCCTTCACCATTGACATTTGAAGCAGTGCCAGTTCAAGATGGGTGAACTAAGGCTTCTGCCTAGGCCTGAGGACACACGTTGCACTCTGATGCTTTTGTTCAGCTACTTTGCTGGCTTTGCTGGATGATCTGAAGCACAGAAATGAGGTTTTGTTTAATGGGACAGCCTCCGTCTTAGTTCTGCTTGCAAGGAAATAGCTCATATCTGGAAGCACGAATTCCCTGTCGCAGATAGGGGTGTTGAAAACCAAAGTTGAAATCTTCTCCCTTTCCAATAACTTAATTCTCCGAACTATGTACAGCTCTTATGGACCGAGCAATATATTAAGGCGTGGGCAGCGCTCCCCTCCCCCCTGATTGAAAAGAAAAATAAAATGTGCACATTTCGGTTCAGAACATCGACTCTGAATGCATACGCTGATGGGCTTAAGGCACCTTGACTTTCTACCGATTACTCAAAATCAGTCAAATTGGACCTCATAAGACTGGATTGATCATTAGTGCCCTTGTGCGATGATGAATTGAACCTCCCCCGCACAAAAAGAAATAGTACAAATTTGAGTGAGCAACGATTCTAGCTGCAACGAAGCTGGTCCACACTAACAATTTGCAGAAACAAACAGTCCTAAGTCGAAGGAACAAGGCCGAGGCACCAAAAGAGGAGCAGTACGGAGACGAGGCACCCGGGCCGTATTCCGGCGCCGACCATGGAAGCCTCGGAGAGCCAGAGCCTCCCCAAGCGGCGGCCGCGGCTCCCGTCCCTGGGACCACTTCGGCGACGGTGCCAGAAAAGCATCCATCGCTGCCGCGAGGAACGAGCGCCGGGAACTCCGCTGCTGCTGCTGCTGCGGCGGCGGCGGCAATGTATGGGAGGTCGACGCTTCTCTCGCCGTCGATGCTTCCGGAATATCGGGAGGCGCGAGAGGGAGGCGTGCGACGCCGACGGGTGCTTATTCTTGCCCTTGGAAGGAGGCATCGCGGCGGAAACAAAAGATGCGCGCGCTGGCGACGGCGCCGGGGGAGGGGCGCGGGCGACGGCGAGCCTAAACACCAGTGCGGAGTGAGGCGTGAGGAGAGGGAAGCGGCCAGTCGAGAGGACGAAGGGGGTCCAGTTCGTGCCTTGGGCCTTGGGCCAGGAACGGGTCCTTACGCTATCCCCATCTCACCACTCTCTAAACATCTTTAAAGAAATATTCTATTCTAGTTATTCAGAATTCTCACATCTATATCAACTCCTCCCACACTCATACATATTCTATATCATACTCTATCCAACTCCTTGTGGAGCCCACATTTTTTTCCCTTTCCTTTCTTTTTTTCTCTCATCTATTCAGCCATCCAGAGTATACCGTTCCTCTCCGTCGTCTCTATATTTAGCGATGCACTGTAGCCATCTGTGGCATACAGATGTATTTGGCGATCAGCGGTGCAGCACTTTGAACGCTAAAGCTAGAGTTCTATCGGCTTTAGCGATCCCCGGTGTGCGGTTAGCCTTAGATGGGCTCCGATCAGGGCTGACTCGGGAAATTCTTTTTGTTTGTTTTTTATTTTAGGATTTAGGAAAAAGAATCTATTTTATCTTCCTCAACAATCGTGATTATCCCATTTACTACAAAACCAATTTTTCTTAATACCGTTGTTTTGCACTTGGATGGTTTTCATGATCATTTTGCTAATGTGGTGCTACGTCAGAGGGGGTAGACTAGAGATATTTTTAAAGAATATCCAAAATCATAAAATATTTTTTTCAAAAAAGATATCTAATTATTTTTACATGGAAAATAATACAATAAAAAATCCTATAATTTGGATTAACCTTAGAAAATTTTCTTACCTCAAAATATTATGAAACTAGTTTTAGATTTTTCTTAAAAAATTATGCTCTATCTTCTGCTACCTAGCTTGAAATTGTTTAAATCTTTATGGGCACATTTTGGTGCATTTTTGATAGTCAAAGCTCTCATTATCTATTTTGTAGTTAGTGGATGTTATCGTCAAACTATGTAGAAGCGTCAGTGGAGCGTCGTTTGAACTACATATGTGTGGCGGGGTAGGCGTTGGTCCCCTGGTCCCCTTTCCTAGATAAATTTTGAAAGTAGTTATGTTAGCCTCCGTGGCTAGATGCATCCTGCTGCACATGGTCCTAACACTGCTTTACTAGCGCTTCTATATAGTTCGGATGATCAACATCGACTAATTATAATAGATAATGAGAGCTTCTACTAGCAAATAAGCACCAAAATAAGTCTATAATTGTTTACACAATTTGAAGCTAGGCACCATAAGACAGAGCATGATCTTAGAAGAAAAAGATTGAAACTAGTTTCATAATTTCTGAGGTAAAATAATTTTTCTATGTAATTTCTAAGAATAAACCAATTTTTAGGTTTCTTAATTGCATTATCTTTCCATATAAATTATTTAGATAATTTTTTGAAAAATTTGTTTTTATGAACTTTTGGATATATTTTAAAAAAAATTCAAGTCCAGTTTACCTCCGTCAACTGATCCACATGTCAGCGAACCACCAGCGAAACTATCCAAAGTGAAAAAAAACAAACAGATTTAAACTGAAGATGGCTTAAAAATTTGGTTCATATAGTTTATAAAGGAAAATCAGACCATGATAGCTGTAGGAGGTAAATTTTTTTCTTTCTTTTATATCCTTAGGTTCTGATTTTGCAACAGCCTGTTCGGCTGATGGTTTCTGCGGCTGATAAGCTGGATGCTGCTGTTTTATTGTGAGAGAAAAACATTGTAACGCTGGGCTGATGAGTTCAAGCCAACATGGCGTAGCCTTATGCCACCATGTAATTCAGGTATTTATTATTTTAAACCTGGCGCCGGCGTTTTTAAGCTATGATACTGTTTAGCTACATGTTACAGTAAATGTTGCTGATATGTACCGTACTACCGTTGGATGGCTGAAAGCTGCTAAACGAGCAGCCGAACAAATGTCCTGTACCGATTTCTCGTTGTAACTGCTATTCGGTCCCCTTTACTTCCTGCCGCTATGTGAGATTTATAAACTACATTGGATTCACCATATATCATCGTTGCATATGGATCTCCATCATTTTATTATTGGAATTTTTTTATTGATACCATTATAATTTTTGAAGTTTAAAAAAGTACTATTATTTTTCACCTATTCTGAGCCTTACCATTATAATTCTTCCTCCATTTGAAATATTCCACTCTATACGTCCGGAGAAGCCTTAGGCCCAAATAGGCATACACGAGGTCATCGTTATTTCATATATAGACAATGCTACCCTTCCACCTTTACTCTCTTTGGGTGTGTTTTGTTTTCTAGTATACTAGAAAACCAGGTGCGGCATTGCCGCGCCCTCGTTGGAGCAACCAGCCTGTGAGAACAACGAAATGGTTAAAGTTCATCTCCTTTAAGGCTTTAAGTGACTTGGAGATCGGGATACGAGGACATGAGCAATAAAGTTTTTGACATATAGAAGCAACAAAGTAAATATCGTGCTTGCTGATGTAGCAATGTGATATATATTTAACAATTGCAAGAATGACTACTAACAAGTTGAGAGAAAGCATAAACGATCAAATTTAATTGGAGGTTGCACCGACATTGTTTGATCTGTGAACGATGTTTCAGAAATAATCTTGGTGAAAGGGTGTTCACTTAGATCACTTATTATACAGTTAAATGAAGATTGGTGTGGGCGATTGTGGAATAGGATGGACTTGCTCAAGGACGTCACTGAAAACAAGCATGTCCTCCCTACTGGACTTGAAGGGTATAGTCATGCCCTCTCTTATTCAGTCTTCGTCTCTTATTGGCTACGTTAACATCCTTGTCTATATTACCTATTATGATCAATACGATCCTAGTATCATTTATTTGATCTTTCAATTGCCAGCATTGACACACTTCTTGGAGGCGGCCTGCGCCAAGGTCAGCTGACAGAGGTTACTGGACCATCATCTTCTGGTAAAACACAGGTGAGAAGATGAGTTATAAAGCAAATGATGATAAAACAGGCTTCATGTAATTATAGCTAAAAACTGAATATTTTCTCTAGCTAAATTTATAGTTAAGCTTATGAAGTTCGTGCCAACCATCCCTATCAAAGTGTGACATTTCTTTATCACTATCTTTAGTTATCAAACATAAAAGCAGCAAAATTTCTATGGGGAGAACATCAAAGATCGACCAACTAAGAAAAATCTATATTCTAATGTCTTTCTATTACCTCCGTATCAGAGTTTTGAAATTTAATGGTATTCAGGTGGTTGCTATGTAAGCTTCACTGATGCTTAAGGGCAGATTTCAAGAGTGTAGCTCCTAACTTTATGAGAGAAATTCACTGGCGGTCCCTGAAGTTGACGGCGGGTGTCACTTAGGTCCCCGAACTTTGAACAGTGTATTTCTGGGTCCGTGAACTTGGCTTCAGGTGTCATCTAGGTCCCTGAACTTGGCTTGAGGTGTCACTTAGGTCCCCGAACTTTGAACAGTGTATTCTGAGTCCCTGAACTTGGCTTCGGGTGTCATCTGGGTCCCTGAACTTGGCTTCGGGTGTCATCTAGGTCCCAATGCTGACGTGGCGCGGTCCTACAGGTGGGGCCCACATGTCAGTCGGTTATATTTCTATTTCAGGGCACTGTAGCTACAATTTCTAAAATATTCTAAAAATTGTATCTTTTTCGTATGATCTCGGATGAAGATGATTTTTATATGAAAAATATAGCTCTCGACGAGATCTACAACTTTCTAGTTTTGAGTTTTTTTAATTTGAGATCATTAAAATGCTTAAAAAATTAAACAAATTTTCAGCAGTATATTAATCGCGTACAAGCGCTTGTCACATTGAAAAAATTATATCTTTTTTATATGCTGTCAAATGGAGATGATTTCTATATGAAAGTTGTAGCTCTCGATGAGATCTGCGACTTTCTAGTTTTGAGTTTTTTTTAATTTGAGGTAGCTAAAATGCTCAAAAAAATTTGTTTAAAATTTGTTCAAAAAAATTTGAGGTAGCTAAAATTTGAGGTAGCTAAAATGATTTCTAGTGTTGAAAATTTGTTTAATTTTTTTTGAGTATTTTAGCAACCTCAAATTAAAAAACTCAAAACTAGAAAGTCGCAGACCTCATCGAGAGCTACAACTTTCATATAGAAATCATCTCCATTTGACAGCATATAAAAAAAATATAATTTTTCCAATGCGACAAGCGCTTGTACGCGATTAATATACTGCTGAAAATTTGTTTAATTTTTTTAAGCATTTTAAATTAAACAAATTTTCAGCAGTATATTAATCGCGTACAAGCGCTTGTCGCATTGGAAAAATTATATTTTTTTATATGCTATCAAATGGAGATAATTTCTATATGAAAGTTGTAGCTCTCGATGAGATCTGCGACTTTCTAGTTTTGAGTTTTTTAATTTGAGGTTGCTAAAATGCTCAAAAAAAATTAAACAAATTTTCAACACTAGAAATCATTTTAGGTACCTCAAATTTTAGCTACCTCAAATTTTTTTGAACAAATTTTAAACAAATTTTTTTGAGTATTTTAGCTACCTCAAATTAAAAAACTTAAAACTAGAAAGTCGCAGATCTCATCGAGAGCTACAACTTTCATATAGAAATCATCTCCATTTGACAACATATAAAAAAGATATAATTTTTTCAATGCGACAAGCGCTTGTACGCGATTAATATACTGCTGAAAATTTGTTTAATTTTTTTAAGCATTTTAGTGATCTCAAATTAAAAAAATCAAAACTAGAAAGTTGTAGATCTCGTCGAGAGCTACATTTTTCATATAAAAATCATCTTCATCCGAGATCATATGAAAAAGATACAATTTTTGGAATATTTTAGAAATTGTAGCTACAGTACCCCGAAATAGAAATATAACCGACTGACATGTGGGCCCCACATGTAGGACCGCGCCACATCAGCATTGGGACCTAGATGATACCCGAAGCCAAGTCCAGGGACCCAGATGACACCCAAAGCCAAGTTCAGGGACCCAGAATACACTGTTCAAAGTTCGGGGACCAAAGTGACACCTCAAGCCAAGTTCAGGGACCTAGATGACACCTGAAGCCAAGTTCAGGGACCCAGAAATACATTGTTTAAAGTTCGAGGACCTAAGTGACACCCGCCACCAACTTCAGGGACCGCCGGTGAATTTCTCTCTAACTTTATTTAATAATTTCAGAAAGAACAACACTTACATATATCTTTAGTGCAAGGAAAATAAAGTGTTAAGGTGTAAATGATACCATGCCTTGAGAAGAAGAGAGTACAATAATTTTCTGAAAGAGCAACACTTATTCTGTTCTTTTCTTATTGTCTTCCCTTGCTGTATTTTTTTGATATCTTAATTATCTTATTATTTTAGAATCTGGTTGGATATTTCTATGTTTCAAGAGCAAAAGATACATTATGTATACAAAGTATAACCACATTTAATTGTTCCTTTTCATTTCAAGTACCTGGTTTAACATGTTAAGCGATAATAAAATTTGAATATGTTCACTACAGATAAAAAAGGACACATTAGGCATACATAGTATTAGCAAGTTCAACTGGTCCTTTGAATTTCATAAGAGTTTGTGTGTATGTGTTGAAATTTTCAGTAGGACACAGGAAGGGAGTAATAACCCCCTACTATAACAGAAAGCTGCATCGGTACCAATGTCCAATGAAAAACTACAAAACAAAGGCTCTGTTCATCCGGCTTATAATCCGTCTTTTTCAGCCGGAACAATATTTTTCTCTCACAACAAATCAGCCAACAATGTTTTTCAGCCGGCTTATCAGCACAGCCGAACGGGGCCAAAATGAGCATGAAAAATGGTAATTGCTCCTGAACCATAGAGTTCTTGTTTTGCAAATTCATCAATAGTCAAAATAATTTCTTAGCACTCAAGATTCCATACATTTAAAGACCATTTGATCTCTGCAACCTGGAACTCTAGAGCCTTTTATAATTAATTGAACCTGCTTAACAAAATCACATGTTCCATATTTTAAGGATAATTATTCTATTTGGATGTTTGACATATCGGAAAATTCAAAAAGTTATCAATGGATGTTTCATTAACCATTGAAGCTTCCAACTAACATGTTAAGCGATAATAAAATTTGAATATGTTCACTACAGATAAAAAAGGACACATTAGGTATACATAGTATTAGCAAGTTCAACTGGTCCTTTGAATTTCATAAGAGTTTGTGTGTATGTGTTGAAATTTTTCAGTAGGACACAGGAAGGGAGTAATAACCCCCTACTATAACAGAAAGCTGCATCGGTACCAATGTCCAATGAAAAACTACAAAACAAAGGCTCTGCTCATCCGGCTTATAATCCGTCTTTTTCAGCTTGTTTTTTCAGCCGGAACAATATTTTTCTCTCACAACAAATCAGCCAACAGTGTTTTTCAGCCGGCTTATCAGCACAGCCGAACGGGGCCAAAATGAGCATGAAAAATGGTAATTGCTCCCGAACCATAGAGTTCTTGTTTTGCAAATTCATCAATTGTCAAAATAATTTCTTAGCACTCAAGATTCCATACATTTAAAGACCATTTGATCTCTGCAACCTGGAACTCTAGAGCCTTTTATAATTAATTGAACCTGCTTAACAAAATCACATGTTTCATATTTTAAGGATAATTATTCTATTTGGATGTTTGACATATCGGAAAATTCAAAAAGTTATCAATGGATGTTTCATTAACCATTGAAGCTTCCAACTAATTCGTCCCACTGTATACAAAAGGTGAAATGAGATTTGTTCTATTGAGTAAGGTAGTATTCAGAGAGAAGAATAGGAGACATATACCTTTATGCTAGCAGCATGTCCTTGCTGGGTCTACCTTCTTACTATGACGCAAGGTACAGATCAAAGGAGAATGGCCAAACATTAGTTGAAATTATTTTTTGTATAACAAGCAATGAGGGCTTTGGCTTGGCAAGCAGCGCTGTGTCTTTCTGAATCAAGCAGCAAAGAGGTCCACCTTGGTCATTATTAATCAGTAATTTCTCGTCTGAAGCAGAAACCGGTGGACCTTATGTGTCACCAAAATGGTGCTGAGCAATCTCCTGAGGTGAACTTCTATGAGATGAAGTTATCCAGGTGGTTCACCAGATCATTAGTCGACATCGGCAGTCTAAGCCCTTCAATTAACTCCATCAGTGGGAGATATTGAATTCTGGAGTGGTACGATTCACAATCCGGCTCCTACAAAAATGACTGGAATTAGAAAGATTAATCGAAAAATATTAAATGTTTGATTCATCGACAGTAGAGGATTAGCAAGTAAGCATGTTCGAGGCGAAGCGGCATTTTGTCGAGCAGATAGCGCACATCCAGGAGTAGAAGCGAGGGACCCCACAGAGAGGGCTATGGGGGATTAAAGGGCGGGTCAACAGGTGTGATGCTTACCAGCGGAAGGAGGTGGCTGCGCATCCGTTGGTTCCTACCCTGATTGTCCAGTGATCACCGGAGGAGGAGCCTAGACTCGACGACGGAGATCGCGTGTTCGTGCTACTGCTGTTGTGCTTGATGGAGCGTTGCTACTACTAGTGCTGCCCGGGGGAAGGGAGGAATGGAGCTTCCTGGTCGCCTCGTCGCTTGGCCGCAGTGGCATTCGTCGTGGGGAATGCCTGTGCCGGTGGCCTGCCGCCACCGCAGCACCCGCGCTGCCGCCCTCTACCCAAGCCGACAGGTCGACGCGCCATGATTCCGTGAGCTCGAGAGATTTTAGGTCGGTGTCTTGGCTTTGATGGACGAGGGACTCGACGCAGTTGAACTGGTGGCAGCGTCCGTGCGGCTGGACGCATTCGCGTCTCCTCGCCGATCGCCGCGACCTTGCTTCCGCCCGCTCTCCGTCCGAGGGAGCACGATGGGCCAACGGGCTGAGAAGATTCGCGAGCCGTCGGATGGGCGCATAAGCGGGTAGAGACCAATGTTTTAAATAGCGGGCTAAGACGTTTAGCGGTATATATCTAAAATAGCTAATAGCGGAGCTATATGGGGCTATAGCGGAATATAGCGGCTAAATTATACATGAATTCAAATAGCGACACTCTACCTCAAAAGGCTATAGCGGGCTATAGCGGCAGCTATAGCGGGGGATTTAAAACTATGGTAGAGACCCAAACCGCTCCACCATCGGACGGACCATATTGCTTGTCTGCCTTTATCGGACGGCTAATGGGCTAACGGGCGACGTGGTCCGATCCGCTGCCCGTCTTTTAGAAGCAGAATTCCTATAGAGAGAATGAGATTTGTAACCTAGTTAGCCTTAGGCTGCTCCCACTAAGTCAACGAGGGACGGGCTGCGGCCCCTCCTGCTTGTACGCTGACACATTCTGAAGCACTACTGCGCTAGTATATTGAAGAACCAAGAACCACTGCAAGCTTACAAGCTACGTGAAGCAAGGTAAAATGTAGCAGTACTAATACGTGTAGAAGCTTAAATGCAGCAGCAGTAATACGTGTACTCCTACTCGCTAAGCAGCCGCAACCGATGGGATGAGTTTGTGTTTGTCACTCGTCAGGCCTCTGTAGCTCAATCCGCTTTACATGCAGCAGTCAAGTTACTATAGCACACCCAAATAATGGCGTCCCTTCATTTTATACCATGCTTCGCCACTAAAGTCAACACCTAGTTATTTGGTTGTTTGCACTATCTAAATCTGGCTAACAATTGGTGTGTTTGGTTGTCTGGTTTGGTTTGCATAGAATCACCTCTTCTTCCATTTGGTAAGTTTACCTTCATTGACGATTTATGTCAAACATGTGGTGGACACCTCTTGAATGGGTGCATGACGAGCATGGCGAGCAGCTCAATGAGCACGGCCAGCACCTCAGCAAGCACAGCGAGTAGCTCAACGAGCACGACCAGCACCATAGCGAGCACCCAACAAACACGGCGAGCAGCCCAACGAGCACAGTGAGCAGCCCGGCGAGGACATCCCTCCGTCATGTCCAACCTCCGGCAACTGATGCATCTAGGAAGGAGAAGTCGCTATTCCTGCCGGCGGACCCAACCTTCTCCTTCGGGCTTCGGCGAACCCAATCTCCAGGGACGCACACCCGTGGCGTGGCTCCGCGACGGCGTGCCAGGGGACCCCTGGGTCACGGGGCATGGGGACCTCTCCCGCTGCTTCCTCAGGGGCAGCAGCTCCGGCGAAGCGTTGCGGGTGATGCACTGCGGCGCTGCGGTGCGAAATAGGGTGTGGTGCAGTGATACGAACTCCACCAAGGTTGGCTAGGGCCTGGTGAAACGTCTAAAATGGCTAGAGGTGGGTGAATAACCTATTTAAAAATTCTACAAACTCACTAAACAAACTTGATTAGTAAAATAAATGGCTAGTTGCAAGTTTGCCTAACTCTAACTAATTTGGCAAGCCACCTATATAATTCTAGCAAATGTCTATGATCTCTATGTGTCACACGACACTATTTCACTACTCTTACACTAGTGAACAACCTAGAAAGCTAATTCCACTAGCTAAGTTACTCTACTTGCTACACTACTACAAGCTCCAAATAAGATATGAACTATGAACTAAGAGCTAGAGAGAGATTGATCCTTTATGTAATAGAACCGACAAAATTATAAAAGCGCAAGACCATTTCCCATGGTCCTAGTTGTCGCCCATAGCAGGGTAGAGACAGTTGATGCAATAATCGTAGTACATCTAACCATCTGCAACAACAAGGGAATAAAGCCCTGAGTACGAGAAGGTACTCAGCTAGACTTACCCGTCATAAACTAAAATAATTTGACAC
This sequence comes from Saccharum hybrid cultivar R570, assembly GCA_038087645.1. NCBI lineage: Eukaryota > Viridiplantae > Streptophyta > Magnoliopsida > Poales > Poaceae > Saccharum > Saccharum hybrid cultivar. The sequence continues at coordinate 11,563,903 of JAQSUU010000703.1, forward strand.
CAAGGAGTATGCAAGGCTTTCAATATAGTGGACTGGCTTGACTCATTTGTGAAAAGTATAAGCAGACTAATAGTATCATGTTAAGTATTTAGCCACATTTTAATAATCATTAACCTGTCGACTAAATTAGCACCTGTACTAAAGCAATCACTTGATTAAGACAATCAATAGTAACCAAGCATCTTTTAGCCTTTCACATCCTTCTCATAACCATCACTGTTCCATAGTCATTACTATAATGTCGTGGCTCAAGTTAAGTGCTCACTAACCGGGAGCGACGGCGATTCGAATCGAATTTCTACCCAGTTGGAGGGGTATTCCTCACACAAACCCCGCATTCCTTGCCAGGGTTGCATTAGATCACCGGTGACACTTTTCAGGTAGCCACGAGACAAATAGGGACCACAGTATCCGGGTGCCGCCTGACTACCAAGAATTAGACCGTATCTGTCCTTGGGCTCACTCTTTGTGCACACGTCGTTCCCTCTACAGCACCAATATGCACATCCTGTGGGTCGATCTCGGCCTGAAAAGTGCACTAGCTTCACAGTCGGAACGACTTATCCGGCCAAATAAATGTGAGGCATGCGTTCAACATGACAAGAGGGACGCCAACGATCGATCGGTCCTTAATCGACACGGACGAAAATTACCAGCACACAAGACCCATGCCCTGCTGCCCAAACATTTCGCCCGGTCTCCAATTTCTCATCAACCCTTAGTTATTCTCAATGTATCAGTTGCTAAAAGTAATTAGTGAACCACCTAGGGTTGTCAGTGACAGGAAATCACCAACTCTACCGATCTAAGCAAGGCTAAGCATTTAACTCGTCCCTAAACTTAACAGGGTAACAAGGATATCATAGATATCAAGTAAACAAGGAATATAAGTATAAATGTAGCAAGCAACTCCTATAACTCAATACATCAAACATAAAAAGGACGCAATAATAATAGTTGCAAACCGTAGGGTTAGAAATGCTCCAGGGCTTGCCTCTCTTGAACGAGCTAGGTTGATGATCGGGACACTCCTGTAGCTCTTCCTCATTCGGCACCTCCTGTGCGGGAACCTCGGGCTCGATCATGACCTGCTCTTCGGGGGCTGCTACTGGAAGCTCCTCCTGCAATCCTGTATGATGCATGTGCATATGTTACTATAGGAGTGATGCCTCCGAATGAGATGATGAATGATGATCCTGAATGCTTGGTACGACAAGTGCTTTGTGTTCTCGTTCTACTGAATACGTACATATTTCTATTTATCGAGTAGGTGCATATCTCTTCTCCGGGAAAATACACACACATACACTAATAGACCATCATGCACATACATGTACTAAGTTACTTAGCACTCTCTAAAGTAACCATACTAACTACACCAGCAAGCTAATCATACTTCAAAGATACACCAAAGATAATTATTTAGCTTAATGTACTTAATTAACCTTTTTAATTTATTTCATTAAACAATGGCTACAATAGGAACCTACATTTATAGAGCTCCTAAAATCCCAAGAAACTTACAGTAGCTTCCTAGTGTCTACCAAAGACAACCATAAAATTTGCATGCCCTTTGAGTAAGTATTCTGTCCTACACAAAAATAACAAGTAGCATGGCAAAATGGTGCATGAAAATACTTTGTACTATGAAAAGTGTTAAGCAATAGATTTACTATTTTTCCTAGTTTCTTCTGAGCACAAAAGCAGTCCACAAAAATTCCAAACATTTTTCACTTTATAGTTTATTTACTAAAAATGGCACAAAATTAGGCATTTAATCAAATAAATTGCCAACCCTAACCTTTTACATAGAACCTACACATAATATATTTTTCACAGCATGTATATGACATAAGTCAACTAACGAAATTGGAATCATATTTTTCTAAGCTTTCTAGAATTAGTTATGCATTTTTCCATTTCTCTGCATTTTAAGGATTTAAATAAAGCTCAATATACAAAGTTCACAAAAATTACATGCAATATTTTTAAAGCATAGATCTTGTCAAAAGAAACCTAGCAAAACTTGTTTCACTAAATTTGGCCAAGTATTTCTCAAGTTATGAATTTTTGAAGCATTTTAGCATTTTCTGGAAATCATTTAAACAAAATCTCATTTAAAACAGAGCCTTAAATTACTACGCGCACTCGGATCTTTTTACCCACAACCCTACTAAGCCACTGCAGCTGGGCCCCATGGGTCAACCCGACCCCACACGTCGATCACCCAGAGCAGGGGAAGGCCTTGACCGGTCGGGATCTCGCCGACGGTGAGGTCATCGACGGTGAGTTCTTGACCCCGTGATCTACTCATCACAGTGAACCTGATGCTCTATTCATCACCGTCAGGCCGTTCACGGCCACGACAGGGCTCGAGAATGCACGTATGCGCTCCGCGGTGCCAAGGCGAAGGCCGTGCTCGAGAAAGGGAGGGGGAGGAGCATCGGAGTGGCTGAGCCATTGAGCCGTGAGCTCGCTGGAGCTCCGGCCATGGTGCAGGGAGAAGGAGATGGCCACCGTGGCCTCTCACCTTGCTGAGGTTGGATGCGAGTGTGCGCACAAGAAGGAGCACGTCGAGGCGGGGCGTTGGGCGGGAGGAATCGGACTACGGCGAGGTGGTGGTGGTGCTCGGCTCCGGCGGAACAGCGGCGGCGTGCGGTGGCAAGCTCAAGCGCTGTTGCTGCTTCTGTGAGTGGGCAAGCGAGAGGGGATAGGATGGAGTGAGGCACATTTGGACAGGGTGTGCTTGGACGCAACCTTTGAGGACGTCGCAGCCGGTCGGTGCGCCACCGCCCATGGTGGCCGGTGGTCGGCGGCCACGCGGCGACCAGGTCCTATCGCGATAGGGTGCGGCGCGCGCATGCGTGTGGGCATGGCACGGCACGGCACAGGCGTGGGCGGGGTAACGGGCCGGCTTTGGCTGGCGGGCTGAAAGGGAGGACGCAGCCCAGTAAAAAAATAAAATGGCTTTTCTTTTTATTTCCAAATGACAGTGCCTTAAAATTCAAATTTGAGCATTTTCAAATCAGTTTCTAACTTTGACCCCAAAATAAAAGTTGTTTAGAAAAATATGCTCTACAACTTTGTCAAAAGAAGCTAGGTCTAATTCTCATTAGATTTTGAACTAGGTATTTAAAATCAATTAAAACTCTAATCTTATTATTTGAACATTTATTTTAAATTCAAATTTCACTTAAGTTTGAATAGCAACTTTGGTTCTATTGGCATTTCAAACATGGTAGGGTATTTTTAGTGACCAAACATGGCAAGCATCTTCTCTATTTAAGTCACCACTCAAGCATAAGAAATTTAAAACAAGAAATTTAAATACTTCACATGTGATGATGACTTAGTAATGCATATGAATGCTTATGCTCATGTGATGAAGTGTTAATGCAATGTCTTAATGCAAGCTTAACACCTAGGGTGTTATAGCCTTCTCCCCTTATAAAAATCTCGTCCCGAGATTTTTGAGTTACTAACCATTGTTCGTAAAAGTCTTTATAGGCTTCACGTAGGTAGGTAGCCATCTCCCAAGTGGTATCTCTCTCATCGTGATAACTCCACAACACCTTGTAAGTTCTCACTACACGGTTATGAGTCACTCTATCTTTGCTATCCACTATTCGCACAGGTCGCTCTTCATATGTCAAGTCTGATCCAAGCTTAAGACCTCGTGGCTCAATTCTTTCTTTAGGCACACGCAAACACTTCTTTTAACTGTGATACATGGAACACTGGAAAGATTGGCGGGCTGAAAGGGAGGACACGGCCCAGTAAAAAAATAAAATGGCTTTTCTTTTTATTTCCAAATGACAGCGCCTTAAATTCAAATTTGAGCATTTTCAAATCAATTTCTAACTTTGACCCCAAAATGAAAGTTGTTCAGAAAAATATGCTCTACAACTTTGTCAAAAGAAGCTAGGTCTAATTCTCATTAGATTTTGAACTAGGTATTTAAAGTCAATTAAAACCCTAATCTCATTATTTGAACATTTATTTTAAATTCAAATTTCACTTAAGTTTGAATAGCAACTTTGGTTCTATTGGCATTTCAAACATGGTAGGGTATTTTTAGTGACCAAACATGGCAAGCATCTTCTCTATTTAAGTCACCACTCAAGCATAAGAAATTTAAAACAAGAAATTTAAATACTTCACATGTGATGATGACTTAGTAATGCATATGAATGCTTATGCTCATGTGATGAAGTGTTAATGCAATGTCTTAATGCAAGCTTAACACCTAGGGTGTTACAACCTTCTCCCCTTATAAAAATCTCATCCCGAGATTTTTGAGTTACTAACCATTGTTCGTAAAAAGTCTTTGTAGGCTTCACGTAGGTAGGTAGCCATCTCCCAAGTGGTATCTCTCTCATTGTGATGACTCCACAACACCTTGTAAGTTCTCACTACACGGTTATGAGTCACTCTATCTTTGCTATCCACTATTTGCACAAGTCGCTCTTCATATGTCAAGTCTGATCCAAGTTTAAGACCTCATGGCTCGATTCTTTCTTTAGGCACACGCAAACACTTTTTTAACTGTGATACATGGAACACTGGAAAGATTGTACTCATTTCAGTAGGTAACTGCAATTTGTAAGCTACTTCACCCTTCTTTTCTAGAATCCGATATGGTCCAACGTATCTCTGCGTGAGCTTTCTTTTTAGTCTAAACCTTTATGCATTCTTCATTGGAGAAACTTTTAGATAGACATAGTCACCTACTTCAAAAGCTAGTGGTTTTCTTCTCTTATCAGCATAACTTTTCTGCCTAGACTGTGTAGCTCTCATGTGTTACTGAATAGTTTAGCCTCGCTCTTCAGCTTCATTAACAAAGTCAATATCATAATACCTTCTTTCTCCAGGTTCGACCTAATTCAACGGTGTTCTACACTTATGACCATATAAAGCTTCAAATGGAGCCATCTTGATGCTCTCTTGGTAACTGTTATTATGGGAAAACTCAGCTAAAGGTAGCCATGATTCCCATGATCCTTTTGATGATATCACACAAGCTCTCAGCATATCTTCTAAAACTTGGTTAAGTCTTTCTGTTTGACCTGAAGTCTGAGGATGATAAGTAGTACTATGAATTAAACTACTACCTAGGCATTGGTGTAGCCTTTCCTAGAAATGAGCTGTAAATTGTGGCCCTCTATCTGACACAATTGTTTTCGGCACCCCATGCAGATGGTCTATCTCTACAAAATAACGATCAGCATATTGAGGTGGTCTATAGTTGGTCTTGATTGGTAAAAAGTGAGCAGACTTAGTCAAACGGTCAACAATCACCCAGATTGAATCATGTCCCCTTTCGATGGTAGGGAGTCCGTGATAAAGTCCATACTTATGTCATCCCACTTCCAATCTAGCACTGATAACGACTGTAGAAAACTGGCAGGTTTCATGTGAATGGCCTTAACTCTACAACACATGTCACATCTTGCAACATAAGCTACGATTTTCTTCTTCATTTTGGTCCACCAAAAATGTGGTCTCAAATCATGATACATCTTGTTACTTCCAGGATAGATAGATAGCTTGGAAAGGTGAGCTTCATCCATCAATTGATTCTTGAGCTCTCGATCTTTGGGTACTACAAGACGATTGTCGAACCATAGAACTCCTTGTTCATCTAACCTAAAGTTCTTAACGGACTCTTGTTTCATTTTCTCCTTGATATGAAATATACCCTTATCCTTTTACTGACCCTCTATAATCTTACTTTCTAAAGTACAACTAATCTGGATGTTGAGTAACACTTCAGAATGCATCAAGTTGAATCCATTTTCAAACAATGGTTGCAAGATCTGGCAATGTGATTTACGACTCAAAGCATCGGCCACTACATTAGCTTTACCCGGGTGATAAAGCACATTCAAATTATAGTCTTTGATCAACTCTAGCCATCTTCTTTGTCGCATATTCAATTTAGACTGGGTGAAGATGTACTTGAGACTTTTGTGATCTGTATACATATTGCACATATTTCTGAGTAAATAGTTCCTCCAAATCTTTAGAGCATGTATGACTGTAGCTAACTCTAAATCATGAGTTGAGTAATTTACTTCGTGCTTTCTAAGCTGTCATGAGGCATAAGCAATGACCCTTCCTTCTTGCATAAGAACACAACGTAGACATTATTTAGATGTGTCGCAAAACACATCAAACAGTTTCTTGATGTCTAGTTGCGCAAGAACGGGAGCAGTGGTTGGCAACTTCCGCAAGGTTCGGAATGCTGCTTCACACTCTTCCATCCAAATGAACTTTTGATCTTTCTATAATAAACTGGTCATTGACTTCGCAATCTTTGAGAAGTCTGGTATGAAACAGCGATAATAGCCGGCCAAATCAAGAAAACTCTGAACTTCGTGAACTGTAGTCAGTGCCTTCCAATCCAAGACCTCTTGCACTTTACTAGGGTCCACAAAAATTCCATCTTCTGACAAAATATGACCAAGAAAAGGAATTTTCTTCAGCCAAAACTTGCACTTACTAAACTTAGCATAAAGCTTATGATCTCTAAGTCTAGTGAGCACTATCCTCAAGTGTTTTACAAGATCTTCTTCATTCTCAGAGTACACTAAGATGTCATCAATGAACACAATCATAAACTTATCCAATTTTGGCATAAAAACTAAATTCATAAGATACATAAAGTATGCAGGAGCATTTGTCAAGCCAAACAACATGACAAGATACTCGTACAACCCGTATCTTGTGAAAAATGCAGTCTTCGGTATTGAAGGGTCGAGATGGCGGACTAGAGGGGGGGTGAATAGTCCTTTCTAAAATTTATCGTGTCGGCAAACCGAAACAAATGCGGAATTAAAACTATCGGTCTAGCCAAGACTACACCCCTCTATCTAAGTTCACAAGCACCTCACAAAGATCCTAATTATATAACTAAGGTGCTTTCCTTAGCAAGAGCTCTCCTAAACAATTCTAGAGCAAGGTCACATAAACCTATGCACTAGTATTTTAGCAAAGCCGGGGAGCTCCTACACAATTCTAGTAAGCAAAAGCACGAAGCCACCTATGCTCACTAGCAATGCTCAATAGCAAGGCAACTAATGCCAAACTAGAGAGCGCAAATTACTTAGCTACACAAACTAAGCAATATGACTAACAAGGTTACACAAACCAAATTAGCCACGCAACGGGAGCTACTTCTATGCTACACAAGCAAGAAGGTAACTAGCTAACTATACAAGCAAACTAGTTACAAGAGCAACTACACAAGCACAAGTATATGAATGTAAATACAAGCTTGTGAATCGAAAGCAAACCACCGAGAAGAAGTACACAATGTTGACATGGCGGTTTTTCACCGAGGTTCACTTGGTTGCCACCAAGCTAGTCCCTATTGTGGCGATACACCCACTTGATGGATCACGAGCTAATTGACTATCAAGAGTCAAACCCTCAGCGGGTGCCGCACATCCACTCTCAAGATGGGGATCCTCCAAGCCACGAGCTTTACTAGAGTTGCTCTTCGCGATCCCCGCAGGGTGAGCACAATCTCCCTCACAAATCCTCCTCCGGAGCCATGCACAATCTCCATGCGTGCTTCAACGGAGTCGCAAGCCACCAAGCCGTCTAGGAGGTAGCAACCTCCAAGAGTAACAAGCACCACCGGCTTCCAACACGATCACCTAGTGCCACTCGATGCAATCCTCTCGATGCAACACACTAGAATCGCTCTCTCACTCGATCCGATGAACACTATCAAGCATGAGTGAGTTAGGGGGCTTCCAAGCACTACCACATAAGCCACCAAGGCCAAAGTGTGCTCAGCTACCGGCCACGGCCGGCCAAGGCATCTATTTATAACCCCACGATCAAATAGAGTCGTTACCCCTTCACTGGGTCCTTTTCGGGATGACCGGACGCGGTGGTCAAAACTGACCGGATGCGTTGGTCAGTAGCGTGCTCCAACGGCTAGTTTTTGCGTGTACAAACTTGTTTTGACCGGACGCGGTGGTCACTAACGGGACCGGACGCGGTGGTCGCAGCGAAACAGCGAACAGAGAGGTTCCAGCAAGCTCCTGAAGTGACCCTGACCGGACTCGCTGCAGCGTCCGGTCATTTTTCCCACGAAAAACACTAACCGGACGCGGTGGTCGCAGCTGACCGGACGCGGTGGTCGAAACTGACCGGACGCGGTGGTCACGAGTCCGGTCACAGACCACCCTTCGGTAAAACGGCGATATCTCTTAGCTCCGAACTCCGATTTCGATGATCTTGGACATTTTGGAAAGCTTACTCAGAGGGCTACACAACCCACTAAAGCACTTGATCCAATTCACAATGGATCAAAGCAGTATTCCACTCTAAGAGCCATCCTAGTGTCTGAAGAACACCGAAAAACATTTCTCTCTTCTCTAAGTTGATCAACACCAACTCCAACACCTTCTCCTTTGCAAATGTGCCAACACCACCATGTGTACACCACCATGTGCATATGTGTTAGCTTTTCACAAATATTTTCAAAGGGTTAGGCACTCAACTTGCCTCGCCACTCGATCCTAACACGTATGCAAAGTTAGATCGCTTAAGTGGCACTAGATGACCGATATGCAAACAAGTTTGCCCCTCTTGATAGTACGGCCATCTATCCTAAACCCGGTCATCAACTTCTCTACACACCTATGACCGGTGAAATGGAAATGCCCTAGGTTATACCTTTGCCTTGCGCATTCCACTCCATCTCCTCCGACGTTGATGCAACACATGCACCAACCATATCACAAATGATATGATTCACTTCATATCATCATGCGACCTTGGTCCATCGATCTTGACCTCACTTGCTCTTCACTGTTGCGTCGGTCCATCGGCGCCAAGTCTTGCTCAAGCTTCACCACCTCGCGGTCCATTGCTCCAAAGCCTCCGACTTGCCCTTTACACTTGCAACCGATCCATCAAGCCAAGTCTCATCTTGATCTTCGCCACCTTGGTCACATGACTCCATGTCATGTCTCATATGTAATGAGCTCCTTCATGACACAATCATCTATGGACTAATTCCCTGTGTATCTCACATAAACACAATTAGTCCACCTAAGGTTGTCACTCAATTACCAAAACCAAACAAGGACCTTTCAATCTCCCCCTTTTTGGTAATTGATGACAACTCTACAAAGATATGAAAATTAAGTTCTTTTGGACTTTATACCACTTATCCAACATTTAAGCTCTACGTTAGGATTTGGATAAGCACCATAAAATCCGACTTGGTAGTGATAACTCTCCCTACATATGTGCTCAAATGGTTTGGTTTCAAGCTTGCACATATGCATAAATATAAAATTTGTGGGAGGGTTAACACTACTAAGTGATGCTAAGGTGTATAGAATAAACCTTTGTAGTTCGATACCATTTGATAGCTCGATATCATTTGAAAATCACAAGTTTGCCATCATCCTTAGCATCATGAGTAGCTAGACATCAAAAATACTAGAAACCCCGTGAGATCAATATTATAAGCAAGGTTCTAGTTTTTCATGATAAACACAAGTCTAGCTATCATCCTATACATGCTAGTTATCATATCATCATTCAAGTTCTATAACTAGCATACAACACTCAAGCATGCATATTAAATATAAAACTTATGCAATGCAAGCAAGCACATGAATATGCACATGTCAAATGCAACCAAACAATGTTCATGAGCTTGCTCCCCCTACTTGTGTGCTTCTTTTATCCAAGAATTTTGATCCTTCTTATTTCTTCAATGTTGCTCCCTCTTTGTCCATCTCCATGTCCAAACTCATTCCCAAACCTCTCTCTCTTGGTGTATTGACATATCTTTGTTCCAACTTCTCCCCCTTTGTCATCAATTTCCATAAAGGGTGTACTTCACATTGATGCAAAGGCTTGCATTGGGGTAGATGGTTGAGACTTGAATATTACGTTGTTGATGGACATCACCGCACATGTTGGAATGACTTTACTTGTATGTTGCTCTTGAGATACCACTTAGGATCTTTAACCTTGATACCATTAGGTGGGGCTCCTCCCCCTATGTCATAGCATGGGTCATTCACTTGATAATCTTGAGCTCTTGTGTGTGAGGGAACTTTCTTCATTTGACGATCACTTAAAGTTGAGGATCACTTGTGGAACCACCATCTTGTATAAATGATATCATGTGTAGAAATACCACGAATAAGTGTGTGATACCAATTTAAAGAATCCTCTATCATGGAACCACTTGTAGGATTTGTCAATATGATCTTTTCTTGAACATTTGCTATCTTTATGAGTACGACTTGTAGGATATCACTTGTAGATCATGATCTAGACACCACTTGTAAATACCAATTGAAGAAATATTTTGAGTCTAGATACCATTTGAAACACCCTAGATATCCATTTGCATTGTTGTCTTGTGCTTGTACCCATATCATTGTCATGAGCTTCTAGTATGACTTGAACTAAGTTGATTTGCCTAAGATTCTAAGTCCGGTTTGATCCAATGACAAGCTTCTTTACTCCTCATATTAAGGGTTATCTTGCCAATATTGTACTTGTCACTTGTTAGCAATCCAAACTAGATCAAGTACTTGGGTTTACTAGCTCATGAACAAATTCATACAAATACCACTAGATCATTTAAACAATTCAAGCAATAGTGGTAGGCTATGAATTTAAACATTTCATTTGTTATGCATGATCCTAGTAAGCATGTACTATATGCACTAATCGCATACTAGTAAGGGATGAAATGATCATGCACATTGCAATGATACCTTTATTATGTTGGAGTAGAGGATAGTCACATAGATTCCAATTCATTACTCCAATAGCAATGTGAAGTCCAATTTATAAGCTTGGTGAAGACCAATCATTATAAAGAAATCCATTCTTCACCCATATGAAATAAGAACCACTAATAATCAAGTGCATTATCTCTTGTTGTGGTTGGCTTGTTTTTTTCTCTTTGATCAATGCTTGCATGAGAGAAGTACTTATGATACTAATTTTATAACCATGACTAGCTCTCTTTTGGGTGTTGCTTGCTTTTCTTGATTAACCCTATTGATTGCTTCAATTAAGCATCTCAAATGTCCCTTGAATTCATCACTTCCATGTTAGCCTTCCAAGACGGTGCTCGGTTTACCCACCCATGAGCGGCAAGCCCCCTCAGCAGGGAGAAGTGACCTCTCTCCAAAGAACCATCCTTGACACTTACTTGAATTGCCTTTGATTGATTTATCTATGGACTTAACTTGATGAGTAACCTTGAATTATTCTTTAAGTCCTTTTCTTTCTACCAAAAGATCTCCAATCATGACTAGAACTTGAACCTCATCTTCATCTTTAGTTTGATCTTTATTTTCAAATTTGAGTACCAAATTTGTACACTCAGTACATTCCACAATCAATGCCCTTATACTCATTTCTTGTCATGCTTCTAGATCAATTCAAAACCAAACTTAGGTACCTCAAACACTTATAAATATGTTTCCAACTTGAGAACCTTTCACTTAAAGTGACTCTAGATCAATCCAATAATTGTCACTTTTCTAGCAGATTCTGTACCCTTCAAAGAATAATTCATATCTCCCAATGTACAGATCCAAAGGCCATAAAATTTGGTGGAGATGTGATTCACTAAGTCATCTAGCAGCTGTAAAAATTTGAGATTCATTTGACATCTAGATTGCTACCAGATTTCAAATCTTCCACCACTGCTACATGCTGAAAACTGCTGCACTATAGCTGACAAGATGTACTCCAAAGCCGAAGCATCTCTTATCCAATTCTCATGAAATTTGTACAGCATCTTATAACATAAGTCTAGAGCATGCATAACAAAATTCATGCCAATCCAAGTAGATTTGATCATCCAAACTCAGACTTGATCACTGCTAGCTCAGATTTTCAACTTTGGACAGATTTCAATACATTGAGCAAAACTTCATCAAATATGAATCAAACTTGAAACTAACTTGTTTGAATACTTTCACAAGACATATATCCATCCAATCCACTTACTAAATGTCATCTCATGAATTTATCCAATATAAATCAATTCAAACTTGATTACTTAAGCATTTAATCCATTCAAACATCTCATAGCAAGCAACATTGCATATATATCTAATTCAATCAACTCATATGCACCCAAGTAAAATGATCAACAAGAGATATACCTTGGTTAGCTCATGATCATCCAATAGCAAGCTTTCAACTTGAATATTTGCAAGCCATCAAATATATCCAATAAATCACCACAATCTTGAATGTTGCACTTGTATGTTGTAGTATTTGGACTCCACTTATTTTGACTTGGTATTGGGATAGAATATGCACTAAGCTTTAAAACTTGATTCAACATATGATGACCAATATGAATCCAAATGAATCAAGCCTCCAATGCCGATGGTACCTATAAACAATCATCCACTTTTTGATGGTACCCAAACAAGTTTGGGTCCTCTCAAGTTAGGAGCAACATACTTAGGCAAAGTCTTAGTATGGGTAGCGGGATGTTTTGCAATAGCAACAATAGAGGTACTATTTACATCCTTTCTAAGCACATTAGTATCATCAATTGAAATATGCTTAGAAGTGTTACCTAGGGGACATGAATGTGCCATGTGTCCCCTTTCTCGGCATGAATAGCATCTTCTCTTTGATTGAGCCTTTTCTTCATTGCTCATGTGATGCTTTTCATTACCTTGCCTCTCATGAGTTGCTTGAGCCTTCTTCTCAAGCTTGGTAGGACACCCCGAGGCAAAGTGTCCCATATCTTCACACTTAAAGCACTTGATGTGAGCCAAATCTCTCTTCTTATCTTGAATCTTGCTCATCATCTTGGCATCATGGATTTGCATTGGATGTCTTCCTCTTCCACCCCTTCTTGTTTTCTTCTTCTTCATCATCAAGTCACCATCATCATCCTTGTGGTTGATCTTGACTTGAGATTGGGGTGTGGTTTCTTGCTCAACTTGTGGCTTTGGTTGATGCTCTTTTTGTTGCTTCACTAGTTTCTTGGTTGGGCACGTTGAGGTGAGATGACCCCAAGTGCGACACTTGAAGCACTTGACATGCTTGAGCCTCTCTTCTTCTTTCTTCAACTTGAGCTTTTCTTCATTAGGGCAACCAATTGCAAGATGTCCCATTTCATGGCATTTAAAAGCACATAAAATGAGAGAGCTTCTCTTGTTCTTGCTTCTTTATCTCTCTTTCATATCTTCTCTTCCCCCATCTTTTGCCTTTGATATTGCTCTTGTTGAAGCCAATGCCGCTCATGTCACCGCAGCTTATTTTGTTGTTCAACATGTGCTCAAAGGTGACTTTTGAGTTGTAGCACCTCTCTAACTTGTTGCTCAAATTCTTCACTTCATTTTTGAGCTCATTGTTCTCCTTCAAAAGGTTAGTCTCACAAGACATAGAAGTAGAACAAGCATATATATGTGAAGAACATGGCATATCTAATAAGTCATCACAAGAGGTGGATACATGCTTTCTCCCTACATCACATGGGTTAGTCACATTTTGCAATTGATCATTTGATCCATGTGATGAGCTCTCATTATTTTTAATTTTCTTTAATAACATCTTAAAGAGAGAAGCATGTTCTTGTGCCAAATTATCATGAGCAACACTAAGTTCCTCATGAGCCAATTTTAGCTCCTCATGTGAACAAGTAGTAACATAAAGTAGATGCTTTTATTGTTCACATGTGGTTTTTAGAAAAGAGTTTTCATTTTCCAATTTCATGGTTTTAGCTTTCTCATTTTCTAAAGACATGTTCATGCTAGCAAGTCTACTAACAAGCTCATCATATGAATCAACATGATCAATCACATTATCATTTGATACCTTTGTGTCACCTAGTGACATGTAGCAATGTGATGTAGTGGATGGACTTGTAGTAGCATCACCAAGGCCCGAGCATGAACCAACGTTGTCACCATCAAGTGTGCTTGGGGTGGAAACATCACTTGCAACACTTGATGCATCATCACCATCCTTGTCAAGTGAACTTGTGGTATATAGATCATCATCATCACTTGACCATGAGGTGGAGCAATCCTCCACAACCATCGTGTTGTGGTCATGCTCAACATCATTATGTGCAACCTCCTTGACATCATCGTCATCATCGGTGATAGCTCCATATTTTTCATTGAGATAGGCCCATATCTCATGAACGGATTTGAGGTCCATGATCTTACCAAAAATGCTATCATCCAAAGATCTATACATGATGTTAGTAGCTTGGATGTCAAGATCTAGGCATTTCTCTTGTGCTTGAGTTAGATTATCTTCATCCAACACATGAGAAAAGCCTACATCTACCATCCACCATATTTGAGGGCAAATAAACTTAAATTGCATATCATCCAAATTTTCCACCGTGCAAAGTGTGTGCCATCAAACATGTGAGGACAATCAACATCTAGTCCATATTCCGCCATCCTCTCGGGTCGGTGAAGACCACAAATGAGAGACCGGGCTCTGATACCAATTGAAGGGTCGAGATGGCGGACTAGAGGGGGGGTGAATAGTCCTTTCTAAAATTAATCATGTCGGCAAACCGAAACAAATGCGGAATTAAAACTATCGGTCTAGCCAAGACTACACCCCTCTATCTAAGTTCACAAGCACCTCACAAAGATCCTAATTATGTAACTAAGGTGCTTTCCTTAGCAAGAGCTCTCCTAAACAATTCTAGAGCAAGGTCACACAAACCTATGCACTAGTATTTTAGCAAAGCCGGAGAGCTCCTACACAATTCTAGTAAGCAAAAGCACGAAGCCACCTATGCTCACTAGCAATGCTCAATAGCAAGGCAACTAATGCCAAACTAGAGAGCGCAAATTACTTAGCTACACAAACTAAGCAATATGACTAACAAGGTTACACAAATCAAATTAGCCACGCAACGGGAGCTACTTCTATGCTACACAAGCAAGAAGGTAACTAGCTAACTACACAAGTAAACTAGTTACAAGAGCAACTACACAAGCACAAGTATATTAATGTAAATACAAGCTTGTGAATCGAAAGCAAACCACCGAGAAGAAGTACACAATGTTGACATGGCGGTTTTTTACTGAGGTTCACTTGGTTGCCACCAAGCTAGTCCCCGTTGTGGCGATACACCCACTTGATGGATCACGAGCTAATTGACTATCAAGAGTCAAACCCTCAGCGGGTGCCGCACATCCACTCTCAAGATGGGGATCCTCCAAGCCATGAGCTTTACTAGAGTTGCTCTTCGCGATCCCCGCGGGGTGAGGACAATCCCCCTCACAAATCCTCCTCTGGAGCCACGCACAATCTCCACGCGTGCTTCAACGGAGTCTCAAGCCACCAAGCCGTCTAGGAGGTGGCAACCTCCAAGAGTAACAAGCACCACCGGCTTGCAACACGATCACCTAGTGCCACTCGATGCAATCCTCTCGATGCAACGCACTAGAATCGCTCTCTCACTCGATCCGATGAACACTATTAAGCATGAGTGAGTTAGGGGGCTTCCAAGCACTACCACATAAGCCACCAAGGCCAAAGTGTGCTCAGCTACTGGCCACGGCTGGCCAAGGCATCTATTTATAACCCCACGATCAAATAGAGTCGTTACCCCTTCACTGGGTCCTTTTCGGGATGACCGGACGCGGTAGACAAAACTGACCGGACGCGGTGGTCAGTAGCGTGCTCCAACGGCTAGTTTTCGCGCGTACAAACTTGTTTTGACCGGACGCGGTGGTCACTAACAGGACCGGACGCGGTGGTCGCAGCGAAACAGCGAACAGAGAGGTTCCAGCAAGCTCCCGAAGTGACCGGACGCGTCCGGTCATCACTGACCGGACTCGCTGCAGCGTCCGGTCATTTTCACCCACGAAAAACACTGACCGGATGCGGTGGTCGCAGCTGACCGGACGCGGTGGTCGAAACTGACCGGACACGGTGGTCACGAGTCCGGTCACAGACCACCCTTCGGTAAAACGGCGATATCTCTTAGCTCCGAACTCCGATTTCGATGATCTTGGACATTTTGGAAAGCTTACTCAGAGGGCTACACAACCCACTAAAGCACTTGATCCAATTCACAATGGATCAAAGCAGTATTCCACTCTAAGAGCCATCCTAGTGTCTGAAGAACACCGAAAAACATTTCTCTCTTCTCTAAGTTGATCAACACCAACTCCAACACCTTCTCCTTTGCAAATGTGCCAACACCACCATGTGTACACCACCATGTGCATATGTGTTAGCTTTTCACAAACATTTTCAAAGGGTTAGGCACTCAACTTGCCTCGCCACTCGATCCTAACACATATGCAAAGTTAGATCGCTCAAGTGGCACTAGATGACCGATATGCAAACAAGTTTGCCCCTCTTGATAGTACGGCCATCTATCCTAAACCCGGTCATCAACTTCTCTACACACCTATGACTGGTGAAATGGAAATGCCCTAGGTTATACCTTTGCCTTGCGCATTCCACTCCATCTCCTCCGACGTTGATGCAACACATGCACCAACCATATTACAAATGATATGATTCACTTCATATCATCATGCGACCTTGGTCCATCGATCTTGATCTCACTTGCTCTTCACCGTTGCGTCGGTCCATCGGCGCCAAGTCTTGCTCAAGCTTCACCGCCTTGCGGTCCATTGCTCCAAAGCCTCCGACTTGCCCTTCACACTTGCAACCGATCCATCAAGCCAAGTCTCATCTTGATCTTCGTCACCTTGGTCACATGACTCCATGTCATGTCTCATATGCAATGAACTCCTTCATGACACAATCATATGTGGACTAATTCCCTGTGTATCTCACATAAACACAATTAGTCCACCTAAGGTTGTCACTCAATTACCAAAACCAAACAAGGACCTTTCAGGTATATCCTGTGGTCTAATCTTGATCTGGTGATACCCTGATCTTAGATCTATCTTGGAGAACACTTTGGCCCTTGATAATTGATCGAACAATATATCAATCCAAGGAAGAGGATACTTGTTCTTTACTGTCACAACATTGAGTGGCCGATAGTCCATACACATTCACAAGGATTGATCCTTCTTTTTCTTCACAAACAATGCAGGACATCCCCACTCAGATTTACTTGGGCGATAAGACCCTTGTCCAATAATCCCTTTAGTTGGATCTTCAGTTCAGCAAGTTCATTTGGTGGCATTCGGTACGACTTTCTAGAGATTGGTGCAGTTCCCGGAATTAACTCAATAGCAAACTCTATATCTCTATCCAGAGGAAGTCTAGGTAACTCCTCAGGAAACACATCTGTAAACTCACATACTACAAGGATATCTGCTAGAGAAGTAGCTTGAATTGAGCAAGTTGTACTGGCAAGGTCTAATCTCCGAGGCAGTTGTACTTGGAAAGTACCCTTGCCTTGGGGATCTTTGAAGGACACAGTTCTACTTCCCGTATCAATAATTACTCCCCATTCCTTTATCCAGTTCATACCCATAATCACATCCAAAGATAAACCAGGCATGACTATTAAATCCACTCTAAACCTTTTGCTTGCTATCTCTATAGTTGCCCCTTGAATGATTTGATTGGTTAACAGATCAGCCCTAGCTGAACTTATCTGATACCCATATTCCAATTTAGTTATCTTTTGATCATGCTTCCTTGCAAATGCTTGACTTATAAAGGAATGCGATGATCCAAAATCGAATAAAACAACTATAGGGTATTGGTTGACAGAAAACATACCGGCTGTCACGGGCTCTCCCACAGGGATCTCATTCATGCTTGTATAGTGCACACGGGCTAGATAATTGTTCTGCTTCTTTAGGAGAAATGGGCAATACTTGGCAAAGTGCCCTGGCTGATTGCAGTTATAGCATGGTCCCCTCACTACTGTATTGGCCCTAGTTGAACTGTCTTGTCTAGTCTTGGCCTGCGGCACTACCATCTTGAACGGCCTTGTGTTCTTTTGCAGTGGTGGAGCATTTGGAGTTCTCTTCTAGGGCGGCCTGAATCTAGCCCCAGGTACAGGCAGATGGTAAGGCAGATGATTAGCCATTGGTGCTCTAGCCTGGGATGGACCTGACTCAAAAGCTCTTTTGTGACTCTTGGACGCAGCATATAAGTTGTTGTTGTTCTCCTGAGTTAGACAGTCACTGACAAAGTCATTAAAGGCAGTCCTGGTAGAGGTACCCATTGACTTGAGCATCTTAGGACTGAGGCCTCTCTTGAAACTGGCTATCTTCTTGGTTTCAGTGTCAACAAACTCGGTCGCATAGTGAGACAAGTTGTTGAAAGCATGCAAGTATTTAGTCAAAGTTCTGGTGCCTTGGTTCAACTTCATAAACTCTCCCACTTTCATCGCATTAGACCAGGCGGAATATAGTTACCATGGAAATCAGTAGTGAACTGCGCCCACGTGATTTGAGCATTGGCAGGGTAGGTATTGTGGTGGTGAGACCACCAAATCCCTGCTGGTCCTTGTAGCTAGTGTGTTGCATACTCTGTTTTTAGTGTCTCTGTCAGTCTGAGCAAGCAGAACTTTTATTCCATGGTGTTGATCCACTCATCAGCTTCTAAGGGTTCGACCGCTTCCTTAAAGATAGACGGCTTGGTGTCCATGAAGTCCTTGAAGGTGCTATATTAATTCACCTCATTACCGCCCTGGTTCATACCACGATGAGTATTGTCCATGATATTACGCAAGGCAACCTCCATATTTTGCAGCATAGCTTCCATGTTTCGCTAGCTCCCAAGAAACTGAGCGAAGAACTGTTCTGTGGTGTACGGGGAAGGAGGTGGTGGCAGTGGCTCCTCGGCCCCACCATGACTAGGGCTAGCCCCAAGTTCCCCGCGGCTGTGTGACGAGTGTCCACCATCTGCACATTTTCCACATTGAATAAGTATTAGGCAGTGTTGCAACAATTGTAGATAATATATAATCATGCCGTACTACAATTACTAGAGAGAATGACTTCATTCAATAAAATAGAGGCACAATGATGTAATCCATGCATGACAACACAACTTAATACTTAATAATGGCAAACCACATTTTATCCAAACCAAAATTACCAGCATACATACAGTGGACTTTCGGTGTTCAAGTACCAACAAATACATCATCGGTAGTCGTGCTGCCACAAGTCACAGAAACATAAATTAAGTTCTTATAGGCCATCATAGCAGATCTCAAAAGATGTCTAGCAACTAGAGTAGCATCCTACAAGCCTAGTCATCGTGGTCGCTATCCATGTCTGACGCTCCGTCGTTCTTGGTGGCTCCAGGGTGTGGGTGAAGCTAGTGATGCAGCTGATGCACCTGCTCATGCAAGTTCTTGTTGTACTCCATAGCATCATCCAAATGCTGCTCTAGCTCGACCTGTCAAGCCCTAAGGACATCCTCTGCGTGCCAGGCTTTATTCCTCTATGTAAGCACCTGAAGTAGCATAGCCTCACAGTCATGGTGAGCACGCTGAAGCTGGTCTCTCTGCTCTCTGATCACCCTGAGGTCCTGCACAACAACATCATCCCTATGAATGGCCTAATCTCGCTATAGTGTCACCTTGGACAACTCCTCTCTGAGGCTATCTATCTCACTCTCGTACTTCTACCTGAGCTGACACCTCTCATCACAAGAGTAAAGATGGGCATCATTCAGACGCCCAAAACTAGCCTCCAAGCAACCATAAGTCTTCATCACTGCGAACATTGCACTTATAGCTGCACTGCCACTGCTCTGACCCTTCGCTGTGCCTCCTTCCAGGGCCATTCCCTTGGGCTGACTCCACACCGAAGCACAGGGGTCCTCCCTAGGAAACACTCCTGTCAAGGCATGAGCGAGCACCTCTGGAGAGCTCTGCATGATGTCCTTGAGCACTAGATAGGACGCCCAGCAAGCACCCTCCCAAGGAGTCCTACCCCTTGATCCAAAGAACCAGCCACCCCAGTTGGGGTCATCCCCTCGAGCTAGAATGACTGCCTCCACATAGATCAAGGTGCTATCTCCAAGCTGATCCTTGCTTCAATAGTAGCAGGCTCCTTTCACTCAGGATAACCCACCGAATGAAGCACCCTCCAAAGAAGTGTGGGTATCCCAAACTCCTTCAAAAACTTGCTTCTGCGGTGAGGTAACCTGGTGGATGTTGACGATAGTTATCTGTCATTTTAAACCATCAACTAAACATGAAAAGGGCATATATCAACCTCCAACATAGAATTAGGGTTTTTACTGACATAATTCCATAGTTTTGGTGAATCTATGTTTCTGCAGGGGGTTATCAGGAAAACAAGGAAGGATATGAAGGACGTCAGGATAATAATCGAATTCTAAACCGACTCCAACTCAAGAAGACTCTATAAGACACGAGAGACAGCCACCCAAAGGAGGGCCCACCTGGCATTAAGGGGGGTTAGCTGACCCCACCCCCAGGTCGACCGACCCTCTACCCCACCTATCAGCCTCTGTCTTCGAATGTCGGTTCTCCACCACCATAGAGATTGCATCTACGCCGTTGGTCAATGTTGGTTTGATCCTAGGGCTCCAGTGCATCCTAGGGGACTATATAACCAGACCCAGGCCCCAGGGTTTCAGAAAAAAGTCATAATTCAATTCAAGTCTTCAAAGCCATAAACCCAAGTTTCAATTAGAGCTCCACCATATTCTAGAGCATAGCTAAATAGGTTAGAATTAGAGGGAGTCAAGCTTTCCTTGGATTTCAGATCGTGTCTAGAGCTTAGCTTGCAAGAGTCCTCTGTAAGCTCTCTTTTGTATCTTGTTGTATTTACTTTTCTAGATACAATGGATTTGACATTGCCTTATATATTACTTATGTTCTCAATTGTGCCATTCATTGTTTGCAATTATTATATACTTAGTATAGTTAGAATGCCTTTATATTCATACATAAGATCATATAGCGCTCACTCTTTGAATTCATGGGTGAGTGGTCGACACCATGTAAGTGAGGTGCTTAGATGTTGTTTGCCTACGGATACACCCATATTTTGGGTCATGTGGTAGATCACAGATGTGATACTTTCATTGAGTCCTTTATAGGCCACTCCTCAAATATAGGCCTAGTAGGAATTGATTACTTAGGAAGTCTTGCTCTGTTCCTGATCTTCCTTAGTAATGTCCCTTGTGTGTAGATATAAAGTATTCTTACCATGATTGCTAGGTGTAATTGCACTAATCTTACACTACAACACAGGAGACCTTCAATGACAATCAATAATCGTCACCAATAGGGCTTTATTTGTCGTAACACATAATCTATGACGATTTAGTGATGAAAACACTATGGTCACAGAAGGTGCGTCTCTAAGGACCTTCTATGACGATGGAAAGAATATCGTCATTAATTTAATGACCAATATATTTTGGTCATAAACATTTATGACAACTAAGATCGTCATAGCAAACATCATGAAACGTTGACTAGGCCACTACCACATGAACATCCATGTGGGACTTTTGTTTGGGCTTGGCCCATTTAAACTTTTGTTTGGGCTGATTTTTTTTCATGCAACCCAATCTGATTTTTTCATAGTTAATATTACAGTCAGCAATTAACACAATTTAATATGCTAGCCATACATTTGCATTCACTGAAACATTACATCAGTTTGATAGTCATACATAAGCATTCACCATTCACCAAATTAGGTCCAGCAAGAACAAAGAGCTAACTCATACAAAATAGGTCCCAGTGTTGAGTAGTTCAAGCCCATTTCAAGCAGAAACATTACAGCCACAAAAGTAATCCAAGAAGACCTCCAATGGCTGACCAAAAGTCATCCAGCATCCACAAAATAGGTCCTAATGTCAAATAGTTGACGCCCACATCAAGCTGAAATAGTACAGCCACAAAAGTATTCCAAGAGGACCTCCAATTGTTCGCCAAAAGTCATTGAACACACCCACAAGATTACTGAAGGTTTAGGGAGGAGTCAACTGAACCTGTTTGAAGCTTATGAGCTGCCGAAGGAGATTGTTGTTTTCTTCTTGTGCCTTCTTCAAATTCTGGATCTCCTCTGATTGCTTTGCCATTGTTGCCTCAGATTCTTCTGCATGCATCTTTAAGGTGTCTACTTGTAGCTGAAGTCCCGACTTTTCTTGCTTCTCAGACTCAAGTTGAGCTTGTAGCTCTTGCACTCGTGAAGCAACAACATCCCTTGAACTTGTTCCAGAGCTATATTGAAGGCCGATATTTTGAAGGAATGTACTAGACTGTGGCAGAACTTGGGTAACAACTTGAATATCAGACTTTGGCTGCTGTCCTTCTTGTAGTGATTCAGCCTGAATTGTTTCTATAGAAGCCTAGCAATACAACCATTCAGACTCAATCTTACATGTTCTCAGGTTTGCTTTCAGGTACATGAGGCAAAAGAAAGGAAACTAGTACTTACAATAGCATTCTTCATAGGTTCACAAAAACCAGTCTTCTTACTACAGTGTGTGACCTTGAATAAATCAATTGCTGTGGGCTCTGTATCTTTATACTTTTCTTGCTTCTAAAATGATAAGAATCATGACATCATATGGTTACTTTCTTACCACAAATTATACATCAATCATGAAATTAAAACTTAAGCCACAAGATCACACATCATATGGTTACTTTCTTACCACAACATAGGCACATGCAATGTAGCACCGAGAGCCTGTTCGCTGTTGAAATTGGACTTTCTCACGATTAAGTTGGTTCTTGACACACTTATCTTGTAAATCACAGATTGTGTAAAAGTAATGGAAATAGTAAATACTTCAAATAAAATACTACAACATGCTACTTTCATGAAAAACATAATGGAAATGAATATGTTATAGGTAGGATCGAAGAACAAAGGTGACTTTACATAACAGAAAAGTTATCAAGATGATGGCATGTTTCAAAATTCTAAATAGAGATCTTATGAGATACAGATTACATCAAGTTACACTACAAATGATAGCTGCTCCTCTGAATTGAGATTTGCAAGCACACTAAGGTTTATACTTTTTTCCTTGTGTATATTAGATTAAGGACTACAAATCCCATTTGTTACAAAACAACTCGGATATCTTCAAACACTTCTCCTGTAGATCACACATTGTATTATGGAGTAACAAAAACAGTAAATACTAAAAAACTATATCATGCTAGTACATATGTTTTTATACCTTGTGCTTTGGGGATGACCACATCTCCACCAATGCTCTCCATTGGTCATCACTCATACAGCTCACAGGTGACGTAGTCC
Source organism: Saccharum hybrid cultivar R570 (assembly GCA_038087645.1). Taxonomy (NCBI): domain Eukaryota; kingdom Viridiplantae; phylum Streptophyta; class Magnoliopsida; order Poales; family Poaceae; genus Saccharum; species Saccharum hybrid cultivar. Next base: position 11,587,122 of record JAQSUU010000703.1, read on the forward strand.
TGACTTGATTTGCCGGAACCCCATCAAAGTACTTTTTCTTCAGTGTATACCTTCTCTGCCGCTGTCCACGCTTCAGCATATCAACACATGCATCTTTCACTGGCTTAGCCTTGATGTCCATGTTGAATTTGGACTAGTAACAATAATCAAATTTAGAGTTAAGAATGGAAAGGACATGATGAACTTAGATTAGACATGTCAAATAGTTAGACTTACAGCTAATTTGCCAATATAGTTATCAATTTGATCCTCATTCTCCTCAGCCTTGTACTCCTTCCAGTGTGGAAATATAGGTATATGATCCCTAAGTGTGATCCCACCTTCGGATGCAAGCTTTGCGGCTTGCATAGGTGCCTCTGGCCTTCTCTTCCCTTCAGTTAAATGGATTCGCATCTTATTGCCTAACCCTCTGGTTAAACAGTCCAATTCTTTGCCCATAGTTACTCCTCTTTGCACCTCTTGTGTCATTGGAATTATTGTACCTAACATGGTTTCATTTATGGAGTTAAGTGAAGAAAAAGGAGATAAGCAAAGGAAAAATATAGATGACAAGTTATAGAGGAAGCACAAATGCTAAGGTCAGATTACTCCCTGTCTAAATCAACCATCCATATGCTAAGTCCATATTATGATCACATAAAAAATATCAGCATTCAAACATTGATGTGTCAAATTAAAAGTAATAGCTTCTACGTGCACTGCAGTTCAGTATCAGCATTCGGCACATGCTAGTACAACACTACGTGACTGCAGTTCAGCATTCAGCACTACCTACACTGTAGTTCTACACTGCAATCACTAAGTAGATCAGCTGTGCACTGCAGTTCAGCACATGGTAAAGAACAAAAGCTTCTATGTGAAATAGAAACCCCAATCTAGGATGGACTTGCCTGGATCACTAAGGTGGATTATGTCCTCATTCTGGCTTGCACTAGCAGTAGGCACCTCTTCGTCACTTGTGGCAGCAGTAATTCTTAGGGTAGCAGCGGTTGTTTGCCTAGTGACTCTAGTAATTCCCTCTTGTTTCTGAGGTGCTACCACTCTCTTTAATGTTCTTGAACCTCTGGCAGAGAAGTTAACACTATCTTGGGCATCCTTAGCAACCTGAGAAACCTCAATAGGCATCAAACAAGAATAATTAGACCAAAATAAAAAGAATTACAGAAAAAAATTACTAAGGACTAATTAGACCAAATTAAAAAGAATTACAGAAAAATACTAAGGACTAGCATTAATATAGGAAACATTCTAATACTAAGAACTATTAGTACCTTGCTAGTTATCTCTTGTTCAGAGCCCTCATTGTCCTCACCACCATCACTACCCTGAGGGTTGAATAAAGATCCTGAAAGCTCAGGACCATTGTCCTTGCTCCTTGCACTTTTTTTCTTCATTTGGTTTACTATTCCTCGAATCCCAAGTGATGCCATCTTTTGGTTGTTCTTCATTATTTCTTTGTCCCTCATATTTTCATATTCAGTTAATGGTGCTTCTGTACAACCATTTAGAAAAAAATAGTAAGCAAATGTCCATGATAAACAGATAATGCGTGATACAATCATTTTTATACATACAGATGAGATGGCAAACAGAGCTAAGACAGCTACAAATTGCTCCTCATAAGCAGTAAGTTGTTCATGGAAGTCACAGCAACAAGATAATATTAAACAATCTAATTTTCCTTGAACTACAAACAGTTCCTAAATCCAACCATCCATATGCCAAGTTCCTAAATCCAACGATCCATATGCTAAGTTTTATATAAAAAAACATCACCCAAATATCAACCTTCAGTGATGTGCTAAATTAAAAGAAATAGATTTTCTTCACCCAAATCATGTAGATTTATAAAGTCACTGACTTTAGCAATCTCAATAACTACTTATTTATTTGAAAGACTAATCCCCTCTACTCCACCATTAGCAGCAGATCTGCAGATTCAATTCCAGCATGCTGCTCCAATCCCACACTTAGACTAGTGCCCCTGCACCTTCCTCAGTAGCACCCTGCTCCAATCCTTCTCTTCCTCCACCAACAGAAAGTGGCGCCCCCTCTCTTCTCCCTACTCCTCCCAAAACTGCACCCCCTCTCCCCTTTGCAGCCCTAAAACCTTATTGCTACCCAAAAAAACTCAAATCTCGCAGCAACAATGGATGGATCCTTACGATATTACCTGGGGGTGGTCGCGCCTTTGCTCGCACCTTACTTCCTGGAGCCATCTTGGCCTTGGGATGGACGTGATTGGGGACTGGGGACAGCAAGCTCGGAGAGATGAGGCGGGTGTCGGCCAGGAGTACCAAATGTTTTGGCTAGGGTTCAATGGAGATGTCAGCCCCTCATTTGTATACGAGGAGATATGCCTACATATTTTACTGGAATACCCTGACTTGTGGTGCGGCAGTGTAATTGGTTCTGGGACAAAAGAGGGATTTCGTCCAAAATGGTCTGGCTGGTTAGCTGCTGGGCGGCGGTAGTTTTCGCGGGTGGTGAAATTTTCACTGAGCGAGGAACCAGCCCAAAGTGCTAAATAGTTGTTTGGAGTCACGCATTCCAAATATAAATAAAGTTACCTTCTGTACGTGTGTCAATCAAGATCGTATTCCAGTGGTAAGACGCCATGGTTTTTTGTATGGTGTGGGTTCGATTCCCACATGAGCCATGTTTTCTTTTTTTAATAATAATACTAACAGGTGTGTTTTCTTTATTTTTTTATTCTTACCTTTAATACTAACACGTGCAGAAGCTTCTTTCTTTTCTTATTTTTACCTTTAATACAAACATGTGCAGAAGCTTCTTTTTCTAGATTTTACATTTAACACAGTAACTTGTTTGTTTTCTCTCTTTCTCTAATTTTAGCTTTAATACTAACATGTGTGGATGCTTCTCCACATGTGGCAGCAAGGACCCATCCTTGCTAGTGGGCCAAGCATGCCAACGTGGATTATATATGTAGGCAATGTTTTTAAATCAACTACAATTTATGACAAGTACAAATTGTCGTACACATCATCACAAGCACAATGGTAAAATAGGTTATGACGATTTCGGGTTGAACTTAATGACAGAGAATATTTATTTGTCATTAAGATGGATTGGCTCACGTCAATCGTCATAAAAAGAGTGTCTTAGTGACAGATAACTCCATTGTCATTATTTATTCGTCGTAGAAGGTCCCATTTGTTGTAGTGTTAGTATGCTTTGATAATATAGTTTAGAATGACTTAGGAATATCTCTTTACTTCTACCTAATCCATGCTAATGCCTAGATGGGGAGTGCTCTAAGTGAATTACCTTATATTTGACTTGATACTTATTATTCATTATTATCTACATTATGACTTATCCCTGTTATGAGTAAATTGAGCATACATGGTTCATTCTCCATTGCATGTGCATAGTGATTCATCATATTCCTATACACACACATATAAGCCAACACCTTCCCAGTGGTAAAATATAAATCGACAACCCTAGAATACTCTTGGGTAAAATGCTACAATGATATATTAATCTGTGCGCTTGCAGATACTTCATATTCATATTTATATATATTCTCTCTAGTCACTTGCATTAGTAATAACTACTTAGTATTATTCTAGGTAGTATCCAAACATATCTCTTGTATCCATGCTAGGAATGACAACTTAGTTATTATAAGAGATATAGGTTTATTAAAGGTGGCTAAGTAATTAACCAAGTGACACATTAAGAAATACCAATAGTGGCAAGCTGATGGCGCGGGACACGACCTCCAATGGACTTGTGAGCGGTAACCTTCGAGCTGGCCATCTGTTGTAAGGTTATTAACTTATGGTGAGAAAGGTGATTAAGTAGTCATTTTTATCAAAATGAGATAATTAATTTATAAGGGGAGAAATAATGATATGAAATAACATAAGCAATTTAACATTATGCATGCACGTTCTGTACGTTCTCACAAACTTAGGAAAATTAATAATTCTAGTGATATAGACGGTGGCATACATCGGTCTCTCATATGTACGTAACTAATGCGTACTACACGATTGCACTGTTATGTACCTATAGAAAATCCATTTCAGCCCAACCCTCATAGTATGAATAAATGAATTGCATAAATTTAAATCTAAGTACTCACATATATGCACACCCAATTATACATATATACAGCACATGCACCCAAATCATCACCCTAATGACGGCATCACCTCGACGGACGGAATCACCCTCACATGGGACACTTTCATATAAATATGTGTATAACATGTAAATATGCCAGCTTCATATAAGCATTCCCCTAGACCGACAGTGTGTTCGATCATGCTCACACAACTCACACTTACCGAGACGCAGAGGTAATTGATCCATACATTACCATTCAAGTGAATGACACCCATACGATAGCACGTTGTATGAGCAACGAAATAAAAATATGATGCACGAACCCCCCAAGTCAGTACTGTAATAGTCATCTAGAGTTCTTAACTGGGCATAAAGGATATGACCACTGGCACACTCTTAGTTTTCAAAATAGAGATCGCAAACATGTATATATAACTACAAGTTGGCAATTGTTTTTGTAAAACCAAAAACCCTTTTGTTTCAAATACATATATGAACAATAACTGCTAACCATGGTCCGATGCTAACTATAACAGAACTGACCAAATTATAAAAGTGCAAGTACAAAAACAATCACCGAAGTAATCAAATTCATGTACTTATGCCCTCATAATCCCGGTAGTCCGTGAAATCTCAAAGGATCTCAAACTTTTCGAACATCAAGCCAAGATCATAATAGATTAGCAGAACCATTGCAAATTACATAGAGTTCGAACATAAATCGGATACATCGAAGTTTAAACAATATAATTATTACAAACCATGTTCAAATAGAAGTAGCGGAAGCAAATAGTTTTAAAACCAAGCGCGCACACACACATTTGTTCTAAATAAAGTGCCAGGATTATAGTCCATCCATCAAAAGCATGAGATAATATACGAGAGGTGATCATTGCCCATGGTCCTAGTTGTCGCCCATAGCAGGGTAGAGACAGTTGATGTAATAACTGTAGTATATCTGACTATCTCAACAACAAGGGAACAAAGCCATGAGTAAGAGAAGGTACTCAGCTAGACTTACCCATCATAAACTAAAATAAATTTACATCAAGGAGTATGCAAGGCTTTCAATATAGTGGACTGGCTTGACTCATTTGCAAAAAGCATAAGCAGACTAATAGTATCATGTTAAGTATTTAGCCACATTTTAATAATCATTAACCTGTCGACTAAATTAGCACCTATACTAGAGCAATCACTTGATTAAGATAATCAATAGTAACCAAGCATCTTTTAGCCTTTCACATCCTTCTCATAACCATCACTGTTCTATAGTCATTACTACGATGTCGTGGCTCAAGTCAAGTGCTCACTAACTAGGAGCAATGGCGATTCAAATCGAATTCCTATCCAGCCGAAGGGGTATTCCTCACACAAACCGTGCATCCCTTGCCAAGGTTGCATTAGATCACCAATGACACTTTCCAGGTAGCCGCGGGACAAACAGGGACCGCAGTATCTGGGTGCCACCTGACTGCTAGGAATTAGACTGTATCTACCCTTGGGCTCACTCTTCGCACACCCGTCGTTCCCTCTACAGCACCAATACGCGCATCCAACGGGTCGATCCCGGCTCGAAAAGTGCACTATCTTCGCGGTCAGAACGACTTATCCGACCAATTAAATGTGACGCATGCGTTCAACATGACAAGAGGGACGCCAACGATCGGTCCTTAATCAACACAGATGGAAACTACCAGCACACAAGACCCATGCCCTGCTGCCCAAACATTCCGCCCAGTCTCCAATTTCTCATCAACCCTTGGTTATTCTCAATGTATCATTTGCTAAAAGTAATTAGTGAACCACCTAGGGTTGTTGATGACAGGAAATCACCAACTCTACTGATCTAAGCAAGGCTAAGCATTTAACTCATCTCTAAACTTAACAGGGTAACAAGGATGTCATAGATATCAAGTAAACAAGGAATATAAGTATAAATGCAGCAATGATATCAAGCAACTCCTATAACTTAATGCATCAAACATAAAAAGGACGCAATAATAATAGTTGCAAATCGTAGGGTTAGAAATGCTCCAAGGCTTGCCTCTCTCGAACGAGCTAGGTTGATGATCGGGGCACTCCTGCAGCTCTTCCTCGTCTGGCACCTCCTGTGCGGGAACCTTGGGCTCGATCACGACCTGATCTTTGGGGGCTGCTACTAGAAGCTCCTCTTGCGATCCTATATGATGCATGTGCATATGTTACTATGGGAGTGATGCCTCGGAATGAGATGATGAATGATGATCATGAATGCTTGGTATGATGAAAGTGCTTTGTGTTCTTGTTCTACTAAATACGTGCATATTTCTATTTATCGAGTAGGTCCATATCTCTTCTTCGGAAAAATACACACACATACACTAATAGACCATCATGCACATACATGTACTAAGTTACTTAGCACTCTCTTAAGTAACCATACTAACTACACCAGCAAGCTAATCATACTTCATGTCACACTCCAATTAAAGGACAATATAGAGTACATATATCTTATGTGCGCCCTAGGAATAGTCGCACACATAAGCCGACAAATTAACAGAAGTATCATCACTGTGTACATACATCACGTTATTACATCACGTAGTTCTCAACATAATAAGCGGAAAAGTAAATAACAACTCTCAAACATAGTGATTTCTCCACAGGGAAGGCCGACTGGTTGACCCAAACCTAGTAATCTTTGTGGAAATCCTCGTAGAAGCTGTCATCTGTTACCCATCCGGGATTTTTATCCAAAAATGAAATAATAACAAGTGTGAGTACACTCGTACTCCGTAAGTATAGTATGAGGATTCATGAGGCTCAAAAAGGATAGACACGGTTGACTGCAGTTAGCACTTTTAGTAGATCAACATTTTATTATTAATTATCATCAAGTTATGCATAAGCTCCCATTTAACCCACATGATCACCTACTAGAATTAAGGAGAGAAATTGATCATCATTATATTCTCATCATCACTGTCATAAGTCATCCATATGTCAAGTAACCATTTATTCTATGAGTTTTCCGAGCCGCTCATAACCGTGAGCATGGCTGTTATAACATTTTTAACACTCTGCAGAGGTTGTGCATCTTTACCCATGAGTCATGTTGCCCATATGCCCGGGGCCCATCGACCCCCTAACACTCCTAAGGTGAGCAGATAGGGTACACTATAAAGCATTACATAGGCCTCTTCTAACAAGTTAGGGCCGTAAGGTTTCCTCGGCAGGCAGATATAGAGAACCCCCCTTTTGATGGCACATTTCTCGCATGCTATACACATCAGAACAGAGGCAGTTCTATACCCAAAGTGGCAAGCCCCTCTTGCGCCCTTTCGAGTAACCTCTAACAAGCTAGAAAAGATCCTATTACTGAGCTAAAGCCAGAGCCATGTGACTCTCATGGTTGCACTATCAATCATAGCTTTTGTCGACAGATAAGTCCTTACGGAGGGTTTAGGGCAACATGATCAACATCATTTGCACCTTCACCCTATAGTTCAATTGTTACCATCATGTTTATCCATTGGTTCCATTAGTCATAGTATTGATCATGTTTAAATAGAGCACTAGCATTCTACCCATGTGCAATAAAACACATAGGGATCAAGGTACAAGTCATCAATGACTAGGATGTCCTTTTAGTCGAGCAATATTGGACACATGCATAATGAGTAGATTATATAATGAATAAGACATCAAGGTAGGCCCATGCTATACTTGCCTTGGTTCATGAACTGCTGCTGGTCCTATTGCTCCTCATATGTGTCCGGGTTCCCGAAGTTCTCCTCACCGTCTGAACTCGATCGACATGAAGTACAACACGCATTCCAGAACAGACATACAAGCAAAACATTACTATGATTAGAATAGTACACCAACAATGAATAAAACTGTATAAAATGTTTACCAAAATCATCTACGTCTCGCTACGATCACAACGACACGAAGTGCACGAAAAACGGAGCTACAACGCAAAAATTATGAGCTATTTAAGGTTCCAAAAGCTAGCTATTAAACTAGACTTAATCAAGAAATTCAAAAACTCCTAACAGGTCTAACAGTATCACTAATGCATAGATTATGAAATTACGAAACTAACGCAAGTTGAACGGGTCAAAACGGAGCTAAAACGATGATTTTATAAATATTTTACTGTAGTGGCAATTCTGTAAATAAACTAAACTATTTTCAGATTTAAATAAATCAATGAAAATCCTATTTTGAATTCTGGCCAAGGACTGTGGGTATAAATTATAAAGAGGACGAGGTCTCTTTAGCAAAAGGACCCGCGAAGGGGTATTGATCATTCTGGGCCACCGAATTAGATTCGGATGGCTCGGATTTGATGGAGGGGAGGAGGGGTGGCGTGGCTCGCCAGAGAAGACGAGCCCGCGGTGGTGCTGCCATTATCGACGGCGGAGAGCTCACCGGCGCAGGGGAAACGGGGCCTACGGGCACCAAATTGACCACCGGGATGACACGAGGAAGAAGGCGAGCTCACCCCGGAACAAATTGCGGCCACGGAGTGGCCCGTGCGGTGTGCGCGCCATGGCCGTTGGCGGAGGGCTTGCTGGTGTCGCCCAAACGGGCACTACGGGGCACGGTTCGATGAACCGAGAACACCGGGAGAAAGAGGAGACAAAAGCGATCTCGATGCGGTGCATTTCGCGGCCAGAGAAGGCTCGGTGCGGCACTCACCATGGTCGGCCATGGAGGGGGCTCGCCGGAGCTCGTGAAAACGGCCCTAGAGGCCACCATTCGGGAAAATGAAGGCATGGGGAGGAAGAGGGGAGTGAGGCGAAGCTCACCGAGCGGTAAAACGAAGACGAGATCACTTCGAAAATGATGGCGATGTGGAGGAGCAGATGGCTCTCCGACAACTTGCGATGCTGCGGATTGCGGCTCTCGTGAGCAGACAAGTGGGAGTTGGAGTGGGGGAAAGGGCGGAGACAGGGTCACGCTCCCCTTTTGAAAGCCGGGCGCGGGTCGGGACGCTCCCACGACACGAGGAGGTGGGCGTGGTCAGCGGGGCGGTTGCGGCCTCGACCGAGAGAGGCACGGGAGGTTGGGGGAGATGTTGACAGGTGGGCCCGGATGTCAGTGGCAGAGGGGAAGGAGGCGTGGCAGTGGCTGCCCTTTTGCCGAATGGGCTGGCCAGGCAAGGAGTGCGGGAGAACAAGCGGGCCGAGGGGAGGGAAACGGGCCAACAAGCCGAATAGGAAGGAGGAGAAAGAGAATGAATAGAAATTCCTTTTCATTTTCCAATTCGATTTTCCAAATGCATTTTCAAAAAGAATTTCAAACCATTTAGCATTTGGATCAAAACCAATCATTACATAAAATAAATGCTGCAGCGTGGGTGTGTAATCATGTTGCTAACCTTATGATTGATTTTAATTTCACAAAAATTTATTATTTCCTACATTTGAATGCACACTTAAATACATAAATAAATCATATTTAGCTATTTTGAATAATGAAAATTTTAGGATGTTACACTTCAAAGATACACCAAAGATAATTACTTAGCTTAATGTACTTAATTAACCTTTTTAATTTATTTCATTAAACAATGGCTATAATAGAAACCTATATTTATAGAGCTCCTAAAATCCCAAGAAAATTACAATAGTCGGTCGGTGCGCCACCGCCCATGGTGGCCGGTGGCCTGCGGCCATGCGACGGCCAGGTCCTGCCGCAGTTGGGCGCGGCGCGCGGGCATAGTGCGAGCGTGGGTGGGGTAACGGGCCGACTTTGGCTGGTAGGCCGAAACGGAGGACGTGGCCCAGTAAAAAAAATAAAATGGCTTTTCTTTTTATTTCCAAATGACAACGCCTTAAATTCAAATTTGAGCATTTTCAAATCAGTTTCAAACTTTGACCCCAAAATGAAAGTTGTTTAGAAAAATATGCTCTACAACTTTGTCAAAAGAAGCTAGGTCTAATTCCCATGAGATTTTGAACTAGGTATTTAAAGTCAATTTAAACCCTAATCTTATTATTTGAACATTTATTTTAAATTCAAACTTCACTTAAGTTTGAATAGAAACTTCGCTTCTATTGGCATTTCAAACATGGTAGGGTATTTTTAGTGACCAAACATGGCAAGCATTTTCTCTATTTAACTCACCACTCAAGCATAGGAAATTTAAAACAAGAAATTTAAATACTTCACATGTAATGATGACTTAGTAATGCATATGAATGCTTATGCTCATGTGATGAAGTGTTAATGCAATGTCTTAACGCAAGCTTAACACCTAGGGTGTTACACTTTATACCAATGTTGAAGAGTAGATGATGTAGCCAATCACCAAGAGATCAATTACAATAAGAATACCAATGAAGAGAACCAATCACCGGGAGATAAGAGATGACACAATCAATTTTCTCCCGAGGTTCACGTACTTGCCGCCACGCTATGTCCCCATTGTGTCGACCAACACTTGGTGGTTCAATGGCTAAGAGGTGTAGCACGAATCTTGCCCACATGATGGACACTGCAAGAACCTACCCATAAGTGAGGTAACTCAATGACACGAGCAATCCACTAGAGTTGCCTTTGGCGCTCTGCCGAGAAAGACACAAGAACCCCTCAGAAATCACCGGGAGGTGGGCAAGAACAATCCCCTTCTCTTCCCAACGCCTCTAACAAGCTCCAAGTCGTCTAGGTGGTGGCAACCACCAAGAGAAATAAGAAATCCGGAGCAAAACGACCACCAAGTGCCTCTAGATGCAACCACACAAGCAAATGCACTTGGAATCACTCAATCTCACTCTGGATTATCAATCAAGTAAGAGAGATGAGTGAGAGAGAGAGTGTGTGCTCAGCTCACAAGGATGTTAGGAATATCAAAATGACTAAGAGAGATACCATGGAGCCAACCCCCTCACTATTTATAAGCCTCCTCAACAAATAGAGTTGTTACTCAACTGACTGGGCGGTTTGCGCGCGCACCGAATGCTCCGGTTGAACCCTTAGCGTCCGGTGCGCAGATGTGTGCCACGTGTCACCCCTCTTTGAATGCTGACCATCGAATATCAATGGTCACTAGAATTCGCACCAACGGTCAAGTGGTCACCGGATGCTCCAGTGGAAAACACCGCTCTAGCACCAGACACGCAAACCCCAGCATCCGGTCATATCTAGAGAGCTCCCAGACTGCTAAAAATCACACCAGACATGTCCGGTGGGTGATCACCGGACGCACCCCAGCGTCCGGTGCTCCCTACAAAACTGTGCTCTGCCTCGCTAAAGTGACCGGACGCTTGAACAGTGTTCACTCAGCGTCCGGTGCTCTCATTCTCCAGCGTCTAGTGCAAGCACTATGCTACTTCTCTCGCTGAATTGATCGAACACTCGACGCACCATCCAGTGCACCCGAAGCCAGCGTCTGGTGCATAATTTTTCACAGAACCATCACCACGACCCAAACCCTCTCTACCACTCAAACTCCATCCCCTTTGCAAATGTGCTAACCCCACAAGTGTATCTCCATCACGTGCATGGTGTGTTAGCATTTTCACAATCATTTTAAAGAGGTGTTAGTCACTCATTAGGTTTCTAAATCCATATGCTCATATGAATTCACCTAGTGGCACTTGATAATCATTTTAACCATGAATTTCCACACTTCATAGTACGGCTATCTATACTAAACACACTCACACCCTCTATGGTGTCTTGAGTGCCAAAACCAAAACCCTATGCAATACCTTTGTCTTGATCTCCATTGAGTTTGTTTTGCTCTTTCTTCTTTTCCAAGTTGAGCACTTGATCATCACTTCATGTCCACCTTCCTCACCATGGACTTGTATCTTGCTCCACACTTGGATTGTACCAACCTCATCTAATTCACACACTTAGCATAGAGGTTAGTACTAGGGTTTCATCAATTAGCCAAAACCAATCTAGAGCTTTCACCTGGCCAACAAAATAATGACTGCCAACTGCGTTTTTCCATGGCTTAGCCCAGGCATGTATGGTTGGCCACACATAACCAGGCCCTAGCCCCTCTAAAGCCAACCAAACAAGCCAAACTTGACTCTAGGGAACCAGGCCAGGGATTGCCCATCCAACAAAATACACCCTTTTTATGTCATTGATGTGTGTACTTCTAGTAATTTTCTTCCTCCTTCGCCCTGTCTTTTCTCTCTATGATAGCTTCTTTCCCAACTCCCATGGCAAAGAAGTGGGCTTGCAGCCGCCAACATGCCCCTCGGCCATGGCATGATGGAGCTCCCACACAACCATGGCAGGCTGGAGCTCCCACACAACCATGGCAGGCTGGAGCTCCTCTGCCTCGAGCTCTGCCGGCACCATTAGGAATGGGTAAGCAGTAGTAGGCGTGCGCCTTCGTCGTCAAAGTGCCGAAAGAAGAAGGGCCGCCCAACCCTCCTCGACCTCCAAAAGTGGAGCCTCCGCCTCGAGCAAGCTTCGTCGTGGTCCAAGGCCAGGGCGCCCAAATTAGGCAAATTTCATGTGGATCGACGTAATTGGGTCGGTTTCGGCAAGATTGAGGGAGGGGGGTGAAAGCCCAAGTTTGGTTTTGGTAATTAATAACACCAAGTTGCTAATGCTAGGTGTTAAGTGTTTTGAGTTAGGCATAAGCAACACATGTGATGAAGGTGTATGTGGCAAGGAGTGGTGGTCATAAGATCACAAAGAGATGGTGCATGGACATGAAATGACGATCATGGTGGAGATACACATGAAATGATGATCATGGTGATCAAGCATGAGGAGATGGACATGAAACAAAGTGATCAACGCAAAGGTATAATCATAGGGTTTGCTTTTACCGGTCTAAGATGAGTAGAGAAGTGATTGACCGGGTTTAGGATTGATAGCCGACTATCAAGGGGGGCAATCACGGTTAGCTCATGAATCAAGTGCTACTAGGTCATCATCTTGAGTATATGCATTAGGATCTAGTAGAGAGCTAACGTAACGCCTTGAAAAATGATCGTGAAAATGCTAACACACATGCACATGGTGATATACACATGGTGGTGTTAGCACATTTGCGAAGGCAGTGGAGTTTGAGCGGTAGAGAGGGGTTTGGGTTCCTCTCTCCCTCCCACCGAGCTTGCGAGGCGGGATTCGACGCTTTTGTGGAAATGAAACACCTATTTTTCATTGCACCGGATGTGAAGAAATGGAGGTGAAAGGAGGTTACTGGGGTGACCGGACGCGGTCTCAGCATGACCGGCATGTCCGATCGGTTCAACACAGCAGTCAGGTGCGCGGGTGTTAGGGTTTGCAACCGGCGCATCTGGTCCCTCGCGAAACCGGAGCGTCCGGTCATGCACCTAGAGAACAGCGCATGTCTCAGAGTTGATCGGACGCGGTGGCGCGTCCGGTCATGTGCGACCGGACGCGTCTGGTCGACAAAGTCGCTCTCTGGAACCTCTCTGGATAGCGATCAGATGCTGGCACTGTTGTGTCCGGTCGTGGCGTGGAGCGCGTCCGGTCACACTTTACCTGAGAGCGTAATGTTTCATGACCATTGGAAATCTAACGAGCGAGATTCAAAAAGGGACACGTGGCGAGCATCGGCAAAGTCGCGCTGGTGCAACCGGACGCTGGCCGTGTCCGATCGATCAGACCAATGCGTCCGGTCAGCACGCGCAGAGCGGCATCTCGAGCCTAACGGCTCTATTCTTTGGGGATGCTTATAAATAGTTGTTTGGCCGGCTTAGGGACCTCTCTCTGGACTCTTTGAACACTTGAGATATACTTGAGTTAGAGAACTTCTCCTCCACTCATCTCCTTGCTTGGTTGCATACTCTAGTGAGATTGAGTGAGATTCAAGTGCATTGAATTGAGAGTTGCATCTAGTTGCACTTGATTCATTGAGTTGGCTGTGATTTCTTATTACTCTTAGGTGTTTCCTAACATCCTAGATGGCTTGGAGCAGCGGTGGTGTTGAGCTCATGATTGGAGATTGTTTCGAGCCTCACCAAGTGATTGTGAGGGGTTCTTGAGCCTTTCCCGCGGGAGTTCACGAATTGGCTACTCTAGGTCCTGTTCATCTGGCTTATAATCCGTCTTATTCAACTTATTTTTTTAGCCAGAACAGTATTTTCTCTCACAAAAAATCAGCCAACAGTGTTTTTCAGTCAGCTTATAATTCCAGCCGAACGGGCCGCTAGTGGAGCTCGTGGCTTGGAGGATCCCCATCTTGTGAGTGGATATGCGACACCCGCTGAGGGTTTGACTCTTAATAGTCAATTAGCTCGCGATCCATCAAGTTGGTGCATCGTCACAACGAGGAGTAGCTTGCCGGGAAGCAAGTAAACCTCGGTAAAAATTTCTTGTGTCATCTCTTGCTAAGGATTCTCTTGTGATTGTTTGTGATTGATTCTTTAGATATATTTCTTATCTATACCGTCGGTATAAGAATCAATTCAATTTCTCTTTACATTTTTGCACTTTACCTTGTGTAGCTTGTTTAGTATACTTTATATCATCTAGGAGTAGTTAGCTTAGTGACTTAGCTTTGTTGGTTTGAATTAGAGATCATAGCCTTGTTCACTAGACTTGTATAGGTGGCTTGCTTAGTATAGTTGAGCTAGTGCTAGAATTAGCTACGCCATCTTTTATACTAACATTGTTGTTTAGTGAAGCTTGTAGAAAATTTAAATAGGCTCTTCACCCCCTGTAGCCATTTGGACCTTACAGGGGGAAAACGGGCACCCACCTTGGGTGATCCGTCGTGGAGGCCCATGACGAGGCGGAGCTTCTTCTCGTGACAACCAGAGCGCGTCGGAGATGGGCTCGTTGTCATCCTCGTCCATGAAGCCGACGCTTCGGCGGTTGGAGTGTCGCCCCTGGGGCGGCTGCTGCTGCTCCTACAGCTATTGTTGCTAGAGCTGTTGCTTGAGGCGGAGGAGCTCTGGCCCTCCATGGCTGCACAGGAGCTCGAGGCGGAGGAGCTCCCGACCACCATGGCCGCGCATGAGTTCCACCCCACCACAGCCGAGGGGCACGACGGTAGAAGGCGCTCACTTCATCATCATGGGAGTTGCCCGGCATTGTTCACTTGTCTTATGAGCCGTACTTTTTCAGCGAACGAACAGTATTTTTCTCTTACAACAAATCAGCGAACAGTACTTTCACCCATAAATTTTCAGCGAAGCGAAGTGGGAGAGGTAGTTTTGTCCATACAAAAATACAATGATGTCGTGTACGCGTGCTGTTAGGCCCAAGGCCTCTTCAACCTTAGCATATTTCAAATGGAGGAAGAATTATATGAAAATAGTAAAGATACCTCTCCAAACTTCAAAAATAATAATGGTGTCAATAAAAAAAAACCTTTATTATATTAGCATTACATGCGTACACATGCATACTGATTAATATTTGTAAACCAAACAAGCTAAGTAACATGTCACGCCCAGCCCTTGACGACGCAGCTGTAGCCGGTCTTCTTGTCCTGGTACCTGTCCCAGACCATGACCCCGCCATAGTTGTGCGCCTTCTGCACCTTCGGCAGCAGGAGGTAGTAGAGATACTTGAGGTAGACCGCGATGGTGCCCTGCGCCCCATCCGGCACGCCGCTCTCCGCCGCAGCTAGGCCAAGGTACACCTCCGTCTTGGGGAACCTCGCCGTCCACTTGTTCCACTCCTCCACGACGCCCCAGGTGCTGCCGTTCTTGAATGAGCACTTGTCGTCGCCGTAGAACCTGACGTGGATGCGCTCGAACAGCCCCGTCTGCAGCGCCCGGTCGACGCGCCGGTCGGGGCACCCGCAGCGCGGCGACGCCGTGAGCCGCACCCCCTTGTTCCGGGCAAGGCGGCGCGCCAGATCGTCGTAGTGGTCGTCGGCCCCGCCGTTGTCGATGTAGAAGTCGATGCCGTCCACGGCGGCGTCGCCGAACGGGCGGTACACGCCGCGGCGACGCCCGCCGAGGTGCGCGTTCCACAGGTTATCGGCGACGTCGGCCGCCGACTGGGAGGACGGGAGCGAGTAGTCGTGGCCGCCGCCGCCGATGGAGAGGAGCACGAGGATGCCCCTAGACTGGCAGTGCTTGATGTCGGCGCCGACGCCGCTCAGCTGGTGGCCCGACAGGTCGCCGCGCCAGTAGCGCCCGTGGCCGAACACGCTGTAGAAGGCGATGATGACGGTGGTGTAGAGCCCCGTGTCGCAGGCCTCGCGCAGGGACCCCTCGTCCTTGTTCCGGCCCCAGAAGACGGTCACCTGGTTCGTCTGCTTCGCCGTGGCCGGGCCGGCGGCGAGGCAGGCGACGAGCACGAATGCGACGGCGAGGAGCGCCACACCCACTTGTCGTGGACACCTTCGGGACGCCATGGCGCCTAGCAAGATGTGACGATGTGCGAAGGTATGATGGATCGGAGCTTGATGTGATGTCTATATATTGCACTTGGTACTTTGGGCCTTTTTACTTCCTAAATTTTCTCTCAAATTTCACTATGCAAAAAGAAGATTTTCAGTCACATCAAAATGCGGACACATATATGAAGTACTAAATGTAGATGAAATTAAAAACTAATTGCACAGTTTTATTATACTTTGCGAGACGAACATTTCGAACCTAATTAATCAATGTTTAGACAATTATTACTAAATAAAAATAAAATTGCTACAGTGTTGGGACACTGTTCATGCCCCGAATTCGGGCATCTAAACACGCCCTTGGTAGAGAGATTACAACTGCAGCAGGTAGCCCACCGTTTCTCTTGTTCTTGTGTGTCTGCCGTGGCCGGAGTGCGCATGGAAAACAGGGTGTAACGCGCGGTACGCGGGGGCTTGACTTTTCAGTTTTCATTCAAGCACGGGAAAGAGGGAAACTTTTATTCACAAAAAAAAGGAAAGAGGGAAACTTTATAACGTACGGTATTTACGGATGCATGGTACTCGTTTCCCGTTCCGTCTAGGAAAAAGTAGCTCTACATTTAGGACAAATAATTTTTTTCTTAAATTTGATCAATTTTATTTATCTACAATTCTACATTTATATCTCCAAAAAAATTACTATAGATATATATACACACTATATAATTAATCTAAGTATACTTATTCTACGTCGTAGATGTTATTTTCATTAATTTAATAAAATTGTGCACTCGGCAGAAAACGTGAATGGCATTATTTTTTGAGATAGAAGGAGTATATATATGGTTAAAGATGATTAGAGGTGGTAATGGATTAGAATCCAAATCCAAGTGGAGAAGTCCAATTAAAATCTAAGGAAAAAAAGTCCAACATTTGACATAATCCAATTCCAAATGACTAATGTATCTAATCCAATCCAGTTACTTTAAAATCCAAATCCATCCACGACGATCCAACAATAGCGGAAGTAATATGTCCACGTTTTGAGTTCATGTCTAAAGCTGGATCTCAAAATGAAAATCTCTGGCGTTCACACTTTAAACTTTTGACAAAACTAATTGATTTTTTTTGGAGACGATGATGATTTTATATACATGACAGCAGGCCAATATATGTATATTGGTTTGGTTATATATAGCAGCGAACTCCATGTCAAAAGCCGAACCCTAGGAATACAAATATTGCATCCACATCTAATTTTTTTTAATAAAACTGATAAAAATTCGTTTGAACGGACTCACTATAACAACCGTCTACTATGTGTACATATATTAGTGCGGCAAAATCAACATATGAGTTCCACATTGAAACCTAAGCTAGACATTGGAGACCACGTCCTCAAGGTCCAAAGATGCCGAATGGACATTGGACACTTTTTGAATTGCTATCCAATGAATTTTAATTTGAACATCATCAGATCCCATGGACAGATATCCAAATCTACACAGATCTTATCTAAGTATATCCAAAACAACAAATATCCAATTGAATTTTGGATGGTCTCCAAATTCAGTACCAGCTCTGTCTATACATCCTGGTAGGTTGCTGTCCATCATATCCTTATCTTATACATGCAGAGCTCGTCATCGTCATCGTCATCCGACCTGCACTAGGGCTGCCTTTTATTTGAAGGTGCATGACACCTGGAGACTGGCCGAGAGATAGAATAAGATGTGCACCAATGAACGTTCCCACAACGCACGCCAGCTAACAGGTGTTCTTTCTGTTTATAGTATCTTATTTTTGATATTTTCACTAGTGTGTTTTAGACCTGCACGTCACCTGACCTCTATACCGCATTACGGGCTTACCGCTGCAGGATACAATTGAGATCGAGAATAATAACAGTTGAGACGCTTTTCTTCTACCTCACGCTTGTCGCCAGCTTCATGATCTTATTATATGCCATGATGCTGCCTCCCACGCGGCACCGTGGGTCGTCTCGTCGGCCTCTCCTCTGCCGCCGACGGCGGCAGCTGTTGCTTATTCGTTTTTAGCACCACATGTTCCAAGGCACCGTGGGCGAAGTTTTTCCATATATATGCTTGTTGGATCATTTTCTCATCATGTAATAAGGACAGCTCTACGTTGGTAAAATTAGTAGAATATTGTCTTAGAGTCGTCAGATCTCTCGTATTGCATCTCCAATAAGTTGCTTTTAAGAGAGTATCCTAAAATTAATTTAGAATACAAGAGAGTACTACCGTAGCAGATTAGCTAAAAACTTATCTCCTATATTTTTTTTAGGGAAAGGGGAGAGGGGGTTGTCTCCTTTTTTTATGAGAGAAGGGTTGTCTCCTTTATTTAGAAGAGATGATGCTACTTTTTAGAAGATCTCTATAAATTAGTGTTTCGGACATCGTTAGTGGTATGCAAGTACAATTTTTTAACTAGCGACTTCTGTTACAAAAGTTTTTATTAAACATAGGCTAGCACACCGTACTTTTATCTAACTATTTCGATGCAAATCTACTATGTCATTTTTAACTATTTAAAAATTATTGCAGAGAAAGTAATTGTAGCTAAATTTAAAATAATCAATTGCTGATGTTAAAACGCCACTTATCTGTGATGGGAAAAAGTAATTTGGTTTTAGGAAATGTTTAACATGGTTAAGCGCAGCAACTAGTTGTATACCACGTACTGTCCACCCGGCCCGGTGGCCTGTGGCCACTGGGCAGTCAGACTACACGTGCATGATTGCGCTGGCCGGCGGTGAGGATCATTCGATTCATCGCAGTATATATAATGAAGTGATCAATGCAGAGCATTTGGCCAAGAATCAAAGATAGCAGAGTAGGAGTAGCTAGGTAGTAGTAGGACTGTAGGAGATATCCGATAGGATCTTCTATCCTTAAATCTTGTGATATAAGAGATTTTCCCTAGAATTTCTAGGAGGTCTCTTAAAACCAAACCTCTCTCCTAAATAAAGGAAAGACCCCTGCCTCTGCTCTCCGCGCGGTCAGACGCATCTTGGGCACCTATTTCCAAGTTTGGATGAAGAAGTCATGGCGGTCACTCCATCAAAGAAGAAAGGGACAACGATAGCCAACTATATACTCAGCAAAAGAAGATGAGGCCTTGGTTTTAGCATGGGGGAGAGTGAGTCTTGATGCTGTCACAGGAATTGATCAAAATAGTAGCACCTATTGGAAGCGAATTGGAGAGCACTTTCATCGCAATGTTGGATTTATGCTAGCTTCAAATTTGATATGATATTTTAAATTATGGATTAAAAATATGTTGGATAATTGTGTGGTAGAATGATAAAATCTTGAATTTTTTGGAGTGGGAATGGAGTTTATAATGAAGTGTGCATGTAAAAGGTAAGAGAAATAGAAGAAAATAAAATATACTCCCTTTGTTCTAAATTATAAGTCATTCTAATTTTTCAGAGAGTCAAAACATCTCAAGTTTGACCAAAATTATAGAGAGAATTACAAAGATTTATGACATCAAAAAGATATACTATAAAAATATAATTAATGAAGAATCCAATGATACATAGTTGATATCATAAATGTTATTGTTTTATTATACAAATTTGGTCAAACTTGAAATGCTTTGAATCTCCAAGAAAGTTTCATTAACTTATAATTTTGGATGGAGGGAGTAGGAGACAAGTTTTAAGGAATCTGTTGCAGCAGTGTTCTCTTATATGCTAAAATGGTTATAGGAGACTCTAAACTAAGATATAGGAGATGCAAGATAGGATATCTAATGGAGTTGCTCTATACTGACGTGCTGCTGGTTTGTTGCAGCACACAGGATCGACCATGCAAAGCCGATCCAAATTTAGGCCTGTTTGAGACTGCTCTGCTCCACTAACTCCACCAAAAAGCAGCTTCACTCTAGAGTTGTTGTTGCAAATGGACCTGTTTGTCATGCAACTTGATTCCACCTCCAGGAATAGAAGGCTTTCGTGGAAAAAGACTAATATGCCCCTGGATGACGTTTGGTTCATGTTTTGATTTTGTAAGCATATGTGAGTGTCTGTTTGCTTTTACTAATTGAAATATTATGTAAAAATGCTATAAATGCAAATAATTTAGTACAAAGACACATATTTTACTCTCATGTGATACAACCCAAAAGTGCATGCTGACTATGACGAATCATAGTATTGTACTAATACTGCCTGCAGCTACAAAGCAATCCAATAGTATGTTTCAGAAAATCATAGGTATGATACATGTTTACTGAATTTCTATTGCAGAACAGCAATAGGATCCAAATTATCCAACCAACTTGCACTGTCATATCTAAATTTATTCATATGAGGGCACTCACAATGCATACTCTATCATAGAGTCTAAAGCTATTTATTACTTCGAATATTATGGACTTAGAGTCTAAATAAGACTTGGAATCTTATTTTTTCTCCCTCTTTCTTCAATAAATATATTGCCACATTAGTAAAATATCATAAATAAGGTATAATAAATAGTCTTAGACTCTATGATAGAGTGTTGCATTGTCAATGCCCTGAGGTGAGCACACCGGACGACGTAAGCCGCGGAAGGAAACGAGATTCGTGCATGGGCTCACCCTCAGCAGCATTGAATGCATTGATAGCCGCTGCCACATCACCGTAGGACACGCTACCCACAGATATGCCGCATGAGCGCTGGAGCCTGACCCAGCTAGTGGCGGAGCCGGGCACCCCCCTCCCCCCAATCTAAATATAAATCAAAATTACAAGATTATACTAAGAAAAAATGTTGTCATATCTTAGGGGGGCCATGGCCCATGCTGACCTCTTTGGATCTGCCATTGTGTTCCATATCCATTTCCCTGTGTGAAAAAAACGAGTGACTAATTTTATTTTCATTGTGCAGATACGATTGAGACCTGTATACTAAACTCATGCGCTACTACACTAATAGGTGCAATATTAAATGTCAACGCCCATGAGTTACCTACTGTCAACAAAAAATGACAATTTGTTCTGCTGCTGCTGTAATAAGAAATCAGGCCTGATGGCGAATAGTAGCTATAGCAACCATGCATGACGAAAATAGGGGCATTTGTACTCTACAAATACATTTCTAGAGACAGCTGGATCGGACTAATTTGTGGAGCCGGATGTAGATTGAGCCGCCTCTATCAAAAAAAGCTATCGTTGCTAAAGATCATTTATGTAGTAGTGGTATTTTTCTTTGACAAAGATTAAGATCTATCATCAATAATTAAACTAAACTTTCTTTCATGCGTACTTTTTGGTGTAAGGGTCTATGTGGGACTGCTCTGCTCTAGTTTTTCAAGCTTTGAGTTGGTTGTCATGCAGCCTAGCTCTAGCTCTAGTTTTGTGAGGTTCCCTTGAGAAAAGTCTAATATGTCTCTAGATGGTATTTGGTGTATGTTTTGTTGTCTGTGGAGCATAACATAAAATATTTTTTGTTGCCAATTGAAATATGAGGTAAAATATTGTAATGTAAGAAAATATTGCAGCTCAACATTACAAATCAGCATACCTAGAAGAGAAAAAATAGTTAGTGTACATAGAAAAGAAAAAATAGTGAAGCTCCTCATTGATACGGAGTAGAAAAGAAAAAAATAATGCAGCTCATCATAGATAGAAAGAAAGGGGACTTGCTAAAATTCAGGTGCCTGAGTTTTAGTTTCCTTCCAGACGATGGTTATTTCATATATTTTATACTAAAATTTCAAATTTTGTTCATTGCAATGTGAAAGTCCTATGTTTGGTGTTGGTAATTAGTGACAATGTCTAAGTACTAATCCTATGCCTAAGTTGTATGTAGCATATGAGGATTAGTACATTACAAGGTTGGTGGCAAGATGGACATGGTGATCATGATAGCCACACTTGGATTTGGACGCAACCCTACGAGACCAAGGCAAAGGTATATGCTTAAGGGTTGTGTTTTAGTAACCAAGACACCTAGTGGGTGTGGTTACATTATAGGATAGATGTCCGTACTATAAAGAGGGGAATGACGCGACTATTGAACTCCTAAGTGCCTCTAGGTGTGCATTTTATAATTATATGCATTTGGATAGAACTAATAATGCCTCGAAAAATGATTGTGAAAATGCTAACACACTCACACATGAAGAGATCACTTGGTGGTGTTAGCACGTTTGCGAAGGCGGTGGAGTTTGAGCGGTAGAGAGGGTTTATGGTCCTCTCTCCCTCCCGCCGAGCTTGCGAGGCGGGATTCAGACGTTTTCGAGGAGTTGAAACGACTTTTTTCCACTACACCGGAAGTCGGAAAAGAAACAGAGGCGAACGGAGGTCATAGAGGTGACCGGACGCTGAACCGGACATGGTCTTTGCATGACCGGACGCGTCCGGTCAGTGTTTAGCGTCTGCGTGTGTTTCAGCTTGATGATCGGACGCGCAGCGCGTCCAATCACTGACGATCGGACGCGTCCGGTCGTTTAGGGAGCTTACTGGACTCTAACCGGACGCTGGCACTGTCGCGTCCGGTCAGTTCTTCAGCGCGTCCGGTCACTGTTTAGTTGTGCACTGCTCAGGCATGACCAGCGCGTCTGGTCATTCATGGGACCAGCGCATCCGATCGTTCGCAGCGCGTCCGGTCTGCGCGTCAAGCGCGTCCGGTCAGTGCTTCATGACTTAGCCGTTGTGCGACCAGCGCGTCTGGTCGTTTGGACCAGCGCGTCCGGTCGTTTAGACCAGCGTGTCCGATCGTTTGGACCAGCGTGTCCGGTTAGTACTTCACGAGTTAGCCGTTGAGCGACCGGCGCGTCCGGTCAGTTGGACCAGCGCGTCCGGTCAGCGCGATTTCGGCTGTTTAAGTTTCTAATGGCTATATTCGAAGGGGTACGTCTATATATACTCGTTGGCCGGCTCAAGGCTCTAACTCTCGAACATTTGACATACTTGTGATCACTTTGAGCTAAGAAACTCCCCTCCCACTCATCTCTCTTGCTTCTTTGCATATTCGAAGTGAGATTGAGTGATCCAAGTGCATTTGCATTGTGAGATAGCATCTATTTAGCACTTGGTGGTTGATTTGCTGCGGGATTCTTGTTTCTCTTGGTGGTTGCCGCCACCTAGATGGCTTAGAGCAGCTTGGAGGCGTTGGCAAGAGTTGGTGATTGTTCTTGGCCACCTCCGGTGATTGTGAGGGGTTTGTGCCTACCTCGGCGAAGCGGCAAAGGCAACGTTAGTAAATTACTCGTGTCATTTGCAACCTTTTGTAATTTGGTAGGTTCTTGTGGCGCCTTTTGAGAGGCTTGGTGTGAGACCGATTAGCCACCGAACCACGTGGTGAAGAGGGACACAACGGGTACTAGCGTGCCGGCAAGCACGTGAACCTCGGGATAAATCTTCGTGTCATCACTTTCATATTGTGATTGATTGATCCTGGTGTTCGGTTATCTTGGTATTCATTATTGATCATATTGGTTGGCTCATTACTTCGCCCCTCGGTGAATCTCTCGCAACTCAACTCCGCATTACTTTCTTAGTTATCTTTGCTAGCTAGTTAGCTTTGCTTTAGTAGCTTCTTTGTGTAGCTTGCTAGTTGTAGTTGTAGTTACCTTCTCGGTTTGACTTATGCAGTTGAGTGCATATACTAGAATTGTGAATTGGTTAGGTGGCTTGCAAACACCCTGTAGGCTAAGCAAAACTCGCATCTCGCTATTTGTTATATTGATAAACTTGTTTAGCTTGTCTTTGTAGAAAATTTTAAAAAAGGCTATTCACCCCCCTCTAGCCATCAAAACCTTTCAAGTGGTATCAGAGCCGTGGTCACCGTTTTCAAGGCTTAACAACCTCGGTGTAAGATGGCTCAAGTTGTGTTCAACCATGTCGAGGGCAAGCCTCCATTCTTTGATGGTGTCACATCTTTTGATCATTGGAAAAAAAAGATGAAGCAATATCTTGGCTCTATTCATGAGAACGTTTGGAAGGTGACACACCATAATTATGCTATCATTAATCCCGACAACCTCACCAACAATGATCGCATCAACAACTAATGCAACACTATAGCTCTCAATACTCTCTACAATGGGATTGATGCAAAGGTCTTTGAGCAAATCAAGGATCTTAAGATGGCAAGTGAAGTGTGGACAAGATTAGAGGAAACATATGAGGGCACTTCAATGGTAAAGAGTGCCAAGCTCTATATGCTCAAGGATAAGTTTGCAAGCTTCAAGATGAAGGATGATGAGTCCATACCGGAGATGTTCTATAGGCTACAAGTTATTGTCAATGATCTCAAGAGCCTAGGAGAAGATGTCAAGGACAAGGACTTCTCACATAAGTTCTTAATGAACTTACCTAAGAAGTTTGCTATCTTGAGAAAGATGATCCAAAGAGAGGGTTTGGACAAGGTGACTCCAAACCAAGTGCTTGGAGATGTCATAACTGATGCTCAATATGATGATGATGAAGATAAAGATGAGAAGAAGAAGATCAAGGTTAAGCAAGAGAAGACCACCGCATTCAAGGCTTCATCCTCTAAGGGCAAGAGCAAGGTGGAGAGCGATGATGATGATCCATTTGATGATGAGACCATGGCCCTCCTAGTGCATAAGATGGGGAGGTTCATGAAGAAGAAAGGATATGGTGCAAGAAAGAGAAGGGACTTCATGAAGGCAAAGGAGGTGCTTTGCTATAATTGCAATAGCCCTGATCATATAGTGACAAAGTGCCCCTATGAAGACAAAAGATATCATGATGGGGAGTTGAAGTTGAAGAAGAACAAGAAGGAGAAGAAAGAGAAGAAGAGTTTCACTATCAACAAGAAGAAGAAGGGTGGTGGCTATGTGGTCACTTGGGATAGTGATAACTCCGATAGTGACGATGATAGCTCTAGTGATGATGAGAGGACCACTCGGTGAGCCATTGCAAGCATCGCCCTCTCCAACAAGCCATCCATCTTCGACACTACATCGACATGCCTTATGGCCAAGCCTATCAAGGTAAAATATGATGATAGTGATGATGATTCTTGTGCTAGTGATGATTGTAGGAGTGATGATGAGGAGGATGAGGACTACTCCAAGAATGATCTATTAGGCATAATAGATCAAATGAGCAAGGGCTACAAGAGGATAACCAAGAAGTGCAAGATCTTAGAGCAATAGCTCATTGCCAAGAGCAATAAAAATGATGCCTTGATGGAGGAGCTTGTTGCTCTCAAAAAGAGTAAGGAGTGCAAAGGAATTAAACAAGAGCTCAAAGCTCTTAGGAAATCCTTTGATAAGCTAGAGGCCTCTCGTGAGTGTCTAAAGGAAGACCATGAGGATCTTGAAGTTGCTCACACTAGGCTTAAGGAAGCCCACTCCACTCTACTTGAGCTCATTAAGAAAAAGGACCTCAAGTTGGAGAAGCTCATGAAGGAAGCTAAGGAGGAGCAAGTGATTGTCACTTGTGATATTGGACTAACATGTGATATTATTGATGATTCTTTATTTGTTGGTTCTACTAATGCTTCATGTAGCTCATCATCATCCACCACAACCAACTCTTCCTCTACTACTAGTGATTCATCACTTGTGGTTGAGAATGAGACTCTCAAGAGAGAGGTGGATGATCTCATCCGCGCATTAGGCAATGCCTATGGTGGGGATACCCGCTTGCTAAAATGCTTGGGTAGCCAAAGGTTCTCTCTTAACAAAGAGGGTTTGGGCTATACTCCCAAGAAGGGCAAGGCGACCTTTGCTACTCCAAAGCCTCACTTTGTGAAGGGCAATGGTCGTTATTGCAATAGATGCAAGCAAGTTGGGCATCTAGAAATTAATTGCAACAAAATGAACAAGAACAAGAAAAATACTAATGTACCTTACATTCCTTTTGATTCTTGTTATGTGCTTACCAAGGGTGAGAATGGTGTGCAAGCTAAGATTGTTGGTACACCAATTATGGGCCCAAAGAAGAAGGCTATTTGGGTACCAAAGAACTTAGTTACTAACCTCAAAGGACCCAAATAAGTATGGGTACCTAAAAGACATTAATTTGTTTTGTAGGTAAATTACAAGGCCGAAGGAAGGCATTGGGTGCTTGATAGTGGGTGCTCTCAACATATGACCGGTGATTCAAGAATGTTCAACTCTCTCAAATCAAATGATAGTGGCATTGATAGTATCACATTTGGTGACAATAGCAAGGGTGATGTAAAAGATCTTGGAAGGATTGCAATCTCAAATGATCATAGCATCTCCAATGTACTACTAGTTGAAAAGCTAAATTTCAACTTGTTGTCGGTTGCTCAATTGTGTGATCTAGGTTTCAAGTGCATATTTAGTGTTGATGATGTGGAGATAGTTAATGTTGATGGCTCTAATTTGATCTTCAAGGGCTTTAGATATGAGAATCTATACTTGGTTGATTTCAATGCTAGTGACACTCAACTTTCAATATGCTTGCTCACCAAATCAAGTATGGGTTGGTTATGGCATAGAAGACTTGGTCATGTTGGCATGAAGCAATTGAACAAGTTAGTGAAGCATGACTTAGTTAGAGGCTTGAAGGATGTCACATTTGAGAAGGATAAGCTATGTAGTGTATGTCAAGCCAGAAAGCAAGTAGGCAACACTTATCCATTGAAAAGCATTATGAGTACTTTCAAGGCATTTGAGTTGTTGCACATGGATCTATTAGGGCCAACTACATACACAAGCATTGGTGGCAACAAGTATGGCTTTGTGATTGTGGATGATTTCACTAGATACACATGGGTATTCTTTCTTGTGGACAAGAGTGATGTATTTGACATATTCAAGAAGTTCATCAAGAGAATGCAAAATGAGTTTGAGACCACAATCAAGAAAGTAAGAAGTGACAATGGAAGTGAGTTTAGAAACACAAGAGTTGATGAGCTATGTGATGAGCTTGGAATCAAACATCAATTCTCGGCCAAGTATACACCTCAATCTAATGGCTTAGTTGAGAGGAAGAATAGAACTTTGATTGATATGACAAGATCAATGTTGAATGAGTATAATGTGAGTCATTCATTTTGGGCCGAAGCAATCAACACGGCTTGCTTCTATAGCAACCGCCTCTATTGCCACAAGTTCTTAGAGAAGACACCATATGAGATATTGAATGGAAGAAAGCCCAACATTGCATACTTTCAGGTATTTGGTTGCAAATGCTACATCTTGAAGAAGGGCACTAGATTGAGTAAGTTTGAGAAGAAATGTGATGAAGGATTCTTACTTGGTTACTCCACTACTAGCAAAGCTTATAGAGTTTGGAATTTGGCTAGTGGTTTACTTAAGGAAGTTCATGATGTTGAGTTTGATGAAACAAATGGTTCTCAAGATGAAGAAGAAAACTTGGATGATGTAAGAGGAACTCAATTGACTAATGCTATGAAAGAAATGGACATTGGTGATATTAGGCCAAAGCAAGTGATTGATGTGGATGACAACAAAGATCAAGTGCTCCAAAGTCCAATTACATAAGCTAGTGGTTCTCTAATGTAAAATCAAGCTAATACATCATCTCAAGTGCAACAAGACCAACAAGTGGCTAGTTCATCATCTCCAATTCATGATCAACATCAACATCCAAGCAATCAAGTCCAAGTGCTTCAATCAACTAACATTGTAAGAGATCATCCATTGGATTCCATCATTGGTGACATACAAAGGGGAGTTCAAACTAGATTAAGATTGACATCTTTTTGTGCTCACTCTTCTTTTTGTGTCAATGGAAGAACCCAAGGACATTGATAAAGCATTAAGAGATTCGGATTGGGTAAATGCAATACATGAAGAGCTCAATAACTTCAAGAGAAATGAAGTATGGGAACTAGTTGAGAGGCCTAAGGATCACAATGTCATTGGAACAAGATGGGTCTTTCGCAACAAACAAGATCAAGATGGGATAGTAGTAAGAAACAAAGCAAGACTAGTGGCTCAAGGTTACACACAAATAGAGGGTCTTAACTTTAGTGAAACTTAGGCCCGGTTGCAAGACTGAAAGCAATTAGGATCTTACTTGCCTATGCTTGTGCTCACAATATCAAGCTATATCAAATGGATGTGAAGAGTGCATTTCTCAATGGGTACATCCAAGAGGAGGTGTATGTGGAGCAACCTCCCGGTTTTGAAGATGACAAGAAACCCAATCATGTCTACAAATTGAGAAAAGCTTTGTATGGATTGAAGCAAGCACCTAGAGCATGGTATGAAAGATTGAGGGACTTCTTGCTATCCAAAGGATTTATCATGGGCAAAGTTGATACAATACTATTCACCAAAAAGATTGAGAAATACTTGTTTGTATTGCAAATATATGTTGATGATATCATATTCGGTTCAACCAATAAAGATTATTGTGATGAGTTTGGGAAAATGATGGCAAAGGAATTTGAAATGTCAATGATTGGTGAACTTAGTTTCTTTCTTGGACTTCAAATTAAACAAATGAAGGAAGGAACATTTGTAAGCCAAACCAAATATATAAAGGATATGCTAAAGAAGTTTGGTATGAAAGATGCAAAAGGAATCACTACTCCAATGAGCACTATTGGAAGCTTGGATAGTGACAAGAATGGCAATATGGTGGATCAAAAGCTATATAGATCAATGATTGATAGTCTACTCTATGTGACGGCATCAAGGCCCGATGTGATGTTTAGTGTATGCATATGTGCAAGATTTCAAGCCTCACCAAGAGAAAGTCATTTGAAGGCAACAAAGAGAATATTGAGGTACTTAAAGCATACACAAGATGTTGGATT
This sequence comes from Saccharum hybrid cultivar R570, assembly GCA_038087645.1. NCBI lineage: Eukaryota > Viridiplantae > Streptophyta > Magnoliopsida > Poales > Poaceae > Saccharum > Saccharum hybrid cultivar. The sequence continues at coordinate 11,616,264 of JAQSUU010000703.1, forward strand.
ATGGTATCCCAAAGGTACAAGCTTTGAGCTAGTTGGATATTCGGATTCCGACTATGCCAGTGACAAAGTTGAGAGAAAGAGCACTTCTAGGACTTGTCAATTATTGGGAAGATCACTTGTCTCATGGTCATCCAAGAAGCAAAATAGTATTGCACTATCTACCGCCGAGGCCGAATACATCGCCGCGGGTAGTTGTTATGCACAAATATTATGGATGAAGGCAACATTGAAGGATTTTGGAATCAATTTTAAGAATGTGCCATTGCTATGTGACAATGCAAGTGCCGTGAAGCTAACCAACAATCTGATTCAACATCAAAGAACAAAGCATATTGATGTTCGCCATCACTTTATTAGAGATCATCAACAAAAGGGTGACATTGCTATTGAGAGTGTGGGCACCGAAGATCAATTAGCCGATCTATTCACCAAGCCACTTGATGAGAAGAGATTTCACAAGCTAAAGAATGAGTTGAATATACTTGACTTCTCCAACATGAGTTGATGCACCCCATATATGACATGCCTCTCCTTCGAGCCCCAAGGTACAATTGGTTGACATGTCATACATACTATGCTAAGGACTTGTTTAGTGCATCTAGTCATAATTTACACGTTCTAGGCTCATTCATGCAAATCAAATGTATTTGAAGTTTATATGGTGCCACTATTGTTTCCATGACTTGTATGATCTAGTGGTAGCATATAACTTGTTTAAGTAGCTTGTGATCCTAAGTGTTTAATCTAGAAAACTTGTCTAAATATTTGCTTCAACATGGTGCATGATAACCCTACTAGTGAGGTGTGACGAAGCTTGCCCTTGGATCAAACCGAAGCATTTTATTTATGCAAGCAATCTAGGTTGAATCACAAACTTGATCCTCACCCTATAACATGACATGATATTCTATCTAAAATTGGTCCCTTGTGGTTATTGGTGCCAAAGGGGGAGAAATTGTTGTTCATAAAGATAGAACTCAAAGGGGGAGAAGTACAAAGGGGGAGAATTGATAAAAGAAGGGGATCAACTAAAATTTTTTGGGGACACAAGTAGGGGGAGCAACCTCTTAAACATGAATGTTGCATTTCTATATGCACTTCATATGTATGATGCATAGTTGTGCATTTCTTTTTCTCCGATACTTAGCTTGTGTGGTGACTTGCTAGTATAATTTGAATGATATATTGAGGTACTAGCATGAATAGAAAGTAGTTAGATTTTTCTTACTTCATGTTTTTCAAAGTAGTACTAGAACCTTGCTTATAATGTTGATCTCATGAGGTTTATAGTTATGTTTGTGTTTTTCCAAGTAGAATCTAACTACACAAGGTGCTAAGATGGTGTTTATCGCTGGTATCACGCTTCAAAGGTCTATAATCTTAAACACTTATCACCTATTGGTAGTCAATGCTCCTAATCTTTCCTATCTAACATGTATGCTTCCAAAATCCAAACATATAACATACATGTAGGGGGAGCCATTGCTATCAATTTGAATTTATGATCACATGTCCATAATTCTTACACATAGTAATATACTTGGACAATGTGACATGGGTTCAATCAAAATTTTATCATAATACCTTTGTGAAAGGTTTGTCACCAATTACCAACAAGGGGGAGATTAAAAGTCCTATGTTTGGTGTTGGTAATTAGTGACAAGGCCTAAGTACTAATCCTATGCCTAAGTTGTATGTAGCATATGAGGATTAGTACATTCCAAGGTTGGTGGCAAGATGGACATGGTGATCATGATAGCCACACTTGGATTTGGACGCAACCCTACGAGACCAAGACAAAGGTATATGCTTAAGGGTTGTGTTTTAGTAACCAAGACACCTAGTGGGTGTGGTTACATTATAGGATAGATAGCCGTACTATAAAGAGGGAAATGACGCGGCTATTGAACTCCTAAGTGCCTCTAGGTGTGCATTTCATAATCATATGCATTTGGATAGAACTAATAACGCCTAGAAAAATGATTATGAAAATGCTAACACACTCACACATGACGAGATCACTTGGTGGTGTTAGCACGTTTGCGAAGGCGGTGGAGTTTGAGCGGTAGAGAGGGTTTGGGGTCCTCTCTCCATCCCGCCGAGCTTGCGAGGCGGGATTCAGGCGTTTTCGAGGAGTTGAAACGACTTTTTTTCACTACGCCGGAAGTCAGAAAAGAAACAGAGGCGAACAGAGGTCATAGAGGTGACCGGACGCTGAACCGGACGCGGTCTTTGCATGACCGGACGCGTCCGGTCAGTGTTCAGCGTCTGCGCGTGTTTCAGCTTGATGATCGGACGCGCAGCGCGTCCGGTCACTGATGATCGGACGCGTCCGGTCGTTTAGGGAGCTTACTGGACTCTAACCAGACGCTGGCACTGTCGTGTCCGGTCAGTTCTTCAGCACGTCCGGTCACTGTTTAGTTGTGCGCTGCTCAGACATGACCAGCGCGTTCAGTTATTCACGGGACCAGCGCGTCCGGTCGTTCGCAGCGCGTCCGGTCTGCGCGTCAAGCGTGTCTGGTCAGTGCTTCACAACTTAGCCGTTGTGCGACCAGCGTGTCCGGTCGTTTGGACCAGCGCATCCGGTCAGTACTTCACGAGTTAGCCGTTAGGCGACCGACGCGTTCGGTCAGTTGGACCAGCGCGTTCGGTCAGCGCGATTTCGGTTGTTTAAGTTTCTAACGGCTATATTCAAAGGGGTACGTCTATATATACTTGTTGGCCGGCTCAAGGCTCTAACTCTCGAACATTTGACATACTTATGAGCACTTTGAGCTAAGAAACTCCCCTCTCACTCATCTCTCTTGCTTCTTTGCATATTCGAAGTGAGATTGAGTGATTCAAGTGCATTTGCATTGTGAGATAGCATCTATTTGACACTTGGTGGTTGATTTGCTGCGGGATTCTTGTTTCTCTTGGTGGTTGCCGCCACCTAGACGGCTTGGAGCAGCTTGGAGGCGTTGGCAAGAGTTGGTGATTGTTCTTGGCCACCTCCGGTGATTGTGAGGGGTTTGTGCCTACCTCGGCGAAGCGGCAAAGGCAACGTTAGTAAATTGCTCGTGTCATTTGCAATCTTTTACCATTTGGTAGGTTTTTGTGGCGCCTTTTGAGAGGCTCGGTGTGAGACCGATTAGCCACCGAACCACGTGGTGCAGAGGGACATAACGGGGACTAGCGTGCCGGCAAGCACGTGAACCTCGGGATAAATCTTCATGTCATCACTTTCATATTATGATTGATTGATCCCGGTATCCGGTTATCTTGGTATTCATTGTTGATCATATTGGTTGGCTCATTACTTCGCCCCTCGGTGAATCTCTCGCAACTCAACTCCGCATTACTTTCTTAGTTATCTTTGCTAGCTAGTTAGCTTTGCTTTAGTAGCTTCTTTGTGTAACTTGCTAGTTGTAGTTGTAGTTACCTTCTCGGTTTGACTTGTGCGGTTGAGTGCATATACTAGAATTGTGAATTGGTTAGGTGGCTTGCAAACACCCCGTAGGCTAAGCAAAACTCGCATCTCGCTATTTGTTATATTGATAAACTTGTTTAGCTTGTCTTTGTAGAAAAATTTTAAAAAAGGCTATTCACCCCCCTCTAGCCATCAAGACCTTTCACAATGTTTGTAGGTGTTATCTGCAATTTTTGGTATCGAGAACAAAAAAAAATTGTTACACAAAACCATAAACCCGACAAAATTTGATTTGTGTTGATATAAAGACAATAAGCAATTTACAATTATTTATAGTGAGACAAGGACAAAAGTTTAATATGTTATGACACAAAGACAAATAATAATCACAAAAATAAGAGTTTACTTGTACTAGTTGGTGGTACTCCCTCTGTCCCCAAAAGAATGCAATTGTGAGAAACATGTTAGTCAAACTAGTTCAAGTTTGACCAAGTTTATAGTAAATAATATTAATATTTATGTTTTCAAATAAATTTACTATGAAAATATATTCTATAACTAATCTAATGATACTTATTTTGTTTCATTAGTATTAGTATTATTTTTATATAAAATCTTAAAATTATGTACATGAAATATAGGAGAAATGGAAACAAAAATGCTGCAGCTCATCAAAGGAAGGGTGGGGCCTGAGCGCTAGCCAGCTGGGCCTGGCCACGGCTAGTGGCGGAGAACAGGGCCGGGGAAGAAGAAACGCGTGGGGGCGTGCGCTGGTAGTCGAACTGTGTTCTCATTAATGAGTGGCAAGTGGGTAATTTGGCCATAACTCCATGAGTGAACACAAAAGTTTAAATCCTAGAGTATTTCTTGAAGTGCTAAAAAAAACATGAAGCTAACTTCTAACTCTATTTTTTTCGTAGAGCAAGGTCCTAGACGCCAGAGGTGTTTGGCGAGACAAAGCTAGAGCAGAGCAATCGCAAACACCCTTAGCCCTTCCACGACGAGGCGCTCCTGTAGCAAGACGATAGCGTCGCTGGAATCAACTTAAAGCAGTAGCTACAGTATCCTAGTAATTGAGGTCAGAGGAACTGCGCTCGGAATTCGAAGATACAGAGATAGCAACACGAACCAGGATTCTCAGCGCCATAAAAATTTAAAATGTAATGCAAGGATGAACCCAACGGGTACCAACCCAGGTTCATCGACCATAGCACAGCCGTACAGCAACCAGAAACAAAAGGTGTAACAACGGGTACCAACCCAGGTTCATCGACCAACCGCATTGTTGCAGCAAGACATTGGCGCCTAACAAAAGGCATACTACCTATGTAACTAAGGGGCAAGGTGATGAGCTAAGAATCACATACAGTTTACAAGTTACAACAACATTTCCATAATTACAGTTGACTACAGTACAATCATGCCAGGTTCACAGATGAGGTGCTTGGTTTGAGGAATCACATAATACCTAGAATGAGGTCACCCATGAATTGCATGGGATGAACTCATTCCTCATGATTAAGCTAGCCATGTGCTTGTATGGATTAACCCACTCCATTCTCTAGACCAAGCAAAAAAATGCAAGGAGTGAGAAGGTGATAGTTCACCCATTCCTCAAACCACCTAGCTTTCTCAGAATTACTGCTTCCTCAGTGAAGTCAACGATCTGCGGAATTGCTTTGCAAGTTCTTGGAAAAACTTGACATCTGATGGTTTTGTTCTGCCAACCGCAGACTTGAAATGTCTCATTGCTACTTCTTGGATGTCAAAGCTCTCCTGTTGAAAAAAGAGTATTCTGTCAGTAAACTTCTGGCACCACCTAGTGAAAAATGCATATGCTCATGCCACTAGATTGGGAAGAATGAGTAGCATACATCAAGTGCAGCAACAGCAGCTTCCCTGCAGATGAGCTTTATGTCGGCGCCAGTGTAGCCTTCTGTGAGTCTAGCAAGTTCGTTTAGATTCATGTCAGCACTGCATGGCATGCTGTGTGTATGGATCCGGAAAATATCTGCACGATCAGCTTCGTTTGGTGGTTGCACATCCAGCACCCTATCAAAACGACCTAGGACATATATCACTCTCAAAGTCAGATCAAAGGAGTGTATCGAGCATTGTTTGTGTAACCCGAGAAAATAAATTTAAGCACTGATACAAGTATACATCAACTAAATAACAATTGAACCAATAACCTGGCCTTAGAAGTGCAGGATCAATTTTGTCAGGACGATTTGTAGCTGCAATAACAGTAACACCAACTCTCTGGTCCAAACCTGTTGCCACCAAATAGTCAATTATGCATCATCAAAATTTAGGGACCAATAGGTGCTTGTAAATAACAAAAGTGACAGAAGGTCATCAGCACATTGCAACTGCACATGGCTAGAACTGAACAACATTTACTGGAAATATCATAATCGGATGTTTGATGCTTGTTTTTTTTTTTATAACTTTTGATGCTTGGTTTATGTCCAAACAACAAAATACATTATTGATATTTTGCAACCTCTAATCACATGCTTAATTAACACACTTTAGAGTGTAGTGAAGAAATAAGCTGATTAGAATAAAACATGATAGTAAATTATGCATCATAACAGTGTAGATGTTAGAAGGTTAGCTTATGGGCCTAGCGTCCTGAGTGTTTTCTCCTGTAGGCCTATGGGCCAGGTGCAGGCCAACACTGGGCACGCCTCTTGCCTGTGCATAGGGCTAAGGGTAGCTGCCCTCAGCCTATATATGACTGTACCCTGCCACCAGTATAATCAATCTATTATTCGCGCATATCTCTACGCTTTCAGTAGAGATCAATAGAAGCTTGTAAAAAACAAAATAAGATAAAAAGGTTATCAACACAGTCCAACCGTGCGTAAGCACAAGCAAATGGCTAGTACTCCAACTGAATAACATTGACTGGAAACATCATAATCAGATATTTGATGCTTGGTTTATGTACAGTCAACAGAAAACATTATTGTTATTTGGGAACCTCTAATCACATGCTTCAAAACATTTTAGCGTCTAGTGAAAAAATAAACAGATAAGAATAAATCCTAAGGCAATTATTAATGAGTGTATGAAAAAATATGGAGATTTGAAAGAAGTATTTCCTAATTAAGTGTTAAAACTCACCATCCATTTCCACAAGCAACTGACTGAGGACCCTATCAGCAACAGATGTGCCATCATTTTCTTGCCCACGAGTTACTGCAAGCCCATCTATTTCATCAAAAAATAATATTGCTGGTGCATTAGCCCTCGCCTTTGCAAATAGCGATCTCACTGCCTTTTCTGAGTCACCAACCCATTTGCTGAAAAGTTCAGGACCCTTAACAGCAAGGAAGTTCAATTTTGCTTCAGAAGCTGCAGCACGAGCCATCAAAGTCTTGCTGCAACCTGGCGGTCCTATCATTAGCAATCCTCTAGGGGGTCTGATCCCTAAACGTTCAAATGCTTCTGGGCATTTTTGTGGTAATTGGATAGCTTCAATTAGCTGCTCCTTGACACTGGACTGACCACCAACATCTCCCCAACGTACCTTCGGAAGCTCAAGAACAAACTGTACACAACATGATTAAGCAATTGGCATTTTTTTCACACAGACCACATATATAGATAGGAACTGTCATAAAAGAGGCCTATGACTAAAGCCTTGCAGGTGGATAGAAGTGATACCTCGCGCATCGCACTTGGTCTAACTTTTGTTTTAGCCTTGTCAAAATCCTTAATGGTTACTAATAGTGGTATTTCATCTGTACCATCATAAGACTCGCTACCTTTTATATTGCCACCCTTCATGCAGGCAACATCATCTGATGACATGGTCAACCGTGAGAAAGATGATGATAATGAGCTTGGATCTTCAGTATCTTGACTACAGTTATCAAAACTACATCCAGGATGACCAAGTTGTTGAGTTGAATTTTCTTTTAGGCTGATGTAACGCCGCAAAGCACTCAATGCAGCCTCATTGCACAGTGCCGCTAGATCAGCACCCACAAATCCATGGGTCACTAGAGCAACAGACTGAAGTTCTTCATTGCTCAGAGAGTGATGAACTCCAATTAGAAGGCGACGAAGTATGTCCATCCTCTGTCCCGGGGATGGCACTCCTGCAACCCAGTTTGAAGACAACAAAACATGATTAACTTGGTTTTAACTCAACAACATATCACTGGACAATGATGTTGAATTGAAGTCATTAAATTTGGTGCCATCTATAAATGCATGGCCAACCTTAGTGTCCAAAAAAATCCTTAAATGGCTACTAAAAACACACAAATAATCAATTACTACAGATGACAAAACTTACAGTACAAAGCAATCCATTGCTTATAAGTTTAAAATACTGGCCAGTCCTAAATGCATTATGCTACTTCATTACACATTCATAAGCACCTCATTTTAGTTGCAGGCATTAATTTAGAAAGCATGATGTGTATGTGGAGTAGACTACATCCACAGCCATTCACATTGAAAATATATGGATAGCATCAGAGTATTCTACCTATTTCAATTTCTTTATCCAATCTTCCAGGACGTCGCAATGCAGGGTCAATACTATCAGGCCGATTCGTAGCAGCAATCAAGAGAACACGATCACTAGGGCCAATCTCATCCATCAGTTTTAACAGAGTGGCTACCATTCTAATAGATAACTCCTCACTCCCATCCTTCCTTGATGGAGCAATTGCATCCAATTCATCAATAAATATCTAATAGCAACAAAGATACATGATACTGTTATCAATGCTAACATGATGGGATACCAATTAGGATCCTAATTAGGATACCAATACTTCAAATATATGGCATTACTCCTTGCTAACAAAATAGTTCAAACTATCACCTTGGATAATCAGTGTGCAAACATTTCAGTATTTGACCTGACTCATATGCAATGTTTCAGAGAGAATGAATCAGACAATTTGGTAACAGAAAGTCAGAAACCAAGTTTTTTTAATTAAAAATCAGAGTTTCAATTATGAAGAGAAAGGAGGAGATGCTCCTAAATAGGAGCAATACAATATTATGTAGGCAAGTTAGCTGCTTTGGTAAGACACTTCAGTGCTCAACTATTGATGCTTAATGAGCATAGCATTAGAAACAGGCTTCAACTGAATCTGTTGCTTGTATGCATCATAGAACATACAATTCAGCATCCCTAAATCATTGGGAGCATTTGCATTAAGAACAGAGGAAAAGGAGAGATATAGTCAAGCATAGTTGTTTGCCTGCTGGATGTGAAAAAATAGAAGATAGTTTTTAAGGCTTCAGAGTTGCAACCCATCAACATATTAGAGCAGCTTGGGCTCAATATCATAGTGTTACCCTCCAGAAATAAGTTGCTAGTGAACAACTTCATGTTGAATACCCGGAGTAGGTATCATTACAAAACCAAGTCAGTAAATAAAGATTTTTTTTAGTCCTAATAAAAGGGGAGTTTCGATGTTATGAATTATGGCATTAGCACTTTAAGAGGTAACTCTACTACTACAAGGAGCCCAGGATTCTTTTTGCAGTTGACATAATGGTAAAGGTAATTGCAGTCGATTATTCAAAGAAATTCTAACCACAGCAGGTGCCGCTTGCTTGGCTGAACTGAAAACATCGTACAGAGATTGCTCGCTTTCTCCGTAATAATGACTAATGATCTCTGGTCCATTGATTGTAAATAGGTTGACCCCTGCATCATAGGCACAGGAAGAAGCAAGAGAGGTTTTCCCTGTTCCAGGTGGACCATAAAGAAGAATACCTTTGTATCTGCAAACAATCAACATATTGCAAAATTAAAACCATTAATTTTTATGGCTGAATATAGTGAGAAGTGTATATCTGTTCACGCAATACCTTGGCAGACCAATTTGATCAGCTAGTGAAAATGAAATTATTCCTTTTATGGTTGCTGACTCTTTAGATAACCCACCAAGTGTGGGAGCATGATTGGAATCTTCATTTCTTTTGTCATCATACTCGTAAAGTTCTGATGGTAAACCTGGCTTATCTGAGCCAAGCTGCTTTGGGCAGACAGAATCAGATAAATGAACTTTTGTGGTTCCGTCAACAAGGAAGAAAACTGGGGTTTCCCCGGATTTAGTTGAATCCTCTGCATTAGACAGTGTATTCCCTTTCTCACACAAAACATCTTGAGAAGAACTATCTGGTTCTGCTCCCATGACCACAAACAAAGACAGTTTTCCACATATTGAGAGAGGAACAAAGTTTCCTTTAAGCAAGTGTCTACCATTAAGCCACCGTACTGCTGAAGTATGCAACAACTCATTAACCTTCTCATCTGCTAGTGCTGATCTCGCAGTGGTTGGATCCAAGCACATTGATGAGCCACTGTTGGAAGCAAAGTGATGGGATTCCTTCTTATGCAGTGGAGTTGAAGGACCCCTCTTAGGTGTCTCCATAACCATTGCGCTTCTTTCGTGATGGTAGTCAGACTCTGATTCAATGCCATTGCAAGATCCAACATTAGGTGGAACTAGGCTAAGATAAAGATTCTTACATTTCATTACCCATAAAATATGAATATCATCACTACGCTTCGGGGCCTGAAGTGTACACAAGGGGCTAATAAACAACGATCGACCTACCAAAGGCTGTCCCAAAACACAAGCAAGATCCCAAGAGAGCTTGATACCATTCTTTGGAACCTAGTAAGATAACCCAGTCAAAAACTTCAACAATTTGTTATGATTGCCACTTAGACATCAGGAGGAAAACAATTAGAAAAGACATACCTCACGCGAGGAGAGAACTGTAGCAACCACAAAGTTTTTGCCAGCTTCACCATACAGGAGATCATTGTCCAGATCAAGATCAAAGAATCTGCTGCACTCCTCAAACAAATTAACTAGTGGGAAAGAATCTAACTGATCACTGCTTGACGAAATTAGTGAGACCTACGAACAAGGAAACACACCTCCTAGTTATTGAAAAGAAAACATACATGGAAGTAACTTGGTAAGTTTGTGCTTTGGTGGAACTTTGAAGTTGGTTTCACAATCAGAATAGCATAACCTAAAGTCCCATTCTTATGGTGGCTGATGGTTCAAAACTACAAAAGAGAATCAAATGCTGGTACAATCTCAAGAAGAAAGGAAGGTACAATCTCAAGAAGAAAGGAGTCCATCAAGATGACATATGCCCTGTCTGTGCAGCAGCTCAGAAGACCACTGTGACCTGATCTTGAGCTGCCCTTCACCGTTGGCATTTGAAGCAGTGCCGGTTCAAGATGGTTGAACTATGGCTGCTGCCTAGGCCTGAGGACCCACATTGCACTCTGATGCTTTTCTTCAGCTACTTTGCTGGCTTTTCTGGATGATCTGAAGCATAGAAATGAGGTTTTGTTTAATGGGACAGCCTCTGTCTTAGTTCTGCTTGCAAGGAAACAGCTCATATCTGGAAGCACCGATTCCCTGTCACAGATAGGGGTGTTGAAAACGAAAGTTGTAGTCTTCTTCGTTTCCAGTAACTTAACTCCCTGAACTATCTACACCTCTTGTGGCCCGAGCAATATATTAAGGTGGGCAGCGCTCCCGTCCCTCCTGATTGAAAAGAAAAATAAAATGTGCACATTTCGGCTCAGAACATCAACTCTGCATGCACACGCTGATGGGCTCAAGCCACCCTGACTCTCTACCGATTACTCAATCAGTCAAATTGGACCTCATAAGACTGGATTGACCATTAGTGCCCTTGTGTGATGATGAATTCAACCTCTCTCGCACAAAAGAAATAGTACAAATTTGAGTGAGCAACGATTCTAGCTGTAACGAAGCTGGTCCACACTAACAATTTGCTTCTAGCTGTAACGAAGCTAGTCCACACTAACAATTTGCAGAAACAAACAGTCCTAAGTAGAAGGAACAAGGCCGAGGCACCAAAAAGAGGAGCAAGCGGGAGCTTACGGAGACAAGGCACCCGGGCCGCATCCCGGCGCCGACCATAGCGGCCTCGGAGAGCCAGAGACTCCCCAAGCGACCGCCGCGGCTCCCGTCCCTGGGGGCCACTTCGGCGACGGTGCCAGCGAAGCAGCCATCGCCGCCGCGTGGCACGAGTGCCGGGAACTGCGCCGCGGCGGCGGCGGCGATGGATGGGAGGTCGACGCTTCTCTCGCCGTCGCCAGTTCGGGAGTCAGCGGCGGAGGAGCGAGATGGAGGCGTGCGTGGGGACGGCCGCGGCGACGCCAACGGGTTTTTCTTCTTGCCCTTGGAAGGAGGCATCGCGGTATGCGGGGGCTGGACGGGGCGGGGACGGACGGCACGGCGGCGAACCGCGAGCCTAAAACCCTGGATGGAGGCCTGGACAGGAGGAGGCCTGGACAGGAGGAGGGAGGACGCGGCGAGTCCGGTTCGGCCCTTGGGCCGAAATAAACGGGCCCTTTAGATGGGCTTCGAATCCTCCAAAATCCCATCGGTGCTGAAGACATGGTCAGGTCGTTTGATTCGGGTGGTGGGTGGGCGGGAGAAGTTTATAAACCTCTCTGACCATGTTATAAGCGGTTTTAAAGGCGGGATGTGGTGGGTGGGTAGGAGGAGTTCATCTTATCTCCCTGATCATGTTATAAGCGGTTTTGAGGGGGGGTTGGGGGGGTGTGTGGTGAGGGGGTGGGAGGAGTTCATCTTACCTCCACCATGTTATAAGCAGTTTTGAAGGCGGTTTTATCTTTTACTTTTTTATTTATTTTGGTTGAATCTTTAAAAAATTATAGTAAATCATAGAAAAATCATAAAATATAAAATCTAATTTTGTTGGACTCCACATAAGTAGATCTACACAGTGAATATATAATATGGTATGCTTTAGTACAAAGTTTTGTTGTAGCTTTAGATTTATGCTTTTCTGTAATTAAATAGAATAATTCATAGCTGCGGTTTCTATAGTCCAATTGTGGTGACTTTTTATGGTGGACTAATTATTGTATGCTTAAATTGTAGTAAAAATTTTATACTCATTGGATCATATATAACTTAGTTATAGATTTTATTTAGGTTTATGCTTGTTAAATATAAATAAATCTATAACTAAGCTATACATGATTAAATGAGTATGAAATTTTTACTACAGTTTAACCATATAATAATTAGCCCACCATAAAAATTTATCACAATTATACCATAGAAACTGTAGCTATGAATTATTCCAATTAATTACAGAAAATCATAGATCTAAAGTTACAGCAAAAAGTTTATACTAAAGCATACCATATTATATGTTCACTGTGTAGATCTTTCATGTAGAGTCTAATAAAACTAGATTTTCCATTTAATGAGTTTTTTGTGATTTAATATGATTTTTCAAAGATTCAGCCGAAATAAATAAAAAAGAAAAAGACAAAATCGTCTTTTAAAACTGCTTATAATAGGGCCAGAGTGGTAAGATGAATGGTTTTAAAAGTTAAGGGAGGTGTTTTGCCCGGCTTTAGAGTTCATGAAGAAAAAGCAGACTCTCACAAAAGTTGAGGGAGGTAATGTGGACTTTTTCCTTGTCTGAGTTAAACCAAACACTCCATAAATGTGGACATATATAATTCCTTCAAAGGCGGGGGGGCCAAAATTTAAGCTCATAGAACTGCCCATACAATTCACATATCAAGAAATAGCAAAATCTAAATGACAAATTCCCAAATGAGACGATACTTGAAGCAGATGCTTAATGGTGCAAAATTGATATTTGATACATAAAAGCATAGCACAATATGAGGACTGACAGAAGGCACAACATAAATTTACCCATACAAATCACATCTCGTGCATTACAGGAGCACAAAAGGAAAATAAGGTACTAATGTCTATCTTGATTCTCTTCATTTCATAAAAGTAAAGATGCAGTGAGATGTATTTTACATTGTACTCCACTGCATCTGACAATATATTAGTCCCTGTTACATCGAATTTTTGGACACTAATTTGAAGTATTGAACATAAACTAATTACAAAACTAATTGCACAGATAGAGATTAATTTGCGAGACGAATCTACTAAGTCTAATAAAATAACGTGGTGCTACAGTTACATATGCTAATGATGGATTAATTAGGCTTAATAGATTCATCTTGTAAATTAGTCTCCATCTATATAATTATTAGTTTTATAATTAGTCTATATTTAGTCCTCCTAATTAGCATCCGAACATCCGATATGACAGGGACTAAACTTTAGTCCCTGGATCTAAACACCTCGGGACGATTGTCTAGTGGAGTGCTGGAGGCCACAGAGCTAGTACAGCTCGGCTGCGGCGTTGATGACGAGCCTGGCAAAACCCTTTCGAGAAAGTGAGCAATCTATATGCAAGACAGACCAGTGACTCCTGATATAACATACGGATTAACGTACCATAGTGCAACAATACTAATGTCTTGCTCTGAACCACTTGTGATTGGGGTGATTTTAATATCATCAGATACTCTTTTGAAAGAAATAAAGCTGGTGGGGTATAGAGATTCTCTGGACTTTTCAACACTTTGATCAACTTTCATGAGCTTAGGGAGCTTGTTATGACAGGTGGACTGTTCACTTGGTCTAATAACCAGGATGATCCTTTGCTCGAGAAATTGGTAGAATCTTAGTATCAAAGGATTGGGATGACATTTTCCCCCATGCTATGGTCAGAAAACTACCTAGAGAAGTCTCTGATTATAGCCCATTAATTTTGTCATCTGGGCAATGCAATTCTCTTAAATTCATTCAGTTCAATTTTGAACGCAGTTGGCTGAACAATCCTGATTTCATTGAGGCTGTCAAAAAAATCTAGCTCGAGCCTTGTAGAGATCAATCTGTATTAGACAAAATCCAGCAAAAGTTGAAATTGTTTAAGCAATATTTCAAAGGTTGAGGCTTTAATTTACAAGGAGAATTAAAGAAAAAGAGAAAAAGTATTAGTGATGAGCTAGTAAAACTTGAATTGATTGAGGAGTCAGGAGATCTTAGCAAGGATCAATATTTCAGGAAAGTATGGTTAGTAAAAGAAAGCCTGAATCTTTTAGATCAAGAAGAGGCTTATTGGCATAAGAGATGTCATGAGGAATGGTTACTAAAAGGGGATAACAACACAAAAAAATTTCATAAGATTGCTAATGGGCGTAAAACAAAAAATACTATCATATCCTTGGATAAGGATGGCTTGATCATTGAGGGCAATGAAGACCTATTAAAACATGCCACTGAGTATTATTCTGATTTGTTTGGCCCTGGGAAGGAACATAATATTCATTTTGATCCGAATTTATGGGCTGAGTTGGACAAAGTTTCAGAGTCTGATAATGCCATGTTGTGTAGTCTTTTCCCTGAAAATGAAATCAAAGATGCTCTTTTTTCAATGGAGAGAAATAAAGCCGCCGGCCCTGACAAGATCCCAATTGAGTTTTACCAAACCTGTTGGGAGATTGTGAAAGGGGATATCATCCAATTGTTCAATGATTTTTATGAAGGAAGCGTGGATATTAGTATACTTAATTATGGTATCATCACTCTACTACCAAAAGTTTCTGATGCCTCAAAAATCCAACAATTTCAACCCATTTGTTTGCTTAACTGCTTGTATAAGCTGATCACTAAGACCTTGTCCTCTAGGCTTGAAAAAGTGTCTGACAAGCTAATACACAAAAATCAAACAGCTATGAGTGGGGTTATGATACTGCACGAGATTCTGCATGAGACAAAAAGAAAGAAACAAGTGGGTGTCATCTTGAAATTAGATTTCAAAAAAGCATATGATAAAAGTCAAGTGGAATTTCTTGTTTGATTGTTTAAAAGCTCGAGGCTTTAGTGAAATATGGTGCAAGTGGATTCAGAAGGTTGTCTCAGGGGGAATTGTGAGTGTTAAATTGAATAACTTGGTTGGCCCTTATATCAAAAGTCATAAAGGAGTTAGGCAGGGAGATCCACTCTCTCCTCTCCTTTTTAATTTCATGGCGGATGGGTTAACAAGAATGGTTCATAAAGCTCAGTCTAATGGTTTGTTATGCGGGCTGATCGATCACATAATTGAAAACGGTGTGGCAATATTGTAATACGCTGATGATACAATTGTCTATCTTAAACATGATTTTGAAGGAGCTAGGAACATGAAGCTTCTCTTATACATGTATGAACATATGGCTGGCTTGAAAATCAATTTTCACAAAAGCGAAGTTATCACTATTAATGATGAGGAAAACCTAGCTTCTACTTATGCAGAAATCTTTAACTGTTAGATGGGCACTTTCCCTATTAAATATTTAGGGGTCCCTGTGAGCCTGAGTCGGTTACATGTTAGTGACTGGTTGCCACTGGTTGAAAAAAGTGCAAAAAAACTTGATGTCTGGAAGGGCGGCACCATGTCTATTGCAGGGAGATCGACTTTAATCAGCGCTAGTTTGAATAACAACCCCATATACCATATGTTGATCTACCTGCTGCCTAAAACCATTACCTATTCTCTGGACAAAATTCGAAGGACATTTTTTTGGCAAGGAGGGGGGACTAAAAGGAAGTATCATTTAGTTAAATGGAAAAAATATGTAAACATAAGAAAAAAGGTGGGCTTGGGATCAAAGATATCAGGAAAATGAACATTAGTCTTTTATGCAAATGGTGGAGGAAGCTAGAGACTGAGAGGGACTATGGCAAAACATCATTAGATTCAAATACTTGAGATCTGAAGTCGTCTGTACTGTGAGTCACAGACAGTATGACTCCCCAATTTGGACTAATTTGTTAAAAATTAAAAATGTATACTTACAGGGCAGAAAAGTTGAGGTAAAAGATGGTAAGAACACTTTATTTTGGTTGGATTCTTGGAGTTATAATAAACCTCTAGCCATCCTGTTCCCTGAATTATTCAAGATCTGTGAACAGCCAAGAGCTTCTGTAGCTCAGGTTAAGTTGAATCCTAGGTCCTTAACATTTACCAGGTGGCTGGTAGATGATTTAAGGATAAGTTGGAACAACATCTTGAAGGATGTGCTTGATTTTCAGTTGATAAATGAGACAGACTTAGTCAAATGGAAACTTGGGGGGAAAGATAATTTTTCTGTCAGTTCTGTATATAACTCTTTAACCAGCAATGATGCTGGTCTAAAGATGGCAATGGGGCCCGATCCCCGATCCCCGTCCCCGTCCCCACGGACTTAGTAAGAATTGCGTTATTCGTGACCAACCAGATTTTTTTCCAGATTTTCTTGGCTGGGATTCTCGTCCCCAACCAAGATCAAGATTTTTCTCTGGTTGGTCATGAATAACGCAATTCTTACTAAATATAATTTGATTAAAAGAAAATGGAATGGAAACCCTTTGTGTCTTTTCTGCAATGAAAATGAAAGTGTGGCTCATCTCTTCTTTCAATGCAGTATGGCCAGAACTGTTTGGGCAGTAGTTGCTCATTCTATTGGGGCTAATAATATCCCCAGATCCTTGCAACAATGTTGGGCCTGGTGTGAGCATTGGCTCCCGGCCGGTAAAAAGTTTCATACCCTAGGAATTGCTGCAATTTGTTGGAGTATTTGGAAAGTTCGATATAGTATCTGTTTTGAAGGCAAAAAGGTTTCCAGTCTGATCACAATTATTTGTATGGCTTGCTCACTCACGTGTTACTGGGCAGGTCTGTTCATGGAAGCTGATAGAGAGGCTCTGGTGGCTGGGGCAAATACGAAGTTGGCGATTGCATGGAAGCTTCTGACCGAGAAATCAAGGAAGAAGACTCCACTTCTGTTGAAGGACGATGAGGAAGGTGGTCAGAACAGCGGTGCCTGAGAAGTCTGTCATCCTCGTGGTTTTCTGCCTACTGGGTGATCCTGTGGAAGATCTGTGGATTGTTCTTTTGCAAAATGTAGTTGGTCTTTATCAGCTCCTTTTGTGTGGTCTGTTTCAGCTCATCAAACTGTTAGGCTTCCTGTGTCATGTATGGCTGGCATTATCATGTTTTTTCTTGTATTCCTGTCTCCATCTGTAAACTCTAACAATGTATTTCCATTGCTATCAATGGAAATGGGGAAGGTTCCTTGTGTCAAAAAAAAATACTCATGTCTTGCATTCACATTTTTACTGATGCAAGACAGACCCAGGTCCTAAAACAATAATTTTACAGATAACACACCACTACTAGGAAGAAAGACAATTGCAGCAGACCAATAGTTCTTGTTGAATGACCATGCATGGCATCCATCTCAACAACCACAAAGGCAGAGCACCAAATAGACAGCATAGCCATCCTGAATATCATAGTCCGCCAGGGTACGGCTACCCTCCAGCTGCTTGCCAGCATAGATGAGGCGTTGCTGTATGGGCCGATGGCCTTCCACCTCATAGATCTTCACCTTGACATTGTCAATGGTATCTGAGCTCTCAACCTCAAGAGTTAGGGTCCTTCCATCTAGCGTCTTCACGAAGAGCTGCATCGTACCTCTTGGAGACGGGTGGAGGACAAGGAGAAGGGTGGACTCCTTACAAATCTTCAGGTCAGCCAAGGTACGGTGGTCCTCCAGTTGTTTGAAGGCAAAGATGAGGCACTGTTGACCCCTGGGAAAGCCCTCAGTATCTTCAATCTTGGCCTTCAAGTTGCCAATAGTATCTAAGCTGCCAACCTCAAAAGTGATGGTCCTGCCTGCTAGCGTCTCCACTACAAAGATTTGCATCTTTTCTTGGAGGTCAAGCGTGGATTCATGCTGGATCCCATAATCTGCCAATGTAAGGCTGTCCTCTAGCTGCACTCCGTCAAAGACAAGGTCGTATTGTTGCTGAATCTTTGCCTTCACAGTATACAAGGTATCTGATGGGTGGACGCTGAGGCAGATTGTCCTGCCAGTGGGGCTCTTCACAAAGATCTGCATTCGGAATGAACACACCAAACACCATAAATTTTTAAGTCGAAAATGCTTTCTTCCAGTTTTTATTTAGGCTATACAACAATGCACAAAAAAATGCCAACAATTCCAACAGGTAGGCAGGTAGAAGTAAGAACCCGTTATCCCAAAAACAGGCAGCAAGAAGAAACGATTGAGGTTTGTGCTCATTTAGCAACATGGCGAACGCAATGAACCCAAACTTTAAGAACTCCTTGCATCAATTAAACCCCTCAAAACGTCAGATACTAACGTTACTAGAAGTAGCATTAGCGGGAGACAAACGATTGATAGGGACTGCAGGAACGAGTCCAAGAACACAACTTTGCTCTGAGCCAATGCTAAGGACAAGTAGTGCGGAAAAGTGTAAGGGGGCAGATCGCCTTTATATGCTTACCTTGGAGAGGGGCGGTGGGTGGTGAGGGGCGGCGCTGCTTCCCGGTGGGCGGATAGAGCTGGCGGCGATGGGAGCCGGGGACGGGCGGCGCACGAGATGGGGAATGGCGGCGCACGAGATGGGGGCGGCGCACGAGATGGGGAATGGCGGCGCACGAGATGGAGAATGGCGGCGGTCAAACCCTAGCCGCCATGGCTCCCCTCGCTCTGCGTAGCGAGGGCGGGTCCGAGAGCGGGCGAGCAGACTGAAAACGGGAGACGACGAGGGAGGAGGCGGCTACGGCTACTGAAAACTCCGTCTCTGCTCCGCGGGTGACAGCAGGCCAGCCTTCCGCTTCCGAGGCCCATTATTGAAGCGTACAATTTGGGCCCGTTCGGGTCTCCGCCCGTTTCACGGCCCGCCTGTTATTCCTTTGGCCCAGCACGCGCATCCGCTCCCTTCAACAGCCGCGGTCTTCTCCACAACCCACAGGCAATGGTTTGGCTGCACTTGCACTCGCGAAAGTCCGTTTTTTTCTCTCTGAACTCTAAAACCGAGTAAAACACCTTCCTCAAATTTTAAAACCGTTCATCTTACCTCCCTGGCCCTGTTATAAGCGGTTTCGAAGGCGGTTTTATCTTTTTCTTTTTTATTTATTTTGGTTGAATCTTTGAAAAATCATAGTAAATCATAGAAAAATTATAAAATATAAAATCTAATTTCGTTGGACTCCACATGAGTAGATCTACATAGTGAACATATAATATGATATATTTTAATACAAAGTTTTTGTTGTGACTTTAGATTTATGCTTTTATGTAATTAATTAGAATAATTCATAGCTGTAGTTTCTATGACCCAATTGTGATGAATTTTTTATGGTGGACTAATTATTGTATGATTGAACTGTAATAAAATTTCATACTCATTCGATCATGTATAGCTTAGTTATAGATTTATTTATATTTAACAAGCATAAATCTAAATAAAATCTATAACTAAGTTATACACGATCCAATGAGTATAAATTTTTTTACTATAGTTTAAGCATATAATAATTAGCCCATTATAAAAATTTCACCATAATTGGATCATAGAAACTGCAGTTATGAATTATTCAATTTAATTACGGAAAAGCATATATCTAAAGCCACATCAAAAACTTTGTACTAAAGCATACCATATTATATGTTCACTGTGTAGATCTACTTATGCGGAGTCCAACAAAATTAGATTTTCTATTTTATGATTTTTCTGTGATTTACTATGATTTTTCAAAGATTTAGCCGAAATAAATAAAAAAGAAAAAGATAAAACCGCCTTCAAAACCTCTTATAGCAGGGCCAGGGAGGTAAGATGAGCGGTTTTAAAAGTTGCGGGAGGTGTTTTGCTCGGTTTTGGAGTTCAGGGAGAAAAAGCGGATTTTCGTGAAAGTTGGGGAGGTAACGTTGACTTTTTCCCTTGCACTTCGATCCATGTGTGTTAAGTGGATTGTGTGAACTGTGAACGTTAGGTAGAGCCTGTTTGGCAGGTTCCTCTCTGGCTCCGGCTATGGCTCATTCAAAGCCAAACATTTTTCTAAAGGAGCCGTTTATCAGTAAAAAGCAGAGGAGCCCCACAATGGCTCTGGCTTTTCCGGAGGAGCCATGCCAAACACCCTCTTATTTTCTACTTCTATTCATCTCAATGCATATAAATTAATGTGAATATGAATGTAGCCAAACAAGATCTAAAAATGAAAAACTATCATCAAACTTCACTGACATCTTTGTGTTAAAGCATGACTTAGGTTGTAGTGGTAGAGGGCAAATGTCAATAGGGGACCATTTACACTTTAATTGCACAATTAGATTAGCAGATGAAGAATCTATCCTAGGCCGACGAAGAACTAGTCTGCAGTCGGGTGAGATAGGCAGGCAGCCGGCCGCGTAAGACCATTCTCAATGAGGTTTCATTTCCGAGATCCTCTAGTGTTGAAAGGTGTAAGAGCAAGTGTAAGGTCCTAGATGGCTAGAGGGGGGGTGAATAGCCTATAAAAATTCTACAAGCACCACTAAGCAAACTTGTTAGAATAACAAACGGCGTAAAGCGAGTTTTGCTTAGCCAAAGGTTGTGATGCAAGCCTCCTATCCACAAGTCTAGTAGATTATGATCTCTAGTTCACACAAGAGCTATGTCACTAATTTTACACTAGAGAACAAGCTAACACCACTACTAGCCAAGCTACTACTAGAGCAACACAAGATAATCTAGTAAAGATAAGTGCAAGAGATAGGATTGTGAATCTTATACCGACGGTGGAGTGAAGATGTTGCCAATCACCAAGATGATATACAATCAATTAATATTGACAACAACACAATATTTAGACCAATCACCGGGAGACAAGAGACACAATATTTTTGTTCACCCGGTGTTCACTTGTGCACCGACAAGCTACGTCACCGGTTGTGTCGACCAAACTTAGATGGTTCCTCGGTGTGACCCTCAAGTCACTTGCCCCTCAAGGCACGCCCCGCAAGGCACCGCAAGACTCCACTCTCAAGTGAGGTAACTCAATGACACGCGCAATGTAATAGAGTTGCTTTTGGCGTCCCGCCGAGGAAAGCACAAGAACCTCTCACAAACAACCGGAGGTGGCCAAGAACAATCACCTTCTCTTGCCAACGCCTCCAACAATCTCCAAGCCGGCTAGGAGCGGTACTCTCCAAGAGTAACAAGAAATCCACCGGCTAAACCACCCACAAGTGCCACTAGATGCCCTCAAGCTATGCAATGCACTTTGGGATTACTCAATCTCACTTATGATTTGCAATCACTCAAGAGAGATGAGTGGGAGGAGATGCTCTAGCTCAAAGGATGTACAAGAATGTTAGAAATCACTAGTTGCCTCCCCAAGGGCCGGCCAACGAGTATTTATAAGCATCCCCTCCAAATAGAGCCGTTATACCCCTTCACTGGGTTCTGTCGGGATGACCGGACGCTCCGGTCATAACTGACCGGACGCGCTCACCGCGTCCGATGCCCCAACGGTCACTGCGCCAACGGTCAAACCCTATGACCGGACGCGCCTCTCAAAACGACCGGACGCGCTCCACCGCGTCCGATGCTCCAACGGTCACTGACCCTCAACGGTCAAACCATCGACCGGACGCGCTGCTTCGAACGACCGGACGCGCCGGTCACACAGCATGCGCCCGCTAAACAACGACCGGACGCGCTCTTCGCAACGACCGGACGCGACAGTGCCCGCGTCCGGTGTGAGTCCAGTAAGCTCCTTCAACGATCGGACGCGTCCGATCATGTGTGACCGGACGCGCCCCGCGTCCGATCGTCCTCTGTGAACCTCAGTTCCTTCTGGGCGACTGACCGGACGCGCCGGTCCCGCGAGTGACCGGACGCGCCGGTTGCAAACCCTAGCACCCGCGCCTGCGCTGTACTGACCGGACGCGTCCGGTCATACCATGACCGCGTCCGGTGCAGCGTCCGGTCACCTCAGTGACCCCGTTCGCCTCCGTTTCTTTTCCGACTTTCGGCGTAGTGGAAAATAGGCATTTCATTTCCCCGAAATCGCCTGAATCCCGCGCTCACACGCTCGGCGGGAGGGAGAGAGGAACCCAAACCTCTCTCTACCCGCAAACCACAGCGTGTCCAACGCCACCTTTGCAAATGTGCCAACACCATCAAGTGTACATCTCCATGTGCTTGTGTGTTAGCATTTTCTCAATCATTTTCAAAGGTTTTCCAATTAGCTCACTAGGCCCTACATGCAATGCACTTCATGAATTCACCTAGTGGCACCCGTGCATCGAATAACCGATAAGACTTCCCCTCTTAATAGTTCGGCTATCGATCCTAAACCACTCACACCCTCTATGGTGTCTTGAGTGTAAAACAAAATGGCCCTATGGTTATACCTTTGCCTTGAGCCCATTTTGTTTCTCCAAATGATATGATCCACTTCATATCATCACATGACCGTCTCGATCCATCGACCTTGACTTCACTTGCTCTT
Organism: Saccharum hybrid cultivar R570; assembly: GCA_038087645.1. Taxonomy (NCBI): domain Eukaryota; kingdom Viridiplantae; phylum Streptophyta; class Magnoliopsida; order Poales; family Poaceae; genus Saccharum; species Saccharum hybrid cultivar. The sequence continues at coordinate 11,638,894 of JAQSUU010000703.1, forward strand.
CACCGTTGCATCGGTCCGTCGGCGCCAAGTCTCGCTCAAGCTTCACCATCGCATGGTCCCTCGCTTCGAAGCCTCGACTTGCCCTTCACCCTCACAACCGGTCCATCGAGCCAAGCCTCATCTTGGTCTTCACCATCTTGGTCACATGAGTCAATGTCATGTCTCATATGCAATGACCACCTTTATCTAAAACATCCACTTAGATACAAAGGTTAGTCCTAGGTTTCATCAATTAGCCAAAACCAAACTAGGGACTTTCAGCAAGGCTAATAATATAGCCGGCTTGCTGGCTGTAAGGTTTTTTTGCAGTCTTCTCTCAGCCCACCCATATAATAGTTAGCTTTTCACTATTAATACATGACTCACTAGTCTCTCTCATAGAGTTTCTTGGTTCTTATACCCAAGCCGGCTGTAAGCTTACAGCCCGCTGCTCCTCTCTCTCCTCTCCTCTCCTCCACCTTAGCATTTAGTCAGCTTCCAGCTTATTATTATACTTGCTCTAAAAGTTTCACCCCCCATGAAAGTAATTTTATTCTATAAAATTTTGATCATCTCTCTTCATTAATATTGTGCAATGTCAGTGTATTGGTTAGGTTTGTAGTATATTTAATGTCTTTAAAATTCTGATGAAATCTTCATTGAGACTAGGCTAACTGCACCACTCGCCGCTATACAAGGAACAGTTTTAGGAGATACACACCCGTGGCGGCATCGGAGCGGCAAATAGCAGGCGTGAGGAGGGACAGCCACGAAGGGTGACATGAGCACAGCGGAAAGGAGGTGCAGCGGCGGAAGGAAGAAGTACACTGGATCTCGTATGAAACGATGATGGGCTCCGTAACATTGAATCCATGGTTTCCTCACGCGTTGGACCAAGAGTCGATTTCCATCTTTTTTTTTCTTTAGGCTGTTCGCACCGGGTATAGTAAAATTTTACTGGAGGAACATATAGAGGGTGGATGAGCTGCACCGGATACACTATAGGTCACGCTTTAGTGCAGTACGAGCTCGCCGTGCGCTACGACGCTTTGCCGTTCGTCCGTAAAAAACGAAACTGTAGGACGCCCAGTGCAGGGACAGGACGCACAACGCAGAGGAAGTTCCAGTGGCGGGCCCCACTGCTTCAACGAACAAAAAAATGTTATAACTCGCAAATCAAATAACCAAATTAATTTTTGATTGTACCATTAAATTCGTTTCAATAAATACTTCAAAACAAGATGTCACATGGATATATTTAGATAAAGTGACAAGTGGGCTTCACAGTGGATAGATGATGATATAGAAGATGAATGGATGTGGGAGAATTGAGTACAGAGGAGAGAATCTTGGTGATTAGAATATATAGAGGATGAATATAGAGGTCCATGAGTGCGGATAGTCAGATACTTCTCCACTTACATCATCAAAACAACGACGTGACAGTCTAATTAATGCTATGAAAACCAGGATAGTTTTAGGATCGGTACCAATCATGTCCAAAGCTATACCCTTCCGAGAAAGAGAGCATTCTATTGTTGGAGAAAGTACTGAACTATGTATGAGTATTTCTCAGGGCGTGTTTAGATCCAAAAATTTTTGGAAAAAGTTTTTATAGCACTTTTCGTTGTTATTTGATAAAAATTGTCAAATCATAGACTAACTAGACTCAAAAAGATTCGTCTTGACATTTACAGACAAACAAACTGTGCAATTAGTTATTTTTTTACCTACATTTAATGCTCTATACATGTGTTAAAAGATTCGATGTGATAGATACTGTACAAAAATTTTTGGGTGTTTTTGAGCATCTAAACAGGGCCTCAATCAACTGATGGAAGACAGGCCCAGGGTCTTAACGTACGGCAATGATAGTTTTACTGATACTGCAGCAATACTAATGTCTTGCATTCACATTTTTACTGATGCAGCAAGACACCCAGGGACTCTTGATATAAGATGTCACACATCAACCTACTACAATGACAGTTTTACTGATACTGCAGCAATACTAAGTACTAACGTCCTAGTGTCGGTGTCCTACAACCATATTTTTACAGATTACACACCACTACTGGAAACAAAGACAACTGCAGCGATATAATAGTTATTGTTGAACGACCATACATAGCATCCATCTCAACGACCATAAAGGCTGATCACCATATAGACATCATGGCCATTCTGAATGCCATAGTCCGCCAAGGTACAGCTGCCCTGCAGCTCCTGGCCACGATAGATGAGGCGTTGTTGTATGGGCAGAAGGTCTTTCTTCTCATAGATCTTCACCTTTACATTGTCAATGGTATATGAGCTCTCAACTTCAAGAGTCAGTGTCTCTCCAGTGATTTCCTTCACGAAGATCTGCATCATGCCTCTTGGAGACGTACCTCCTGGAGATGGGTAGAGGACAAGGAGAAGGGTGGACTCATTACAAATGTTGAGGTCTGCCAAGGTGTAGTTGTCCTCCAGCTGTTTGTTGGCAAAGATGAGACACTGCTGAGCCTTGGGGAAGCCCTCAGTATCTTCAATTCTGTTCTTCAAGTTTCCAATAGTATCTAAGCTGTCAACCTCAAAAGTGATGGTCCTGCCTGCTAGCGTCTCCACTACAAAGATTTGCATCTTTTCTTGGCGATCAAGCGTGGATTTATGTTGGATGCCATAATCTGCCAATGTAAGGTTCTCCTGTAGCTGCTCTCCCTCAAAGACAAGGCAGTATTGTTCCTTAATCTTTGCCTTCACAGTATACACGGTATCTGATCGGTGGACTCTGAGGCAGATTGTCCTGCCGGTGGGGCTCTTCACAAAGATTTGCATCCTGAGTGAACACACCAAACATCACAGATTTTTTAGACAAAATGCTTTCATCCAGTTTTTGTATAGGTTATACAATAATACACACAAAATGCTAACAATTCCAACATGTAGTAAAAGAATTGTTATCCAAAAAACAGGCAGCAAGAAGAAAAAACTACTGCATAAATACATTGTTTATACATAACAAGGTGTCAGCACTAAGCATAGCATACAAAGCTAAGCCTTGAGCAATCATTGAAATTAAAAAGATACATGGTTCACTCAGTTTTGTACATTGAAGAGATAACATGAATATGCTGTTTTAATTTAACTGAACACGTTTCTACTGAAATAGAATAGACAACATGCAAAGCCAAATCAGCCAAGAAGACTCTTAACATTACAGAAGCTAGCGCACACTTCAGAGTTGCTACAATGCATTGATCCAATTGAAAAAAAAAGAAAAAACAGATTATGCAGCCCTTAATTTCCACCAGCAACTAAAATTAACAGCAGATGCTTTCTACTTGCTTTTGTTTAGGCTATGGGACAATAGCTAAAAACGCAACAACAAAAACAGGCAGTAGAAGAATGAAGACAAATCTACAGTGGCAAAGGATGGCCAGTAGATCTTACAATTTGGACTATATTTGTTTATCATATTATTCATTTATGTACATGAAAAGTAATAATTTTAAAAATAAATAATCTAATTAGTTTGATTCCATGGCAAGGACATATACCAAGAACTCCTATCTAATACTATACTCCATCGTCCTCTAAGCAATTTTTTTTATCTAACTGATCCTAAAATCCAACAGAATATATCAGGGCTCCTATGGGAGCATAGGATGGACAACCCAGGGAAGGATAACCCCTGAAGGGGAATTTCATGGCAGTTCGCTTCCCTGGGCTGAAGTCCCCACCAGGTTTTTGCCCCCTGGATGTTGTTTGGGAACCAAGGGGTAAAATTCCCTGATAACAAAATGTCTCAAAAACTAGAAAAAAGTATTAAAACTCATAAAAAATGAAAAATATGAGATACTGAGGAAACTGTATCAGTAGCAGAAGGATAATGAAGGACAAAGTAATTAATTCATTTCTCTCCATAGAAACATAGATACTTGATGTTAACGACTCCAGTTCATGCAAAAAATTCAAACCAACATCCATCCATGTTGCTTGATGGCACTTATAAATAAGGTTCTCTCCATCTTTACAACCACACACATAAATAATCCTGTTATCATGAAGCAATTATGGTGGAGACAATTACAAAAAAAACTGTTCATGTTCATTTTCTAGATGCATCAATTTCCTGATTAGTTCCTTCCTATATTCCAATCTTGTTCCTAGAGCAAATTATCTAACATTTACAAATAGGACAGATCTTAGGTATAGCATGAGTATGCTGCAAGTTCAGAAATGATTAATGTGTGTAGCAGCTAGTAAGTACCAATTAAATAAGGAGGAAAACACTCAAGAATGGATAAAGGCTTTAAATTCATAGGACAGGCATTGATATAGCGATCAGGCACAATAACTGTATAAAAGAAGAAAAAGAATGTGTAGCAGACAGCAAGTACTAATCAAGAGGGAGAACACTCAAGAATGTAGCATAAGATAATTCAGTGCCTCAAAAAATTGAAGTGGAGATAAAATATGGCAGCTCTATCACAATTTCATGGCTTTTTCTTATAAAAGGAACAGCGATAATGCTAGCTCTATCACAACAACAGTAAGATTGACCAATGAAACAGCTTGCTAGCCAAAAAAAATGATAGACTGTCACAATTTCATAAAGATTATGATGCTAGTCAAGTTATGCTACATACACTCACCATGTGAAGTTGTGAACATGTACTGCAGCCTATCTATCCAGAAGATTGCACTATCACATGATTCCCTGACTTATTCAGTGTTTATGTGCCAATGACTGGTATTGATCTGAACATAACAACCACAGAACTAAATAAAAGCATATGGTTTAGTTTGTTGGATGAAACACTATAGCATGCATGCCACTGCCACTGCCACTGCCAGAAAACTCAAATCAGAGAACATCCATAGTGCTATGGTTCCACACTAGGCGTTAAATCCTATAAAAAGGCAAGCAGCAGCGAGACAAGCAGCAGGCCTGTGTTCCGAGTAGCGATAGACAACCCAGTGGCTGTCTTAATCAGTCCACATATTCCACCTTGTACACCCATTTGCTATGAACGAAAAGAACAAAATCTAGACTTCATACCTTGGCACTATGCAAGACATAAGTACCAACTCTATACTGGTAGATATATGTTATTTGAGTGAAATAATTAATCAGGTTCCTGCAAACCTAAATGGGTAAATTGTCAAGCAACAAAAGGAACTAGACACGAACTTCTTCAGCCCTTCATGAGGTTTGTGCTGATTTAACAACATGGCAAACGCAATGAACCCAAATTTTCAGAACTCCTTGCTCCATTCAAACCCCTCAAAACGTCAGATACTAACGTTACTAGAAGTAGCATTAGCCGGAGATAAACGATTAATAGGGACTGCAGGAACGAGTCCAAGAACACAACTTCGCTCTGAGTCAATGCTAAGAACAAGTAGTACGGAAGAGTGTAAGGAACAGATCGCCATCATATGCTCTTCCCAGCGGTGTTCCTTTGGCCCGGCACGCTCATCCGCTCCATTCAACGGCCGGTCTTCTCGAGTGCATTTGCACTTCATTCAATCCACACGTGTGTGAAATGGGGAACAGGAAGTGTCTTCTTTCCCCTTCTCGAACCCTCTCGCTTAGCTACAGTTAGGAGGGGCGACAAGCGGGCATTTCTTGCTCCCGCCGGCGAGATTGCCGTTCCCTTTCGCATCCGGCGGCCTCCGGGGCCTAGGATGTATGGGGAACGGCGGTTCTCCGACCGACGGTGTAGATTAGACCTATACAGGAGTAGTTTTTCCAGCGGTGCTTGGTCGGTGGATCTGTGCCGGTTTCTCCTGGCCTTCCTCCACCTCGCCGTCATGGTCTCCGGTGGCGGCAGTGGGCCGGTGAGGTGGGAGCCGAGCGGATCTGGAGTTCCAGTGGGTTCTTCGATCTGTGCCGGTTTTTCTTTCCCTGGCGGTGTTTCGTCGGTGGAGGTGGCGCCGTGGTTGCGGAATAACTTTCTCTTGGCCTTCCTCCATCTCGCCGTCAAGGTCTCCGGTGGTGGCGGTAGGCCGGTGAGTTGGGTGCCATGCGGATCTAGAGATCATGTGGCTTCTTCAGTCTGCATCGGTTCTTCTTTTGGTGTTCCGTGCTGTCGGCTGCCAGCGGCTATGGTGCACAGGAGACCAAGCTCGGATGCTGCTTGTCGACTCTGTGAGGTGGCGGGTCCGGCGGCTCTGTCCCACATGGATGCTGTGATGGCTGTGGTGTCTACAGTAAGCAGGCGAGTGGATCGAACTCCTGTTCCCTTCGGCGTCGGTCGATGGCGAGATTCGGTCCAAGATCAGAGGAACCTAGGGTGCGTCCCCAGCCGATGGATTTTCAGTGTTGGCTCCATCTATTGCGGCTCAGCTCAAAGCCTTTGTGCGAAGGGGTTTTCTCTGATTCAGGGTGGCCATGGTGTTTCCTTCATCGGCGGCGGCTAGCGTTGGTTCGACGGTGGCGGTTGGTGATGGAGTGCCCTGGCGATTTTTGGAAGCACAGGGTCCAAGGTCCCATTGCAATTTTTATTTTTGATAGGGGCCTCTGTGCAAGTAGGTTGGGACAGCTGTCCATGTATCCTTTGCATAAGTACCTGTATTTGTATGGAACTGTGTATATTTTCCTTATCTAGAAATACAGATACATATTATAAAAAAAATCCACACGTGTGTTGAGTAGATTGTCGCCAGCTCGTCCGTCCATACGCGTCGTATGCATTTACAATCAGTGGGTCGTTAATTTTCTTGACTGGATCGAATAACTGCTTATATATATGCGTGACAAAGGTGGGAGGTGGATGCATGGCGTAGGTTTCTATGAAGTGTTTTGTGTTTCATCTTACTTTTCTATTTAGATCACATTATACATTTCATTTTTTACTTTTTGTTTTCTATCCTTGCTTCTCTTTTCCTTTCTCCTATTTTTTCTTCTGCACTTGTTAGGTGTGATGTCCATGTAGTATACATGTGATGTTTAATGGTGTATTTTGAGATGTTCACATAGTATAAATAAATTGTTGTATAATTATTTTTGGCTATTCACAGACTACCTATGATATGTTTTATAGTATATTTTAGGTTCTTCAAATAGTATCATGTCATGTTCTTTATTTTCTCTAGATTTTTAATTTTTTATTCTTCGTTACTTTACTCTAATTTTGTAGTTTATTTTTAATTTCATTTTTTACTTTTTATTTTTTCTGAATTTCATGAGATATATGTGATGTTCATGTACCATACATGTGATATTTTATGCTAAATTTTATGATGTTCACATAGTATATATGTGACTATGATGTATTTTTTGCCTTATGCTTTGTTTTATTATTAGTTTTTTTTATTCATGTTATCTATGTATCTTTAATTATTCACATAGTATCTATAAGATTCTCTGTAGCATTTTTCAGGTTATTTGAGTAGTATATCCATGTGACATCTTTTTATTTTCATCTATTGCATGCCTTTTTTCTTTTAATTATTTATTTTCTCTTATGTTTTGTTTTATATTTTATTACTTTTTTATTTCTATTTAAGTTTTTTATCATTTTACTTTTTTCCTAGTGTAATTTTTTCTCTATTTTCATCGATATTATAACACCATTTACATGAACCTAATATTTTACTCTTCTAAATCTGGAATATTGTTCTTGTGAATCTAGAACATTTTGCTTATTAAGATGGAACATTGTTTTTGAAACCTAGAACATCACCTATTTTGCATATAAAAGAGAATGTTCTATCATCATGAAATAAATGTTCGCTGATACAATTTTATCTAAATTTATCTATGTGGGATCTTAGTTTGAAGGATTTATTCTAAGAAACACAACAATATAATCAGAATTTTATTTAGATGCATGGTTTAGTAGCTATATCTTTTTTAAGTTCTAAAAAAATATGACATCAACACGTCCATAAACTTTGTTACCATGCATGCAGTGTCCACAGAAGCCAATGCTTGCTGTGATGCTTTATTCCTACGTGGGCTTGGGCTGCTGCATTGCTAGTATTTTTTAACGTATACAGAAACAATCTGCAAGCGCATGGATATACCGTTGTACCATTTCATCCAGAAGTAATCAGGGTATCGTGATTTATATTTTTCCAAGTGAAGGCTTAGGTGTAAAAGTCTTTATTAGGTACATGAACAAGATAACAAGTTGTATAATATACCAAAGTTCATAGCAGGAGTAAGCCATGATACACATATGGATAGTGTGACACACACAAGCCAATCTCAAGAATGAATATAAGAATAAAGAATAAAACCTAAAGAGGAGCAAGCATACAAGATCCTAGTATTGTTATGCAAAGATTAACAGATGATTATACAAATACATTATGGACTTAGTTCTAAGCACCTAGGCATTCGGGGAGACAAAACGAGCACTGGTCTGCCAGCAAGCGCATAAGGCAATTTAGACTCCTACACTGTACCCGAACGTAGGGGGATTATAAGAGACGGGCAAGACTGTCACCATGTGTTGCCTACCCACTCTTCCTTGGAGTACAGTCATATTCAAAGGTAACCAAAAGCTTAGACACTACGTCTACACTACCGATTACTACTCTAGCGTTGGCGAGGAACTTCTGTCTTCATCAGGAGTCCTCTACTAGAGCATTTGTTACTAGAACAAACAACGAACCGCCACCGTAGCTCAGATCGACTAGCCTAAACATGTATGTTGCATATGAACTTAGCTCTGAATCATAAGCATAGCAACAACGATATATTGAGAGCAAGGCCATAAGGGCGTCGATGATATTTGCCATACCGAACAACTCTCAGAAGTCCAAGCTCTCCAACTAAAGCTCTAGCCTAGCTCCAAATACTACAAAGGAAAAAGTACAAAGTGTAGAGAGGGAGAGAGGCTCCAAGTGTGGTGTGTGTTAGAGTGGGAGCTTCTCCTCTCCTTTTATAGCAGCCTAATGGTCGGTTTGCAGGGGGAATATTCCTCAGATCCGCACATAACAGCCTTGGGGTGTAATGACAAGGGCCCACCCGCAGGCGGGGCGCTGGCGGTGCATTCAAGGGGTCGGGCGACCCCTGGCTGAGCCCAGCTGGCGCCTTCCTGCAACCGCCTTCTGTGGGTGAAAGGTCCTAATATGGCTAGAGAGGGTGAATAGTCTATTTAAAAATCTATAAAGTCACTAGAGCAATTTGATTAGTATGACAAACGGCGTAATGCAATTTTACTCTAGCTCTACAAGGGTTGCAAGCCACCTATCCAATAATTCTAGCTACTATGATCACTACTATGTCACTACTCACTAAGAGCTCTGAACAAGTCTACACTAAAGAGCTCCACTAGGTGACACTAAACTAGCAAGCAACACAAACTCTCAAAACTAATTATACTAAAGAGCTTGCTAAAACTAGTTTGCAAAAAAGTAATGGAGTGAGCAAGATTGTTATACAGCCACATAGAGGAGTGAACCAATCACAATATGAATGTCAATTCAATTACCAGGAGAATACCAAAGGCAAGAGACAAGCGATTTTTCTCCCGATGTTCACGTGCTTGCCGGCACGCTAGTCCTTGTTGTGTCGACCGACACTTGGTGGTTCGGCGGCTAAGTAGTGGTGTATGATGAGCTACAAGAAGGGATAGTGGGAGCAATAACAATTGGTTCATAAAAAGATTCATCGATTATGTCACATGTTATGCCCACATCACATGATACTATCACCCTTTTATTATCTTGTTCAAGAAGCAAGGAGTGAGCCTTTTTAAGCTTGGTGTGAGCTTTGCCAAGCTTCTCATAGGCTTCCACTAGCCTCTCTTGAGTAGCATTGAGGTCATCAAAGGATGACTCAAGAGCACTAAGCTTCTTTTGCAATTCTTTGCACTTATTGCTCTTCTTGTTAATTATTGAGTTGGCTTGTTCTAGCATGTTCATTAGTTGTTCATTAGAGAATTCATCATCACTATCATTTTCACTTTCACTATCATCATTTTCACTCTCATCATATTTTACCTTAGAGCCCTTGGCCATGAAGCATGATGAGGTGTCAAATAGTGAAGGCTTGTTGTTGATAGCAACACTTGCTAGAGCCTTCTTCTTGGATGCCTTGTCATCATCACTTGAATCATCATCGGTGGAAGCATCACTATCCCATGTGACAACATAGGATCCACCCTTCTTCTTCTTCTTAAAGGTCATCTTCTTCTCCTTCTTTTCCTTCTTTTCTTTCTTTTCTTTCTTGTTCTTCTTCTTCTCATTATCCTTATTGTCACTATTGTATGGACAATCCACCACAATATGATCAGGACTCTTGCACTTGTAGCACAATCTTGCATACTCCTTGTTCTTAGAGTGGTCTCTTCTCTTTCTCATACCATAGCCCTTCTTCTTCATCATCTTGCCAAACTTGCAGACAAAGAGAGCTAGTGCTTCATCATCACTATCATCATTGGAGCATTCATCATCACTTGATTCTTCTTTCTTAGCCTTATCCTTGCTCTTGTTCTAGGAGGGTGTGCCACCGGCCTTGAATGCCACACTCTTCTTCTTCTTGTCTTCCTCCTTCACAATCTCTTCACCTTCACTATTGTATTGGTCCTCGGTCATCACATCACCAAGCACCTCATTTGGAGAGACATCCTTCAATCCTCCTTTAAAGATGATAATTCTCAAAGTCTTGAACCTCTTTGGCAAGCATATCAATAACTTGTGAGAGAAGTCCTCATCCTTCACCTTCTCACCCAAAATCTTGAGATCATTGACGATGACTTGTAGCCTATAGAACATCTCCAGAATGGATTCATCATCCTTCATCTTGAAGTTTGATAGCTTGTCTTTGAGCATATAGAGCTTGGCACTTTTTACCATTGAAGTGCCCTCATATGTTTCTTCTAGTCTCACCCAAACTTCACTTGTCTTCTCAAGATCTTTGATTTGTTCAAACACCTTTGAATCAATGCCATTGTATATTATGTTGAGTGCCATGGTATTGCATTGTTTGTTGACCTTGTCATTGTCGGTGAGATTGTTAGGGTCAAGAATTATAAACTCATTCTCTACCACATCTCACACCTTGTCATTGATTGAAACAAGGTACATCTTCATTTTTCTCTTTCAATAGTCAAATGATGTGCCATCAAAGAACGATGGTTCACCCCCCAATATGGTTGAACATAATTTGAGCCATCTTTTAGCACCGAAGGTTGTTAAGCCTTGATAAAATGGTGACCATGGCTCTGATACCACTTGAAAGATCCTAATATGGCTAGAGGGGGGTGAATAGCCTATTTAAAAATCTATAAAGTCACTAGAGCAATTTGATTAGTATGACAAACGATGTAATGTAATTTTGCTCTAGCTCTACAAGGGTTGCAAGCCACCTATCCAACAATTCTAGTTACTATAATCACTAGGCACACAATGGCTATGTCACTACTCACTAAGAGCTCTCAACAAGTCTACACTAAAGAGCTCCACTAGGTGACACTAAACTAGCAAGCAAGACAAGCTCTCAAAACTAATTACACTAAAGAGCTTGCTACAACTAGTTTACGGGAAAGTAATGGAGTGAGCAAGATAGTTATACAGTCGCGTAGAGGAGTGAACCAATCACAATATGAATGTCAATTCAATTACCGAGAGAATACCAAAGGCAAGAGACAAGCGATTTTTCTCCCGAGGTTCACGTGCTTGCTAGCATGCTAGTCCCCGTTGTGTCGACCAACACTTGGTGGTTCGATGGCTAAGAGGTGTTGCACAAACCTAGTCCACACAATTAGAGACCACAAGAACCTACCCACAAGTGAGGTAACTCAATGACACAAGCAATTTACTAGAGCTACCTTGCGGTGCTTCGCCGGGGAAGTTGCAATACCCCTCACAAGATCACCGGAGCCGGCCACGAACAATCACCAACACATGCCAGACTTTCACCACTGCTCCAAGCCATCTAAGTGGTGGGAACCACAAAGAGTAACAAGAAATCCACAACCACAACGATCCCCAAGTGCCACTAGATGCAATCACTCAAGCAAATACACTTAGAATCACTCACAATCTCACTATGATGATGAATCAATGATGAAAATGAGTGGGAGGAGTTTGCTTAGGCTCATAAGAATGTCAAGTATGTCAAAGTACCAAGAGAGAGAGAGCCCCAAGCTAGCCACCAACTATTTATAGATGGCCAAAACAAATAGATCCGTTGGCTCTACCGTGGGCTGATCGAATGCTGTGACTAGGCGCTGCCCTGCATCTGGTCGGGTGAGTCTGGTCACCCAATGGCTGCCACACGTCCCCCCATTTGAACCAGAGCCACCCGATCTCAATGGTTGTCGGTGTCTAGAACCGCGTCCTAGACACCAAGATGAGTAAATTTGTATCTGCGCGTCTAGACCCGGATGGTGTGCAATGCAGACACAAGGGTTTATACTGGTTTGGGCAAAAATGTCCCTATGTCCAGTGGATTCTAATGCTACTCGTGTTGCCTTGCATCGGAGTGATCGTAGTAGGGGTTACAAGCTTTCGAGAGAGGGAGCGAATTCCATGTCTCTATGGTGGTGTGTGAGTTTTAGTGCTTGGTCAGTGAAGTGTATTTTCAATCAGGTGGTCCCCCTAGATGTGGCCCCTGCCTCCCATTTTATAGTTCCCAAGGGGAGGGCTCAGGTTACATTTATGGTAAAAAGGTGAAAGGGGAAAAATTGAAAGAGAAAAACAAAAAGGTGGCCTCGGGTGTGGCTGTCTTCTTCCTTATCCGGCGTGAGCAGTTTACCCTATAGAGCAGAGGCACAATGGGCGTTGAGTTTTCAGCCTCTCCGTCCACTGGTGCAACGCGTTGTGGCCACGCTTTGTCCTGTGTGCTTTTGTACTGTCGAGGATGGGCGGTGCGTGCACCTGGATTTGCGTAGAGAGAGGGGGTTAGATAGCACAGTTGTTGTTACCCCATTGTTGCAGAGGCGTGGACACTGTCATAGTGAAATGACTGGGGTCATGTTGACTTGTACCATGGCTCCCATGCCCCCATTACTGTGCATAGTCATGTGTGTCCCATCGTTGGGAATGGGTATTGTGGTGGGGACCCACGTGACTCCTATTTGTGCCCAAGACCATGACGTGGCTGTCAAGCGAGGCAGAGAGATATTGCAAGGGAGTCGGGTGCTTTGATGATGTCATGAGGGCTCGAGCATGGCATAAATTGCTCCTAAGGGGTTGGCCTCGCCTGAGGCCTTACGGTAGGGCTCGGGCGAGGCGGGAACTAGCCCTAAGCCTCGGACGACTTAATAGCTGACACGCTATTAATGCCCTTGCTTGGGTATGCCTAATATCGATACCTGACAGTAGCCCTCGAGCCTATGGAGGAGTGTGGCACTCCTTCAGAGGCTTGAGCGTGATTGACCGTTGTTTGCGTGACATGGGGCATGTTATCAGTTTGATTTGGGAGAATTCGTCCGGTGGGTACGCGTGAGCGCACCCACCGAGTGTAGCCCCTGAGGCCTTGGAGGGGTGAGGTATCCCTTCAAAGGCTTTAAATTGAGTGGACCCATCTGAGAAAGATGAGGCATCACACTGGGTTGCGGTTACTATGGCGTCTCGTGTCCCGGTGTGTGGGAAGGTGGAGAGGCACCTTGATCTTTACACGCGTGGGGGGCTAGGCACTTGGCACCTGCTCAGTCACCCCGTATGGCATTATAAATACTGATGCTGGCAGATCACGGTAACCCTATAGTTCTTCTTAGTCTCCACCCAGCGGCCAGCGGTTTCCTTGTTCCTCCCTCACCGCGTTGTCCTCCTCCCTCCTTCATGATGGAGTCGAACAAGCGCTCCGCCGGTGACGCAGCCAGAGATGGGAGGTCCATTCGGTGTTGCATGCTGGGGCAAAGGGCGATCTCCCATGCCGAGGGTGGGAGGCACCTACTTCTAGATGGGTCATTTGGATCCCCTTTGGCGTAGCCACCGGCCGTTGCGCCAGTGGTCCCAGCCGAGGTGGCAGACGGGGAGGTGGAGAGGCTCGAGGAATGCCTATAGGCCTCTCAAGTCGCGCTCGAGGTGGCGGAGCATGAGGTGCAGTCCGTCCATGACCAACTGGTGACTGCGGACGACCGGGTGGCTAGTAAGTTTTTGCTCACCATTCTTGTTCATCCGTTTCTTCTTGTTCTCCTGCTCATTCTGTCACGCATGGGGCAGAGCTAGAGTCAAAGCTGCTAGTGCTTCGGGAGGCGGTGGATGCTACGGTGGGTTACGTCCATGCCTGCGGCAGGAGCCGGGAGGAGCGTCTTCTTGACATCCCCAACCGCGTCCAAGATGCGGTGGAGCTCGGTATCCATCGTGGGGCAGTGGTAGCCATGATGGTGGCGCAGGTGCGGTCGGGGCACGTGCTCCACCACTTGGTAGGGCTTCTGGAGGGCTAGGAGCTAGCCAACCATGATGGGTCCTGGGAGGATTTTGACGAGGCAGTTGATGCCATCGTCAACCTGGTTCCTACCGAGGAGATCGTCGAGGAGGCAACCGGGGGCCTGGGCCCTAAGCGACGGCCAACATCAAGGTTGAGCCTTGCTGGCTAGCATTCTTTGCCAAGCTCCGAGGATACCGACATCGAGGCCACCTTGATCCCTGCCTAGGACAGATCTCGCATTTCGCATTAGCAGTAATATTGTAAAAAGACTTATGATATCTTAATGAATCGTGTGTTTTGTTAATGCGAGTTCCCATGCACTTTTAGTGATGTCGTGGGGGTGTGACCATTCATTGTGTCATGGTGCGAGCATAGCCCCTGTGCCCTCGCTCGATGCAGGGGTCTGATTGGTAGGCCTCCCGTCTTTGATTTGGCCCCTCGCGTGTTCTTCCGTGGAACGAAGGGGGTGAGCTGGACCATGCTATCCTCATTGGATGAACCATGGCGCTCGGTGAGCTATTAGTGGGTAGGTCTGAGTGGAGGCCCGATCCCATCCGCTGGGCACCGACTGGTGGTCAAGCTGGTGACGCACTCCAAATTCCCGATGGTTGATTCATATAGTTCTCGGGGCCGTCCAACCGGTCCTGAGGGCTCGCTACTTTCCGTCAAGGAATACCATGAATCTGATGTCCATTAGGACTCAAACATGGGTTGGAATGCTCTCGGTGCCTACGTGCAGGGGTACTGGCCGCTAGTGTGCCCATTCTTCGCTATCCCTAACTCTAAGTGCCCTGGGGCGACTATCGAACCCACGATGAGCCAGCCTTTGAACCCCTAGACCGTAAATGGTTCATAGGAGCGTATACAGCTCTGTACCTCATTCTTACCTGCCAAGGCCCATGATCAGCCCATGGAGCAGGAATGCGCCCGAGTCCTGCATGGTGGTAGGATAATGGCAGGCGTGGCATGTGAGACGGATGGTTTGAGGTGACAGGGCAAATTTTTAGGAGGCGTGCACATGGTTACCGAGATATCAGGGACGTGATGAGATGTTCCTATGGCCGCAATTAATACAGGTGGTTGGGGCCTCAAATCGCTCTGTCTCCCCTCTTTTTTACCTAGTGGGTTCCCCTTCCCTCGCACACCTTTGTTCTCTGCCTTCCTCACGTTCGTGTTTCCCATCTGCCTCAGCAAGCAAGAGATAGAAAGAGAGAGAGAGAGAGAGAGATAAAGAACTCACCCCACAGCCGCTGCCGCCGCTATTATCGTTGGAGTGCTTTCTCGCTCTCTCGATGGATCCATGGGGATGCTCCAGCTTTACCGATAAGATCGCGTCGTGGCTCATCGAGGATAGGCTCCTCCGTCTGGTGACGAACACCGCACAACTAGAGTGGATCATCCTCGGCAATGAAGATGAGCTGAACCCCCCGCCAGCTATGTTGTCAGCTTTGCGCACTTCCATGAGCGGGGGTTCGGGACGCCGGTGAGTGACTTCTTCCATGGGCTTCACCACTATAGGATTGAGCTGCAGAATCTCAACCCTAACTCAATTCCGCAGATCGTGGTTTTTGTCACCCTATGTGAGGGCTATCTGGCATCAAGCCCAACTTCACCCTGTGAAAGTACTATTTCTACACCATCGTCTTCTACAAGACGGTGAGGAGGGGCGAGACGATGCCGGTGCGCATCGGCAGTTGTGCGATCTAGCTTCGCCAGAGCCAGGCAAACGGGTACATCTCCATGAAGGGGTCATCGTCCAACAAGGGGTGGCACAGAGGTGGTTCTACCTCATGAGCGATGCCGACGCGCCCTGCCTCCATACACCGGTCGCTACTTCAAAGTAGCACCAGCGCACTAGGGCTATAGTCCTATCGCCGCCGAGAAGGAGAAGATCAACACCCTCCTACAGGCGGTCAAGCACCTGGTGAATCAGGATGTAACTAGGGCTAGGGTTATCGCCGCATTCCACGAGAGGAGGGTATTGCCGCTGATGCGGCGGGCACGCCGGCTGGACGAGATGGTGCCGAATGCGCCCCTCGAGGGGATTGTGCTCATGATGGAGGAGTTCAATCATGAGGAGATCAAGAAGCGCATTAAGTCAACGCTTGGGAGCATTGCTTCTGACATCGCCCTTGACCTTCACCCGCTGATGCGTCCTGATGACGGCTTCATCGAGATGGTGAGCACCCCCACCTTCCTCTTCCCCCTTTTTCCCTTGAGTTTTTTGCGTTTCCTTTCCATCGCCTGACCTGGGGCTTGGGCGGTTGCAGCGGAATCTCTGCTTGGCCTTCGACTTCAACCCACCCCTTCTTGAGGATGCGACCCAGAAGATGTGGAATTGGGCTCACGCCGAGGGGGTGAAGAAGAAGAAGGACGAGGAGAAAAAGAAGAGGACTGGCAAGGCCAAGAGGAAGGAAGAGCGCTAGAAGCATTGGAGGATGCAGCAGGAGGCTAGAGAAGAGGAGGAGGAGTCGAGCGAGGAGGAGGACGACGAGGATCATGATGATGAGGGGGCCCACCCATATGATTAGCTAGACTCTATGGCCGAGGAGGGGGAATAGCTCGATGGGTCATCCCTCTCGATCAAGGGGTGGACACCGCCGGCTCAGCTGCTGCTCCACGAGCCAGAGGACCCCGACCTCGGGGAAGCCGTGGTGGCAGCAGGTGGAGGAGGAGAGCCCCCGGGGTCGAAGGGTCAGCCCGCCCCAAGGGGACGGGGGATCCCGACCCTAGGAGACGGTGGGGTCGCCACCGCCACCCCCTTAGGCCAGCATGGCTAAGACGGCAGCGACCGAGAAGAGGCCCTGCCCTGTGATGGCAGGGTCAGGCCCAGCGGGCTGGCGTGGAAATGTTCTCATCCCACGACGCAGAGGTAAGAAGTGTCCTTTTGTGTTGTTTGTTTGTGCTAAGATCGCTAACGCTTGTCGTCCTATAGGAGAGCTCAGTCTGATGCCCCCTGCTTGCGCCATAGAAGGCACTAAGGCGGTAGGGCCAGGTCTCAATTGGTGGTGTCATGGGCTTGGACGTCTCTGCCTTGGAGACGGCTGGCAGCGTCCCTCCGACGTCTGTGGCCGTAGGGGGACAGGAGGTGTCGGCCACCCCTGCCTTCACCTAACCCTACCCCATCTGTCGGGGCAGCACTTTTGGAAGCGGAGGTAGAGAGGTCCATCGAGATAGGGATGGCGGCGCTAGAGTAGCTGCCGTGGTTCAGGCCGAATCCCGCTCTCGAGGGGCCGCTCCCCCAGGAGAGTGCGGTGCCTCCATCTCCGGCGACGGAGGCGTCGGGGTCGACCATGGGAGCGGGTGCGGACATCGGGGCCCAACCAGTGGTGAAGGAGGCCATGCTTGAGGACCCCTCGGCTCAGGTGGGGGCCACTATGGGAGGTGGGTCCTAGGTGGAGGAGGCGGCACCACGTGAGCCTGATGCGCTAGGGTAGAGGTGGTGTCGGTCTCGTCCGGTAAGCCTTCCGACATGGCCGAGGTGGCCAACCCTCCCGCGTCGAGGGGCCTGCAACCCTCATGTGGGTGGGACACGATCCCTACCAGTGGGGCGGCCCGCGCCTCACTTGGTCGGATCAAAATCAACTGGGGTGAAAGGATCTGGTTGGCCTAGAGGGGGGTGAATAGGCATACCTAAAAACATGAATCTCAAACTCGAAGCGGAAGTTAAAAAGCTAGGACCAGTACTACTAGTCTTGGGTGACCGGTACTACCGGTGGTGAGCTACCGGAAGTACCGGTGGCTCACTGCACAGCGAAATCAGAGATAAACGAGCTAAGATTTTAGATCTACGTTATACCATAGCCTTCTCAATGATGATGGAGATGATGTTGAGCTTCCCTTTTGTTGGTTCCTCACCAAGTTGTAGATCAACCACCCGCAACCTATGAGAGAGGTAGAGAGGAAGAACACGAAGAACAAATGGAGCCACAAGTAATCACGAGCAACAACAAGCACGCGGGACACAAGATTTATCCCGAGGTTTGGCAACCCCACAAAGGAGTTCCTACGTCCTCATTGTTGAGGTGACCACTAAGGTCGGAGTCTCTTGCAACTCCTTGCCTCCCTCAAAGCAACCACAAAGGTCACTTGAGATTTCCACTAGAAAATCGGAGGGGAAATACAAACACTTTGGGGTGCCCTCACAAATGGAGCAACACGGGCAACCCGAAGAACTCCTAGCTGGCTAGGGTTCCAAGAACCCAAGAGTAACAAACACAAATCAAATCGGCAAGATGAGGAATCAAGTGCTCAAGTCATGAATCGAAGCTTTCCACTCTTAAATCTCACTTCTCTAGATCAAATCTTGGATGGATTGAACCTAGGAGTAAGACGGGAGAGAGAGGGGGTGAGTCAATGCTTGGGAGCTCTTTTCTCAGCAGGTGAACCATTGGGAATGGGTGAGTTCCCGGTTAGAAAGGTGGAGTGGAGTATTTATACTCAGCTTCACAAAGGGGTACCGGTACCACCGGTGGCACTCCACCGGTACTACCGGTCCCTAGGGTTACGATCGTTGAGTCTTTCCTAGAGGCGCGTAGACTTGGGCAGAGAAATGACCTACCGATACTACCGGTCTTCCACCGGTACTACCGGTCGAGGACCAGTACTTCTGGTAGTTCATTTCCTTGCTGAACTCGAGCGACACAGCTGCGTGGGCAAATAGCCTACTGGTACTTCCGATGGTGAACCACCGGTACTACCGGTGCTCCTTGGAATAGAAAAACACCTCTATGTGTTTGTGAGTGCAAGGGTGTCTCTCAAGCGCATATACTAAAACAATATGAGCACTTTAATCTCCATCAAGCTAGTATAATTTGCATCCCTCTTGATAGTGCGGTGTTTTCTATGGCTCAAATCAAAATAAAATCTAAAGAAGCACTTGAGATGAAACACTTTCCATCAAAAACGAATTGAGGGTGATATCATCACCGAACATCATCATTTTAATTCTTTTAATGGACTAACACCTGCATGTAAACTTGATTGAATATGTTAGTCCCTAATTTGATTGTCATTAATTATCCAAAACCCACGACGGGGGCGAATGCACTTTCACGGGGGCACTGCCAGTTTTCATGTTGGACGACACCGAGGAGCAGGGGTACTAGGACTGACTATGGGTGGGATGCCAGGCCTTCAACCAGACCCTATCTTTGGCGTTGTCCACCCTACATGATGATATCCACCCGGCTGGCCAGGTACATCAAGCTAGGTAGAAGCTTATTGCTCGATTTTTCCCTTTTCTTGTGATCTTGACGTGGCTCTTTACACAAGCGTTGTTCGAACGGAGTCAGGCGAAGTCGAAGTTCCTTCGCCGTGAGCAGGGCAGATGGGGACGCCTGTTAGAGGAGGCACAGAGGACAGCCATGGCCGAGGCGCGGCTTGCGAAGGCCCAACATAGGGTGGCCGGCCTCAGTAGCAAAATGGTGGACCTCCACATCCGGCAGGAAGAGGTGATCGCCGATGCTAAGGAAGCGAGGGAGAAGCTGTTGGTCTTGTTGAGCGCACTCGCAAGGACCAGGAAGAGGCCCAAAAGATGAAGGATGAGCACGACGAGCTATCGCGAGCCGCTAGGCAATTCTAGTTTGAACTCGGGTTCATCCACCGTGAGCGTAAGCGAGCTCTTGGTGAGCGCGACAAGGCTTGCCAAGAGTGTGTCATAGCTCAGAAGGAGCGGGCACCGCAATGGACCAGATGAAGGATGCTACACATGCGGCCTCTCAGCTTGCTGAGGAGAACTGCCAGCTAAAGCCCAAGGTGTAGTCCCTCCGAGCCGCGGTGACCTAAGGGCATCAGCGGGATCTTGCTAGGGTCCAGGAACTAGAAGGTAAGTGCTTTTACCCGTTCATTATTGAGTTTTCCAAAACCTGCCCCTTATCCTTTGTAATGATCAGGGCTAAAGGACAAGCTTGCCAAGGTGGAGGCGGAACTTCTGTCGGCACGGGAGGTCCTGAAGATGGAATAGCACGAGCACTCTAAGCTGCGCACCGTCGTCGGGCTGGTGTGTGACGCCCTAGGGTGATCCAGGTGCGCCCCGGGGCGAGCTCACTGCAGAGTCGTCTCGAGGTCACCTTTGAGCGGGCTTGGACCTAAGTAATGGTCGCGCTTCACCTTGGGATGCGGTGTGCGCTCGCTGTCTTCAGGGCTCACTACCAGAAGATCGATCTAGAGGTGCTTAGTGAGGGCTATGTCGATATCCCCGAGGAGGAGCTTGATGCCATCGACGAGGAAGCGTTGGAGCCAGTGAAGACCCTAGTGGCCAAGTTTGAAGAAGAGATTGTCCCTCTGCCCCTGGAGCTGTAAAAGGTGTCGGACATGGTGTCCGTGTAAAAACTTAGGATATTGAGCAAGTCTGTGGCCCTCGGGGCCCCTTTAAAACTTGTATTTATATTTTATTTTAAATTTTTACGTGTTCGCCCAATCCTTGAGGCATGTAGCATTTAGAATCGAGTTTGGTCCCCTAGGTCAGGGTTAATGGGCGAGGGTACCATAGCCGTAGTGGCGTAGGCCTTTCGCAGTCTGATTAACTCGACCAGAGAGATTCTCATGCTCTAACACACCCGCATTTCCCAGTCACCATTAGAGGGCTTGGGTGGATAACTTTTCGTAATGTTTTTGAAGTGGTTGGCTGATCCCCACATTGTGTTTAAGTTCACGGATTTTTTAGAAATGCGAGTTGACCTCTTAGGCCAAGACTGGTGAGCAAAGGAACCGTAACTGTCGGGGTGTAGTTTCTCGCAATCCGATCGATCCGATCCGAGGGGCTCTTTGCTTTCTAAAACGTCCGCTTACTTAAACAACGTTGTAAGGGCTCGGGTATGAAAATTTTTCGAAAAGTATTGTCAAAATTTTGAAGCATCGGGGGGTTCCCCTTTTTAGCCCCCGAGGGAGACC
Organism: Saccharum hybrid cultivar R570; assembly: GCA_038087645.1. NCBI lineage: Eukaryota > Viridiplantae > Streptophyta > Magnoliopsida > Poales > Poaceae > Saccharum > Saccharum hybrid cultivar. Next base: position 11,660,087 of record JAQSUU010000703.1, read on the forward strand.
CAAACCTAACCAGAGGTAGGGTCGAGTCTCACTCAGAATTGGACAAAGTAAGAAATAGTGAGCACTCTTTTTATTCTTTCAAGATTAAACATGTGAACATTTTGGAGATCTAAGGGTAAATGTGACATAGTTGTTTGATGTTCCAAGCGTTGGTAAAGACTTCGCGGTCTGCGGTGGCTAGTTTGTAGGTGCCGGGTCATAGTACTTCCATGATGACGAATGGGCCTTCCCATGGTGGTGTTAGCTTGTGGCGGCCCCTATTGTCTTGTCTGAGGTGAAGCACCAGGTCCCCGACATTGAATGCTCGACCCCGCACATGACGATGGTGGTATCGTCATAAGTCTTGCTAGTACTTGGTGGAGTGGAGTAGGGCGACGTCACGTGCTTCCTCCAGCTGGTCCACGGCGTCCTCAAGGAGGTTTGGTTTCCTTGGTTGTCGTACGCTCTGACTCTCGGTGCCCCATACTCCAAGTCGATGGGGAGGATGGCCTCGGATCCATAGACCATGAAGAAGGGCGTGAAGCCTGTTGCTCGGCTCGGGGTCGTTCTCAAACTCTAGAGGACTGCGGGGAGTTCCGCGACCCATCGGTGGCCAAACTTGTTCAGTCGGTTGAAGATCCTCGACTTGAGGCCCAACAAGATCATGCCGTTGGCATGCTCGACCTGCCCGTTCGTCTGGGGGTGTGCCACAGTTGCCCATCTATGCGGATATGGTGATCATCACAGAAATTGAGGAACTTTTTGCTAGTGAACTGCGTGCCATTGTCGGTGATGATGGAGTTTGGGACCCTGAAGCAGTGAACGATGTCGGTAAAGAAGAGCACTACCTGCTCAGGCTTGATTTGCGTGATCGGCCGAGCCTCGATCCACTTTGAGAACTTGTCAATGGTGACAAGTAAGTGGGTGAAGCCCCTGGGTTCTTTCTGGAGCAGCTCGACAAGGTCCAAACCCCAGACCGTGAAAGGCCATGTGATGGGGATTGTCTAGAGTGCTTGGGTGGGTAGGTGAGTTTGTCGAGCATAGTACTGACACCCTTCACAGGAGCATACTACCTTAGTGGCATCAGCCATGGCAGTAGGCTAGTAGAAACCTTGCCAGAACGCGTTCCCGACGAGGGTGCGTGGCACTGCATGGTGGCTGTAGATGCCCCCGTGGATGTCCTAAAGTAGCTTTCTCCCCTGCTTAGTGGGAATGCAGCGCTGTAGGATTCCAGTGGGGCTCCGTTTGTAGAGTTCTCGATCTAGCAGGACAAATGACTTGGCGCGGCGCGTGAGGCATTGGGCCTCAGTTCTATCTAATGGGAGTACGCCGTGGACTAGGCAGTCAAGGTACGAGATTCTCTAGTCCGGCAGAGGGTCAGGCCCTGTGTCTAGGTCCTCATCAATTTACATAACCTTAGGGTCGGCGAGGGTCGGGGTCAGGCCAGCCCCCTAGGTTGGTTTGGGCGGCTCGCTGCCGTCCCGCGCCAATCCTTGGTAAGTGACCGAGGGCTTATACAGATCGTTGGCAAAGACGCTAGTGGGAACTGGTGCCCGACTAGACGCCAACTTCACAAGCTCGTCTGCTGCCTCGTTAAATTGCCTTGCGATGTGGTTGAGCTCAAGGCCGTCAAACTTGTCTTCTAGGAGGTGGACCACTTGGCAGTATGCAACCATCTTGGGGTCGTGACAGCTTGACTCCTTCATGCTTGTTCTACGATCAACTGGGAGTCGCCTCGAACATCAAGCCACCGGATCCCAAGCTCGGTGGTGATGTGCAAACTGTTGACAAGTGCCTCATACTCAACCATATTGTTAGAGGCCGAAAAATGAATTCAGATCATATTCCTCATGTGCACGCCGAGGGAGAGATGAAGACGTGCCCTACCCTGGCTCCACTTTTCATCAGTGACCTGTCGAAATACATTGTCCAGTACTCCTGTTCTACCAGGGCTGGTGGTGTTTGGGTCTCAGTCCATTTTGCTACAAAGTCCACTAGCACCAAGGACTTGATGTCCTTCCGAGGAGCATAGGTGATGCCCTCTCCCATGAGTTCAACTTCCCACTTAGCGATTCTTCCCATCGCGTGGCTCTAGACCACCTTCCCGAGAGGGAAGGAGGACATAATCATAATTGGTGTGACTCAAAGTAGTGTCGTAGCTTTCTCTGAGCGATGAGGATAGTGTACAAGAGCTTCTGGATCTGAGGGTAGCGCGTCTTGGTGTCGGATAGGACTTCACTGATGAAGTAGACTGGACGCTGGACCTTGAAGGCGTGACCCTCCTCCTGTCGTTCCACCATGATGGAGGCACTCACCACTTGAGTAGTGGCCATGACGTACAGTTGGAGTGGTTCCCTCTCGATCGGTGGCACAAGGATCAGGGCCTTTGTTAGAAGTGCCTTGAGCTTGTCAAGCGCCTCTTGGGCCTCGGGAGTCCAGGTAAAGCGGTTGGTCTTTTTCAGAAGCCGGTAAAGGGGCAGGCCTCGTTCATCGAGGTGTGAGATGAAGCGGCTCAACGCCACCAAACATCCCATGACTTGTAGCACCCCTTTCAAATCCCGAATTGGGCCCATGCTTGTGATGGCGGAGATCTTCTCTAGGTTGGCTTTGATGCCGCGTTCAAAGATGATAAAGCTAAGTAGCATTCCCCTCGGGATCCCAAAGATGCACTTCTCGGGGTTAAACTTGATGTTCTTGGCCCATAGGCATTTGAAGGCTTGTCGAGGTCGGCAACCAAGTTGCCGGCTTGTTTCGATTTGACTATGATGTCATCTACGTAAGCCTCAATGGTCCACCCAATGAGGTCCCCCAAAATGGCAAGCATACAACGTTGATATGTAGCTCCCGTGTTTTTGAGGCCAAAAGGCATGGTTACGTAGCAATAGGTCCTGAACAGGGTGATAAAAGAAGTCGTGAGCTGGTCGGACTCTTTTATCTTGATCTGATGGTAATCAGAGTAAGCATCAAGGAAAGAGAGAGCTTCACAACCCGAAGTGGAGTCAACTATTTGATCAATGCGTGGTAAAGGAAATGGATGTTTAAGACAAGCCTTATTGAGAACAGTATAGTCAACACACATTCTCCATTTACTATTTTTCTTTTTTACAAGTACAGGGTTAGCTAACCACTCGGGATGGAATACCTCCTTGATGAATCCGGCTGCCAGTAGCTTGTGAATCTCCTCGATTGCCCTGCGCTTGTCCTCGTCGAAGCGACGCAGTCATTGCTTCACCGGTTTGGAGCCGACCTAGATGTCCTAGGAGTGCTCAGTGACTTCCCTCGGGATGCCAGGCATGTCTAAGAGACTCCACGTGAACATGTCACTATTCACACAGAGAAAGTTTACGAGCATTGCTTCCTATTTGGAATCTAGGACGGTGCCAACACGCACCGTCTTGCTGTCGGAGCTGCTGGGGTCGAGAGGGACCTCCTTGATCCCCTCGATGGGTTCGAAGGAGCCGGTGGACTGCTTGGGTCAGGTACCTCCCTGAGGTGCATCTCCAGATTGACTGCAAGCACCTCGGACTCGATGATGGCCTCGGCGTATTCGTAGCACTCGACGTCGCATTCGTAGGCGTGCTGGTAAGTGGTGCGGACGGTGATGACCCCATTGGGTCCTAGCATCTTGAGCTTGAGTTAGGTGTAGTTCGGGATGTCCATGAACTTCGTGTAGCATGGCTGTCCCAGCACGGCGTGATAGGTGCCGCGGAACCCCACCACCTCGAAGGTGAGGGTTTCCTTCCTGAAGTTGGACGGATCCCCGAAAGTGATGGGTAGGTCAATCTGTCGAGAGGCAGGTCCCGCTTCCCTGGTACGATGCCGTGGAAAGGTGCTCCGCTCGGGTGGAGCTGGGTCCGGTCGATTCCCATGGCGTCAAGAGTCTTGGCGTACATGATGTTGAGGCCGCTGCCCCCGTCCATCAGTACTTTGGTGAGCCGCGTGTTACCGATGATGGGGTCGACAACAAGCGGGTATCGGTTCGACTACGGAATGCGATCCGGGTGGTCGTCGCATTTGAATGTGATGGCAGACCCAGACCAGTCGAGGAAGGCTGGCATGGCTAGCTCAGCGGCGTAGACCTCTCGGCGCTCTAGCTTGCGCTAGCGCCTAGAGTCATAGGTCGTGGGACCGTTGAAGATCATGAAGCAGTTGTTGACAATGGGAAAGTCATCGTCCTTCTCCTTGCCATCGCCCTTGTCCTCCTCGGGCCTCTTGCCCGGATTGCCCTTCCCCTGGGGACTCGCGGAGAAGTAGAACCTAGTGGAGTATGAATGTTTTAGTCATGTATGGTATATATTTATCTTGTCTCACACATGCAATCACTTCTCCTTTGTGCAGAATCAATTGGTGGCATCGAATGATGGGCCTCGTCACCTCACGTCGTCGCCGGGATCGAATCTTGGACCTCATCACCCCCGACAGTCGCCGTGATCAGTTACTTTGTTATTTGTAGATTACTTTTGGTTTCATTTGTTGCACTCAGCACTTGTGGTCGTGAATGATGGATTACTTGTGAACTTATTATGATATACTGTGAGAGATGTGATGTTTGTGATATATATATATATATATATATATATATATATATATATATATATATATATATATGTGTGTGTGTGTGTGTGTGATGTTTGTGATATATATGTGGTGTTTTTGATATATATGTGATGTTGGTGATGTTTGTTATATATATCTTCTGTTTGTTTGGATGGAATGTAAAAAACAAATAAAAAAGGCTGTTTTTTTGTCACTTTGCCAAGTGTTGCCCTCGGCAAAGAGTACCTTTGCCGAGTGTCATGGTCATGACACTCGTCAAAGTTACTATTTCTGGGCACCTGGGAAGGTCGTTTGCCGAGTGTCAAATCTTTGTCGAGTGTCATGACCATGACACTCGGCAAATGTATGTTTTAGATTTGCCGAGTGTCATGGTCATAACACTCGGCAAAGATTATGAGGCACTCGGCAAAGCCGTAGACTCGCGTTAACACTCAACAAAGTCTACGGCTTTGCTGAGTGCCTTGACCTTAGCACTCGGCAAAGCCGCCATCACCGTCCCTTGTCGCCGTCATGGTGACTTTTCTTTGCCGAGTGTTGACTCGGCACTAGGCACAACCTTTGTCGAGTGCTGAAAAAAGATACTCAGCAAAGAGCTCTTTGCCGTTATGTTTTTTGGCGAGTGCTCTTTGCCGAGTGACTCTAGCACTCAGCAAAGAAGCCGATTCTAGTTGTGTAAGGGGGCTTTTTATCGAGTGCCAAAAGATTGGGAGGTGAGTTTAGAAGTCGTTGGAGATAGATTTTTTTATTCTTCCGAAAAATCATGGATTGAGAAGAATTATTGGGTACTCTCGGAGATGCTCTTATAAGCAAATTAAATGGAAGCAAGGAAAGGATGAGTGGACGAAGATCACAAGAGAGAGACCTCACGTGGGTGTCCCCAGAGCGGGCGCAGGTGAAGATCAGACTCTCCAACAACTATGTTTGGTGGTAGCCGCTCCGCGCCTTTTGGTTTTGCCGGCAGAGCAATCTTCTACGGCACAAGAGGCATGTAAAAAAGGTCAAACATGCCCCCAAGGTATGTATATGAACCAAGTTGCAGTAACATATGTGGAAACATGATCTTCGTCAAGTCCCACTGGCGTGGACTTGATTTCTGACAAGTTGAGAGTTTGTACCTCCAAATCTGAAGTGGCATTTGACTGCAGCAGAGGAGTCCCCACTGCAGTATAAGTGCTATTTTCTGAACGGTGTTGAAAATCTGGCAGATATGTTGGTGCCGCTGGCGTTGCAGTTTCCATCACCACCCAGGTTCAACGGGAATAGCTTTGATGTGATTTGTACGGCAAAAGAAACGTCGATCAAGAACCCGATTGCTGCCGCAGACAACACCCTAAGGAACCGATTTGATTTCATTCTCACTTTTCACTAGCGAGATAGGAAGATCACAAGGCAGTAAATATATGGGAAGATCACAAGGTACTACACACACAAGGGCCAAAATAAACGGTGGGCTTGGCCCAAGTTGGTGGATGATCGACGAGGATCGCTAGGCGGCACCAGCAGACGTCCCAACCCAAAATATTTCCTCTTCCACCTATCACATCAAATCTTTCGACGTATGCATGGAGGATTAAATGTAGGTAAAAAAGATAACTAATTACATAGTTTGTCTGTAAATGTCGGGACAAATCTTTTGAGCCTAGTTAGTCCATAATTAGACAAATTTTGTCAAATAACAACGAAAGATGTTACAGTAACTTTTCAGCTACTTTTCGCGAAGTGAACACACCCTTAGTCCTCTTCTTGTCCACCTGTCGTCTACCCCTCCACCACCTCACTCAGCGTGGCGGCGGCCTTCTGCAGCTCGGCCACCTTGGTCCTGACGGCGGTGCTCTTCCCTTTCCCCCTCCATCACCTCCCAGCCAGTACAAGAGATTTAAGAATCTCAGAACGTTGCACTGGCAATCGTCCGTTACGTGTATGCATCTTCTGTACATCTCTTTACATACAGTACCACTTGCTAGGAGTAGTAGCGAAGTAGCAACAGTTGTATGATTTCTCATGATGACTTGTACAGTGGAATTGTGGAAAAGAGTTGCCTTAGACAACCATTCATTGGTGTTCCTTTTCAGGATTAACTTTGTGCTCCTTAAGCTCAAACTAGTCAAATAGGAAAGTTAGATCATACTTGCATGATATTGGATGCAATAGGAAGATGTTTTCTTATTATTCTATATTCCTTCTATTACTTTTAGGAAGTAATATTTGATAATTTTTTATCAAGATCAAACAGCCCATAGTCATTTGGACCCTACCAAAGCTCTTTATAGTTTCGGGGATGACCGGTCAATAAGAATAAAATTTCAAAAATCATAATTTAAATTGTGGATGTCATAAGATTTGGGATGCAACAAAAGTCACCACAGTTTATGCCAACTAATTACATATTCAACATATATAAAGGTGCCATAAAAAGGAAAACCAGGGATATGGGTGAGAAAACATATAGATAATTCCTTGCAAAAAAAATTGATAAGTTTATGATAAGTACATAAACTACAAAGTATATATTATGCTTAGAAAGTAAATAAAAAACATAAAATTTATTTTGAGTTAATTTTTTATTGGTTAGAGGTATAAAAAATAAGTAATACTTGTATATCTTCTAAGCGTGTGTTTGAATGGACTAGGACTAACAACTAGTCCTATTAGCTCCTATGAGTGAACTAGTGAATTAACAACTAGTCCATGACTAATGGACTAAGAATTAGTCTGTCTGTTTGGATACTTAGCGACTAAAAATTAGTCAACTAGTTGTTAGTTCTATGGATCCAAACAGGGCCTAATATTCAAGTCCGAGAACACAGATTAATGGGCTAGTAAACTGAACTGATATATGGTTGCAACGAAGATGACCTCTACCTACGTTCATGACCCCGAGCATGCTGGCCTTTCGCTTCCAACTTGCAAGGGCCATCATGGAACCGACCGATTTAGGTATATTCGGGTCTCTATGGCTGGTTCTTGTCTCATCCGTGCCATGGGTTCTTTGTTCTCTCTACCGTTCGGCTGCTCCCTCAGAAATCAGCTCCAGTGGCTAGGCCCTTAAGGCCAGCTTCAGTGATAAGTTTCATGGGTCGTTACCTAGACTGACATCGAACTCTATTTCTCTCTTCACAATTAATCCGCTAGTCATAAAATCTGCTGATGTGTCATATTATTAAATGCAAATAAAACCTAGATAAAATCCCTACTAAGACTGTCCTAACACCATCTGTTGCTAAATTAGGACATATACATGTAGGCTGTAGTGCAAATGCTCATGTTTGCTTCCCTGTTTTAGCTTCACATAGTACAAATCAAAGACCCTCCTTGGCAAATACTTCCTGCGTCTCCTGAATAAATTAATTCCTAAAGTTGTTTTAAGTCATATTTCTTAAATTTTGAACAGAATTTATAAAAAAGAGTATCAAGATTTATGAAACCAAAGTAATATTATTAGATACACCATAAACATATCTTTATAATGTGCTCATTTAATGTGATAAACATTTATGCTCTTTATATAAATTTAGTCAAACTTTAAAAAATAACTTAAGATAACTTTAAGAATTGATTCATTTAGAGACAGAGGGAGTAAAAATTAAACTAAATGCATGTTGTTTCACACACTCACGCTAAGGTCTAATGTATGAATTTTATAGGACCATGCAAGAATTTTACATGATGAATTTATTGTCATAAAAAAGCACGTACAGATTGAGCAGAGTTTTATTAAGTTGTTGATTCCATAACAGAGTTTTATTAAGTTGCTGATTCCATATTTGTCTTCTAGTGAATATCCACTTATCCAGACTGGAGAGCATTATAAAAAAAGCACATAAAGATTGAGCAGAACTAGATACTTTTAGGAGTCTGGCAATTTTTATTATGCAAAGTATTAAACTAGAAAAATATGATGTTTCTTTTGGATTCCTTGTGATAGAATCTATTCACTTAGGTTCAAGTCCATAACTTGACGCGATTGCTCATATTTATTCTAGGATTTAACAGCGTTCTTCTTCTAATGATAAACAATATGCATGTTGACACTAAGACGCATGTGTTAAATCTATCAATCTCAAAATATGTCAGCTCTATAGATGTTCATAGTGCTAGAGTGTGTGTGCACATATTCATAGTGTACGTGCATGTATGAATTTCTTCGTCTGGACACGTTTGAATTTCTTCGTCTGGAATCTAGACACCGTGATTCAAAAAAAACTCATGTTGTTCATCTGATGATGGTGTTAGACACTACTACAGAAAAGATTTGTAGCAACACCTCCTTTTTTTTTGTAGGGGCAGCTCTATATTGAGCCGCCCCTACAAATGGTTCCCAAACGAGTCACCCTTACAAATCTATTTGTAAGAGCGGTTGGTGTTATCGGCCGTCCCCTATAAATGACCTTATTTATAGGGGCGGCTCTATATGTAGCCGCCCCTTCAAATCCGATTTGTAGGGGTGGCTATATATTGAGCCACCCCTACAAATAGGTGCTGAATAGTAAAAATTAAGTACTAAAATTCGAATTTTTCCAAATGACCTCGGATGGAGAAATGACCAAAATAAAAGTTGTAGATCTCGAAAAGTTATATAACTTTATTGTTTACAACTTTTTTAAAATGTTGTTTGAAATTTAATTTTAAAATTATTGAAGAACTCTGATTTTTCTTTTTAATCTCTAGCTAAAACTTGTAACTAGTCTTTCTCCTTCAGACTAACTTCAAATTTGATGATGTTTTTGCTAAAATTTTCTAAAATCTTATTCTATCAATTTATTGTGTTCTTACAGCTATTATTTGAGATATTTTTTCATGTGACTTTGCTCTATCAATTCAAAATTTGAGTTTCAAAAAATGGCAACTTCAAACAACATTTTGAAACAGTAAATGATTTCAGCCGAAAAACTCATGAACATAAAAGTTGTAGAATTGATCAAGGTGTACAACTTTTATTTTGGTCATTTCTTCATCTGACAAAGTAATAGTAACATTGTTCACAAATTTTACATATCTCTCTTATAGTTTCAACTACCGGAGAGATATGTAAAATTTGCGAACAATATATAGTACTACTTTGTCGGATGAACAAATGACCAAAATAAAAGTTGTAGATATTGATGAGTTCTATAACTTTTACATTGATGATTTTTTAACTGAAATCATTTACTCTTTCAAAATGTTATTTGAAGTTGACATTTTTTGAAATTCAAATTTTGAAGTCATAAAACAAAGTCACATGAAAATATGACCAAAATAAAAGTTATAGATCTCGAAAATTTATAGAAGTTTGTAGTTGATAACTTATTCATTTGAGATCATCTTGTCAAAAAAAACTATGTTTGAATTTCTCAAATTTGAAATTTAGATTTTTCAAACGATCTTAAATGGAAAAATAACCAAAATAAAAGTTGTAGATCTCGAAAGTTATAAAAGTGTGTAGTTGACAACTTTGTCATTTGAGATCATTTTGTCAAGGAAAAATACGTTTGAATTTCTTAAATTTAAAATTTGAATTTTTCAAACAACCTCGGATGGAGAAACAACCAAAATGAAAGTTTTAGATCTCAAAAGGTTATACAATTTTATAGTTGACAACTTTTTGATTTGAAATCATCTCAAGGAAAACTACGTTTGAATTTCCTAAATTTGAAATTTAAATTTTGTAAACGACCTCGGATAGAGAAACTACCAAAATAAAAGTTGTAGATCTTAAAAAGTTAGATAACTTTGTAGTTAATATCTTTTTCATTTGAATTAGTTTAGGGCCTCCAACAATTAATTTAAACTTGGTTTAGATAATATGTGGGGGTCATTATAGACACAAGTGAGTGTGAGGTGCAGTGGTAGAGGATGGTATGCGCGAGGGGAGGTCGCGGGTTCGAATCCCGCTGGCCGCGAAGCGTGTGTGGCTGATCAGTGGGGGCCTACCCGGATTAATTTTTTTTTGCTTTTTTCCCGATTTCATAATTTCTGAAAATGGATCTGTAGGGGTGGCTAGCCAACCGCCCCTATATATAAGCGATTTGTAGCAATGCTGTAGCAGGGGCGGTTGGCAAAAGGTGGCTTACTGGTGGGCCCCTGGATTAATTTTTTTTTTGCCTGAATTCATAATTTCTGAAAAATAGATTTGTATAGACCGCTCTATACCCATAGGAAAGCCCTCGCTATATTCAATCTTGGCCTTCACGTTGCCAATAGTATCTATACTGTCAACCTCAAGAGTGATGGTCCTGCCTCCTAGCGTCTCTATTACGTAGATTTGCATCTTTTCTTGAAGCTCAAGCGTGGACATATGTTGGATGTTATAAGCAGCCAATGTAAGATTGTCCTCATCAAGCTGCACTCCATTATAGACAAGGCGTTGTTGTTCGTTGTTCCTGAATCTTTGCCTTAACTGTGGATAAGGTATCCGTTGGGTTAACCCTGAGGCAGATTGTCCTGCCGGTGGGGCTGTTCACAAAGATCTCCATGCTGAATAACAAAAGCAGAAAAACATCACCAAATTTTTATAGACAAAGAAAGTGTTTTGGTCCAGCTTTTATTTAGGCTACACAACAGTTCCATATAGAAGCAAGAACCTGTTAACTGAAAATATGTACAAGTAAGAACAGAAATATACTGCTAAATGCATTTTTTTTCTTATGAAGAGCAAGGTGTCGCGCTATGCCTAGCATGCATACGAAGTTTAAAGTCTTGAGCAATCGTTAAATATTACATGGTTCACTCAGTTCTGTACAAAGGGAATATGTAGCTGAACACTTTATATTGGAATGGAAGAGACAATGCTAAACCAACCAAGAAGAGTGCAATGTTACAGAAGCTAGCGCACACTTAGGGCCCATTCTGTTGTTAGGTATTGCTACCTGGATTGTTTCACTAATTTATATAACCTTTATCACCTGGAATTATTCCTGGTTGCATTCTATTGGAAAAAGGAAATGCAGCCATGAATTTCCATTAGCACAAATAACGAACAGAAAGTGCATTTCTTGCTTTTATTTAAGTTACCATATATATAGCAGTAGCCAAAAGCATCAACAACTCAAATAGGTGAAGAAGAAGAAAAAAAAGATAAATCTATAGTCGCAACGGCCAAGAGATATCGAAATTTGGACTTGTCATTGTTTATCATGTTATTCCTTTATGTATGAGTATAAAATATAATTCTAAAAATAAAGCTTCCTGATTCCATGCCAAGAACATATGTAACATGAATTCCTATCTAATACGGCCCGTATTTTACGTGCTATGCTCCATCCTTCTCAGTATGAACAATTTTTCCGCAAGAAAAACAATGAACAATTGTCAATATTCATCCAACAAATCCTCGGAGATGAGACACACAAATTCCAAACAGTATTCCAGTAATCCAACTGACTGACAGTACTGCTATAAAGATCACCGACAGTATGGCACCAGAAATAGTTAGAGACAACTGGTAGTAGAGATAGGCAGAAAAAAAACCGGTTGCGCACCTTGGACTTGAGCTCGAAGATGTTGTTCCGCCGCCACAGAGCCGAAGGAGAGATCGGAGGTGGAGGAATTAGCGTTCGCATAGATGGAGCCGACCGATTCGGGTCCGTTCAGGTCTCCGCCCGCGTCACTATTCCGTGATGCCATGGGTTCTTTCTTCTTTACCGGCAGGCTGCTCCCTCGGGATCAGCTCCAGCTTGGTAAATTAGCAGATACCTGTAAAATTGCAGTGCTCATGTTTGCTTCCCTGTTCTAGCTTAAACACATTCAGAACACCCTCCTTGTTGGCATGTTGGAGTAGGAATCAGATTAAATGCGTGTGCACAGGAAATTAAAGAGAGAATTATGTATTTGCCACCGAAAGAAACCAGTCTTTCTCATTTGCCACCGAAAATTCGAACTTTTTTATTTGACACCAAGTTGAAATTTCTTTCCCTATATAACATAGACGTCCATTTGCAGGCATCTATTAGTTGGCTATGCTGATCATGTTAGTTTATTTTTAGGGAGACGAAAATACCCCTGTCCCTCTGCAGTAACGCACGCACCATGCCATGCCACGCGGCGCTCACGCACGAGTCTTTTTCTCCGTAAAAAAAAATGTAGATCGATGGAACTTGCAGGAAGAGAGGACAAGGGGCGGAGGAGGTGTCGGCTGGCGGCGGGAAGGCCCATCTGCGCGTGCCCCCGCGCACGTCCTCATGCTCGAGGTGTCGGCTGGCGGTGGGCAGGCCCTCTTGCGCTGTGCCCTCAATGCCGGTCGCAGTGCTCCTCGTCAACAGGTGGCTGACGATGAAAGCCGCGACCTTGCCTCGGCCGTGCCAGTGGTCTCGCGTCGGCGGCTTCCCTCCGGCCTACGCACGGCGCATCGCTAGCAGCCAGGGCCAAGGTTGACCGCACGCCGCCGCCATCGGGGTCGAGCTTGCTGGACGCACGGCCGCAGCTGGGGCCAAGGCGCCGTGCTCGTAGCACACGCGCCATCCCCTTATCAGATTGCAGTGCACCCTTGCGAGCCAGCGGTCATGTGACCATGGCCTGACTTTTTTTTTCCTCTTAACCCGTTTTTTTTTAAATACATTTATTCCTGGGCGTTTTATTTGAGTCTTGTCAAATCCAACCAAAAATCCCTGAGACCTTGTTTGGATACCTATGCAAGCTTGCTTTAGTGTTACTGTTGTCTTTCATTGACTATGAACTAATGAGATGCTTTCTTTGTTCTTTTAAGTATGCTATAATATGTGCAGACTTTGATTATCAAAATCTCATATTTTAGTTCACAAGTATATTTGTGATATTTATGATTTACTTATTTGACAACCTTTGTCCGTTTTGTTCTTTTCCTATTTGGCACCATGTACTTCTACTACAAACAAGGGCATTTATATCATTTTGCCGGCCACTTGACATCATTACTAGCCCAAATGGACAGCAGTGCTATTTAAGGAAAGATATCTCAACTTGGTGTTAGATAAGAAAGTTCAAATTTTTGAGTGCCAAATGAGAAGACTGATTTGTTCAGTACCAAATACATAATTCTCTCGAAAGTAAATGCGTGTTGTTTCACATACTCACAAGAATCATGTAAGAACTTTACATAAATCACTTCATTTTTATAGAACTAGTAGAGTTTTATTAAGTTGTTCATTGCATGCATGTTCATCTTCTTGTGAATATCCAACCCAAAGGGCATTATAATCAACGGTGAAAAAAAGGAACTGGGTAATTTTTATTATACAAAATACGTATCTAGAAAAATATGGTGTTTCTCTTTGACACATTTTTTTATGATGGAACCTATCCATCCAGGTTTAAGTCCTTGACTTCACTCGGGTGTTCACATTTTTCTTGATTTATTCTACAATTTAGGAGCATTGTTCTTTTAGTGATAGACGATATGTCCATCGACAGCAAGATATTTGGGTGATCTTATGAATCTCGAGATCTGTAGGCTCAATCATATTCTTTCGGAGGTGCCACAATCATAGCAAAATTTGTATCTCCAAATAAACTTATTTTGAAGATGTATCCAACAATTAATCTACGTCCCAAGAACAACAATCAAGTCGCAAGCACTAGTGTACTTCATGGTAGATTGGACACCTCCGGCAGCACCACCAGCAATACTACAACATGATCACGCTACCATGACTTGGACAGTGTACACCGACGGATCCTAGGGTAACCTTGGTGCAGGAGCCTCTGCAGTAATCCATGCACCCTCAAGCCTTCGATCCAAGTATGTAGCTAGACTAGAGTTCCAAGCAACCAACAATACTGCAGAATACGAGGGGCTCATCTTAGGGCTCAACAAGGCAAAAACTCTTGGGGCCAAAAAACTCATCATTAAAAAAGACCCCCAGACTGTAGCCGGACAAGTAGAGAAAGAATACACTGTAAGGGAGCTAGAGCTCAACAAATACCTAGAGGTGGTCAGGGGATAGAGCGGTGGTTCAAAGGTTTTACCCTGAAGTACATACCCCGAGCTGAGAATAGAGAGGAAGATGAACTAGCGAAGGCCGCAGCCAACAACTTACCATTACCGACAGACATCTTCTACTAAGTCCTCCACATACTAGTGACAAAAGGGATGACGAAGGCATTCCTAGAAGTACTACTCATAGAGTTCAAAGACTGGAGGCAGCCAATCATTGACTCGCTAAACAATGTTCACCTTACGAATGATGAAGCAAGCGCAGCCAGAATGGCCGCCAGGGCTAGAAGCTACACGATAGTCGGAGGTCAGCTCTACAAGAAAGGGGTTGTCTAGCCTCTCCTTAGATGCATATCTCAAGAAGAAGGCAAAACATTATTGGCAAAGATCCATTCCGGCATCTGTGGTTCACACATAGGCCCAAGAGCATTGTCATCGAAAGCTATAAGACAGGGATTCTACTGGCCTACACATGTCAGGGACGCTGAGCAAGTTACCAAGATGTGTGAAGCCTGTCAAAACTTTTCACCTCACCAAGCAAAACCTTCGGCAGAAATACAACTGATACCTCCAATGTGGCCACTCCAAAGATGGGGCATTGACCTTGTTGGTCCCCTGCCACCTTCGCAAGGGGGGAACAAATTAGTAGTTGTCGCAATTGAATACTTCATAAGATGGATTGAGGCAAAAACCACTAGCATCAATCACCTCCGATTCAATGAAGAAATTTTTCTGGTAAAACATAGTATGCAGATTCGGAGTACCAAGAACACTAACAGTTGACGATGGCAAGCAATTCGATGCTAACAAGTTCAAAGAGTTTTGCACCAGCATTGGGACCAAGCTAGCCTTAGCCTCAGTCTACCATCTAGAGTCCAATGGAGCAGTAGAGCGGGCAAACATTCTTCGCCATATCCAAAACTCTGTTTAACCTCCGCAAAGGCAAGTGGGTTGAAGAATTGCCGAAGGTTGTCTGGTCGCACAACACCACAACCTCCAGAACAACAGGCTTCACCCCCTTTAAGCTACTCTATGGAGAAGAAGCAATGCTACCAGAAGAGATCAAACATGAAAGCCTCCGCGCAATGCAGTAGACCATGGTGGAGGATGAGGAATATTCCATGGAAATGATCGAAGGTATCAGGCTAGAGGCCGTTGACAATATACTCAAGTACCAAGACCAAACCAAGAAATGGAGGGACAAATCAATAGTAAGAAAGGACATAAAAGAAGGAGACCTGGTCCTCCGAAGAAAAGCAAATGCAGCAATAGCCGAAAAGCTGCAGCCAAAGTGGGAGGGGCCCTACAGTGCAACAACATCAAGCAGACCAGGGTCATTCTTCCTAACTGACGGCGAAGGAAAAACCATGCTCCACACGTAGAACAACAACAACCTTCACAGATTTTACATCTAAAGCATTGTAAGAGCAGCCTACGCGCAACTTATAAGCTATGGTTAGCTCACATCTCCCTTCCTTTTTACTTTTCTCAGCCAGGTCTAGACTTTGTTTTCCTTAAGTTTATTTCCTTTCAACTTTTCGGGCCTGCACTCTTTTCCTCACAAGGGGAACTCCTTGTGGAGGTGAGGTTTTTAATGAGGCAGAACCCATGTAAAAACCCTCCAAATCTATGAAGAGGTTTTCCCCTAAAAGAAATGTTCTCATTTTATGCAAGTCAAAAGTTGCCAGCAACGAAGCCACAAAATTCGACAAAAGAAAAATGAAACAAAAGAGGACCTCCATTATCGGGAGCCGGAGGCTCCTTGATAAAGGACGACCTCCACGGCCAAAAAAGTCCTAGCCCATGAAGAAAGACCTACCAAGCCATAGGCATCACGAAGATACATTCCAATTGGCAAAAAAGCCACACAAACTACATAGTGCAAACGCACATGTCTCCGCCCGAGGCGTCGGAGGTCAACAAACCTAGAAGAAGTCCTGACCTGATTCAGGCACCTGGAGTATTAATTGCTAGAGATACGAATAACATTAATGCAGATTTGTAAAATCACCAAAAATTTATATCATATCAATGACAAATCAATAGCCATTTAGTAGAGCATCTAACAATACGACACATCCTAGACTATAAAACCTGATAGCACCCCGCAATCTTCACTCAGTGAGAAAAGGAAAGGGGGGAGAGTAGAAAGCCTAGCACCAGCTACACCTAAACATTTCCCCCAAAGGTCATAGAGGCAGGTGTATCCTTATCCAACATAAGCATGAAAGGAACCATGCGAAGATTCATAAAAGAGAGAGCAACCACAACCCAGAACCTACTACAAGCATCTGGATTGCCTCCGCAAGCTAATACTAGCAGCCATGAGCCAACCACCGTTAGGGGGATCGCACGAAGACTCGTAAGATCCCCCACAAAACAAGTCAGCAAGCAGGCGTAGACCGGCATCACACATGTTCCACAAGTGTGCGCACAGCCGTCAACCGCCGCTTGCAAAAAAGAAGGAGCTCAGCAACAAACAAAGGACGTGTGCAAGAAAGACTTCTTCAACCTCTGATAAATGATCAGACCATGCGGAGGTCCCTCCAAGAAGCAACCAACAATCACTCAAGTTGCACCAAAGCCTCCGTAACACCTACAAGATTGAACACGAGCACCGCCTCGACTTCTCCACACACCACCACACAAAAACCAACAGCTGCAAGAAAGCATAGAGACGGAGGTTGCAGCCATAAACAAACCTCCGCAGCAGACTACGAGGCTTGACCAACACCACCCCCACTAGCGAGATAGGCAAGACTAAGAACCTTCGGAGGAACAAGCGGAGGCCACCGATGCAGGCAAACCTCTCATAGAGCAAGGCACAACCACCCTCCTTGGCCACAGCGCATAGGTTCATCTTCACATGCTACAAAGGGAGAATAAGGCGGAGGCACGACTCTCAAAATAGGCACAAGCCAGCTCTCCACGACATCCAGAGAAGGAACATATTGTAGAGACACAAAAATAGTTGTAAGACAGAATCGTCAATAAAAACATTCGACATTTTTAGGCATTTGGTAACTTTGCATAGACCTCTGACATCATCTAATAAAATAGAGGCTAAACAAATCAACATTGCAACTAAGAAGGCGGAGGTCCCCGCCAAGCTAAAGAGCGGGTAAACTCGGCGCCTTCATCGTCAACATCCCGCTCCACATCCTCAAACATATCAGCAGCAGTGGAGCCTAGGAAAGACCTCCGCCAATACCCCCAGAGTTCGCCACTCACAAAAATACCATTCAAATAGAATGTTAACGGGGCAACATCCTGCGCAGGCCCTCCATCGGAAACATGCGTAGGATTCAAATATACAGAAAAGACCTTAGGGGGTATGTTACATAAGTGTAGCAAGATACTATACAAAGACATCTCTCCTAGCAACACAAATCTGAACCTAAATATACACCTCAGGGTCTTCTAGAACCGCCACAGATGTTGTACCGGCACCTGGAACTAGGGCTGGATATCGAGCCAATCGTAGTTTTTTTTTTAGTTTTTTTAGAAATTGGTATAATCTTATTCATCATTATTTCCTGCATTGTTTAAGACCCAACTTCACGACGAGCCTAACGAGCCGAGCCTAACGAGACGAGCCGAAGTTGAAAGTCGTTCCAAATCAAGTCATTTTCATTTTAAAAGATAAATGAGTCCAATCGGAGCACTTTTGTACCGAGTCACCGAGCCAGCTTAACGAGCTTTTTGTCCAGCCCTACCTGGAACGGCTCCACCTCCACCTAAAAAAGAATCATCTCTAGACGTGGCAGCAGTAGTGGAACTACCGGTGATCTCCTTCTCCTTGGAAGCCTCTACAGCGCGGGCAAGGACGAGTAATGGCACCGCAATAGCCGTAGGCGTAGCACCAGGAGCCAGAGCAGCAGGAGCGGGTGAAGATATAAGTCGAGGCCGAGGAGAGGAAACCTTCTCGGCCTTCTATAATTCCTAAAAAAAACCAAACCACAAACACAATCAAAAGAGCAGGTCAAAACCAATGAGTGCACAAGAGAAACTACAACCAAACTAAAATACCTTAGCTCGACGCTCCTCCGCCATTTGCCTGGCAAACGCTCTACCAAAAAGTTTCCAAAATGACCCAATAAAGTTGCACATGGACTTCCGCAATGCGTTGGAGGCCTCACCAAGCAAGGAAGCATTAGCTAGAGCTTCACGTTCCACCTCGGTAGCATGGGTGCACCCTTTGCGCATTAACATTTTGCCAAAGTTGGTGGCTCTAGCAAGAGCAGCAAAATCCACCGCACCACCCACAAAGGGGGGCACCTTCTCCACATGAGATTTCAACCATGTGAGCAGGTTGAACGCGCTAGCCTCTTCTGGATGGGTAGAGGTTTGACCACCAAACTTCTCCACTGCCACCTTGTAAGTCTCGGTAGTAATTAGGGAAAGCCCTTCCAGTGCCTCCATCCGCTTCCTTAGCAGAGAAAACTGCTCCTGCAGAGCTGCGCTCGACTGCTTCTCTTTATCAAGCGCACTCTAGAGGTTATCGCAAGTCTCATTCGCTTTGCTTGCGCGCCCCACAACTAGCACCTCTAACGTTTGGGCCTCTTCCACTTGTCTCTTCAAACAAACTACCTCGCCCTCTACTCTCTCTTTATCTTCACGGAAGCTTGCCACCTTTAGGCAAAGGTCCACAACCTCTGACGCCTCAGTGGTGAGCCTAGTCACCTCAGCAGAAAGCTTGGTGTTTTCGTCACCCAAGACTTCAACCTCATGCTTCAGCGTCTCGATAGCGTTGTTCTGACCTAGCATCTTCGTTGTCGTACGCTCTTCCATGGCCAAGGCCATATGGTGACCCTGAAAAACAACACCTCCTCAGATAAAAAGAACCAAAGAAGCAGCAAAGCAAACCAAGGAATCTTCATAAAATAAAGAAGATGTACACTCACCAGGCTCTGGTGCTCTAGCTGCACATGGAGAAGCTTCCAGTAATCCACCTTCTTCAAGCCCTCTCGGAAACGATCTAAAAATACCACAAAAACATGAGACCCATGATCAAACAAGCAATAAGATGAAACAAACGAAAGTAAGATAACCTCCGATAATGGTGTGGACTTTGCCGAGAGACTCGATCCAACCGGCTAGCACACCATCGAGGATGGCAGCTAAAGAATTAAAAAATGGTAAAAAGAGGGTTTTAAGGAAACAAAAAACAAACTCAAAGACCCTACAACTCACAAGTCAGAGCCTCCAAGTTTAGCTCGGTCGGTTGCAGTGAAGGTTGAACCGCGGGAGGAGGAGGTGGAGGCATATCTAGTCTGGCGTATCCAATCCTTGAGCCAGCGGCGAGCTCTTCTTTGCTCGCAAGACTCCCAGTCATAGAACCTACGGAAATAAACATACACTCAGGCAAAAATAACGTTGGAAAGAAAACATAAACCAAGTATAACGAAAAGCATGAGACCCTTACTGAGGTGAAGGGGGAATGCCGCAGACGCATCAAGCCGCGCAGCATCAGGCGTATCCTCCTCATCTTCTGACACCTACGCCACTTTGTGACGCGCGCCTGGCCTAGGAACCTCCACAACGAGAATCGAGGATTGACCACCGTGAGGGGAGACCTTCGACGCATCAGGGCTTGAGTCTCCGCCCAGCACATCTGGGAACGGATCCTCCATAGAGGCCCCCGTAGCCTTTACGGAAACCATAGTAGCCTCCACCAAGGACTCAGTACCCTCTACAGTGACCTCTGTAGCATCCGCACCACCGCTGTAACACCCTAGGTGTTAAGAATTGCATTAAGCATTTCAAATCATGGGTATGAGCATCATCTTGCATTCGTAATCACATGTAATATAAGTGTAACATTGAGTTGAAACATGCGAAACACGACTTCGAAACATAAATGTTGCATGTGCTTGTTTAAAACATGTTTGGTTATAAGTGCAAATCATTTAGAAATGTTTAGCATAAAATTTGGAGCAAGTTTGGTATTCAAAATTTCCTCAAATTTTGCTTTTTAAAAATAATCTAGAAAAATGGAAAATTGATTTAAAATGAACTTTGAATCCCCATTTCAAAATCTGTCTAGAATTTCAAAATGTGCCCTAAAGCAATATTGTAGAGAATTAAATTTTGAACAACTTTTGTTTTGGGGTCAGGTTTTGAAAATGCCTTTTTCTACTTCAAAATTTAAATTTGGGACTAGTTAGAAAATTTTGGTTTTGAAATAATAAAATAAAAAGCAGTTTTGAGTTAACGGGCCGCGCACCCCACTTCTCGGCCCATGGTCGAAGCCGGCCTGGCCCACCTCGCGCGCTTGCCCACACCCGTTCCTGCATGCCCTGTGGCCGCCATGCGCCGGCGACGACGAGCACCTGGCTGTCTGGTAGCCCCTATGCCCCTCCACGCTCGCCTACACCGCCGCGAGTTCGTCCGCCTCCCCTGCTCCCTCTCTTTTTCTCCTACCGAGCTAGTAGTAACTGAGCGCGCGCACGCACTCGCTTCCGCCACCGCGCACCACCGTGTCACCCGCCGGCGTCGTGCTCCTCCACCGCACCGCCATTTTCCGATTCACCTTGCGCGCAGCTCCGCCTCGCCTTTCTCCTTCTTGTGCTCGTACCATCGCGATCGTTTTCGACAGGGTAAGGCTCAATTGAGTGCCTCCTTCGCCACGGCACCATGGCCGCCGTTCACGGCCACACGTGGCCGGAGCTCCTCTACTCCCCTTTTCCTCCCCTTTTCCCTTCTTGAGTCCGCCTTGATACCGCGGAGCCACTACGCACCTCTACTCACTTTGCCTTAGCCGAAAAGGGTGCCTCCGCCGCCAAGCCTGCACCACAGCCCGCCATGGCCGCTGGCGAGCTCGCGTCGGTGAGCCAATGGCTCCGTTCTCTAGCCCACCAAGTGTGGGTCGTCGCATAGAGCATGTAGGTGGTGACCGCGTGGCCGCTAGCCACGTCGGCCACGAGTTGTTGTCGGTCAGTGGCGAGCCCGCCTCGGGTCTGGCTGACCGGTGGGGCTGGTTGACTCACGGGCCCCGCCTGTCTATCCCTCTGCGTGGAGCTGGGGTGCAGCAGTGGGGTGCACTTATCATTTTCCATGGCTGATTTTGAAAAGGATTTCAGAAATGATTTTCCAGAATTTAGTTAAATGCTTGTTTATTTCATAACTCGAAAAATAATGCTCCAAAATTGTTGAAACAAATTTTGCTAGACTCCTTATGAAGAGATCTACAATATAAAAATGTTGCATGTGGATTTCATGATACTTTTATATATAGCTTTATTTAATTCTTGTAATTGCTTTTTTTCTTAGAAAATGCATAGTAAATCACATGTTGCTCAGAAAAATATGATTCTAGTTTTGTTAATCTTCTTTTGTGATGTACTTTACATGAAAAATATATATCATGCATGTTATGTAGAAAAATTTTGATGTGTAGTTCAAGTGCCTTTATTGGCTGATTTTTGTTATTTTTGCTAGAGAGAGAAATTTATATAAAACATGCATAGGATAAATTTTATATAGTGTTTGTTTACTATGTAGATCATGGAAAAAAAATACTAAATCTGTTGTTTGATACTTTTCATAGTACAAAATATTTTCATGCTTATTTATATGCCATAGCTTGTTATTTTTGTGTAGGCTGTTTTACTTATCCAAATACCATGAAACTTTTATGGTAGACTACTTAGAGTAGGACTATGCTACTCTAATTTGTATAGATTTTTCTATACATTAGAAATATAGGTTGCTGTTGTAACCATAGTTTAAATTGAATATAAAGTAATATTCCTTATGTATCCTTAGTTTAATAATGAAGATTTGGTGTATCTTTGAAGCACCAAATCACTTACTGGTGTTTCTTGACAAGTTAATGTGGTTGTGTTGATAAAGTGTAGTAGCACTCATGTTAGGGTTATATGTTAGTGTAAAAGTAGCCGGAATTAGTGGTAGAAGAGAATGCAGTAGATGACGTGTATTCGTAGTGATTGATCTTGGATGATGTTGACTACCTTGCAGAATACTTTTTCCTTTATGCTATCCAATAAGCTCAATGTGTTCATCTGCACATCATGTCATCATGATCGTCGCATGCCATCGCATTCGATGCACTGTTTGCATATTCACTTATACACTTGCATCATACAGGATCACAGGAGGAAGCACTAGTGGTAGTGCAAGAGAAACAGATCGGGTCCGATCCATAAGAAATCCAGGCATAGGAGGTCCAGAGGTAGACGAGCAAGAAGAGGATCCACCTGAGTGTGTGGACCACCAACCCAGTTCCTTCGAACGAGGCAAACCCCGGAGCATTCTAAGTCTCCTACTTTATAAAAGCAATTCCTTATATATATATATATATATATATATATATATATATATATATATATATATATATATATATATATATATATATATATATATATATATATATATATATATGAGTTTATATATTGTGCATTAAGTTATTGGAGTTGAGTGAAACCATTGATGCATTTATTACTATCCTTGCCTATATTATTACCTAATTAAGTTTAGGATCAAATACTGCTTAGCCCTGCTTAGACCGGTAGCGATCGGTGATTTTTCGGTCACCTGCAATTATAGGTGGTTACTAGAATATTTTAGCTATGGAATGGATGATATCCTAGAAATAACCATGTGTTGATGGATAACTGGAGACCGGACAGAAAAGTTAGAGGCAACCAGACAGGGTTCTGGGGTGCTATTAGTTTTCCGTCTGTGTCGGTTGAGGACCGATCGTTGCTTGTCCCTCTTGTCATGTTGAACGCATGCCTCACATTTAGCTGGCCGAATAAAGTACCTTTCGACCACGAAGCTAGTGGCATTATTCGGGCCGGGATCTACATGGGTGCGTGTATTGGTGCTGCAAGGGGTATGACGGGGACGCGAAGAGTGAGCCCAAGGTGCGTCCTGGCTATAGGGCGGTCCCTAGGTACTGCGGCTCCAGTTTGTCCCACGATGTTTACTTGTATAGTGTCATTGGTGATCTGTAGCTCAATTTAGCGGGTAAGTGTGGTTTGTGTGAGGTGTAAATCACCAACTGGTTAGGAATCAATTCGAATCGCCATCGCTCCTGGATAGTGAGGACTTGACTTGAGTTACGACATCGTAGTAATGATGATGGAACTCTGATGGTTATATGGATGATGTTGGAAATGCTAAATCCAAGTGGTAACTGGATACTATTGGTTAATCAAGTGATTGTTATAGCATAGGTGCTTACCTAGATGGATAAGTTATAATAAATATGATGCAAATTACTTAAAATAGTTTAGTCATGATAGCTTATGCTTTTCACAAATGAGTCAGCTAGTCCACTAAAAGAAAGCCTTGCATACTCTTTGGTGTCACTTTATTTTGGTTTATGACTGGTAAGTCTAGCTGAGTACTTTCTCATACTTTGGGCATTTTTCCTATTATTGTTGCAGATGGTCAGATGTACTATGGCTATTGCATCAACTGCCTGTATCCGACGATGGGCGACAACTAGGACCAAGGGAAATGGTCGCTCCCTATATCTTATCTGATGCTTTTGTTGGAAATGTCCATCTCCTAGCACTGTATTTGAACTAAGTGTGTGTCTATGGTTTATAAAACTGTTTGCTTTCGCTACTTTATATTGAACTTGGTTTGTAATAACTTTATGTTCTAAACCCCGATGTATTCAACTGTCGTTGCAAACTTTATGTAATATATGACAGTGGCTGCTAAACTTGTACGATCTTGGTTTGTATGTTGGTTGGTTTGAAATCCTTCGTGGTTTCACGGACTACCGGGTTATATGGGCTTAAGTTAACTAAATTTGTATAATTGGTCGATTCTATTACAGCTGGCATCAGAGCAAGGTTTAGCAGATTACTGTTCACATGTGTATTTAAAACAAAATAGTGTTTAAACCTAGGATTTAAAACTTAATAGTGTGCGAGTGGTCATATTCTTTATGCCCAGTTAAGGACTCTAGGTGGCTTGTTTAAGTACTGACTTGGGGGTTCTTGCATCATATTTCTATTTTGTTGCTCATACGGCGTGCTATTGTATGAGTGCCATTCGCTTGAGTGGTAATGTTTGGATCAATTACCTCTACACCTCGGTAAGTGGGAGTTATGAGAGCATGATCGGATACACTACCAATCTAGGGAAGTGCTTATATGATGCCGAATTATGGACGTGTTATACGCATGTTTATATGAAGGTATCCAATGTGTGGGAAATTCTGTCCTGTGGTGACGATGCCGTCAATAGGATGATGGTTTGGGTAGTTGCTACCGTGGTATGCATATCTAGAGATGCATGTAGAGCGAGTAGATTACTTTACTGCTTTCTTGTATATTATTCATATTATGAGGGTTTGGGCTAAAGTGAATCTTTAGCAGATACATAACAGCGCTATCGTGTAGTACGTATTAGTTACGTATTTATGAGAGACCGTTGTATGCCACCATCTATACCACTAGTAATTGCTATTTTTTTACTGAGTTTGTGAGAACGTACAGAACGTGCATGCATCATGTTGTTTTGCATATCATTCATGGTATTGTTCCTTCCCTTATAAGTTGATTATTCCATTTTGATAAAAATGATAACTTAATATCTGTTCTCATGGGGGTAATAAAATTTTGCTAAAAATGACATGCACCAAGCAGACAGCTCGCAAGTCCACTGGAGGTAGAGCTCCCTGCCATCAGCTTGCTCCACATACCCGTTAGTGACACACCTTTCTTTGAGAGTTTGGGATGCCTATGCTCTTATGGAGAGTGCTCAGCCAAGTAGGCTATCATGATGGAATGGAGCCCCATTATTTCTAGACCAATGAGCAGTTGGGTGATGGACTATTTGTCACTATGGAGGATGTTGTTCGTCCCCGAGGTGATGATTCTAAGTGGACCGGATGGCGCTATGAGTTAACTGACAGAACCACTAGGGAGGCAGCTGACAGGGCCACATTCGGGATCTTGAGGGACATCATGGATCATTTTCCTTAGGAGTTGGCAGTTGCTATGGCTGGAGTCTTTTCGAGGGGCAACCCCTCCTCCGACTCATGGCAGCAAGCCAAAGGAAGACCTCTAGAGATTAGTGCAGCAGAAGCATAGAGCAGTGACAACCATGCTATGAGCACTATGTTCACGGTGATGAGGACTTTCGATGGAGTAGAAGGTAGCCTAAGACGTGTGTCTGGTGCTCTTGGCCAGGCCCACGATGACAAACGTCAGCTTTAGAGGGATCATGACGCTGAGATTGAGAGGCGCAATGCAGAGATGGCTTAGTTGACCTGTTAGAGGGATCAGGTGACCTAGAGGACTGGAGTCTTCGAGGGAGACATCCATGCACTGAGAGAGCAGCTTGAGCAGCTAACCACCGCTAACAGGAACGCTGAGCACATGTTGATCCATGTGCTCCACCAGAGAAATAAAGTCTGGTCTGCAGAAGATGTTCTGAGAGCTTGACATGTTGAGCTAGAGCAGCAGTTGGCCAATGCAAAAAGAATACAACAACAACCTACACGAGGAGGTTCAACAGCTACATAACCAGCTCCACCCTTATGTTCCTCCTGGCACAACAGATATGGATCTGGACGAGGATGAGGACCCCGAGGAGCCTGATGCACCAGCTGATGAGGATGAAGATGATGGTGACCATGGTGACATCTCTGACTTAGACAGCGACCATGACGAGTAGGCTAGTAGTTGTACGCTAGCTACTAGGGTTTCTTTTGTGCTGATCTTTTGCATGGTTAGTATATCTGGCATGTACTCTTGAGTAGAAAGACTAAGGCCTTGATGTAATGTTAGAAAACTTAGATGTGGTTGTGATGATATCTAAACGTCAGAAAGTCTAGTGTATGTATGCTGGCAACTTGGATGTAATGGACGTGATGTGTTGCGCTTAAGTAATCTAATTAGTGATGTTGTGTTAATTGGAATGACGTATTGTGCCTCTGTTTTATTGTATGAATTTATTGTCTCCAGTCAATTCAGTATGGTATAATTTTTCATTCGACTACAGTTATTACAACATCGCCTAATAATTATTGTTGCTAAAATATGCAGATGCCGAACACTCGCCGTACGGTGTATGACACCGCTGAGGTAGGTGGCAGAGCCACTGGGAATGAGACCCGTGATCCACCCCCACCTCCTCCTCCTCCATTGTAAACTGTAGAACAATTCTTCGCACAGTTCCTTGGGAGTCAGCAAAACATGGAGGGCATGCAGCAAAATATGGAACCTGCCTTGCGCAATATTGCAGACAACACCCGCTATGGGTTAAACTAGGGCGGACATGAGGCAAACTAGTATAGCAATTTCAAGGACTTCATGGACACCAGGCCACCGATCTTCAAGGAAGCGGCAGAGCCACTAGATGACGAAGAATTGATCAACACCATGGAAGATAAGTTCCGTGTACTGAGAATGACGGAGGTATTGAAGATGGAGTATGAAGCTCATCAACTACAAGGCCCTGCAGGAATGTGGTGGAAGCATCATCGCAACATGTTTCCCCCTAATGGCCACATTACTTGGAGGGAATTTACTGAGGCTTTTCGTGGAGTTTACATTCCACCGGGTCTGATAGAAATAAAGCTTGGAGAATTTCTAGCACTGAATCAAGGCACCAAGACTATGACACAGTATTTACATGCATTCAATAATCTAAGTCATTATGCTTCTAACATGGTGAATACTGGTGCCAAGAAGATCGCAAGTTTCAAGAGAGGTCTGAATCCCAAGATGATGAAACATGTGGGTAACAACACAAGGACTGATTTTAATGACTTCGTTAGTGATTGCTTGAAGCAAGAAAAGAACAACAATGTGTATGCTGCATCCAAGACTCGTAAGAGGGCCTTTGAGTCAGGTCCGTCCCAGCCTAGAGCCCCGATGGCCAATCGTTCTGGATATTGTCTACCTGCTCTTGGTGTAAGGTTCAGGCCACCACAAAGGAAGAATCAGAATGCCCAGCAACCTCAGAGGAACCAGAAGCCATTCAAGATGGTGGTGCCACAGGCCAAGGTAGGACAAGGCAGTTCATCTAGAGCTGCTACTTCAGTAAGAGGACCGTGCTTCAACTACAACTAGTTAGGACACTTTGCGAAGTTTTGTCCTTTTCCCAAGAAGCAGCAGAACCAATATCAAGCTCGTGTGCACCACACCACTATAAATGACATCCCAGAAGGAGAGCCCATGACCATCGGTATGTTTTCTATCAACAACCATCCTGTAGTCATTTTGTTTGATTCTAGATAATCTCATTCATTTATAAGTCAAGCACTTGCAAAGGAAGTATGAGCAAAAGATACTTGAATTGGAATGTGCTTATCAGATAAGTTCAGCTGGGGCTGATCTGTTGACTAATCAGATAGTTAGAGGGGTAACCCTAAATATAGCAGACAGACAGTATAAGCTTAATTTAATAGTTATGCTTGGGCTAGTTCTAGATGTAATTATGGGAATGAATAAGATAGGACTAGTAATTGACGTTGGAGGAAGAAGTATTTCTCTCAAGGAACCTGTTGGAGAAGGCACATTTCAAGTAGTCTTACCTCAGAGAATAGATCTGACCAGTACGACCTGTGCAGTTCAAACCACTCTTCTAGCCAAGATTTCGGTAGTGTGCGAGTTTCCGGACGTGTTTTCAGATGAGTTACCCGGTCTTCCACCGGATAGAGAAGTTGAGTTCGCCATTGAGTTGATTCCTAGAACACCACTGATCTCAAGAAGGCCTTATCGGATGCCTCTAAATGAATTAGCAGAGTTGAAGAAGCAACTCCAGGATCTGTTGACCAAGGGTTTGATTCATCCAAGTTTGTCTGAATGGGGATGTCCCGCACTGTTCATGAAGAAGAAGGATAACTCTTTACGGATGTGCGTGGACTATAGGCCACTGAATGCGGTGACAATTTAAAACAAGTATCCTCTGCCTCGGATTGATATCTTGTTTGATCAATTATCAAAAGCCAAGGTATTCTCTAAGATCAATTTGAGATCAGGGTACCATTAGATCAAGATTAGGCCCCAAGATATACCCAAGACCATGTTTTCCACCAGATATGGTTTGTATGAGTATCTTGTCATGCCCTTTGGTCTAACAAATGCTCCTGCATACATTATGTATCTGATGAATTTGGTCTTTTATGCCGAAATTGGATAAGTTTGTGATTATGTTCATTGATGACATCCTAGTATACTCAGAGAACAAGCAAGATCATGCAGAGCATCTTAGAATTGTCTTAACCTGACTCAGAGATCATCATTTGTATGCCAAGTTTAGTAAGTGTGAGTTTTGGCTGAAGACAATTTCTTTTCTCGGTCATGTGTTATCAGAAAGTGGAATCTCAGTAGAGCCTAGCAAGGTACAAGAGGTTATGTATTGGAAGGCACCAACCATAGTTCATGAGGTTTGGAGTTTTCTTAGATCAGCCAGTTATTATCATCGCTTCATACCAGATTTCTCTAAGATTGCCAAACCAATGATGAGTCTGTAATAGAAGGACCATAAGTTTGCCTAGATAGAGGAGTGCGAGGCAGCTTTCCATACCTTGCGGGAATTGCTAACCACTGCTCCTGTTCTAGCACAGCTAGATATAGAAAAGCCATTTGATGTGTTTTGCGATGCATCCAAGAATGGTTTAGGATGTGTTCTTATGCAAGATGGAAGGGTCATTGATTATGCCTCTTACCAGTTGAGGAAACATGAAGTTAACTATCCGACTCATGATTTAGAGTTCGCTGCCGTTGTGCATGCTCTAAAGATTTGGAGACACTACTTGCTTGGGAATGTGTGCAACATCTTCATAGATCATAAGTGTCTCAAATACATATTCACATAGTCCGAATTGAATATGGGACAGAGAAGATGGTTAGAGTTAATTAAGGATTATAACATGAATGTACACTATCATCTAGGGAAGGCCAACGTAGTAGCAGATGCCCTAAGTAGGTAGTCACATTCTCTTACTGTGAAACCTTTGTTCGAAGATGGGTTCAATCTGTTGCATCCTGCTGTATTGCACAATATTCAGATTAGTTGTACCTTGGAGAGAAAGATCATTGAAGGCTAGAAAACAGACAAGGGAATATTCCATATCAAGGAGAAAATGAAGAAAGAGCCAACTAAGCACTTTAGAGTGGATGAACAAGGAGTGTTATGGTTCAAGGACCGTCTGATTGTACCAAAAGATTGAGAGCTCAAGAACCAATTGATGGATGAAACTCATCATTCTAAGCTATCTATCCATCCTAGAAGTAGCAAAATGTATCAAGAACTGAGACCTCGTTATTGGTGGACAAAGATGAAGAAGGAGATTGTGGCGTATGTTGCTCGATGTGACACGTGTTGTAGGATGAAAGCTCTTCACATGAGACCTGCGGGCTTATTGCAACCTTTGTCAGTACCAAATTGGAAATGGGATGATATAAGTATGGATTTCATCACTGGTCTTCCCACCACACCGAAGGAAAATGATTTGATTTGGGTGATTGTAGATCGCCTTACCAAATCAGCTCACTTTTTACCAGTTAAGATGGCATTTCGACCACCTCAGTATGCCAAGAAGTACATTGCAGAAATTGTTCAGTTGCATGGTATACCGAAGACCATCGCGTCTGACCGAGGGTCACAATTTACCACCCATTTTTGGGAGCACTTACATAAAGGTATGGGTACTAGTTTGGTTCATAGTATAGCTTACCACCCATAGACAAATGGGCAGATAGAGAGAGTTAATGATGTTCTTGAAGATATGCTTAGAGCCTGTGTGTTGTCATCCAGGGGTTTATGGGAATCATGATTACCTTTGGCTGAGTTTGCTTACAACAATAGTTACCAAGAAAGTATCAAGATGGCTCCATTTGAATCATTGTATGGCAGGAAATGTAGGACACCGTTGATTTAGATCGAACCTGGGGAGAGAAGGTTTTACGGAATCAATTTTGTTGACGAGGCTGAGAAGAAGGTTTGTATTATCCAACAAAACATGAAGGCCACACAGTCACGTCAGAAAAGTTATGCAGATAAGAGAAGGAGACCGCTAGAATTTCAAGTTGGTGACTATGTCTATTTGAAAGTTACTCCAGTGAAGAAGAAACAGTTTGGGATCAAGAAGAAACTTGCCGCTAGATTTGTAGGGTCATATAAGATCTTAGAAAAGAAGGATCCCGTGGCTTGTAAGTTACAATTTCCAGAAGCAATGAGTTCGATCTTTCTAGTCTTTCATGTATCGCAATTGAAGAAGTGTTTGCGTGTCCCAGAAGAGAAAATAGAACCTCAGGGCATTCAGATCAAATCAGACTTGGAATACTGTGAGCAACCAGTTCAGGTTTTGGACACTAAAGATTGAGTCACTCAGAATAAAGTGGTGAGATCATATAAGATACAGTGGAGTCATCATGATGATGGTGACGCAACATGGGAAACAGGAGAATATCTACAAAACACTTATAAATATTTTTATAACAAATGGTTCGTAACTCAAAATCTCAGGATGAGATTCTTATATGGGGGAGGGCTGTAACACCCTAGGTGTTAAGCATTGCATTAAGCATTTCAAATCATGAGCATGAGCATCAACTTGCATTCATAATCACATGTAATATAAGTGTAACATTGAGTTGAAACATGCGAAACATGACTTCGAAACATAAATGTTGCATGTGCTTGTTTAAATACAATTTTACCCTGATTATGCTTGTTAGGCCATTAAAACATGTTTGGTTATAAGTGCAAATCATTCAGAAATGTTTAGCATAAAATTTGGAGTGAGTCTGGTATTCAAAATTTTCTCAAATTTTGCTTTTTAAAAATAATCTAGAAAAATGGAAATTTGATTTAAAATGAACTTTGAATCACCATTTCAAAATCTGTTTGGAATTTTAAAATGTGCCCTAAAGCAATATTGTAGAGAATTAAATTTTGAACAACTTTTGTTTTTGGGTCAACTTTTGAAAATGCCTTTTTCTACTTCAAAATTTGAATTTGGGACTGGTTAGAAAATTTTGGTTTTGAAATTATAAAAGAAAAAGCAGTTTTGAGTTAGCGGGCCACGCGCCCCACTTCTCACCCCACGGTCGAAGTCGGCCAGGCCCGCCTCGCGCACTCGTCCTCACCTGCTCCCGCGCGCCCCGTGGCCGCCATGCGCCGGCGATGGCGAGCACCTGGCCGTTCGGTGGCCCCCGCGCCCCTCCACGCTTGCCTACACCACCGTGAGTGTGTCCGCCTCCCCTGCTCCTTCTCTTTTCCTCCTACCGAGCCGGTAGCAGCTAAGCGCGCACGCACTCGCTTCCACCACCGCGTCACCCGCCGGCGTCGTGCTCCTCCACTGCGCTACCATTTTCTGATTCACCTTGCGCGCAGCTCCGCCTCGCCTTCCTCCTTCTTGTGCTCGCACCGTCGCCATCGTTTTTGGTAGGGTAAGGCTCAATTGAGCGCCTCCTCCACCACTGCGCCATGGCCAACGTTCACGACCGTGCGTGGTCGGAGCACCTCCGCTCCCCTTTTCCTCCCCTTTTCCCCTTCTTTGTGTCTGCCTTGATACCGCAGAGCCGCTGCGCACCTCTACTCACTTTGCCTTAGGCGAAAGGGCGCCTCTGCCACCATGCTTGTGCCACGGGCAAGCTCGTGCCGGTGAGCCAATGGCTCCATTCTCTAGCCCACCAAGTGCGGGTCATCGCGTAGAGCGTGTAGGTGCTGACCGCATGGCCGCTAGCCACGTCGGCCACGAGTTGCCGTCGGTCAACGGTGAGCCCGCCTCGGGTCCGGCTGACCGGTGGGGCCGGTTGACCCACGGGCCCCGCCTATCTGTCCCTCTGCGTGGAGCTAGGGTGCAGCAGTGGGGTGCACTATCATTTTCCATGGCTGATTTTGAAAAGGATTTTAGAAATGATTTTCCAGAATTTAGTTAAATGCTTGTTTATTTCATAACTCGAAAAATAAAGCTCCAAAATTGTTGAAACAAATTTTGCTAGACTCCTTATGAAGAGATCTACAATATAAAAATGTTGCATGTGGATTTCATGATACTTTTATATATAGCTTTATTTAATTCTTGTAATTGCTGTTTTCTTAGAAAATGCATAGTAAATCACATGTTGCTCAGAAAAATATGATTCTAGTTTTGTTAATCTTCTTTTATGATGTACTTTACATGAGTTACGACATCATAGTAATGATGATGGAACATTGATGGTTATATGGATGATGTTGGAAATGCTAAATCCAAGTGGTAACTGGATGTTATTGGTTAATCAAGTGATTGCTATAGCATAGGTGCTTATCTAGATGGATAAGTTACAACAAACATGATGCAAATTACTTAAAATGATAGCTTATGCTTTTCACAAATGAGTCAGCTAGTCCACTAAAAGAAAGCCTTGCATACTCCTTGGTGTCACTTTATTTTGGTTTACGATGGGTAAGTGTAGCTGAGTACTTTCTCGTACTTAGGGCATTGTTCCCATTGTTGTTGCAGATGATTAGATGTACTACGGCTATTGCATCAACTGCCCGTATCCAGCGATGGGCGACAACTAGGACCAAGGGCAATGGTTGCTCCCTATATCTTATCTGATGCTTTTGTTGGAAATGCCCATCTCCTGGCACTGTATTTGAACTAAGTGTGTGTCTGTGGTTTGTGAAACTATTTGCTTCTGCTACTTTATATTGAACTTGGTTTGTAATAACTTTATGTTCTAAACTCCGATGTATTCAACTGTCATTGCGAACTTTATGTAATATGTGACGGTGGCTGCTAAACTTGTACGATCTTGGTTTATATGTTGGTTGGTTTGAAATCATTCATAGTTTCATGGACTACCAGGTTATATGGGCTTAATTTAGCTAAATTATCTGCTTCGGTGGGTGATTTTCTTACTTAATTTCATAGAATTGGTCAGTTATGTTACAACTGCCTCAACCAGATGCCAAATCCACTAGAGCCTCTGTTCTAGTAGAAGCGTCTTGAGCTCCACCAGTGTCCTCTAATGAGCCCTCTTTTGAGGTGGAGGTGGAACTCGTGGCGGGGGACGCTGTTGACGGTAATTAACCATCAACTTTATAAGTCAACAAGGATCAAAAGAAGGGTTAAAATGAGTTTCACCTTAGACTTAGGGGTTTAAAACTAATAATTTCTAGGAGTTTTGGTGAATGTCTATTTCTGTAGGGGGTTATTAGAAAAAGACCAAAGGAGACCCACATGTCAGATTTACATAGAGAGAAATCAACCCTACTACGAAAAAGAATAATCTAGAAGACATGAAAAGATACCTCTTCGAAGGGGAGGGCCAAATGGGCTGGCAAGTGGGGCGGCTACCCCTGGCCCTGGGCGCCCACCCCACTCAGGTGGCCAATCAGCTTCCACCTCACGGATCCTGCCTCCACCGCCTTTGAGGATGAATAAAAACCGTAGATCAAGGTCGGTTTGATCCGAGGGCTGTGGTGCTTCCTAGAGGGCTATATAAGCAAGGCCCCTGACCTCAGGAGAAACCCTAGAATTCATTAGCAATTCATTAGCAGAGGGAGCCATCAGCAGAGCTAGGGTTTAGAGAGTTTCTCTCCACCAGAGAGTTAGAATAGCTACTCCAATTCTTCAACTTCTACATAGGTTTAGATTAGATAGAGGAAGAGTCGGGTGACTTGTGCTCGGAATTCAGGTCTTCGTCATCAAAGTATTGGTACTATTTTGTATCTTTGCTCTATGACTTTATTCTAATATGATTATGTTTCTATTTATTATGTTCATAGTTTGCTCTAGTAGTACATTTTTTTAACGCAAATGACCATGGGGGAGTTCCCCACGGCAAAGAAAATATATTTTATAAAAAGATACAAAAAGGTACAGAGAGATACTTACAAGGGAAGAGAGGGGGGTTGAGCACACTATACAACAAAGCAAACAAGGGAGAAAAGAGGCAGGAGGAAGGGGGAAGAACAGAGCAAATTACAAGGCATCGAGCCATAAACAAGCTAATCTTCTATCATCTTGTCCTAGCCGATGAGATTGCAGTGCAGCTTCATCCTTAAAGTTTCTGATCCACCTTGCAAAGGTGGCTTGAACACCATCGAAAACCATCTTGTTCCTAAGCTTCCAAAGCTCCCAAGCTGCTAAAAGAAATATTTCTAGTAGTACATTTGATATGGTTATGATTGATAATGAGTTTATGTATAAGTTTGCAAAGCGCTTAGCTCTCTTCACGAGGGGGTTAAGTGGTAGATCACATGTAAGTGTGGTGCTTTGATGCAATTTACCTGCAAATGTATCCTATTGGTCAGGTCGTGTGGTAGTTTGTGGAAGTGATAGTTCTATTGAGTCTTATATAGTCCACCCTCCGTTGATAGGACAAGCAGAAACAACGTTATGTAGGAAGTCTAGCTATGTCCTGGCTTTCTTTAGTAATATTCCATATACATAAATGAAGAATCTTTTATGCTATATACAATAGTGTGTTTGCTAGAGTAGATGAATGACTTAGTAGATTAGAATCTACCTGGAATTCAATCTCTTGAACTAATCAGACGTCAACCTACCTTTATGATGAGTAGTCTATCTCTAATCTCTATGTGATTTATTCCCTATGATTTACAATTCAATTATACTTATTTATCATGGTTTACCCCCCTACCAAAGTAAGTGACTGTGTGATTGATTTCTCATAAGTAGTCATATTTTGCAAATCCATCCCTTTAGGTTTAAGTCCTTAGTTCTTTCCCTTGAGCTAAATATAAATTAACGATACCTGGAATATTTCCCGGTGAAGTGCTACGATGGTATTTTATCTGTACGCTTGCGGATCCTATTTTTATTCTAAGAGGAGCAGTTCTATACCAACACTTCTGACACCATGCTAGGGATGACAACTTAGCTTAAGTGGTCTTAGAAGTGTCAACAGACGCAGATGCGGCGGAGGTAGCCACAACCTTCTGCTTCTTGGACAAAGCCTTCGAACCAGCTTGGCCTTTCCTCTTCTTGGATTCCACCGCAACAGTCGCATTCTTGGCGGTAGCCTTTCTTCTTCTTCTTCTTCTTCTTCTTCTTCTTCTTCTTCTTCTTCTTCTTCTTCTCAATCAAAGATAGAACCTTCGGAGGGACAATGTGTTCCTCATGATGAATCCCTAGCTCTTCAAATAGCTGGTTAAGCCACAACATAGTGCCTGACTCAGACCTCCGAGTAAGGTACTCCTTGTCACTCATGGAACCAACAATTGCCCATGTGACCTCCTCAACCCCCGCAACAAGAGCGTCACAATCCTGATCAGCTAGAAGCACCCACCCAAATTGAGGGAATGGGACACCCTTCGGCGGGCCGAACACGGGGACCTAGACCATCTCAATTTGGAAACGCTCGTTCCTCCATCCAAGTGGCCAGTAGTTCACTACAACCATCTCTTTGACCAGGTCCTGACCTCTAGAATAGTGGCACACCAAAGCAAAGGCCTTGTCGCACGCCTGCCTCTCGGCGGAGACCCGTGCCGGAGGAGGGACCCTACACAACGGGGACATCTCAGACATGACAGAGACCAAAGGGTAGATGGTCTCCTCTGACCCATCATCGTAGGTGAGGCTCTGGCCAGTTGTCCTCACATAAAACCAATCCTCCATCCACCCATGATCCCACTTCTCCTTCTAGCAAAAAGAGAGCTCTAGTTTGTTGACTCCTTAAAATCTCTTAGCCATGAAAGTGCATCTCCCGTATTGAGCTACAAGTTCCACACCATCCACTGTCACCCTTTTCAGTTGCTTCTGTAGTTCAAAGTACGCGCAAGAAGTGTCTATGTCTAGGGCCGCCCCATAAGACTCACACGCCCAGCAAAACTTGCTCAAGGTTAAAAACGTGTTGGGGGTCAAATGTTATAGCTGAACACAGAAAGCCTCCAAAACCTCACCAAGAAAACTAGTGTAGGGAAATCAAAGGCTGCACAAAAAAAATCACTGAAAACCACCGCGTATCCTTTTGGAGGGTTCGGAGTAGTCTCACCATTGAGCGGAGGCACAGCACGACCAGCTCTGAACTATCCATCCTCACGCATCTCCACAAGAGTCGCCTCAGTGACAGAGGAAGGACTAATGTACCAGGTCTTGCCTGCCATAGCATCAAACTCTTTCAAGCAGCAAAGCTCGTTGTCAGAGGTTTCCAAGCCTTCAAACTCCTCCAACTCTCGAGCAATAAAGCTCTCGGTCAAGCACTCCTCAAAGCACACGCTCCATTGAGATGACCTCATGCCAAGAAGGTGGCGATACGGGACAAAGAAAGTGGCACGACGAGGAGCGGGGGTCGAGGTGGAAGCCACCGCCAAAGACCAAAAGCCTAGGGTGAAAAAATGAGTGCGCGATGGGCCTAGAAGAGCGAGCAGGGGAGGCTGAGAGCAATGTCAGTGAATGCGATAGGGGTACCCCACGGGGAGGGGATCCCCCCTTATATAATGTGCACCCCAACCGTTCGCCTTCCAAAGGGAACGGTTGCGATCCCCAACGCACCAACGACTACAAGTCCCATCAATCACCATCACAATAATCAAATCCAAACGGCCTAGGGGGGAGACACAACCTTCACATCCTAGATACCGTGCAGGCACAATGGCATGGAATGGCAACCTCCATCGTAAGGTGGCAGAGACTAGTTTAGAATTCACAGCCAGCCGAATCTGACCATGATCTCTAACGGGGGAACTGTTGGGGGACTAACTCCCCCTAGCGATGGAGGTAACGCAAAAGTGGGGTGTGCGCTCAAGACCGTGATCGAGTTTTGGCGCCACCGCTGATGGAGCCTTCAGCAATTCCTAGGCTAAGGTATCAGGCGGAGATACAGTAGGAGTTCCGCCCGCTAACCTTGACTTGGATATTTTTGTTTGTGCCACTGTGCAGGTTAGACCTGCACTGTATGGGCGGAGGTTCTGGGAGCTGCTCATTGCCCTGGAGTGCCACTCGCAGGAATGTGCAGGGCAAGGCCAATAGGCGGGCGGTGTTTAAGATCTAAGGCAGAGGTGAAGCCTCTGCCGTCCAAGGGAGGAGGTCTGAACCATGCTCCTCCGGCATTAGCACTTAGGCCCCCAGAAGCCTGATGGGCCGCAAGTGTCGACCCGCCGTGAAGCAGCCTTCATCACTGGAGAATGACCGGCTATCCTTGAGAGACTGGCCTAGGGAAGAAATCTACAAAGAATATACCACCACCGTTATGAGGTAGGAATATAATTGTGATTTGTGTCAGTCGGTGCCCTATAAATAGGGGGTTATAAATGCTCCAAGGTGGTGGTAGGTGAATACAGTAATAAAACCCTAGCTTTCTTGGGTCCCACCTATGTTTTCCCTAAGCCCACTCTTCCTCAACCTCCGCCCGCACCCCGTCGGAGGTCCCATCCAACCACGCTAACCCCCCGTTGGGAACAATTTCCCAACAATGCCTTTTATGTGTATGGTTAGTATAGTTATCATACCTTAGCATTTGATCTCCTCTTGCATCGAATGCTCTAGTTATCGTACGTGGTTAGAGTAGAAATCGGTAGTATAGACATGGTGTCTAGACTATAAGTTACCTGAGATTGCGCCCAAACCTACGGTTAGTTGTGGTAGCCCCAGAGGTGATAGCTTTGTCAGGCCATTGTAATCCACCATGTTAGGATTGGTGTTCATACAGCTTAGGGCAGCCTTCCCTTGACTACGCTTTCTCACCCCCTCAAGAGTTGGAAAGGTACTGCTGATCCAAATTGTTATTGTGTGTGATCGCTATAACTACCAATGCTTTAGTTAAACCTTCTAGTCTAAACTAGAATTGAACCAAAGTAATAGAGAAGTGTTTAGGAACCTTGAACTCACCTGTTGTCCCCTCAATTTAGCTAGACTGCTCTTCTATTTTACTATGGGATTGTCCAAAGTGTGTGTTATTATTCATAACTCTTATCATATAACACTTACCCTCACTTAATTTGGTATACTAGTTAGTAGACGCATGACGGTGAACTATCGACTTCTTTAACCATTGTTTCCCTATGGATAAATATGATACCTTGGAATACTCCTAGGTGAAAGCTACAACGGTATCCATATGCTTGCGGATTTATCTGTGTGCGTTTAAAAATGACAAACAACATCCTCTCTAATGTGGCCAACCTCAATCGCTCGGCGTGGGTGTAGATGGACTACACCATCCTCGCCTGTATCTACGGCACCATCACTGACGATCTTTAGCATATGGTGATGCTTCGTAACCTGAGTGCCCACATTGCTTGGTTGGTTCTCAAATCTGGGTTCCTCGGCCAGCGTGAATCGTGTGTGCTCCTCCTCTCCATTGAGTTTGGCATAGTCAACCAAGGGGCGATGTCGATCACAAACTTTTGCCATCGCCTCGAGATGATGGCTCGCGCCCTCACCAAGTTTGGGGATCCAGTCAGCGATCACACCTGGCCTCATGCTGACGCTCCTTGATGGGCTCAATGACAAGTTCTGTCATATGGTCTACAACTTAAAGATGCAGCACCTATTCCCAACCATCAAGGAGGCCCGTACCCTACTCCTTCTCGAAGAGATCAACATTGACGCTGCTATCATGGATGCCTCGCCTCCCACCTTCGTCACTGTGCCCTCTGCCCCTTAGCGCCCACCAAGCAGATCTGCCAGCGGTGTCCCTACGTATGGCAAATGGGGCACCATGCTTGGTGGCTTGCCCTCCACCCTAACCTGTGCTCCAACAACCGTCACTACAAGCACTGCGAAAAATCTACCGCTCCTGGCAAGGCAGTTTTGGCTTTAGCGGTCCACATCCTAGTGGCCCGCCTCCACTCACCTCGATTGCCAACCTGTGGGTGGGCACTGTACAGCTGTGGCTGCACCCGTATGGCCCTAGCGCCCCATTTGGGTCAGCACCGTGCCCCCATTCTCATTGTTTGAGCCGCAGGCGGCCTTCATCGCTGTGCCCCAGCAGTGCCCACCCTACTACCCTCCACTATGGAGCCTCGGCGTTCCCCCGTACTTTGCTTACGGGGGCGTGCCTGCTTCAACACCTACGTAAGCTTTGCTTGCACAGTAGCCACCGCAGCCCTCCTAGACACCAATGGTTAGAGGCTCTTGGGACAAGGCGTCATTGATAAACAACTTCAATACTATGTCCCTGACATCGCCGCCATCTTTAACTGAGTGGTATGCTGATTCAGGGGCTGGCTCTCACATGGCCAACTGATGAGGACATCACTCCTTTGGATGCTCCCACTAATCCTCCAACCATTATGCAAAGTCCAATGACCCGAGCTCGAATGCACCAACTAAATTTAGAGGTAAGCTCGTTCTTAAGCGATCCTTTTCATAATTTTGAGAATAGATTACCTCCTAATGATGTTATCTTTCTTAGGAACATTGGAGAGGGTCATGAGGAACTTGGAGGAAGGTGTGGAGGCGAAGAAGACCAGCAAGGACGTCCAGCACAAGGTGGAGGCCTAGTCCAACTCAACTTCGAGTCTGCCTCAGCCTTCACGACTAGTTTGCAATGAAACGGACACCCATGACGCATCTGGGCTCTGTTTTCGATGATCCACATATGGGTGGAAAGATAATTTCATAAGCTAACCAATGGCTTTGGGTTGAGGTTCAAATTACAACAAAGTCAACGACAATCATTGAAACAAGTCAGCTCTAGAATCTGTCAGGTGCTGCGTCATCGCTTTTGGTCTGTTGGGCCGTGTATCTTCTTTGAGCCCATTACGGGTGCACGTCTATGGGAAGTGGTGACTCTTAGACCTTATAATCAGTTTCCACTACCATCATTAGATTTTGGGTTTTGCTTAGATCAATCTGTCTTTGAAAGTCAATGACTTTTGTTTTATGGAACCCCACTTTGAGAACTTAATCATACATCTATAGTTTGTCCCAATCTTTGAGATGTATACTTTCAAGTTATTACTGGTGTTGTTTGTTTTACAGGCAGGGATTAGCCTTCTTGGCAAGGTCAACTGGATTGGTGACATAGTTGATAACTAGAAGAGTCATAGTGCTAAGATTGTAGGGTTTGAGTCTTTTGATCTGAAGTCGGATCGATGTGTCATGCTCCACCCAAATGATAGTTATCATCACCTGACAGAAGATCGAGAAACCCCGTCCCCATCACCAATGGTGCTGGTATACTAACTTCCTCTCACCCTCCCTCTTCATTTGGTTCTTCATCTATCATTGTCAGGAACGAGGCCTTGCTTCCTATTACCTATGTTGGGTCATCCTCTTTTTCCATGCCACAACAATCTCTCATTATTTCTAATGTTTTAGTCACACCTAACATCATCAAGAACTTGATTTCCGTTCATTGCTTTACCACTGATAGAACAGTAGAAGACATAGCTTAGTGAGATTAGAACGAGAAGACCTTGGCAATTTCCTCTACACTCCTGACCTTCTTAAGTCTTGTTGCTACTCCGGGTTAAGTTGGACCGTAGTTAACCACACACGTTTCCCTGTGGATACAATATTTGAAACCCCCCAGGAGAAAGCTACAGCGGTATCTGTGTGCTTATGAATCTTTTCTATGTGTGTTAATAAATACCAATAGGCTTTCTGGCGCTGTTGCTGGAGAAATGGTTGATGAGTTAACTTTGAACCTAGCTTAACCTTGTATTATACGTTTATCATTTTATCTTTTAATTTTCTCCTTTATCTTTTCTTTTCTATCCTTATGGATTCCATAAATTCCACTCCTATCTATCAATTTGCTAAACCCACGAGCGCAAGCTCCAAGCCACCACAATCTTCAGAGCCTATCCTAACACTTGGCTATGAGCTACGCCTGTGTTTTATAAACATGATTCGGGAACAATCCTTCTCAGGAGAAGGCAGCAAAAACCCATACTCTCACTTATGGGAGTTTGAACAGACCTGTGCATGCTTGCATATCGCTGGCATGTCTGACGAGACCTTAAGATGGAAGCTCTTTCCGTTCTCTTTAACGGCAAAAGCTAAACAGTGGTACAATCTGACCGTAGGAAGTATGCAAGGAGATTGGGAGATGTTATGCTCTAAATTTTGCTTGAAATTCTTTCCCATCTCTAGAGTGGCCAGCCTTGGAATAGAAGTTCTAACTTTTAAACAACACGAGGAAGAGCCTCTTGATGCACCTTGGGATCGTTTTAATGTCCTCATCATCACTGGCTCATACCTTGCTATTCCAGACCTGATTCTTCTTTAACATTTTTATTTGGGTCTTAGCAAGACCTTAATGCAGCCTCTAGAGGAGCTTTCCTTTCTTTTATCTATTAGTGAAGCAAGGCTTGTCCTTGACAAAATTCTTGGATGCACCACCTGCACTAGCATTCATGATGAACTCTGAGAGGAAGAAAAGGAATCAGCCCCCGAACAAGAAGAAGTTTTGATAGCCAAATCATGACCATTACAATCCCAAGATTTAGCTATCAATCCTGAACCATCAATATCCCAAAATCCTCCAAGGAAAGAAGAAATTTCACCTTCGGAAAACCCTTTTGAATTTGAGGGTAATCTCATTGATTTTGGGAGAATAATGAAACCTCGTCCACATAAGAGACCTCCAAGTGAATATAATCCAACTCATGTTAAGGAAGAGTCTCTTAGAAAGCATCCTTATTCCCATATACGACATTAGGAAGAATTCAAGGATGACATGTCTACTGATGCCATAGAAGGAGAGCCAAGCCATTTAGAAGTCAATCCTACCTTCTCTCCTTCTATGCCGACACTAGATGTGTTATATGAACCCATCTTTCAACCCATCCTTGACCCCGATGATCCCTTTTATGCTCTCTCTCCTAAGTCTCATGATGACCCTAGAAATCCATTAAGACAACCAAATCATAGGAATCATGAAGACTACAAGGATGGCCAAGAAGAGCAACGACAATGGCAGGAATGCATTAAGAATTGCCTAGAATATATGAAGAATACATATATCATTATAAAAGAATGGATGGACAAGGATGAAGCCTTATGGATAGGATCCAAACTTGGCTTAGATCCAAATGGTGAGCTTAAATCAATCTCTTTAATGAACATGACTTATCCAAGTTTGGAGGAAGCCTTAGATGAGACCAACCCTAGAGACACCAATCCATGGTAAATCTTGGACAATAAAATGTCCGATGAATGTCATAGGCATGGAATGATAGAGACAAACTTGTTGCCTATAGACATCCATAAAGAAACACCCTTAGAGTTTGAAAAGGAAGATGACATCAACGAACATGGAAGTTACTTCATGAGCACCTCATCAAATCCATGCTCACAAGAGAAATCTCCTGATTCAATTTGTCTCTCCAACTTTGCCACACATGAGATCTTGAACCCCCTCATTCTCCCTGTTCATAAAGATTTTGAAAGGGTGGTTGTAGATGCATATGTTTATCATAAATATTGCAGATCTCGTTGTGTGAATCTTGAGATAGGTACACAAAGGTTGGTGTTGGAGGGGAAACCACTTCACCAATTAGAAGCATAATTCAAGGTTTAGAAGGACGAGCTTGTATCCTAAGGAATTTTTGTCACTAACCATTCCAGGTTTAAAGCAACACAGATGAATGATGGCAATGCAAGGTATGTTCAACCAATCATCATGCAACATTGAATCACATCCATCTAAACTTGACTTTTCTTTGCAAAATTCAAGATTGAGGGATGGGCCTCTCTAAAAAATTTTATGCCTTGTTGCTAATTTTTGGTTGCTTTTACCTTCAAGCCATGCTCAATTTGTTAAAAAACAATCATGCTCTTTTATCTCCACTTGAATAAATCTCTGTAATGCTTTCATGCTACCTTTGTTTGCTATAGTATAATTAAGGTTTGGAGTATTTTCATACACCTTTCAAAATTAAGCATGATTCTTAGGTTAAAATGCCTTCCTAAATCAAATTAGACGTGGTGTCTAGGTTGATTTTTGGGCTGAAAGTATTCTTTAGTAGATACTGGTTATTTTGTTGGACTAACCTCTGCAGGAAACTCTCAATTTAATTTGGGTAAGTGAAAGGTCTTGATGGCTAGAGGGGGGTGAATAGCCTTTTAAAATTTTCTACAAAGACAAGCTAAACAAGTTTATCAATATAACAAATAGCGAGATGCGAGTTTTGCTTAGCCTACGGGGTGTTTGCAAGCCACCTATCCAATTCACAATTCTAGTATTTGCACTCAACCGCACAAGTCAAACCGAGAAGGTAACTACAACTACAACTAGCAAGCTACACAAAAGAGCTACTCTTAACAAAGCTAACTAGCTAGCAAAGATAACTAAGAAGGTAATGCGGAGTTGAGTTAGGAGAGTTTCACCGAGGGGCGAAGTATTGAGCCAACCAATATGATCAACAATGAATACCAAGACAACCGAACACCGGGATCAATCAATCATAATATGAAAGTGAAGACACGAAGATTTATCCTGAGGTTCACATGCTTGCCAGCACGCTAGTCCCCGTTGTGTCCCTCTTCACCACATGGTTCGGTGGCTAATCGGTCTCATACTGAGCCTCTCAAACGGTGCCACAAGAACCTACCAAATGGCAAAGGGTTGCAATGACACAAGCAATTTACTAACGTTGCCTTTGGCTCTTCGCCGAGGTAGGCACAAACCCCTCACAATCACCGGAGGTGGCCAAGAACAATCACCAACTCTTGCCAACGCCTCCAAGCTACTCCAAACCGTCTAGGTGGCGGCAACCAC
Source organism: Saccharum hybrid cultivar R570 (assembly GCA_038087645.1). NCBI lineage: Eukaryota > Viridiplantae > Streptophyta > Magnoliopsida > Poales > Poaceae > Saccharum > Saccharum hybrid cultivar. The sequence continues at coordinate 11,704,139 of JAQSUU010000703.1, forward strand.
CAAGAGAAACAAGAATCCCGCAGCAAATCAACCACCAAGTGCCAACTAGATGCAATCTCGCAATGCAAATGCACTTGGATCACTCAATCTCACTTAGAATATGCAAAGAAGCAAGAGAGATGAGTGGGAGGGGAGTTGCTTAGCTCAAAGTGCTCAAAGTATGTCAAATGTTCAAGAGAGAGAGAGCCTTGAGCCGGCCAATGAGTATTTATAGACGTATCCCTTCGAATAGAGTCGTTAGAAACTTAAACAGCCGAAATCGCGCTGACCGGACGCGCTGGTCAAACTGACTGGACGCGCCGATCGCGCAACGGCTAAGTCGCGAAGCACTGACCGGACGCGCTGGTCCAACTGACTGGACGCACCGGTCGCACAACGGCTAACTGCAAAGCAACGATCGGACGCGCTTGACGCACGGACCGGACGCGCTGCGAACGACCGGACACGCTGGTCCCGTGACTGACCGGACGCGCTGGTCAAGCCTGAGCAGCGCACAACTAAACAGTGACCGGACGCGCTGTAGAAATGACCGGACGCGACAGTGCCAGCGTCCCGTTAGAGTCCAGTAAGCTCCCTGAACGACCGGACGCGTCCGATCGTCAGTGACTGGACGCGCTGCGCGTCCGATCAACAAACTGAAACACACGTAGACGCTGAACACTGACCGGACGTGTCCGGTCAAACAGAGACCGCATCCGGTCCAGCGTTCGATCACCTCTATGACCTCCGTTCGCCTCCGTTTCTTTTTTGACTTCTAGCGTAGTGGAAAATAGTCGTTTCAACTCCTCGAAAACGCCTGAATCTCGCCTCGCAAGCTCGGTGGGAGGGAGAGAGGACCCCAAACCCTCTCTACTGCTCAAACTCCACTGCCTTCGCAAACGTGCTAACACCACCAAGTGATCTCGTCATGTGTGAGTGTGTTAGCATTTTCACAATTATTTTTTGAGGCGTTATTAGTTCTATCCAAATGCATATGATTATGAAATGCATACCTAGAGGCACTTAGGAGTTCAATAGCCACGTCATTCCCCTCTTTATAGTACGGCTATCTATCCTATAATGTAACCACACCAACTAGGTGTCTTGGTTACTAAAACACAACCCTTAAGCATATACCTTTGCCTTGATCACGTAGGGTTGCGTCCAAATCCAAGTGTGGCCATCATGATCACCATGTCCATCTTGCCACCAACCTTGGAATGTACTAATCCTCATATGCTACATACAACTTAGGCATAGGATTAGTACTTAGGCATTGTCACTAATTACCAACACCAAACATAGGACTTTTAGTAAGTCATGAGATGAATTCAAAATTGGAGATGAAGCAAGGCACATGACGAACTTCAACAACTTTGAACAAGAAGACATAGCTCATTCATCATAGATGTAAGAACTACATACCACATTCAACATGGATGAAAGAACTGTAAGTACCAAAGCTCACTCACCTTGTCTTCTGCTACAAATTACTTTTGCCTTGAACCATGCTTATATAGAACATGATAAACAAAATCTATGATAAAATAATCTCAACACCATCTTTTCATTAGCATAGAGGGAAACAACAAAATTCTAGATAAACAACATGTGTTTCAAAATTGTATATTCCTTCGGGTATATGTTGTCCACTAATCCATTGCAGGCATAACAATGAGTGAAGTGGAATGTCTAACAAGGTGTCAAAAGATCGAAGAGCAAAAAGATGGCATGACAAAAGGATGAAAAAAGAGAGTACAATATGTGTTCATGAACAACTCAAGATGTAAGGAAGGAAAAGACCACCGAAAGTCGTCTATCCTTCATCACATGGTGTCATCATACTCCAATGATGACGGTAACATTTTAAGGCAAGTGATCATCATTTTCCTCTTGATCTTGGTACACACATAAATGAAGACACAAACATGTTTGAGTTACAATTTTGCTTGATCCAACCTGATTAACTCAACATGTCTTGTTCCTTAAGTTTGTTCATAACACTGCTTTCCTGATCTCATAGTCTTAACCAAATGAGCTAAAATATTGCACATCCTATCTTTGAAAGATGATAGTCATAATCATGTAAAGATTGATACATTATGCATAGATATACAATCCTTCCATTGGTTAAGAAATTCAACCCTTTTTGCCAAATGTGCTTAAATGCTACATTCATATTCAATCTTCTAACCTTACCACCCAAGTTAAAATGGAACAAAATGTACAACATTGAATTCATCTTGTTCTATGTGCCCAAGGTTAGACAAGGATAGATAAAATTTTGGTTTTGTTGGTGTTTTCCCACCAACAGAGCCTATGCACTTGATCTCTAACTTGTCTTTGCAAGTAGGACACACTTCGAGCAAAGTGTGGAAGGGTTTGTTAATTCCCCAAAATTCTACAAGTGAAAGTTCTGAACCCATGAACATGCACACTAACCAAGATGTTGCCAGCTTCCACTATTAATGCTTCACTTCAAAGTGCTGGATGAATGAAGAACATGGGTGATACCATCCTCAGAATCACCATCTCAAGAGGTGCAGTTATCAAGGTCTCCACCTGGGATCAGATGATGCACCTAAGGAATGAACATGGTAAAGTCCTGTTCAGAGGACTTAAATCACTAAAGCCTTGCCGGGAGGTAACATCGGTAGTTATCCATATTTACTTTCGCATTGCATAGATTAATTTTCTTTTAGCATATTTGCATTAGCACCGCATTAGAAAAGAAATATATATATATATATATATATATATATATATATATATATATATATATATATATATATATATATTTGTTTGCTGCACTGCACCATAAATCCTAAGCCCCATGTGAATAATTTTGTGGCATGTAAAAACCCGTAGGAATATTCACCGTGGTGGCATAAAAATAAAAATAAATATGCATTCATGTTGTTACATTTTCTTTGCATCATAGAAAATACAAAAAAATGTAAAAATATTAAGAAAGAGATCCTTGAAACTCTGCTTAGAAGAAAAATAAAAAACAATCTCAAAGGCTTTGGGATAACTGAGGCTTAAGTGGCCAACTACTAACACTTAATTTGTTCCACAAGTTTTGTTGTCTATTTGAGTTTCACAGGATTTAAAGGACCAACGAGAGCTGACAAGCAAGTGGTTGTTCTATCCACTATTGAAGCACTATCTCAACAATCATCAACATCAATCAATGCTCCAATAGAGGAAGTATATCTCCACTTCCAATCTACTACTCCGCAAGATCGAATGATCACGACAACATCTAGCTTGGGAGAGGAGCATCCCCCATATATCTAGCTAAGTATTCCTTTCCCCTTTTAGTTTTGTTATTTTAAAGTTTGCTATATATTTGCTAAAGAAATAAAAAGGTGCATAACAAACAAAATAAAATAAAAATTTATCTTAGTTAGTTATATACATTAGTAAGGTGTGATCTTAAAACTTAGCAAATAAAATAAAAATGTGTGTCTAGTTTGTTTTTAGGAGTTGAATAAATAAGAGGACTCAGAGTAATCTCTTAAATGGAAAGGATAAATAGTTACTCTGTCGTAATTCCTTTCTAGTACTTAATTTTTAGCCTCGAATTCTCCTGAGTTTTGGATAAGATTATTTTGATATAAGGATTTACTCTAAACTTAAAACTCATGGGTAGTGAATGCATGATCTAAGTCTAGGTAATTGACGGATATGATATGAGAAGGTCTGAGCTGCAATTTATCTTGTTCCTAGTGACACTAGAGTTCTGGAGGTTTACTTTTTGAAAACATAAAAATATTACATGATGAGTTCCTGTATGACAAAGCTTGAATTCCCACCAGAGCCATACATGTTATATAGGCTAGGAAAACTTCCACATATATGTTGTTTGCTATTGCATTGAGTTTTGTCAAGCTTTGTTGATACCTTATGAGAGGTTTGTCATGCTTTTAAAATCAAGATCACGTACACACCACCCACTATGCACTACTTCTATACTGGGGGTAGGCGCAGAAACATGCCATTCCACCTAGATGCACCAAAAAAATGTTTCATTGCTACACTAGGAGTGAACACAAAAAAATATATACTCCATAGGATATCCCTCAATAAATGCTCTAAATTCTTGTTGCTATCTCTCAAAAGTTTTGTTACAGAAAAGAGACATGTGGCTATGCAAAAGTTATTCATAAAAAGAAAGAAAAAGTGTTGGAAAAAATGGACAAGTGTCTGAGATATCTAAAACAATAGGTACTCTGATGTCCGCCTGAAAAAAAAGAAAAAAAAGAGATGAATAAGATAGCCCATGTTTTCTTGCAAAGTGTTTCTAAGTTTCAAAAGAGAGATATGTTTTTAAGGAACAAAGTAGAATTAAGATTAGCCACAACATATCCACCATATATCCACACATATACACATCTTGATTTGATTATATGACTTAACTCCCTTTGGATTTATTGTTTGACTTTACAATATATGCATTGCAAGTAGGTTCTAGCTTTCTTCCTACCTATGAACTCCACATAAGCCTTAGTAGTAGAAAGAGAAAAAAAGGTATAACATCATTATTGCCCTGGTGAGGATCCACAAATACCACATATTGAGAGACTTGAGAGTGTCATACTAAGGAATCTCTGAGTTTTATTTTGAAAACTTACAAAAACTCTAGAACAATGGTTGAACGAAGAGCTTGAGACATAGTGCTTGACTTGACCATTCTGTCTTTCAATTGATCAAGACACAAGTGAAGGCTAAGAAGCCCCATGGTTGAAGGTAATATGGGTAAGTTTGAAAGTCGGAATAGTTTATTCTAATCCGGAGAAGAATTCTTGTTTGAATGCATTTGTACTTTTGAGGTGTGAAAGCATTGTAGCAACTCCTAATCCATCACTGAGTTTAGCTTTGCTAAGGGACTAACAAAGGTTAAGCTTAGGGGAGTTGTTGATGGTCACTAACATCAATTATAAACCATCAACATAACTTGTATAAATACAAAAAGATTATCACCAACATAGGTTTAGGGGTTTAAATTAATGAATTCCACGAGCTTTGGTGATTTATATAATGCAGGAGGATTTATCCAGAAAACAGTGCCGAGACCACTGTCATACTCTCCAAACAAGCAAACCGACATTAGAAAGAGATTTGACCCGCATTGAAGACTCTAGAAGACACTAGAAGGCGACCCTTCGAAGGGTGGGGCCCACCTATCATTGAGCCAGGTCGGCCGACCTAGGTGGGTCCCACCTGTCAGCGTCCTTCACAAGTCGGTTTCCCATCGCTATTGAGGTCCAATCTACGCCGTTACTTAAGTCGGTTTGATCCGAGGCCTCTGGTTCATCCCACCGGCCTATATAAGCAGCCCTGTACCCCCTGAGGCAGAGGCATTCTAAAACCCTAATTCATATTTTCTAGTGAGGATCAAGGGAGGGGTCCCATGAAAGGATCAACCTCTCAAGAGCCAACATTCAAGAGAGATTAGTCCTCATTAGGATCTAGTCTTTAGAAATAGAGAGAGGGAAGAGTTTGGAGGAGGTGCCGGCCTGTCAATGCTCCATCTACGGTTTGTACCTTAGCGGAAGTCAACCTACAACTGAGATTTCTCTGGTAATCAACTTCTTATTTTAGTAAGCAACATTGTTCATATTGTTCTCCTGGTTTGCGAGTCTCTTTTGAGTACTTTAATCTATTCAGCTTAGGTTAAAGTATTATTCGTAGTGTAAGCGTGGCGCTTAGGCTCAGATAACTCGTAGATGCACCCTACTTTCTGGATCGGTGGTAGATTCACAATTATGATAGCTACTATATATATATATATATATATATATATATATATATATATATATATATATATATATATATATATATATATATATATATATATATATATATATATATATATATATATATATATATATATATATATATATATATATATATATATATATATATGACAATACTCTCTATATATATTTAGTTCGTTGAATCCTCTGTAGTCCACCTCCCGTTTGTAGGCCAAGTAGGACCTGGTTGCTATGAAAAGCATCCTCTGCTGGCGTCTTTTCTTAAGTAATGTCCCCATATAGAACAGTAGAAGACATAGCTTACTGAGATTAGAATGAGAAGACCTTGGCAATTTCCTCTACACTCCTGACCTTCTTAAGTCTTGTTGCTACTCCGGGTTAAGTTGGACCGTAGTTAACCTCGCATGTTTCCCTGTGGAAACGATATTTAAAACCCCCGAGTGAAAGCTACAGCGATATCCGTGCACTTGTGGATATTTTTTTGTGTGTGTTAATAAATACCAACAATGCATTAACTCTCATAATCTTAGTTTGCTAATTAATTTTGTACTTACCCCTGCTTTTGTATAAACCTTTTACTTTTTTGATAGAATCGATCTTTGACTTAGCTTTAAAGTTCTGCACATTATATGTTGGATAGTCCTCGATAGGAAGAAGCTTGCACATGATCATACCATCAAATAGTAAATATCTTCCCAAGAATGATCGTGAATTGATATGCTGGAGGAAAAGGTTAAACTCCTCTGGCAAGTCGGATTAATAAACAAATATAATTGTGTTATAGTTTTTAGTATGAGTTTGAAAAAGAAGAAGGTGCAAATAGTTTTCTAATCACAAACAAGTGCTATTTTTTACATTGGCCAAGTTTTTGAAATAAAGTTAGGTTACTAATAGTTTTCATAATATATTTATAAAATATATTAAAATAAAGTACACTATTGCGGCAATTCTTTTCATGATAATCTCTCTCGATCCTACGTGATTCTAAATCAAACACCGTGAAAAATGGGATGGACCCATCACATAACCCTCAAAACAAATAGAGAGATTCCAAAGCAACAAATTCATGGTATATAACTGAACAATTGGTCATGCTCTTTAGCAGGGTGCCAGGATGTGATATGTGCTCACTATCAGGCTAAAACATAAAATGGAAATTGATTGAATTTAAACAGTAACATTCAGACAGGGTCAAACTGAAATTTCACCAATCCCAACAACATAAATTGAAGTCACTAGAGCACTCAACATGTCATTTGCTTTTATTTCTCTAGCAGACGTACTTGTTTGCTGAGCATTCATGGATATAGCTCAATGATGGATCGGAGGCCTAAAACCGGCATAATATTGTAGTCCTTAAATCCAGCTTCGAGGAATATTTTCTTCCACTCTTGCTCATCTCGTTCAACCCCACCAATTTTCATGAGATGGAGATCATAGATTACTTGTGTCTCCAGAAGCTTGGAGTCTGATGACTCAGACCCAACCACAATATCAATGATTATTATCTTTCCTCCTGCATCTCTAGAAGGGATAGCTTGCTTGCAATTCTTTAATATCTTGATACACTTGTCATCGCTTCAGTCATGCAAAATCCACTGAAAAAAGGCAATAATAAGCTAATTGTTGAGCATTATATCTTGACAGTTTCACATGAACAAATTAAACATTTGTCCAACCGATTTGTTGTACTTTCAGTTCAAACAGTAGGCCCCTTAGACAAATTTAGAAGCTAAGCGTGTGCCTACTAGTTCTAACACGATTTAGAAGCTCCATTTCATCTATCCTATGAATCATTTGATCTGAAATCCAACCGTCCTTATTGCCATCTTACACCCTCAAGTGTCAACCGTCTCTAGGTTTTGAAAGATTAGTCACCTTAAGTCTAGCAGCAAGGTTCACATTACCGGTAGAAAAAAAAATACCGGAGGTCACCGATAAACGGGTTTATCGGATTTATCGGAAAATTTCTCGGTCAAAAATAAAAAAATACCTAATTTCTCTAGAAAATTATATAAGTTGTCTCTAAAGCATTTAATATTAAGAACTAGTACATAATAGTATTGATATAAGAGAATATCACACTTTCATGTAGGCAGACTAGTGAAATTTGGAATCTCGGTGATAAATAAAATTTATCGGACCTCAGCGATAAACGGGATTATCGGGTTTATCGAAATTTTATCACTGATAAATTTTTCCCTGACTAGCAGTACTTAAACTTATATGATATATTAACTGTTATCAGGGCCGGCCAAAACGCAAAATCAATTCAATAGGCAGTTCGGTTGAATGAGTATTTGAACTCGCAAATTGAATTTTAGCAGTGTACGCGTATAACAGAAAATTCTGCCAACAAGTCAATAGCTGCTGTAGAGATATTACCTGCTTGGACTGTCTCCGGAATTCCATGGTTTTTCACCTGTAAATATAATTGTAGTTTGTATTATATGTTGTACTGACTCCTTGGAGAGGGAACTTCAATATTATCATTTTCCTGAAAGCAGACATAAGGGTGGGATTTAATTGGGATAAGGCTTAATTAGTTTGTAGAATATGTTGTCCCGAGTCATTTCATAGTTTATTGTAGTGTGAATTATTTATTTTAAAATAAGGTATGAGCCAGCCAGCCAAACATTAACAAATTAAATGAAACCAGTTTAAAAAACAAAAATTACCAAAGTCGATGTCAAATGCATTGCCAAATTAATTATTGTAAGATAAGGTAAAGTGGGCCAGCAAACATTAAAATAAAATAGACAAACGACACTAGTTTTGTTTTTTTGCGAGGAGACAAACGAGACACTGGTTGAAACAAAACAAAACTATAATAATCAATGTCAAACGCATCGCCAATAATTGTACACATTTGTTATGCTAATTTATTAGGGAGTTGTTACGAGTATAGTATCATCTGATAAATTTTTCAAGGCCATAAAAGCAGCTCAAGAGACTCTCTATATCCTTGCTAATTATTAGCTCCATTCAGTCCCAAAAGAAAGGAGCACCTACTGCAAAAAAACTGAAAATTTATTAGGGATAGAGATCTTGATAAAAAATACCCTCCAACAGATTTTTTAATTAGTTATCCAAGTATAGCTATCCTCTATTTTGGATTTCTCGTTAGCAAAGATAGAAAGCGAAAATAACTTCCTAGAGTGCGCACAAGATATAGAAAAGTTGTTCGACAGTGAAAATATACATAAAGCGATTTTTATACAAATGGTTCTCCAAGTGATGATGACAATGAGTTTTAGTAAAACTCTTCAAGATGCTGTAACGGGGATGAGGCAGGTACGGGATATATGTATGTGGTCCAACTCAGCAACTCATTCAGCTTCTCAAGGAAAATATAACATCAATTGGTACTATTAACTATGTAAAAAAACTCAAATAGCCAACAAATTGAGAAGGCTCAAGAGCTAGCAAAAGCTGAACTGGCTGCCACTGATGCAAAAGAGAAAGCATCCCAAATTGAACAGATTGCTGAAGCAAACCTCAATGTAAGGACTAAAGACTTAATGCATTTTGTTTAGGGCTGCTCTCTAAATGGCTATTAGGTTTACATGATGTGAACCGGCTTAAAATGCATGTTGGGCCTACTGGTTGTGAACTAATGGACTTAAATGATTTAGTTGGCGCACATGTGATTGTGAACTCTCTTATTGGAGTATTATGTATTGTTTTTTATTGTACTGAATACTGATTTGGAGTATAATGAACAAAGACAAGACAAGACTAATATAATTAACGTTATTGATATGTAGTATTCACAGTTAATGTATTGACTCGTGTGGATGCTAGTAGGGCAAGGTGTGTTTCAACAAAAGTTTTCAAACCAAAATAAAATTGAGAAATGAAATCTTAATACCTGGAAGAACCCCCACTCCTCACACGCAGACTTGAGCACGGCAGCCTCCTGCTGCGAGGTCTGGGAATCAAGAAGCCTGCCAAGGTCAACCACAGGAATCATCTCACCATGGTGAACAACCATATCGTCGGGGCGCTCCGGCCTGATGTACCGCTGGATGGCCTCCGGAGTCAGCTCCGCCGCGTTCTCAGCGAGTGCTTGGACGTTCTTCACCGGAATGGTTTTGCCGTGCGACCATTTCCCTTCAGCGCTCTGCTTGCTCTCCATCTGTTCTGATCACTTTGTACAGCAATTGTGCGTACAGCGTACTGCCTAAGTATAGCAGTACTCTTAGCCTTGTTTAGATGCATCTCAAAAGTTAGAATTTTTTCTCTCTTTCCATTACATCAATTTTTGGACCAATGCATAAAGTAGTAAATGTAGGTAAAAAATAACTAATTACACAGTCTAGTTGGAAATCACGAGATGAATCTTTTGAGCCTAGTTGGTCTAAGATTGGACAATATTTATCAAATAAGACGAAAATGATACTATTTATTGGGTTTAAAATATTTGTAATCTAAACATGGCCTTATTTGATTAGCTGTTGAGACCTATTTATAGAGCTGTGCAGTCCTTGGATGAATAATGCATCTCTCTGACGGTGATGATTATTTTATTTGGGAATAATTGGGCATGGTACTTCGAATCATTGTGGCCGTACTCTTCGTACTCTAAATTCATTCTCCAAAATAAATATTCTGTCTTGATCATCGAGATCCTCTCCTCTATATCCAGTTTTTTCACACCCATCTATACTTTATATCACATCCTCTATATCCCAATTCTTCTCGCTGACAAGTGGGACCTAGGTCCCACCATCCTTTCCAACTGCCCCTCTCTCTCCTCCCTCCTTTATCTCTCTCCACGCCGCTGCATGCGCTGGCATTTACAGGACAAACGCTATTACGCTAAATTTACCGGAACCACTCTCTGTACGCAACTATAGGCTGCGTTCACTTCCCATTCCAACCCAAAATATTTTCTCTTCCACCCATCACATCAAATCTTTCGACGCATGCATGGAGTATTAAATGTAGGTAAAAAAGATAACTAATTGTATAGTTTGTCTGTAAATGTCGGGACAAATCTTTTGAGCCTAGTTAGTCCATGATTAGACAAATTTTGCCAAATAACAACAAAAGATGCTACATTAACTTTTTACCTATTTTTCGCGAAGTGAACGCATCCATAGTGGAGGATATAGGGTAACCGTTGCAGTAGTCTGAGACGGTAAATGCCACTACCGTATCATTTAGAGGACCGCAGTGCGGTCAGTCCTATCTTCGGAGATCCGTTCGGCAGGCTTGATACGCCGGCCGGTGAGTTGATTGCCGACAAGATAATGACGTGCCTGCTGGCCAGCCCATCAGCTATAAAAAAGATACTGTTTTTTAATAATGTAGAAAGTACCATCTGGCCCTCCAAGAGGCAAGCGGACAAAACTTATTGCATGGTTTCACCATAAAATTTAGTCTCGCCCAACTTATGAAGCCATTTATTGAAATCCAATCGTAAAAGTAAAGAGCCATCGGTTAGAGCCCAAGAAACCAGTCGCTCACTACTTCAAAGCCATAGATTAATGCAGGGTCTAAATTCGACATCGCGGCCGGAAATAGACTCGATAAAGAATAATGCGAAGCCATGGGTTTCTCCATCATTGCCAATTTCTTGTCGCAAAAAAAAAAATCATTGCCAATTTCCAAACCCAACATTGATAGGAAATTCACTGATGGGTAAAGGCTAGAACCAATAATGATAGATGGGTCATTTGCCCCGTCAAATCTCTACCCGACAGTGAGAGTGAGAGTACAATACTCACTACTTGGTTGTGGCTTGAACATGGCATTGACCATCATTTCCTAATTTTTCTTGTTATGTTTTCAGGACTAAAAAATAATTTTGTGAGACAAGAGCTAAACATTATCGGATGCGAGCACACCTAGTGACCACCTCCCTAAATGGTTAGGAAGGCTCCACGAAAATTCTTGCCTTTAAAAATTATTTACGAAGGCAGGTGTTCTATGGTAACCGCCTCTGTAAATCATCGATTAACAGAGGTGGTCATCTTTGGACTCTGCCTCCGTAAAGATTTTTGGAGGCGGGTTCTAAGATGTTCATCTCCAAAACTCACAATTAACAGAGACAGAAATTCTAAGCGACCGTCTCCATAAATCGATTTACGGAGGTGGACATCCTAAGATGTCCGTCTCTATAACTAGTTGCAACCAAAAATAAATCATGACATCTATATGAACTTAGACGAAGATAAAGTTTATATCAAAATAAAATTATAACCCTCGATGCGATCTACATCTTTGTAGTTGATTTTTTTGAGTTGGAACTATTTAGGGTCCAAATATTGTTGTAAGTTCATTGATTTTGAAATTTTAAATTCAAAATTATCAAACAATCTCGGACGTTGACATGGTCTATAAGAAAGTTATAGTTCTTAATACATTTTACAACTATGTAGTTAAAGTTGGTATTTATTAACTTGACACTTGTTTTAGTAGTCACCTATTAATTACCAGCACCTCTAGCTTACTTGTACTAGGTTGTCATCCGTAGTGTTGGAGCTAAAAGTGATTGTAGGCACTACCTAGCATTACTACTAAGTAGTTATCTTATTTTTTCATTTAACTAGAAAGAATATGAAGATAAGAATGGCAAGGTATCCGCAAGCACACAGATAATTATACCATTATACCATTTTACCTAGAAGTATTCCAGGGATCGTTATTTATATTTTTACCACTGGGAAAGGATGACTAAAGGAAATGTGATGATCACTTGTACATGCAATGGAGAGTTAACCATGTCTCATCCATCTACTCATAACAGGGATAAGTCATAAGATAAATGATAATGAATGATAAATGTCAAGTCATAAATAATATAATTAACTTAGAGCACTCCCTTCTATAGCATTAGCATGGTTTAGGTAGAGTAAAGGAATATTTCTAAGTCATTCTTAATCACATGTCAAAGTATACTATAATTAGTGCAATTACACCTAGCAATCATCGTAACATAACTTTATATCTACACATAAGGGACATTACTGAGGAAGATTAAGAACAAAGCAAGTCTTCCTTCGTAACTGGGTCCTACTTGTCCTATATTCGGGGACTGGACTACAAAAGACTCAACGGGAGTATCACATCCGTGATCTTCCACATGGCCCGGATTATAGGGTGCATTCGCATGTAAACAACGTATAAGCACCACGCTTACACAATGTAACCACTCACCCATTGTACTTCTGGATGAGCGCTATACGATCTTATGGTTGAATATAAAGATAATATAACTATACTAAGCATATAATCAAAGTAGATGATGAACAATATAACTGAGAACACAAACAATATATAGAGTAATTTTAAATCCATTGTAGCTAGCAAATAAATACAGAAAGATACAAGAGAGAGGTTACAGAAGGCTTTACCAAGCCACGCTCTTGACACCATCTGGAATCCAAGAGAAGTTTGTCTCCCTCTACTTTTAGCCTAGTTAGCTATGCCCTAGAATATGGTGGAGCTCAAAAGAGATTAGGGTTTCTAGCCCTGATAACTTGATCAAATGACTTCAATCCCCTAAACCCAGGGGGTAGGGTCTTGCTTATATAGGCTGGTGGGATGAACCAGAGCCCTTGGATCAAACCGACCGTGATCAACGGTGAAGATACAATCCCTAAGGCGGTGGAGGAACCAACGTAGAAGACCAAGGCTGACAGGTGGGCCCCCAAGTCGGCCGACCTGGGGGTGGGGTCGGCCAAGCTAGCTCAATGCTAGGTGGCCCCCATTCGGTGGATCGCCTTCTCGTGTCTTCTAGATCCTTCTCAACTTAGTTCCCGCGTAGGACATGCTTTTTAGCCCGACATGTGGGTCCTCTTTGGCTCTTTTCCTGAGTAACCCCTATAGAAACACAGATTCACCAAAACCTAAGAAATTCAGTCAGTTTAACCCCTAATTCTATGTTAGAGGTTGATTTATAACCTTATTCATGTTTCGTTGATGGTTTATAATAGTAGTTAGTGACCATCAACAACTCCTCCAAGCTTAACCTTTGCTAGTCCCGTAGCAAAGCTAAACTCGGCAATGGATTAGGAGTTGCTTCAATACTTTCACGTCTCAAAAGTACACATGCGTTTAAACAGAAATTCTCCTTTGCATTAGAATAAACTTGTTCTGACTTTCAAACTTACCTATATTACCTTCAACCATGGGCTTCTTAGCCTTCACTCGGGTCTTGAGTAATTGAAAGATAAAATGGTCAAGTCAAGCACTATGTCTCAAGCTCTTCATTCAACCATCATTCCAGAGTTTTTATAAGTTTTCAAAATAAAGCTCAGAGATTCCTTTGTATGACCCTCTCAAGTCTCTCATATATGTGGTATTTGTGGATCCTCACCAAAGCAATAGTGATGTTATGCATTCTCTCCCACCCTACAACTAAGGCTTATGTGTAGCTCATAGGTATGGAGATAGCTCATATATACTTGCAAAGCATATATTGTAAAGTCAAACAATAGATCCAGAGAAACGAGTCACACAATCAAATCAAGATGTGCATATGTGTGGATATGAGGAGTGGAATGGATATATGGTGGGAGTGGTTATGAATGGTGTCAATGGTGGTAATGGTGAAAACCTAATTCTACTTTTGCTCCTTGAAAACATACCTCTCTTTTAAAATTTGGAAACAACCTTGCAAGAAAACATGGGCTATCTTATTCATTTCTTCTCTTTTTTTTAGGCGAGCATCATAGTACCCATTGTTTTAATATTTCGGACACTTGTCTATTTTTTCTAATACTTTTCTTCTTTTTTATGAATAACTTTTGCATAGCCACATGCTTCTTTTCTGCAACAGAATTTCGAGAGATAAAAACAAGAACATTGAAGCTTTATTTGGTAGCATTTGGGTTGATTAGGTAAATGGATGAAAAACATATTTTTGGTGTTCACTCCCAGTGTAAGAGTAGAATATTTTTTGGTGGATCTAAATGGGAAGCATATTATTACGTACTTCCAGTGTAGAAGCAGCATATTTGGGTGGAGTGTGCGTAATCTTGATTTTAAAAGCATGATAAGTCTCTAAGGGTCAACAAAGCTCGACAGCACTCAATGGAAAGCAAGTAGCATATGTGGAAGTTTTCCTAGTCTAAACATCATGTATTGCTGTGGTAGGAGTTCAAGCTCAGCCATACAAGAAACTCATCATGTAGCATTTAAAATTTTTAAAAGATAAATCTCAGAAACTCAAGTATCACTACGAACAAGATAAACAGTAGCTCAGACCTTCACATATCATATCCGTCAATTACCTAGACTTAGATCAAGCATTTGCTACCCACAAGTTTTAGGCTCTGAGTAAATCTTTAGGTCAAAACAATTGTATCTAAAACTTAGGAGAATTCAATGCTAAAACTAGGTACTTGAAAGGAATTATGGCAGAGCAACTATTCATCATGTCCATAAAGAGATTATCTTAGAGACTATTTTATTTAAGCAGAAAAGCAAACTTCTATACACACTCCCTTTTTATTTTATTTTAAACTTAAAGATCACACTACTCTACTATGTATATAGAGCTAAAAAGAAAATCTTTATTTTGTTTTATGGTTATGCATCTTTTTATTGTTTTTAATGAATAGCACACTTAAAAGTAGTAAAGTAAAAAGAGGAAAGAAATACTTAGCTAGATATATGGGGGATATTTTTCCCCAAGCTAGATGATGACGTAGTTGTTCATTCTTGTTGTGTAGCAAATCGGCAGTGGAATGGTACTCACTCCTCTATCGGAGTATTGATTGATGACGACGATGGTTGAAGCAGTGCCCTAATAGTGGATAGAATATCCACTCGCTTGTTGGTTCTTCTTGATCCTTCAAATCCTGCAAAGCTCAAATAGACAACAAAACTTGTGGAACATATTAAGCGTTAGTGGTTAACCACCTAAGCCTCAGTTGCCTAGAGCTCTTCCATGTTTGATTATGTTTCTTTTAAGTATAATTGCAACAGGATCTTATTCTCAATATTATTTTTGGATTTTATATTTTATATGAAGTAATAGAAAATGTAACAAGGTGAATGAATATTTATTTTTATTTTTATGCCACCACGGTGAATATTCGTGTAGGTTTTATGCCACAAAATTATTCACATAGGGCTTAGGATTATTGGTGCAATGCAACAAGCAAATATTTTTATTAACAAGCAAATATTTTTATTCTCTTTTTTCTAATACAGATGTAGTGAAGTAAATATGCAACATAAATTAATTATACTAATATAGGAAAATAAATATGCTAAAAGAAAAAATACGCATTGCTAAAAAGGGAAATACGAGTTTACCTCCCGGTGAGAGTTTGGTGATTTAAGTCCTTCGAACAGGACTTCTTGTCTTATTCATTCTTCTCAGGGTGCATCACTAGGTCCAAATGGTGACCCTAGTTGCACCACTTATGATGGTGAACTGGACAATGATCCCTTCTCCTTCCATACCTGTTTAGTCGGTGAAGTTAACTTTGATGTTGGGGACTTGTCCTTCGCAGGTTCTTCTTCTTCATCATTCTTTTTTTCTTTGTTCTTTGGGAGCTGAGTCTTACGGCGTTGGGCTGAACAGTGCCTCCTCCTCGATCTATTCTTCTTTGGCTGTTCATAAGTTGTATAACTATTGAAATAGCAACGTACCTTCTCGGTAGGAAACTAGAAGTGGACTTCCCCCTATCTCATGTACATGATTGCTCGAGTAGTGTTCAGGAACGGTCTTCCTAGTACAATTGGTGGATCATATTCTTCTTCTCCCATATCCAGGACCACGAAGTCAGTGGGGACGTAGTGATCTCGGATTCGCACCATGACATCCTTTGTTATCCCCTCTGGGAATCAGAATGTTTGGTCCGCCATCCGCAGCTGCACATAGGTGAGGTACAAGGGTTCCTTACAAAATAAGTACTCATAAGTTACCTTAGCCATATGTTGACTCCTAACCCAGTGTCACAGAAGGTCTTGTGGAAGATTATCTAATTGATCGCTGTAACAGAACTGACCAAATTATAAGAGCACAAGTACAAAAACAAGCACCGAAGCGCTCAAATTTTTGAACTTGAGCCCATATAATCCCGGTAGTCAATCGAAACCACGAAGGATTTCAAACCAACTTGCTTACAACCAGGATCGCATCATTCAACATACAACATCATACGTTATATTTCACAAGTAGTTCTGAAATAAGTTTACACAAACGGAGTCGCAATTATTACAAACCAAGTTTATAAAAGTAGCAGAAGCAAACGCACACCAGTTGTTTAACTACTGCTAGTCTTGATGATCAACAACCCGCAAAAGCATGAGGAAAGTACATAAAAGATGATCATGCCCAAGTGATCTAGTCTTCTTCACCCGTAGGGTAGAGACAAGTTTTGCAGAAGCCTTGATAGAGCATATCATCTGCAACAGGAGGGAATAAACCCTGAGTACTGGAATGTACTCAGCTAGACTTACCCGTCGAAAACCAGAAATAAGATGACACCAAGGATTATGCAAGGCTTACACAAGAGGCTAGCTGACATAACATTTTGCATAAAGGCATAAGTAATTGAAACTCTTATAGCCTGTACTAGCAGTTATTTTTAGCATTTACCTGTCATCTATCTTAGCACCTGTACTAAACATGCACTTGATTATAATCAAACAATTATCATCATTATATCCAGAGCAGGTATGAATTGTGGCAACATTGTATCATTCCCTTAACCACCAGTTCATTTAATGAGATCTACGTTGCCGCTGCTCAAGTCAAGTGCTCACTAACCGGGAGCGACGGCGATTCGAATCGAATTCCTATCCAGCTGGAGGGGTATTTCTAACACTCACCGTGCAGACCCCTGCCAGGGTCGCACAGGCCACCGTTTCATATGATTCAGGAATCGCGGGTCCGAATAATGTCGCGACTCCAAGGGCGACACTCTGCCAGGTGATAGGGACTCTAACCCCCCTTGGTCTCACACCAATGTCCCCAAGCACATCCTTTCTCTCCTCCAAGAAGCAACCTACCATTCGATTCCCGGCCTGAACCACATTACTCGGCTTCGCGGTCGGAACGACTTATCTGGCCAACTAAGTGTTAGACTGCGTTCAACATGACTCAAGGACGTACAGCGAATCGGTCCTTAAACGACTCAGACGGGCATAGCTCCACACCCAAGACGTGAAGTGTCTTGCGGCTGTACTATCGAACTCCCGCCCGGTCTCAAATTCATTTTTAAGCATGGTTCCATCCACGATAGCCATAAAGCCACTCGTGACTCCTTCCTACATCTCGCGGACGACCGGAAATCACCCGACTTCTACCGTACTAAGCAGGGGCTAAGCATTGACACGTGCCTAAACCTAATATAGGATTAAGTACGATATCTGGACAAGGACAGGTATAATGCAACAAGTGTTTTCATATAACTCCTACAACTTAATGCAGTAAACAATTAAAAGTACTCAAGATTAATTTATAATTCAGTAGGTTCAGCATGCACCGGGGCTTGCCTTTCAGAAA
Source organism: Saccharum hybrid cultivar R570 (assembly GCA_038087645.1). Lineage (NCBI taxonomy): Eukaryota > Viridiplantae > Streptophyta > Magnoliopsida > Poales > Poaceae > Saccharum > Saccharum hybrid cultivar. Next base: position 11,722,373 of record JAQSUU010000703.1, read on the forward strand.
GGTCGAAGGCCGGTGATCAGGACACTCGGGTAGATCTTCGACAGGAGCTTCGTCGCCGGCTGGTTCTTCTAGCTGCTCCGGCTGGTCCTGTATTTCCTCCGGAATCCCCAGCTCGAATTCAATGAGAGTTACTCCCTCCGGTACACCTATTGCATGAATGCATAATGAATATCATGGATGCATAAATGGGTGCAACATGCTCGGAATAAAATGCATTTCAGAAATAAATAATAATCTAATCAAGTTACTTTATTAGTACGTGCAAATCTCTTCTCCGGTGGAGAAGTACTTACCTAATCTACCCAACCTAAGATATAGTTGTTCCTCTTCGGTTAAGGCCCTAACACCTAACAAACACAAGAGTAATATTACTTAGGTTACCACAGTAAGACATTCTGGACAGCAGCTCAAAGATTCTAACATAACTGGAGAATCCCAACTCCAAAAGATATGATTTAAGACAATCTGGAAAGCTTAAGAAATATACCACAAAATGTTTTTCAGATCACAACACTAAATTCTAAAGTTTACCTAATCGAAATTCCAAAGTTCCAGAATCTGTTCTCTCTAAACAGAGAGCAGTCAATTCTGGACTGGCACTTTAAACAGCAATAACTCCCAAACTACTAAGCCAAATGCTCCCAAATTTTGACACATGCTCATTTACAAATCTTACTACAACTTTGGTATTTACAAGTTTTCCAGCAACCACCTTTATCCAAGGTCAAACCTAGAAATACTATCAGCTGTCCAGAAAACCTAAAATTGCAAAGATTAAATATTTATTTATGTGGCAAATATCCCATAAGACCAAACTACTGTTACCACAAGTTCACAAAGGTCACAAGAGCACCAGAAAGTAAGGTGTGCCCACCTAGAATATTTATTTACACCCCTTTCTTAATTTACTTATGTAATTAAGTGGAATTTCAAACATATATGTAAACTGCTCCTAAAATTCTACAAAAATTACAGGGGACTCTCTGACCCCAAAAGAGACTACGGTAAAAATTTGAACTCAATTTATTCAAAGGAACTCTCTGAACAAAATTCACAAGCTAAAAAGGCTGATTTTTGTATAAATAACAAAGCATAGTAAAAAGTGTCAAACAACAGATTTCTTAATTTTCTTGGACACTCTAGGGTACCAAGACATTCTCAAAAAATTTATATGAACATTGCACATGTAGAAAAATTACAAAAATTCATTTAAGTATTTCTTAAAATAACAAGATAACATTATAACTTGAAAAGTACTTAAGCATTACTGCCCAAACGTTTTACCAGAGCTAGAGCAAGTATAAATTACTATACCCACCAAATTTCATAATTTTTGGAACACTGAAACTCAAGATATAATTTAAACCTGTTTGCATGTGATTTAAAACCCATTTCAAAGATCTATTTAAAAATCCCATAAAACAAACATCACATAACAAGTTCATATTTTTCTTAAATACTACACACCCTGTGGATTCCAACAAAATTTATCTCATAATTTTTGGGCAAGTAAAACCCTAGATCTACATTTTCTAAACATTATCTAAAACTGTGACAGAATAAAAGAAATGAAATAAATCAGATTTGTTACTGGGCCGGCCCGGAAAACCAACGTGGCCCGCTTCGCGCGGCGCGGCCCACTCCGCGCGCGTGGCCTGCTCGGGCTCCTGCCCGCGCGCGTATGACTGACCAGGTGGCCCCACTTGTCAGCGAGAGAGAGGCGGAGGGGAGGAGCTGCGGTCACCGGAGTTCGCCGTCGGTGAGCCGGCCGACGAAATTGGACGGACTAGCATGACCACGTCATCGAACTACAACGATTGGTGGCAAGAACGGGGCGGCGGAGCAATGGAAAGGTGCTCGCCGTCGGGCATGGCGGCACGGTGGAGGTGCGCGGCGGTACGCCGGCGACGATCAGGCCGCACATTCACAACTAAACTCAGTACGAGCTTTACGGCAGCTAGGCGAAGCGATTGAGGTAGGACGGGAAGACGGAGAGAGGCCCGAACTACCCCGGCCACGGTGAACCGGCATGGCGGAGCTCCGGTGACCTCTCGGAAAAGGGCGGAGACGGCAATGTGGCTCACCTCGGGCTCAATCAAAGCCACCGGTTGGTCGTAGAGGTGTAGGGCGGTAAGGCGGAGGGACGAGCGTGATCTAGTGAGTGGCGGTGCGGTGGGGAGTGCGCACGAGCTCGCCGGAGTGGGGGCGACAATGGCGGCTCGGTGTCTCCGCTTTGAAGCCGAACGAGGGAGGGAGAGGGAATAGAGGCAGCCTCGACACGTCGTGGCGGTCTTGAAGGCGCCGTGGGCTGACCGGTGGGGCCAGGACCGGCGTACGGTCGCCACCGCATGCCCACGCGTCGGCGAGACCCTGTGGCCAGTCAGCCACTCCCCCTCCTCTGACGAACTGAAACAGGTCGAGCAGTGCCGTTGGTGATCGACTGACAGACCAAGTTTAACGATGATTATCTCCCAAACCAGTGAGAACCAGGCTTGGTTGATGTTGGCAATGTTGTAGAGCTACATGAGGTCTACAAGTTTGTCAATTGGAGTTTGGGCTGGTTCGGCCTAGATTTGAAACTACAGAGCTTCAAAGTGGTGCCCCTTGAAACTGAAATGCAGTTTCAGAGATAACGCCGACTGAAACCCTATTTTCAAGACACCACATCTCCTAAACCATTTAGAACTAGGTGCTGGTGATATTGATAATGTTGTAGAGCTATGTGTGGACAACAACTTTGTCAATTGGTTCAAAGACTGGTTCGGCCTGGTTTGTGAGTTACAAGTTGCCAAAGTGAGGTACAGTGAAACGGTTTTCAGCTTCACACTTAGCCAAAATTTGCTAAGTCCCAAAATAGCCCCTAATACTGACTTGTGGGCTATTTTTGAGCATGTTCTGGTCATTTTCATGAGATGGTCATATTAGAACTTTTGTTCCTTATGAAATTCTCTACAACTTTGCTTAAGGTTGCTCCTCCATGCAAGATCTCTAAACTGGACTTTTTAATTGGTCAAACCAGATCACTCTAGGGGTCCAACTTAGTCAACAACATTTGGAAGGGCAATTTGGTAATTTTGGTCAACATGAACATTGCTCCACTACTTACCCTAAATGTAATTAAGGTGTTATAAGACCTAATTAGCCACTCTACATATTGGTTGCACAAAGTTCCTAGTGTCACATACTTTGGAACAAGTAATTCCATACTTTCACCCAAATGTTGCAAGCTCATGTTGCACATGTTGCATGAGTGTGTTGCATAACATTTGCTAATTATGTTACACTAAAGTGGTTGACATGTCTCACAAAGGAAATTGCACATAAGGTACTTATGTTTTGCACACTACCCACTTCTTACTTCACATGAAATATAAACATATGTGGCATTTTTTCCAAAGCATGTTTTACATATTATAAGCTTATGCATGAAATGAATGATGCTTGCTTATGCTTATGCAAATGCAATGCAATTAAGGAGCTAAACACCTGAGGTGTTACATCCCTCCCCCCTTATAAAAATCTCGTCCCGAGATTTGGAAAGCGTACCATTTTTCATAGAATTCCTTATAACCATCCCGCAAATAGTCCTCCCGTTCCCATGTAGCGTCACTTTCACTACCCTGATTACTCCACATTACTTTATACCACTTAACCACTTTGCTTCTAGTCACTCGTTCCTGAGTATCGATCACTCGGACGGGCTTTTCTTCGTAAGTTAGATCGGATTCCAGCCTCATATCTCCTAACGGGACTCTTTCCTCAGGAACTCGAAGACACTTTTTGAGCTGAGATACATGGAAAACGTTGAATATGGCACTCATTTCAGGAGGTAACTGGATTTTATACGCAACAGCTCCACTCTTGCCTATGATCTGGAAAGGACCCACGTATCTCGGCGCAAGTTTCCGCTTAACACCAAAACGTTGGACACTTTTCATTGGAGAAACTTTCAGATACACGAAGTCTCCAACTTCAAACTCGAGTGGTTTTCTACGACGATCAGCATAACTTTTCTATCCAGCTTGGGCTGCAGCCATATGTTTTTGGATGGTACGGACTTGTTCCTCAGCTTCATGAACAAAATCAATACCATAATACCTCCTTTCACCAGCTTCTACCCAGTTTAGTGGAGTTCTACACTTACGACCGTACAAAGCTTCGAATGGAGCCATCTTAATACTTTCTTGATAACTATTATTGTATGAAAACTCGGCTAGAGGTAACCATTTTTCCCAAGAACCCTTGGATGCAATGACACATGCCCGCAACAGATCTTCCAAGATTTGGTTAACCCGTTCCGTCTGTCCTGATGTCTGGGGGTGATAAGCAGAGCTTCTCACTAACTTGGTTCCCAGAAGGTGATGCAAGTGCTCCCAAAAGCGAGCAGTGAACTGGGGACCACGGTCAGATATGATAGTACGAGGTATCCCATGGAGCCGAACTATCTGATTGAAGTACAACTCAGCATAGTCAGTGGGACGATAGTCCACTCTAACTGGAATGAAGTGAGCTGATTTGGTCAAACGATCCACAATTACCCAGATGGAGTTATGATTTTTGACAGTAGGAGGAAGTCCGACAATGAAATCCATGCTTATCTCTTCCCATTTCCAACCTGGGATAAAAAGTGGTTGAAGTAACCCAGCTTTCATATGCACAGCCTTAACTCTACAGCAGGTGTCACACCTGGCCACATATGCAGCTATCTCTTTCCGCATCTTGGTCCACCAATAGTATGGCTTCAAATCATAATACATCTTATTGCTACCAGGATGGATGGACAACTTAGAGGAGTGTGCTTCAGACATAATATCATTTCGAAGCTCCCGGTCCTTAGGCACAACTAACCTATCCTTGAACCATAGTACACCCTCTTCATCTACCCTGAACTGTGTAGTTTCTTGCTCTTTCATCTTACGCTTGATGTGGAATATACCAGTGTCAGTCTTTTGGAGCTCAATAATTCTGCTTTTGAGAGTACAACTGACAGTGATGTTGTACAAGACTGCTGGATGTAGAAGGCGAGATCGATGAAAATCAGTTTCAACTAAGGAATGGCAATGAGACTTACGGCTTAAAGCATCCGCAACCACATTTGCCTTGCCAGGATGACAGTGCACTTGAAGGTTATAATCTTTAATCAACTCGAGCCATCTTCTTTGACGCATATTTAACTCGGGTTGGGTGAAGATGTATTTGAGGCTTTTATGGTCTGTGTAGATATTGCAAACATTGCCCAGCAGATAGTGCCGCCAGGCTTTCAAAGCATGCACAACCGCAGCGAGTTCTAAGTCATGTGTTGGATAATTCACCTCATGTTTCCGAAGTTGTCGAGAGGTATATGCAATTACTCGGCCTTCCTGCATCAGAACACCTCCCAAACCTATGCCTGAGGCATCACAATAAACATCAAATGGTTTCTCGATATCCGGTTGTGCCAAAACCGGAGCTGAGGTTAGGAGAGTTCGCAGTTTGTGAAAAGCCACATCACACTCAGGAGTCCAGACAAACCTGGTGTCTTTTTGCAGCAACCGAGTCATTGGCTTGGCTATTTTGGAGAAATTCGGGATGAAGCGACGATAATAGCCAGCCAAACCAAGAAAACTCTGGACCTCGTGAACCGAGATAGGAGCCTTCCAGTTCAGTACTTCTTGTACCTTGGCGGGGTCCACCATAATTCCTCCATCGAACAACACATGCCCAAGGAAAGGTACTTCTCGAAGCCAAAATTCGCACTTACTGAACTTTGCATATAGTTGATGTTCACGCAGTCTTGTGAGGACTATCCGCAGATGTTCAGCATGATCTTCCTCATTTACAGAATATATCAGGATGTCATCAATAAATACCACCACAAACTTGTCCAATTCGGGCATAAACACCGAATTCATCAAGTACATAAAGTGTGCGGGGGCATTGGTCAAGCCGAATGACATAACAAGATACTCATAAAGACCGTATCTGGTAGAGAAGACAGTTTTTGGAACATCTTCAGGGCGGATTTTAATTTGATGGTAGCCAGATCTTAGATCGATCTTGGAGAAAACTTTAGCTTTAGACAACTGATCGAACAAGATGTCGATACGTGGTAGAGGGTACTTATTTTTGACAGTGACTGCATTGAGAGGTCTATAATCTACGCACATCCGCAACGACTGATCCTTCTTCTTTACAAAGATAGCAGGACATCCCCACGGCGACGAACTAGGACGAATCAACCCCTTCTTCAAAAGTTCATTCAATTGCACCTTAAGTTCAGCGAGTTCATTTGGAGGCATCCTATAGGGTCTCCTAGAGATGGGAGTCGTGCCAGGCAACAACTCAATTTTAAACTCCACATCCCGATCCGGAGGGAGCCCCGGCAAATCATCGGGAAAAACGTCCGGAAACTCACTTACTACAGGAATTTCGGCCAACGCCTTTGCTTGCACAGCATGAACTTCCCCAGACAAATCAACTTTTCTGGGAAGTTGTACTAGAAAACCTTTTTGATCCGTTGGATCTCTGAGCATAACTACCCGAGTGGATGTATCAATGAGTACCCCATTCTGACTCATCCAATTCATGCCCAGAATAACATCGATGCCTAAGCCCGGCAAAACCACTAAGGCAAGCGAGTACTTTCGCCCTTCTATCTCAAGCTCAAGATTCCCCACTACTTTATCTGTGGAAATATTCCCACTTGCTGCGCTAATACAATAACCCCCACCTTCAACAGTATGCAATTTGTGTGCAAACTCTGATGCAAACTTAGGACTGATAAAGGAATGCGAAGCACCCGAATCAAAAAGTACCACTGCAGGATGTTGGTCAACTAGGAACTTACCAGCGGTGATAACCTCACCAGATGGAATTTCCTCAATACTGTTATAATGAGCGTGCCCTTGACGGCCACCTTGGTTGACATTCTTCTTAGGGTAAGGGCAGTTTCTGGACCAATGGCCTGGCTTGTTGCAGTTCCAGCAAGGCATGTTGCTAGGAGGGACACTGGAGCTGCCTTGGCTCGAACTACTTTTTGGCAGAGCCACTGTATATGTCTTGCGAAACCCAGTCTTCACTGGCGCCTTCTTTTGCGGGGGACGGAACTTAGCATTTGTGGTAGGAGGGCGAGGAGGAGCCCTCGGGGCAGCTGGAGCTCGAGACTGTGAAGCACTCGCCTCAATGGCCCTTTTGCGGCTCTTAGAGGCAGAATAGATAGCATTGTTGTTCTCTTGAGTCAGAGCATCACTGATAAATTCATTGAAAGTAGTGCACTTGCTAGTGCCCATAGTCTTCATCAGCTTCGGGCCGAGACCTCTTTTAAAGCTAGCAATTTTCTTGGAATCGGTATCCACAAACTCTGTGGCATACCTTGCCAGGTTGTTGAAAGATTGTAGATATTCAGTCAAGCTTTTATTTCCCTGCGACAGCCTCATGAATTCTGTGTGTTTGATAGCCATAAGACCTGGAGGAATATAGTTCCCACGGAATGCAGCCTTGAACTGGTCCTAAGCAATCGGAACATTTGCAGGCAGTGTGGAACGATAGTGGCTCCACCAAATACCCGCTGGACCATGCAATTGATGAGAAGCATATTCAGTCTTTAGCTCATCAGTCAGGCGAAGCAGACGAAACTTTTGTTCAATAGTATTCAACCACTCATCAGCTTGCAGTGGTTCCTCCGCCTCCTTAAAGAGCGGGGGCTTGGTATCAAGAAAGTCCTTGAAATCACTGTATTGATTGGGTTCTGGGCCCTGGCGGCCAGGACGAGCCACCCGGTTGGCAAGCTGGCGCATAGCATCAGCCAGCATGCGTTGCCCTTCGACCACGGTCTGCATTAACTCAGCCGGGGTAGGTGGTGGCGGAGGGGGTGGCTGTTCCTCATCCTCATTGCCACGACCCCGACGAAGATTGTACGACATCTGCAAAATGCATAGCCAATGAGCACTGACGATGTGGGAAATTTGTAGATGAATTATTGTAAACATGTCAAACTGACTTCATGAAATAGACTTCTCAAAATACTCTTGGCACAATAATTCATCACAACCGCACAACCCATTCAAGCGGATCAAATGGCGCAATCATGCGATAGAATCCAACAAGATGTACTTTGATAAAGGCTCACACACAAGGAGCACAGCAGTTACTGAACCGTTTACGTTAAAATCTACGTGATTTTTGATCTTTTGCCCGGGACTTGGATTCAATTTCAAAGTGTTTAGTTGACTGAGAAAGGCTACTTCAAACTGATCACAAAGAGACTTCTCAACGGTAGAGCTCCATGGTGGATCATGACTAGCCACCTCGATACCAGCGCGTGCCAAGCAGCACAACCTTATGTCGCGCGCCATAGGAGGCCCTCGGTTTTGTCATGGCACCGAAGGGTGCTAATCGTGACACCATCATCGAACGCCACACAACAAGACATCCAATTGCGATCGAAATTAACAGGCTCCAACTAAACATCCAAGAAACATAGGGTTCGACCTTACATCTGAAAAGTCAAGTTATTACAAAGCCTCACTCCAACACAGGGAGGGCACAAAAGACCACCCTAACATCATAGCTACGTGATAACTACTCTAAGCCTCATCCTCAGAGTCGGTGTCCAGAATCTCCCCGCCGTCCTCATCACTAACAGGCTCTAACTCCTCGTCTTCTTCTTCTTCTGGCGCTTCCTTTGGTGCGGCATCTTGGGGCCCATTGACCTCCACTTCATCATCATCTTTAGCTATGAAGATTCCCAAACCCATGTCCTCATCGACGTTGTTGTTTCGAGGCAGCAGGGGATTAAGCTCGTTGTTCAGGCGGTGCACTTCTTCATGAAGATTGTCATTGTACTCTTCAGCATTCTCCAATTGTTGTTCGAGCTCAAACTGACGAGCTCTCAGAATGTTCTCCTCGTGCCAGGCTTCATCCCTCTGGTTCATGACACGGACCAACATGCGTTGACAGTTGCGGTTTGCTACTGTCAATCTCTGGACTGCAAGGGTTTCCTGGTCACGATCACGAATCACTTGCTCCAGTTGCTGACGCGCTGCATTCCTGGCAGCAGTCACTTCAGCCAACTCTGCCCTCAGCCTTTCCACCTCAGTAGGCTCAGGGCGGGGCTCACGTGGAACGAGCTGGTGACGCGGTGCCCTGCCCCCAGTGGACTTACGAGTGGTCCTCTTGGTACGTGCCATCTGTAGCAACAATATAAGATACGACTTAAAGTGAGGATCATTTAGGGGATACGAAATTTAATTTAGTCGGGAGTACTAAAATTTTTAAGGAGGGAGTAAATGATATGTATGATATAATTAACATGATGTATGCACGTTCCGTACGCCCTCTCACCTTAGTAGACTCCTAAAGTTCTAACGCTAGGCGGTGGCATACATACGTTCTCTCATATAAGCGAAACTATCGGTCTACTCGTTACGCTGTTAGTGTACCTGCAGAAAACCTCATTTCAGCCCAACAGTTTCCCAATATATGCACACAAGAAAGCAGTAATTTAAATACTTTCCATATACACATCCCCTGATGTATATACTTCAGTATCAAAGCTACCCGATATAAAGGTTCCCACAATTAAGTGCTTACGTAATTACATGGTTAAAACATGTAAGTATGCAAGTCACCAAAACTACTGTCCCCTAGATCGCCGGTTGAACGATCATGCTCTCACAACTCACACTTACCAGAGCGTCGAGGCAATTGATCCATACATTACCACCCAAGTGGATGGCATCCATACAATATCACGCCGTATGAACGACGAAACAAAAACAAACAAGGCCTCCAAGTTAGTCTTTATAATAAGCCACCTAAGAGTCCTTATTTGGGCTAAGGGATGTGATCACTGGCATACCTAAAAAATAATTTTTAGTGTTTTAACCCTTTTTCATAATCAAATATTTTTGTTTTTAAATACTCGTATGATGTGTTTAATGTTGAATTATGCTCCGGTACCAGCTGTAACAGAACCGACCAAATTATAAGAGCACAAGTACAAAAACAAGCACCGAAGCACTCAAATTTTCGAACTTGAGCCCATATAATCCCGGTAGTCAATCGAAACTACGAAGGATTTCAAACCAACTTGCTTACAACCAGGATCGCATCATTCAACATACAACATCATACGTTACATTTCACAAGTAGTTCTGAAATAAGTTTACACAAACGGAGTCGCAATTATTACAAACCAAGTTTATAAAAGTAGCGGAAGCAAACGCACACCAGTTGTTTAACTATTGCCAGTCTTGATGATCAACAACCCGCAAAAGCATGAGGAAAGTACATAAAAGATGATCACGCCCAAGTGATCTAGTCTTCTTCACCCGCAGGGTGGAGACAAGTTTTGCAGAAGCCTTGATAGAGCATATCATCTGCAATAGGAGGGAATAAACCCTGAGTACTGGAATGTACTCAGCTAGACTTACCCGTCGAAAACCAGAAATAAGATGACACCAAGGATTATGCAAGGCTTACACAAGAGGCTAGCTGACATAACATTTTGCATAAAGGCATAAGTAATTGAAACTCTTATAGCCTGTACTAGCAGTTATTTTTAGCATTTACCTGTCATCTATCTTAGCACCTGTACTAAACATGCACTTGATTATAATCAAACAATTATCATCATTATATCCAGAGCAGGTATGAATTGTGGCAACATTGTATCATTCCCTTAACCACCAGTTCATTTAATGCGATCTACGTTGCCGCTGCTCAAGTCAAGTGCTCACTAACCGGGAGCGACGGCGATTCGAATCGAATTCCTATCCAGCTGGAGGGGTATTTCTAACACTCACCATGCAGACCCCTGCCAGGGTCGCACAGGCCACCGTTTCATATGATTCAGGAATCGCGGGTCCGAATAATGTCGCGACCCCAAGGGCGACACTCTGCCAGGTGATAGGGACTCTAACCCCCCCTTGGTCTCACGCCAATGTCCCCAAGCATATCCTTTCTCTCCTCCAAGAAGCAACCTACCATTCGATTCCCGGCCTAAACCACATTACTCGGCTTCGCGGTCGGAACAACTTATCTGACCAACTAAGTGTTAGACTGCGTTCAACATGACTCAAGGACGTACAGCGAATCGGTCCTTAAACGACTCAGACGGGCATAGCTCCACACCCAAGACGTGAAGTGTCTTGCGGCTGTACTATCGAACTCCCGCCCGGTCTCAATTTCATTTTTAAGCATGGTTCCATCCACGATAGCCATAAAGCCACTCGTGACTCCTTCCTACATCTCGCAGACGACCAGAAATCACCCGACTTCTACCGTACTAAGCAGGGCTAAGCATTGACACGTGCCTAAACCTAATATAGGATTAAGTACGATATCTGGACAAGGACAGGTATAATGCAACAAGTGTTTTTATATAACTCCTATAACTTAATGCAGTAAACAATTAAAAGTACTCAAGATTAATTTATAATTCAGTAGGTTCAGCATGCACCGGGGCTTGCCTTTCAGAAAGGTCGAAGGCTGGTGATCAGGACACTCGGGTAGATCTTCGACAGGAGCTTCGTCGCCGGCTGGTTCTTCTAGCTGCTCCGGCTGGTCCTGGATTTCCTCCGGAATCCCTGGCTCGAATTCGAGGAGAGTTACTCCCTCCGGTACACCTATTGCATGAATGCACAATGAATATCATGGATGCATAAATGGGTGCAACATGCTCGGAATGAAATGCATTTCAGAAATAAATAATAATCTAATCAAGTTACTTTATTAATACGTGCAAATCTCTTCTCCGGTGGAGAAGTACTTACCTAATCTACCCAACCTAAGATATAGTTGTTCCTCTTCGGTTAAGGCCCTAACACCTAACAAACACAAGAGTAATATTACTTAGGTTACCACAGTAAGACATTCTGGACAGCAGCTCAAAGATTCTAACATAACTGGAGAATCCCAACTCCAAAAGATATGATTTAAGACAATCTGGAAAGCTTAAGAAATGTACCACAAAATGTTTTCAGATCACAACACTAAATTCCAAAGTTTACCTAATCGAAATTCCAAAGTTCCAGAATCTGTTCTCTCTAAACAGAGAGCAGTCAATTCTGGACTGGCACTTTAAACAGCAATAACTCCCAAACTACTAAGCCAAATGCTCCCAAATTTTGACACAAGCTCATTTACAAATCTTACTACAACTTTGGTATTTACAAGTTTTCCAGAAACCACCTTTATCCAAGGTCAAACCTAGAAATACTATCAGCTGTCCAGAAAACCTAAAATTGCAAAGATTAAATATTTATTTATGTGGCAAATATCCCATAAGACCAAACTACTATTACCACAAGTTCACAAAGGTCACAAGAGCACCAGAAAGTAAGGTGTGCCCGCCTAGAATATTTATTTACACCCCTTTCTTAATTTACTTAAGTAATTAAGTGAATTTCAAACATATATGTAAACTGCTCCTAAACTTCTACAAAAATTACAGGGGACTCTCTGACTCCAAAAGAGACTACTGCAAAAATTTTAACTCAATTTATTCAGAGGAACTCTCTGAACAAAATTCATAAGCCAAAAAGGCTGATTTTTGTATAAATAACAAATCATAGTAAAAAGTGTCAAACAATAGATTTTTTAATTTTCTTGGACACTCTAGGGTACCAAGACATTCTCCAAAAATTTATATGAACATTGTACATGTAGAAAAATTACAAAAATTCATTTAAGTATTTCTTAAAATAAGAAGATAACATTATAACTTGAAAAGTACTTAAGCATTACTGCCCAAATTTTTACCAGAGCTAGAGCAAGTATAAATTAGTCTACCCACCAAATTTCATAATTTTTGGAACACTGAAACTCAAGATATAATTTAAACCAGTTTGCATGTGATTTAAAATCCATTTCAAAGACCTATTTAAAAATCCCAGAAAACAAACATCACATAACAAGTTCATATTTTTCTTAAATACTACACACCCTGTGGATTCCAACAAAATTTATCTCATAATTTTTGGGCAAGTAAAACCCTAGATCTACATTTTCTAAACATTATCTAAAACTGTGACAGAATAAAAGAAATGAAATAAATCAGATTTGTTACTGGGCCGGCCCGGAAAACCAACGTGGCCCGCTTCGCGCGGCGCGGCCCACTCCACGCGCGTGGCCTGCTCGGGCTCCCGCCCGCGCGCGTATGACGGACCAGGTGGCCCCACTTGTCAGCGAGAGAGAGGCGGAGGGGAGGAGCTGCGGTCGCCGGAGTTCGCCGTCGGTGAGCCGTCGACGAAATTGGACGGACTAGCATGACCACGTCATCGAACTACAACGATTGGTGGCAAGAACGGGGCGGTGGAGCAATGGAAAGGTGCTTGCCGTCGGGCATGGCGGCACGGTGGAGGTGCGCGGCGGTACGCCGGCGACGGTCAGGCCGCACGTTCACAACTAAACTCAGTACGAGCTTTACGGCAGCTAGGCGGAGCGATTGAGGTAGGACGGGAAGACGGAGAGAGGCCCGAACTACCCCGGCCACGGTGAACCGGCATGGCGGAGCTCCGGTGACCTCTCGGGAAAGGGCGGAGACGGCAATGTGGCTCACCTCGGGCTCAATCAAAGCCACCGGTTGGTCGTAGAGGTGTAGGGCGGTAAGGCGGAGGGACGAGCGTGATCTGGTGAGCGGCGGTGCGGTGGGGAGTGCGCGCGAGCTCGCCAGAGTGGGGGCGACAATTGCGGCTCGATGTCTCCGCTTTGAAGCCGAACGAGGGAGGGAGAGGGAATGGAGGCAGCCTCGACGCGTCGTGGCGGTCTTGAAGGCGTCGTGGGCTGACCGGTGGGGCCAGGACCGGCGTACGGTCGCCACCGCATGCCCACGCATCGGCGAGACCCTGTGGCCGGTCGGCCACTCCCCCTCCTCTGACGAACTGAAACAGGTCGAGCAGTGCCATTGGTGATCGACTGACAGACCAAGTTTAACGATGATTATCTCCCAAACCAGTGAGAACCAGGCTTGGTTGATGTTGGCAATGTTGTAGAGCTACATGAGGTCTACAAGTTTGTCAATTGGAGTTTGGGCTGGTTCGGCCTAGATTTGAAACTACAGAGCTCCAAAGTGGTGCCCCTTGAAACTGAAATGCAGTTTCAGAGATAACGCCAACTGAACCCTATTTTCAAGACACCACATCTCCTAAACCATTTAGAACTAGGTGCTGGTGATATTGACAATGTTGTAGAGCTATATGTGGACAACAACTTTGTCAATTGGCTCAAAGACTGTTTCAGCCTGGTTTGTGAGTTACAAGTTGCCAAAGTGAGGTACAGTGAAACGGTTTTCAGCTTCACACTTAGCCAAAATTTGCTAAGTCCCAAAACAGCCCCTAATACTGACTTGTGGGCCATTTTTGAGCATGTTCTGTTCATTTTCATGAGATGGCCATATTAGAACTTTTGTTCCTTATGAAATTCTCTACAACTTTGCTTAAGGTTGCTCCTCCATGCAAGATCTCTAAACTGGACTTTTTAATTGGTCAAACCAGATCACTCTAGGGGTCCAACTTAGTCAACAACATTTGGAAGGGCAATTTGGTAATTTTGGTCAACATGAACATTGCTCCACTACTTACCCTAAATGTAATTAAGGTGTTATAAGACCTAATTAGCCACTCTACATATTGGTTGCACAAAGTTCCTAGTGTCACATACTTTGGAACAAGTAATTCCATACTTTCACCCAAATGTTGCAAGCTCATGTTGCACATGTTGCATGAGTGTGTTGCATAACATTTGCTAATTATGTTACACTAAAGTGGTTGACATGTCTCACAAAGGAAATTGCACATAAGGTACTTATGTTTTGCACACTACCCACTTCTTACTTCACATGAAATATAACATATGTGGCATTGTTTCCAAAGCATGTTTTACATATTATAAGCTTATGCATGAAATGAATGATGCTTGCTTATGCTTATGCAAATGCAATGCAATTAAGGAGCTAAACACCTGAGGTGTTACAGTGCACTTGATCATTGGTTCGCCTAGATCATCATGTTTAAGGAGGTACGTCGATACGAGGAGGTGATCGTATTCCGTGTGAACTGTGTTGATCATCTTCACTGCTTTTGCTAGTGACTGCTTAGTCTTATTCCTCCTCCTACTTGTCTTCTTCTCTATTGTCTTGTCCTCATATATGTATGCCCTTTGTGGATGAGCAAGAGATTGCAGTGTCCCATTCTTGAAAGTGAATCTCTCCTTTCTATCCTTAATAGTGAAACATATCTTGGCACTATCGGTGTAGATGTGGCTTTTGCAGTACTTAAGAATGGTCAACCTAAAATGATGGGTGCCTTCTCATCACCACCTGTCTCAACTACCACAAACTCTGCAGGTACATATGAGTGTCCAACTCGCACACAGACGTCTTTAAGGATGCCCTTTGGGTAGCAGAGTGACTGATATGTAAGCTGCAAACACATAGTTGTGTACAACAATGGATCTCCATGAATTACCTTAGGCATGATATTGATGCTTGCACTGAAGTCATAGACAGCTTCTTCAAAAGTATTTGGCCCGATGGCTATTGGGATGACAGGTCTTCCTGGATCACCCTTCTTTTCTGGCAAGGACTCATCTTTCCATCCTCTTGATGGTTGATCTCTATAGTACCATCCTGCATTGAATATGTCAATAAGATTTGTAGTTTCTAATTCTTCCGGTTGCCCCGGAATCTAACCTTTATCAACCGGAGGAACAGAAGATGATAGCTGAGCTATTTGTGATTCTATCATTTTATTAAAGCTATGCTAGTTCTTAATGACAGAAGCAAAGCTATCCATTCTATTATTAATGGTTTCTAGCAATTTATCATTAGAAGCTATCTTCTTAGACATTTGATCCAATAATCTAGATTATCTAGTGACTAAATCTCTCAAAGGTGTATTAAAATTATTGAAGTTATTGCCTTGATAGTTACCTTGGTAATTATCTAAGTAATTAGGCCTCTGTTGCTGATTCCAACCTTGATTCTGAGGATGGTAGTTGGTGTTGTTGTTGATGTAGTTCACATCCTCTTGGATCTCTGAGCAGTTGTGGCCTGAGCGCCCAGAGCCTCCACACTCTTCACATGTCATGTGGGAATCATGAATGTGCATGACTTCTTTCCTCTCACTAGCTCGGTCATCGAGCCTCTTCATTAGCAGGTCCATCTAGGCAGACAGCATGTCTACCTCCTTGAACTAGTGCATACCACCTCTCTTGCGAGTCTGAGTTCGTTCTTCATTCCAACCTTGGTTGGAAGCCATCTTCTCAACAAGAGCGGTTGCATCTCTGATAGTGAGTGACAGAAAAGCACCTCCAGCAGCAGCATCCATTGTCTCACGAGTGCTAGTGGTCAACCTGTGGTAGAAGGTTTGCATGAGTAGCCAATTCTATATCCCATGATGAGGACACTCTGAGATGTAGTCTTGAAAGCGTTCCCAAGCCTCAGGGATATATTCATTGTGTTGTTGCTGAATACTTAAAATTTTTCTACACAGAGCATTTGTCTTGCCCATGGGGAAGAACTTTGCTTGAAAGGCAGTAGAGCAGATATCCCATGTAGTGTTCATGTCCTTGTTGGCGTAGAACCATTACTTTGCCTTTCCCAATGGTGTAAATAGGAAAAGGTGGAGTAGAATAGCATCTCTGGTTACCCCCTCGATGGTGAAAGTACTGCAGATCTCCAGAAAGTGTTGGAGACGTGCACTTGCATCCTCATGTGCCTTTTCACAAAACCGACTCACTTGCACCATGTTAATGAGAGCAGGCTTGAACTCGAATCCATTCTCTCCAACATCATTTGGTGGTCCAGTATAGATGTTGGCAGTGGTTGGAGCAGAGAATTTGCGGAGAGTCTTGTTAGCCATAGCTTCAAATTATGGTGTCAAACTTCTTCTTATTCGGTTGTCCTCTGACTCTAGAGTGAGAACCTTCTTGAGACTAGCTTTAGCTTTCCTGAATAGTACTTCTGGATCGTCTAAGTAGTTTGTCGGAAGATTAAAACTGGTCATACATCACCATGCATACGATACACAAGTAGACAAACCAAGGGTAAGCTTGTTTGAGTAGAGATAAATGGTTTCCTCAATCACATCAGTGTGGTACAAGTGATATCAATATTCCTTTTTGAATATTCATATTCTTATCTTCATAATAAACCAAGGGTAAGTAGTTTTCTTATTATTTCATGTGACTAGAAAGAATATGAAGATAAGAATGGAAAGGTTTTTGTAAGCGCACAAATAACTATACCAAGGGTAAGTAGTTTTCTTATTATTTCATGTGACTAGAAAGAATATGAAGATACAAATGGAAATGTTTTCGTAAGCGCACAAATAACTATACCATTATAGGATTTTACCTAGGAGTATTCCAGAGATCGTTATTTATATTTTTACCACTAGGAAGGGATGGCTAAAGAAAATATAATGATCACTTGTACATGCAATGGAGAGTTAACCATGTCTCATCCATCTACTCATAACAGGGACAAGTCATAAGGTAAATGATAATGAATGATAAATGTCAAGTCATAAATAATATAATTCACTTAGAGCACTCCCTTCTATAGCATTAGCATGGTTTAGGTAGAGTAAAGGAGTATTCCTAAGTCATTCTTAATCACATGCCAAAGTATACTATGATTAGTGCAATTACACCTAGCAATCATCGCAAGATAACTTCATATCTACACATAAGGAACATTACTAAGGAAGATCAAGAACAAAGCAAGTCTTCCTTCAAAACCGGGTCCTACTTGTCCTATATTCGGGGAGTGGATTACAAAGGACTCAACGGGAGTACCACACCCGTGATCAACCACATGGCCCAGAATATAGGGTGCATTCGCAAGTAAACAACATATAAGCACCATGCTTACACAATGCTGATCACTCACCCATTGTACTTCTAGGTGAGCGCTATATGATCTTATGCTCAAATATAAATATAATATAACTATACTAAGCATATAATCAAAGTATATGATGAACAATATAACTGAGAACATAAACAATATATAGAGTAATGTCAAATCCATTGTAGCTTGCAAATAAATACAGAAAGATACAAGAGAGAGGTTACAGAAGACTTTACCAAGCCGCGCTCTTGACACGATCCGGAATCCAAGCGAAGCTTGCCTCCCTCTACTTCTAGCCTAGTTAGCTATGCCCTAGAATATGGTGGAGCTCTATGGAGATTAGGGTTTCTGGCCTAGATAACTTGATCAAAAGACTTCAATCCCCTAAACCCAGGGGGTAGGATCTTGCTTATATAGGCCGATGGGATGAACCAGAGCCCTCGAATCAAACCGACCTTGATCAATGGTGAAGATGCAATCCCTAAGACGGTGGAGGAACTGACGTAGAATATTGAGGCTGACAGGTGGGCCCCCAGGTCAGCCGACCTGGGGGTGGGGTCGGCTAACCTAGCTCAATGCCAGGTGGCCCCCCTTCTTGTGTCTTCTTGATCCTTCTCAACTTAGTTCCCATGTAGGATATGCTTTTTAGCCCGACATGTGAGTCCTCTTTGGCTCTTTTCCTGAGTAACCCCTACTGAAACACAGATTCACCAAAACCTATGGAATTCTATCTGTTTAACCCCTAATTCTATGTTGAAGATTGATTTATATCCTTATTCATGTTTCGTTGATAGTTTATAATAGTAGTTAGTGACTGTCAACAGTTAAAAAGTTTTTTATTTGAAGTCGTGTAGAGTCCCAAATATGTGTTATAAGTTTACATATTTTGAGATTTAAATTTTAGAATTTCTAATCGACCTTGAATGTTCACATAGTTAATACCAAAATTGCAGTGGCCGATCTGAGCTATATGTTTGTTGTTGATAAGGTTTTTGAAGTCATTTAGAGTCTCTAATATTTGTTTTAAATTCACATATTTTGACATTCAATTTTTTGAATTTTTTAAACAATTTTGGATGGAGATACATCCTATCCCAAAGTTGTTATGCTTAACAAGGTTTAAAACTTTGTACTTGCAATCTTTGTCATTTGAGTTCATTTAGTAGCCAAAATATTCAATATAAGATTACGAAATGTTGATATAAAATGACAGCATATTATATATTGCTAGAAATGAGTGTGTGTTGGAATGGTGGAGAGGTGGTAGTGTTGAATATTTGGTTGCGGGTTTGATTCCCCAAAGTTGCAATTTTTTTGGTTTTTGGATGGCATTAACAGAGATGGATGTGTTAATGTGCCCATTTTTTTGGTTTTTGGGTGGTATTAACAGAGACGGACATGTTAAGGTTGAAAGCCCAAGTTTGGTTTTGGTAATTAATGACACCAAGTTGCTAATGCCATGTGTTAAGTGTTTTGAGTTAGGCACAAGCAACACACGTGATGAAGGAGCATGTGGCATGGAGTGATGGCCACAAGATCACAAGTGGTGGAGATGCACATAATATGGTGTACATGATGATCAAGTAGAAGAGAAGGAACTAAGAGCGCAAGGCAAAGGTATAACCATAGGGTTTTCCTTTTGCCGGTCTAAGATGAGTAGAGAAGTGATTGACCGGATTTAGGATACATAGCCGACTATCAAGAGGGGCAATCATGGTTAGCTCGGAAATCAAGTGCCACTAGATCAATGTCTTGAGCATATGCATTAGGATCTAGTAAAGAGCTAACATAACGCCTTGGAAAATGATTGTGAAATGCTAACACACATGCACATGGTGGTGTACACTTGGTGGTGTTAGCACATTTGCGAAGGCGGTGGAGTTCAAGCGGTAGAGAGGGGTTTGGGTTCCTCTCTCCCTCCCGCCGAGCTTTGCGAGCGCGGGATTCAGGCGTTTTTGTGAAGTTGAAATGCCTATTTTCCACTACGCCGGAAGTCGGAAAAGTAACGGAGGTGAACGGAGGTCACAGAGATGACCGGACACTGGACCGGACGCGGTCTCTGTATGACCGGACGCGTCCGGTCAGTGTTCAGCGTCTGCGCGGTTTTCAGTTTGATGATCGGACGCGCAGCACGTCCGGTCACTAACGACCGGACGCGTCCGGTCATCCAGGGAGCTTACTGGACTCTAACCGGACGCTGGCACTGTGGCGTCCGGTCAGTTCAACAGCGCGTCCGGTCAGTTCTCCTGAGCGAACCAGAAGCACGCGACCGGCGTGTCCGGTCCCTCACGTAGCCGGAGCGTCCGGTCAGGCGTCCAGAGGGGCAGAGCGAAGCGAAGTGACGATCGGACGCGCGGCGTGTCCGGTCACGTGCGATCGGACGCGTCCGGTCTCAACGGGAGCATACTGGAACGCGACCGGACGCGGGCACTGTCGCGTCCGGTCAATCAGTTTAGCGCGTCCGGTTAGGGCAACGGCTAGTTCTAACGCGCACTGTTCACGTTTGTCGTGTAGTGACCGGACGCGTCCGGTCACCCTGACCGGAGCGTCCGGTCAGCGCGTTTTTCACTGCGTCATCTGTAACGGCTAGCTGCATACCCCTTCGCTATAAATAGAGGTTGGCCAGGGTTTGAGGGTAACTCTTGCACATTTTGAGATATAGATATATACTTTGAGCTAGAGAACAACCCCTCCACTCATCTCTTTGCATAGTTGCACATCTTGAGTGAGATTGAGTGAGATTCAAGTGCATTGCTTGAGAGTTGCATTCTAGAGGCACTTGATCTTCGAGTTGCTGTGGATTTCTTGTTACTCTTCCGTGTTTCCCGACACGGTAGACGGCTTGGAGCAGCGGAGGTGATTGAGCTCGCAATTGGAGATTGTTGGAGCCTTCACCAAGTGTTGTAAGGGGTTCTTGATCCTTCCCCGCGGGAGTTCGTGAATTGGATACTCTAGTGGAGCTCGTGGCTTGGAGGATCCCCATCTTGTGTGCGGTTGTGCGGCGCCCGCCGAGGGCTCGACTCTTGATAGTCGATTAGCTCGCGAACCGACAAGTGGGTGTATCGCCACAACGGGGAGTAGCTTGCCGGGAAGCAAGTGAACCTCGGGATAAATTCTTGTGTCATTCTCTTCCCGAGGATTTCTCTTGTGTGATTGATTGATTGGTACATCTCATCTCTACACGGCGGTACAATTAATCAAAGTTCTTCTCTCATATTACTTCTTGTTTCTAGCTTGTAGTTGTTGTTGTGTTTAGTGAATAGCCTTGTACTAGACTTGTGTAGGTGGCTTGCTTAATTAGTTAGAGCTAGTGCTTTTGCTTCGCCACCTTTCGTACTAACTCGTGGTTAAGTAATTCTTGTAGAAGTTTTAATTAGGCTATTCACCCCCCCTCTAGCCTATTTGGACCTTACAAGTGGTATCGGAGCCGAGGCACCGTTTATTTGAGGCTTAACAACCTACGGTGAAAAAGAAATGGCTCAATTAAGCTTGCACATCAACAACACCAAGAAGGCACCTCACTTTGATAGCACAAATTATGCATATTGGAAGGTTAAGATGACCGCACACCTAAAGTCAATCAATAGAGAAGTGTGGAAGGTCACCGAAACAAAATTTGAGGTTGCCAATCCGGAAGCACCTACACCGGTAGAGGAGAAGAAGCTCCAATGCAATGATATTGCCATTAGTGCTCTTCATGAGGCACTAGATGACAAGACATTTGAGCAAGTAAAGAACATAGAGATTGCTCATGATGCTTGGGCCAAGCTAGAAGAAACATTTGAAGGCACCGAAGGTACAAAGACTGCTAAAGCATATATCTTGCAAGAAAAATTTTCAAGCTTCAAGATGCAAGATGATGAGAGTGTACCGGAGATGTTTCATAGGTTGCAAGTCATTGTCAATGAGCTCAAGGCACTTGGTGAGGAGGTCAAGGACAATCAATTCTCTATGAAGTTCTTGAGAAGTCTACCCAAGAGATTTGATACATTGATCACCATGCTAGTGAGGACTACATTGAAGGATTCAACTCCTCAACAAATATTTCAAGAAGTGATGACCGATGATTCATATAGAGAAGATGATGAGAAGGATGAGTTGGTCAAGAAGAAGAAGAAGGAAAATGAGAAGAAAGATGATGAAAAGAAGAAGAGTGTGGCATTCAAAGCCACCACATCTAAGAGCAAATCCAAGATTGAATCATCAAGTGATGAAAACTCAAGCTCTTGTGATAGTGATAACATTGATGAGAAGATGGCTCTCTTTGTCAAGCAATTTGGCAAATTCATGAAGAAGAAAGGCTATCGTGCAAGAAGGAGGAAGAACTCATCCAAGAAGAGTGAGCATACCATGAGATGCTTTAGATGCCATAGCAAGGACCATCTCATTGCAAAGTGTCCGTATGATAGTGATGATGAAGATGCTATCAAGAAAGAGAAGAAGAAGCAAGAAAAGAAAAAAAAGGTCTTATAAGAAGAAGAATGATTCTCATGTTGCTACATGGGATAGTGATGATTCCTTAAGTGATGATGAGGATGACTACAAGAGCAAGAAGAAGGGACATGCTAGCATTGCCATCCAAGAGAAGGTCTCCCTCTTCGACACTCCATCATGCTTCATGGCTAAGGCCGCTAAGGTATCATCCGACTATGAGAGTGATCATGATAATGCTAGTGATAGTGATAGTGATAGTGATGAAGAAGAATTCACTAAAGATGAACTAATCACTATGCTAGAAGATTGCACTCAACATTTTAAAGAATCTAGAAAGGAGTGCAAGGGCTTGCTTAAGGAAAAGAAAAACCTCATGCAAGAACTTGATGAGCTTAGGGCATCTTATGAGAGTCTAAAGGTAGACCATAAGAAGCTTCAAAAGTCTCACACTAAGCTTGAAGAAGCTCATTCCTCTCTAGTTAAAAAATGTGAAAACATGCCAACTAATGTTGAAAAAGCTAAAACTTGTAACATAGGCATATCATGTGATATAATTGATGAAACTTTTCATAAGCCTATTATTGTTGGTCCTACTAACCCTTCATGTAGCTCATCTACATCATCCTCATCTAGTAGTGATGGTTTCACTTGTGACTCCACAATTATAGTTGAGAATGAAAATCTCAAGAAGGAGGTAAAAGAGCTCAATCACACATTAGCTAAGGCTTATGGTGGTGAGGACCGCTTGCTTATGTGCTTGGGTAGCCAAAGAGCTTCTCTCTACAAAGAGGGATTGGGCTATAACCCCAAGAAAGGCAAGGCCGCTTTTACTCCTCACAAGACTCGTTTTGTGAAGAACAATGGTAGCTATTGCAAAAGTTGCAAGCAAGTTGGTCACATAGAGCAACATTGCATGAACAAGAAATCCAATGCAAATGTATCTTCAATCAAGTTTAATTCTTTCTATATGCTTACTAAGGGTACAAATGGTGTTCATGCTAAGTTTATTGGTACACCATGGATGGGCTCAAAGAAGAAAGCCATTTGGGTACCAAAGAGCTTAGTCTCTAACCTTGGAGGACCCAAACAAGTTTGGGTACCTAAAAAGAATTGATCTTGTCTTGTAGGTCAATTACAAAGCCGGAGGAAGGCATTGGGTGCTTGATAGTGGGTGCACTCAACATATGACCGGAGACTCTTGTATGTTCAATTCAATTGATACAAGTCAAAATGGTGGTTTTGATGCTATCACTTTTGGCAACAACAAGAAAGGCAAGGTCAAGGGGCTTGGTAAAATTGCTATCTCAAATGACATAAGCATATCTAATGTGTTGCTAGTTGAGAGCTTAGATTTCAATCTTTTATCGGTGGCACAACTTTGTGATCTTGGCTTCAAGTGCATATTTGGTAGTGATGATGTTGAAGTCATAAGTGTTGATGGATCAAACTTGATATTCAAAGGATTTAGACATGGTAGCTTATACTTGGTTGACTTCAATGATAGTGAGACACAATTGACATCATGCTTGCTTAGTAAATCTAGTATGGGTTGGTTATGACATAGAAGGCTTGGTCATGTTGGAATGAAACAATTGAACAAACTTTTGAGGCATGACTTAGTTAGAGGATTGAAGGATGTCACCTTTGAGAAGGATAAACTATGTAGTGCTTGTCAAGCCAGCAAACAAGTTGGAAATTCACATCCTAGTAAAAGTGAAATGAGCACATCAAAAGCATTTGAGCTATTGCACATGGACTTGTTTGGGCCAACAACATACACTAGCATTGGTGGCAACAAGTATGTTTTTGTGATTGTGGATGACTACACTAGATACACTTGGGTGCTCTTTCTTTATGACAAGAGTGATGTTTATGATCTATTCAAGTCTTTTGTCAAGAGAGTGCAAAATGAGTTTGAAATCACCATCAAGAAGATTAGAAGTGACAATGGTAGTGAGTTCAAGAACACAAGAATTGAATATTTGTGTGATGATCTTGGTATTGGGCATCAATTCTCACCAACATACACTCCTCAATCAAATGGTGTAGTTGAAAGGAAAAATAGAACCTTGATTGATATGGCAAGATCAATGCTTAGTGAATACAATGTTAGTCATTCATTTTGGAGTGAAGCTATCAACACGGCTTGCTATTGTAGTAACCGTCTCTATTGCCATAGGAAGCTTGGAAAGACACCATATGAACTATTGAATGGAAGAAAGCCCAACATTGCATACTTTAGAGTGTTTGGTTGCAAATGCTATATTCTCAAGAAAGGCACTAGGTTGAGCAAGTTTGAAAAGAAATATGATGAAGGGTTCTTACTTGGTTATTCTACCACAAGTAAATCATATAGAGTTTGGAATCTCACAAATGGCACCTTGGAAGAAGTTCATGATGTTGAGTTTGATGAAACCCAAGGGTCTCAAAATGAAGCTCAAAACCTTGATGATGTGAGAGGAGATCAATTGTCAAATGCAATGAAGAACATGGACATTGGTGATATAAGGCCGATGCAAGTTGATGATGATGATATTCATGTGATCAACCAAAGTGTGCAAATTGATACAAATCAAGCAAGCTCTAGTGGTTCTCATGATGAAGCTCAAGTTCAAGGTCAAACAAGTGGAAGCAATCAACTCCCAATACTCCAACCTACTAGCATTGCTAGGGATCATCCATTGGATCAAATCATTGGTGGAATTCAAAGTGGTGTTCAAACTAGATCAAGATTAGCATCCTTTTGTGAGCATTACTCATTTGTCTCATTAGAAGAACCAAAGAAGATAGAAGATGCATTGAAAGATTCCGAGTGGGTAAATGCCATGCATGAAGAACTAAACAACTTTGCTAGAAATCAAGTTTGGAAACTTGTTGAGAGGCCAAAGAACTACAATGTGATTGGCACTAAGTGGGTCTTTAGAAACAAGCAAGATCAAGATGGCATGGTTGTAAGGAACAAAGCAAGATTAGTAGCACAAGGATACACTCAAGTTAAGGGTCTTGACTTTGGAGAGACATATGCACCGGTTGCAAGATTGGAAGCAATTAGAATTTTATTAGCATATGCTTGTGCACACAACATCAAGCTCTATCAAATGGATGTCAAGAGTGCATTTCTCAATGGCTACATCAATGAAGAAGTTTATGTTGAGCAACCTCCCGGTTTTGAAGATGACAAGAAGCCCGACCATGTTTACAAGCTAAAGAAGGCATTGTATGGTTTAAAGCAAGCACCTAGAGCATGGTATGAGAGATTGAGGGATTTTCTTCTCTCTAAAGGGTTCAAGATGGGAAAGGTTGACACCACTCTCTTCACCAAGAAGCTTAGAAATGACTTGTTTGTGTTGCAAATCTATGTGGATGATATCATTTTTGGATCAACAAATCAAGATTTTTGTGAAGAGATTGGAAATATGATGGCTAATGAGTTTGAGATGTCTATGATTGGAGAGCTTAGTTACTTCCTTGGACTTCAAATCAAGCAAATGAAGAATGACACTTTTGTAAGTCAAGGCAAGTACATCAAGGACATGATCAAGAAGTTTGGATTGCAAGATGCTAAGCCAATGAGTACACCAATGGGCACAAATGATCAATTGGGTATTGATGATAGTGGAAACATGGTAGATCAAAAGCAATACCGGTCTATGATTGGAAGTTTGCTCTATGTCACCGCTTCTAGGCCGGATGTGATGTTTAGTGTGTGCAAGTGTGCAAGATATCAAGCTTCACCTAGAGAAAGTCACTTGAAAGCAACCAAGAGGATATTGAGATATCTTAAGGGCACTCATGATGTTGGATTATGGTATCCTATAGGATCTAACTTTGAGTTGATTGGATATTCGGACTCCGACTATGGTGGATGCAAGATTGATAGAATGAGCACAAGTGGCACTTGTCAAATGCTTGGGAGGTCTCTTGTTTAATGGTCATCAAAGAAACAAAATAGTGTTGCACTATCTACTGCCGAGGCCGAATACATTAGTGCCGGTAGTTGTTGTGCACAATTGCTTTGGATGAAAGCCACCTTGAATGACTTTGGAATAAACTTCAAGAATGTGCCATTGTTGTGTGACAATGAAAGTGCTATCAAGATGACTCAAAATCCAGTACAACATTCAAGAACCAAGCACATTGACATAAGGCATCACTTCATAAGAGACCATCAACAAAAGGGTGATATTAGCATTGAGAGCATTGGCACCGAAGATCAACTAGCTGACATTTTTACAAAGCCACTTGATGAAAAGAGATTTTACAAGTTGAAGAATGAATTGAACATACTTGACTTCTCCAACTTGAAATGAGTGAACCCCCACATTCTTATATGACATGCCTCTCCTCCAACATAGCAAGGTAAAGTTGTTTGGCATATCATTCATACTTTGCTAAGGACATGTTTAGAACATATAGACATATTTGCATGACAAATAGGCTCATTCATGAAAATTAAATGATTTTGATGTATATATGGTACCACTATTGCTTCTATGTTTGATTGATCTAGTGGTAGCATATGACATGTTTGTGGGCTTGCAAACCTAGTGTTGAATCTAGAAAATGAGCTCATGATGTGTAATTCAACATGGTCAAGATAACCCTTATACTTTATAAGGTGTGAAAAAGCTTGTCCTTGGATCAAACTGAATTACATATTCTAGGCAAGTGATCTAGGTTGAACCATAATTTGGACTCCCTCATATTGATTGACTTATCTCTCACTAAAATTACCTATTCTAGGCACCTTTTTGGTGATTGTTGACAAAGGGGGAGAGAAAAGTCACAAAGATATTGCAAAGAGGAAATAAAATATAATAAGAGGGAGAGAAAAGTCACAGGGGAGAGAAAAGTCACAAAGATAAAAAGAAAAGTCACAAAGAGAGAAAAAATATAGTGAGGAGGAGAGAAATTAAATTTGAGCACATAAGTAGGGGGAGCAAGCTCATGGATTATTTGTTGCATTTGTATGTGCATTAACATGATGAATTGTTGCATTGCAAAGCTTAAATTCATATTCATGATTGTTTGGTGTTTGCTAGAAATAGAACTTGAATGATGATTTGTTGAGAGTAGCTTTACAAGCGGTATCTAGACACCTTTGCTTTTAATGTTGATCTCACAAAGTACTTTAGTGTTTGTGATCTTTACAAGTGATGTATTACAAGTGGTGTCTAGCTACTTCAATGCTAAGGATGGTATATAAAGGCAACTCCGATTGGTATCACGCTTCAAAGGTCCATTCTATATACCTTAGCATCAATTTGATAGTAGTAACTTTCCCAAAATTCAAATCCATACATATGTGCACAATTGAACCAAACTCATAGAAGCACATATGTAGGGGGAGCTAATACTATCGAAATTGAAAATTGATTTCATTTCATATCTTTGTGATGGTTGTCATCAATTACCAAAAAGGGGGAGATTGAAAGCCCAAGTTTGGTTTTGGTAATTAATGACACCAAGTTGCTAATGTCATGTGTTAAGTGTTTTGAGTTAGGCACAAGCAACACACGTGATGAAGGAGCATGTGGCATGGAGTGATGGCCACAAGATCACAAGTGGTGGAGATGCACATAATATGGTGTACATGATGATCAAGTAGAAGAGAAGGAACTAAGAGCGCAAGGCAAAGGTATAACCATAGGGTTTTCCTTTTGCCGGTCTAAGATGAGTAGAGAAGTGATTGACCGGATTTAGGATACATAGCCGACTATCAAGAGGGGCAATCACGGTTAGCTCGGAAATCAAGTGCCACTAGATCAATGTCTTGAGCATATGCATTAGGATCTAGTAAAGAGCTAACATAACGCCTTGGAAAATGATTGTGAAATGCTAACACACAATCAGGCGTTTTTGTGAAGTTGAAATACCTATTTTCCACTACGCCGGAAGTCGGAAAAGTAACGGAGGCGAACGGAGGTCACAGAGATGACCGGACGCTGGACCGGACGCGGTCTCTGTATGACCGGACGCGTCCGGTCAGTGTTCAGCGTCTGCGCGGTTTTCAGTTTGATGATCGGACGCGCAGCGCGTCCGGTCACTAACGACCAGACGCGTCCGGTCATCCAGGGAGCTTACTGGGCTCTAACCGGACGCTGGCACTGTGGCGTCCGGTCAGTTCAACAGCGCGTCCGGTCAGTTCTCCTGAGCGAACCAGAAGCGCGCGACCGGCGCGTCCGGTCCCTCACGTAGCCGGAGCGTCCGGTCAGGCATCCAGAGGGGCAGAGCGAAGCGAAGTGACGATCGGACGCGCGGCGCGTCCGGTCACGTGCGATCGGACGCGTCCGGTCTCAACGGGAGCATACTGGAACGCGACCGGACGCGGGCACTGTCGTGTCCGGTCAATCGGTTCAGCGCGTCCGGTCAGGGCAACGGCTAGTTCTGACGCGCACTATTCACGTTTGTCGTGTAGTGACCGGACGCGTCTGGTCACCCTGACCGGAGCATCCGGTCAGCGCGTTTTTCGTTGCGTCGTCTGTAACGGCTAGCTGCGTACCCCTTCGCTATAAATAGAGGTTGGCCGGGGTTTGAGGGTAACTCTTGCACATTTTGAGATATAGAGACATACTTTGAGCTAGAGAACAACCCCTCCACTCATCTCTTTGCATAGTTGCACATCTTGAGTGAGATTGAGTGAGATTCAAGTGCATTGCTTGAGAGTTGCATTCTAGAGGCACTTGATCTTCGAGTTGCTGCGGATTTCTTATTACTCTTCCGTGTTTCCCGACACGGTAGACGGCTTGGAGCAGCGGAGGTGATTGAGCTCGCAATTGGAGATTGTTGGAGCCTTCACCAAGTGTTGTAAGGGGTTCTTGATCCTTCCCCGCGGGAGTTCGTGAATTAGATACTCTAGTGGAGCTTGTGGCTTGGAGGATCCTCATCTTGTGTGCGGTTGTGCGGCGCCCGCCGAGGGCTCGACTCTTGATAGTCGATTAGCTCGCGAACCGACAAGTGGGTGTATCGCCACAACGGGGAGTAGCTTGCCGGGAAGCAAGTGAACCTCGGGATAAATTCTTGTGTCATTCTCTTCCCGAGGATTTCTCTTGTGTGATTGATTGATTGATTGGTACATCTCATCTCTACACGGCAGTACAATCAATCAAAGCTCTTCTCTCATATTACTTCTTGTTTCTAGCTTATAGTTGTTGTTGTGTTTAGTGAATAGCCTTGTACTAGACTTGTGTAGGTGGCTTGCTTAATTAGTTAGAGCTAGTGCTTTTGCTTCGCCACCTTTCGTACTAACTCGTGGTTAAGTAATTCTTGTAGAAGTTTTAATTAGGCTATTCACCCCCCCTCTAGCCTATTTGGACCTTACAAAGGTGCCCAGGGCACCTGCCTCCGTAAGGGGTAATTAATGCAGGTGTCCAGATAGACATGGATGCCCTGCCCACCACCGTGAACCTGAAATGCTCATCTGCGAAATCCTTCTCAATAGTAGTGATTTTATTATTACATTAATTAGAGGTTATTGTCTAATAGTTTATATTTGATATTATTAATGCATATTTATATATCACATATATTTAGTATTACTTACTCTGTGCAGTAATTTTGAGCTCTAGTTTAGACCATAATGTTATGATCTTAGCCTTGTTTAGCATAATTGGTTATTACCTCATAGCATGAGTTCTAAGTCCTTCATGGATGCTCCAATCTGATCGTCTCGTGGGATTAGATTAATATCATAGTGTAAGCATGGTGCTTATACTATTAGGTACCTTGGCCTGCAGCTTCCCACACAGAGTTGTGGTCGCTATCAGGTGGTGATTCTATCTAGCCTATGTATCCATGACGTTCGTGCTACTTCTTAAAACTTAGGGTTCAATTATAGTATATCTCCATCAACCCTTCTCACCGTTTTCTGTTGGTGTTTGGACCATACCCTAAACTGCTATCGAATCCTAACTTGTTATTTCTTGGCTTGGTTATAGCTCTATAGTCCCATACTAGAGTTTGTTAGAAATTAGCCCCTACAACGACAAGTTGTCTGCTAATCTCCACGTGTGGAAGCATCGATTGAATCTATCGAGATGATCATGCAAGGTCACAGACGACACCAAAGGCATGATATTTGTTAATGAGGTTCAGCTAAAGCCTACGTCGTTGGGGCATGACTACAGGAGCTCATCCCCAATACCACCAACACCGGCCGCTCTAGGGTCTCGGCAACGTGCTGCCACCCTCCTGCAAACCTATCGCTATGTCATCATGGTTACAACAGCAGCCCTCCTCTATGGGTCATGTGTCGCCAAGTGTTTTCCCATGCACAAGAAAGTACACCGAGAAACCATTTACAGTTATAGGTGTACTTAAAGAGTACAATATCTTCTGAAACGACACCTGTACACCAACAGGCATCTATCCATGACCAACAGGGGTCTGTCCACAGATGATCTCATCTGTCCATATGGCATCCATACAACGTCTGTACGAGCAGTTAGGGTTAGTGTTAGTGATTACTAGTTAATCATGTTACTGAATGGACATGTCCTTTTGAGTTTCACAAATGGTTGTGTCCTTTGGACACACCCCTCCATATGTATATAATCCTTTTCAACAGATCAATGAAATGATAGTTCTCTTAAATCCTTGTTCATTTATATTCACACTTAACACGTTATCCTGGTGTAGGGATGATGCAAAAAATTGTCAGCAATTCTAATGGTCATGAGTTAAATACTGCTAAATTTCTAAAATCTTCAGATTTTATGTTCACTTCATGCGCTACAGGGAAATTGATTTTACGTCCATCACACGTTAAAATCCAAAATGAGCCACTCAAATTTCTTGAACGCATTCAAGGAGATATTTGCGACCCCATACAACCAATGTCTGGACCGTTCAGGTATTTTATGGTTCTAATAGATGCATCTACTAAATGGTCTCATGTGTGTCTATTGTCCACATGTTACCATGCATTTGCAAAAATTATTGCTCAAGTTATTAAACTTAGAGCACATAATCCTAAACATCAAATTCAATCCATATGAATGGACAATGCTACTGAATTTTACTCAAGGGCTTTCAATGATCATTGCATGGCTTTAGGAATTCAAGTTCAGCACTCTGTCCCATATGTCCATACACAAAATGGTGTAGCGAATCTCTTATTAAGAGAATTAAACTCTTTGCAATACCCTTATTACAAAATTGCAACCTACTAACTTCATTTGGGGTCATGCAGTCTTACACGCTGCTGACTTAATTCAATTGTGACCAATTGCATATCACGCAGTCTCCCCATTGCAATTAGTATGTGGGTATGTACCAAATATTTCCCATCTGCGAAAATTCGGTTGCGCTATATATATCGATCGCACTGCCTAAGCGTACATCTAGGGCCCACATAGGAAACTAGGGATCTATGTGGGATATCAATGTCCTTCGATTATCAAATACCTCAAACCCCTTACAGGGACTTATTCATGTCCCCGTATGCTGACTGCATATTCAATGAGGACCATTTCCCTACATTAGGGGGAAACTTCAAGTACCAAAGTGAATGCCAAGAAATCAATTGGAATGCCCAAGGCATTTCCTCCTCAGATCCACATACTCAAGAGACTAAACTTCAAGTTCAGAAAATCATAAACTTGCAACACATTGCAAATAATCCGCCAGAAGCATTTACTGATTATAAGGGTGTCATTAAATCTTGTTATGCTGCTCGTTATGCGCCCAAAAGAGTGGAGGTACCAATAAAAACCATTCAACTCCCACTTCCAAAGAAGAGGGGGAGAAGTACGGCTGCTCCTAAGGATAATGCTCTAAGTAAGCGTCCGAGGATATCAAGGACTAAATCCTCCAAATCAGTAAATCCAAGCCAACCTCAAGTTGGTAGACACCCAATAGTGGATAAAAATCCAAACCTCGGACAAAATCCACATCTCGGATCAATGGTGCACCTAAATTCTGATCCTAGGACATCAGAACACCCTGACTCCATAGCTTTGGGAATAACGAGTCAAATAATGGGTGAAAGAAATTTCCATCAACTACATTGATTCTAGAGAATCATATGATCGTAAGACTATTATTGTCAACATGTACTTCTCCGCAGCAATTGCAAAAATCTTCCTCAATGATCTAGATCCGAAGACCATGGCAGAGTACAAAAAAGCACTCAGACTGGACTCAATGGAAAGAAGCAACTCAAGCTGAGATAGCCTCACTCACTAAAAGAGGGGTATTCATATCTGTAATGCCTACACCTCCCAAAATCTTTCTTGTAGGATTTAAATGGGTTTTCGACTGGAAACGGAATGAGAACAATGAGGTGGTGAGATATAAAGCGAAGCTGGTAGCACAAGGGTTCATGCAGAGACCCGACATTGATTAAAATGAAACATATTCCTCAGTAAAGAGTGAAATTACTTTCCAAAATTTAATATCATTGGCAATTTAAAATCATCTATCTATGCAGTTGATTGATGTGGTGACAGCATATCTATATGGGTCACTTGATTCAGACATATACATGAAGGTTCTTGATGGAATCCAAATTCTAAATCCAAATACAAACTGCAACATGTATTGTGTAAAGCTTTAAAAGTCATTATATGACTTAAAGCAATTGGGACGAATGTGGTACAGCCGACTGAGTGAGTTCCTTCTAATGAAATGATACACTAACAATGATGATTGCCCATGTCGTATCACTAAGAAATCTCAAACGAGATTTTGTATTATATCCATATATGCTAATGATTTATATATCATTGGTAGCCCAAAGGATATAGACACACAATCACCTAAAGAGGGAGTTCGAGATGAAGGATTTAGGTAAGACCAAATATTTCTTAGGCTTACAGCTTGAGCACCTTCCCTCATGGATTTTAGTACATCAGCCAGCCTATATCTAGAAAATATTAGAGAAATTCAATATGGATAAATCGTACCCTAACAAAACCCCGATGGTTGTTTGTTCTTTAGAAATAGAGAAGGTCCATTTAGACCACAAGATATTGGAGAAAAGAAACTAGGACCGGAGGTTTCATATCTTAGTGTCATTGGAGCACTTATCAAATTGCACAAGGCCAGATATCGCATTTGTAGTGAACATACTAGCTAGACATAGTGTAGATCCAACTCGCTATCATTAGACGGGAGCGAAGCATATCCTTAGATATCTGTTGGCGGTCCTTAATGACCAAATCCGATCACCAATTAATATCTAAAGTAGGAGAAATAAACAAACTTATGACACATATGCATTGATTATTGACATAGTTCCACTTGTATTGGAAGAATCATGTTTTGCAAGACACATATTTGAATACAAGTGGAAAACAAGATAAAAAGCCGTCACTCAAAAAGCGTAAAGCAGAAATGTGCAAAGGAATAAAAAGGAGAAAGCCCACCTACTCAATAAACCTGGGCCGAGCACCGATGTGGGAGGAGCCTAGGCCCAGCCACCAGCCCACCTGACAAAGGAGGTGGCTAGGCGAGCCAGCCAGGGTGCGACTACACCCTAGGTGTGCCCGCACCCTAGGCGATGTGGCCCAGGCCTAGCCCCCTTCGGCGGTTGCATGGCGGCATGCTGAGGCGGTTTTGGCTAGTTTCCTATTTTATTAGTGCCAAACTGACCTCACTCTAGTATAAGTAGATGGGTGGAGCTGTCCTTCAACACACCTCATTTGGGCTCTACACCTCACACCACATTCTTATACTCTTTTACTTTAGTAGTATTTTGGAGCTAGAAAGAGCTATCAACGAGAGCTTGGCTCTTTGAAGAAATGATCTTTGGTATGAATAATATGAAGAGTTCTTCCAAAGTCTTGCTCTCATATCTTCAATATAGTTGTGCTTATGAACTAGAGTATAGTTTTCATGTTATAATCTTGACATATGAACTAGCATATAGTTTCTATGCCATGAGCTTATGATGTAAAACATTATGCTTAATCATTCATATAACTTGTATGATTAGAAGTAGAGCTAAGTTGAGGTGGCGGTTCGTCGTTCCTTCGAGTTTGCCCAAGTCTTATGCTTGTTGATCCATAGGGTCAGAGTCTCGGTGGGATATGGATAGTTTCTTTGTACACAGGCGTGGTGCCCAGGTGCATAGACGGTAAGGTGGTGACAGCCCTATCCATCCCTTGTATTCCCCCATGTTCAGGTTTTGTGTAGGAGTGCTAAAGTCTCTCGCGCTTGCTAGCAGACTAGTGCTCGGAGATATCCCCATCCATCTTACACTTAGGTCTAGTTCTAACCATATAATTTGTATGATTATCAACTATTCTTTGCACGGCTATATTAGAACAAGCTTGCTCCACTTAGGAACATTCTTTTATTCTTTGTTTCTCTTTTATGCTTGAGGTTGACCCAAGTGTGTGTCCCCTATCCTGAATATACCGTTTTTACCCCTGTCATACACTTTGGTTCACTATACAAGCATGTAATCTTATTCATGTCTATGCTAGAATCTTTACACCTTGCCTTCTGTTGGCGGTCCTCAACTTATATTTTCAACCACCAATCTTTACATAAAATCCAACTGAACACACACCAAACTTAGTGATAGGGTTTAAAACTAACATCTTTCCATGAGTTTTAGTGAATTAATTATTTTTAGGACATATACATGGAATATAAAGGAAAACACATCAAAAGGTGCATTCAGGGAAGCGTAAAGATAGAATGGCACAAAGGATCAAGAAAGTGGCCCACCTACCTATCAAACTCCGGCCCAAAACCCGCATGGCTATGCTCTAGAACCCACAAGAGACCCACCTAGCGAAGGTGGTGCCGAGGTAGCCCAGCCCAGGTGCGGTCGCACCCCCTAGCTAGCCCAAATGGCCTCATTTCGCTTGGGCTGCCTCCAACCGACATTCCAAGGGCGGTTCACAGGGGTCATCCAGGATCATTGCACCTAAAGGGCGGTTTGCTCTTTCCATATGGGAATAGGGAGTTTTCCAAGGAGCCCCCTCTGCTCCACCTATAAAAGGAGGACCTCTCCCCCCTACACAGGAACAACCCACGCAGAGAAGGGCACACGAGCAAGAGAAGAGCAACACCACTCATGGGCTTAGGCCCTAGCTAGCTCTAGAAAAGTATTAGGGAGAGATGTGAGGAAGAGTTCGGGCAAGAAGTGTTGGGCTTGTAGGTAACCTTCCCCCAGTACAAGCTTGTACCTTGACAGATATAAGATTTGTACCTCAATGGGTATCATAGTAAGTATTCATGGTTTCTCTGGTTATAAAAGTCTTTTGTGTAGTTGAGCTTTACTCTTACTTGTTTGTGGGTTTGTCATCCGTTCCCATGGCGGATACTATAGTAGAGGGCTCCCGATAAAGACAGATCACCCTGATCAACACTAGAGTAGTAGTCGATAGCGTAGATGTTGTGTATAGGCTAGAGGCTACCTTCATTTGCCTTGTATACTTCGGTTGAGGGGTAGGTGGTAGGTGGTGATAGCCCTATTCGTCCCTTGTAATCCCCATGTTCAGATACAACATAGAGTTGGAGGCCGGTATCACTTGGCAGACCAGGTGTAAGCCAATGGCCAAAGTAAGTAAGTAGGAGTAAAGTTTATCTATCCTTAGACCATAAGCTATAGGAATTCTTATCTACCCTCACCAGCGATCTTTGTGTTTCCCTTGGACGAATTAGCTAGAAGAAATACCTTCGGTCCCTGTGGAAATATGATACCCTGAATACTTCTGGGTGAAAGCTATAATGGTAATTCTATATGCTTATGGATTCTTTCTGTAAACGTTAAGAAATACCAATAAGCTTTCTAGCGCCGTTGTCAGGAATGGTTGCTATTTTCTTCGAACCTAGCTCGTCCTCGTATTTGTATCTTTTATCTTTTCTTTTAATATAAAAAATACACAACACTTTTATCACGAATCCAACTCCTATTCACAACATTCCTGCTTCAAAGGGGGAGTTCCATGAGCCACCACTTTCTCCAAAACCAAACCATTCATTTGGCTATGAACTCCACCCTGGCTTAATAGCCATGGTTCGAGCACTACCCTTCTCAGGGCATGAAAATGAAAACCCCTGCCATCACCTACGAGACTTCAAGGAAATGTGTTCGTGCCTGAGCATCTCAGGCATGACACAAGAAACTTTCAGGTGGAAATTGTTTCCCTTCTCTCTCAACAGAAAGGCGAAGCAATGGTACACGTTTGCCGTAAAAAGTACGAATAGGAACTGGGATCAACTTAAAGACAAATTTTGTCTTGCATTTTTCACCATGTCCCGTATCGGCTCTCAACCAAGGGTGATCCTCAAATTCGAGGAGAATGAGGAGTCTATAGGTGCATCCTAGGCCCGGTTTTCAACATTAATACATACCGGCCCAGACTTGTCATTACCCGATGGTGTGATTTTGCATCTCTTTTGTACGGGTCTTGACATACATGCTGACCTATGCCTAGACATGACTGCCAGAGGATGGTTCACACACAAAACTATGATGGAACAAGTAGAATTCTTGAGCACTTCATAGCCAAACACACTTCTTCCGTCATAAAAACCAAACCCCTCCAAGTGAAAGTCATGTCGAGTGCTGAGGTGTCCTCATTAGTCAAATCCAAACTCATATCCCTAGGTTCGACTTATGAGCCCTCACCCAAACCACGAACATCAAAGAAAACAATGCTTCATCCTTCGGAGTTCCCTATCAAATTCAACGATTATGGTGATACCTCGAAACTCTTAAGGCATGAAAAGCTTACACATCCTCCCGAGGAAGTTTCCCCCAAAATACCACCGACGGAATGGTTAATGAAAGTGAAACATTCTTCTGAAGCAATTTAGATTCTTTCACCTTCCACAACCATACCTTGCTCATTAAGGGGAACGGTTATACAAGCCCTGCACAACCTGACGGCCGAGACTAACATCATGTCAGAATTCCTTGAAGAAGCCCTTTTGGGTAAAATACCGCTAGTCTCAACCAACAAACTTTTCAAAAGTCCCTCGAGACTCATCTTTGAATGATGTGGGATTGCTAGGGCCATGCCAGTCATCATAGACAAAATCGAGGTTTTCATAGATTTTCACATCTTTGTCATCCTTGAATTTAAACTTTTTATAGGCTACCCCTTTGAAAAGCTTTTTCAAGAAAAACCTTTCCATGGGCCTTGATGAAAAGTTGGGAATAATTGCTTCCGCCACTCCTATCCCTTGTCCCGAAAGTCCAAAGGCGGAGCAGCAACCCAACCACAACCCGTTCGAGGAGGTGAAGTTTATATCCCCGTTCGTTTCACATGAGCTTTCTTGTGAAATGGAACCTCCACCATCACCCTCACTCGGACCTAAACCCTGTCTCTCTTAGCCATCAAAACATTGTTCCCGATAGTGGTCGAGATTCAACGTTAATCCTGCATGATATATCCGTCAAGAAAAGAAACTCTTATGCCATGGACATTTCTAAAACACCAACTCTGGAAACTGAGGGGAATGACTCCACCATTGAGCATGAAAGTTCCACTTTTGAGACCCCTCACATTTCATGCTCACTGTCGAAATCGCAAGAGTTCGTTTCGCTTATCACCAAATGCTTCTACGAGGATCGCAACCATCTCTTGATCCTCATCTCAAAAGTTTTTGAGAGAATGGTTGTCGATGCTTTTTTTACCACAAATACTGCAAATCCCGTTGTTGCACTATGGCACTAACCTTGCAGCTTGAGCGATAACATTTTATGCTTGGTGATAAAGTTGGGAACTACACCACCAATGTAGCTGCAAAGATGAAGTTCCCGTGGTCAAGCTTAAGACCATAAATTAAGCACTGCCGAGATATACCATGGATAATAATAATAATAATAATAATAATAATAATAATAATAATAATAATAATAATAATAATAATAATAATAATAATAATAATAATAATAATAATAATAATAATAATAATAATAAACATTTCTTGTCAATAAGAGCAAGAACATGTTTTCAAGTTAGTATGCCCTTCGGGTATTCTTGGTTACTAACCCTTTTAGGTTGAGACTAAGAACAACAAGGGGCATACGATGCTAAGAAAACATGAGAGCTACATCAACTAAACTCGTGATGGAACACACTCAAGAAGAGACTCCGACACTACACACTTGACTTTTGCACAAAAGTCCAAGTGTGGGGGAGGATGGTGCAAACCTCTCCACATGTTCTATTCACACCAAAGACCGTCTTGGTTAAAAAAATGATGTCAGCTCTGTCTTGCTAAAAAAAGAAAAAAGAGAAACTTTAAAAAGAGAGTTGAAAAAAGAGAGAGAAAATATATATGAAAAAAAAGAGAGAAGAAGAGAGAGGAGATTCTCCTCTATAATACATTTGCTGCTTACCACCAAGGCCCATGGCCCTTACACACTAGTTGTGTGTATGACCTAGCATTGGTGATAACCTGAGTGGACCACACGCGATCAAGCCACCGATGCAGCACAACTTCGAAGCTCTATACACAGATGTTGTCGGTAAAACACTCAGGTACAAAGGTAAATAAATGGTCACCAACCCCTCCTACCCATAGTTATCTCCATAAGAATAAAACAAGCTTATACAATTTCATGCTTCCTCTGTTTATGTCGTCAAGCTCTAGTTTGAGTGTTTTCACATGTGCACATGTGGTATACCCATAGGCCCTTTAAATTAAACATGGTGCTTATGTTAAAATGGCCTACTTTAATCAAATTTAGACATGGTGTTTAATTTTGATTAATGAACTTTGGGTATTACTTTCATAAACAATAAAAGTAATCTACTATAGAGATAAATCAAGGCTATGTTTATTTTTGCAAATTTTATCTTAGCCTTCTTGATGTTGAATGATAAAAAGTTGGGTGAACAAAGAAAATAAAATAAAATAATAATAATAATAGTAATAATAATAATAATAATAATAATAATAATAATAATAATAATAATAATAATAATAATAATAATAATAATAATAATAATAATAATAATAATAATAATAATAATAATAATAAATTTAGGCTCCTCGGTGTTCAAACCGGTAGAGCCCTTGCTTGTTTCTGTTTCTTTTGTTTTTGTTTGTTGGAAATAAAGTAGGTACAGAAAAAATAAGTGTAGCGGAGATCTCTCAAGCACAATAAACGCACATTCTAGATTTCCCACCAACATGTTGCACAACAGCGATCAGTACATCATGCAGAAGGACGGGACAGATAGCTCAGAGAGGATTGGCTGAACCTTTTTGTTAGCCAAACCACCTCTGATTCCCCTTAACTCCTTCCTATATAACGTTGGTTTGTGTAACTCTACCCTCAACTCTCCTGAGTTTTTAAATTTAAAACTAAACAAATTTAAAACAATATTGCTTCATCTCCATGCTATCCTTTGATAAAATTTGCATACTCTTTATTCCTCAATAATATTCCTAAACTTGTGGACAATTCATCATAGGGACTCCATGTTATCTAAGTAATTGGAATATGTGATATAGTAGGATGAAAATGAACCTCGCTCTCTTATGCAAAGAACTTGGGATTTATTTTGCAAAAATCATAATTCAAATAGCATGCTCCTCAATGATATGCAAACTCCTACCATAGCCATATCTAGTGCTTTGAGTTTAAAATCTCCAAAAGTATGCTACTTATCCCTGCATTGAGTTTTGTCACTTATTGACTCTTGTTGAGAAAGTTATCATGTCCCCAAGATCAAGAACACGTACACCCACATACATAAGTTATTCCTACACTAGAAATACGCTAAAACATTCCTCATCCACCCAAAACTCTGCTCCTACACTAGGAGTAGACAAAAAAATATTTGTTAGGTAAATACTCTATGTTCTATAAAATAGTGATCTCTCTCAATTTGTGGTTTAAGAGACATGTGCTATGCAAAAGTATTGAAAAAATAGGACACATGAAGTTCCCAAGGTATTGAAAAAAAAGTGGACACATGAAGGTCCAAGTACAAAAGAAAAAAATAAAAAATGATGAGCATATGAAGGCCCATGTAAAAAAGAAGAAAAAATGAATGATAGCTAGGTCTCAAAATAAAAAGCTAGAGAGAGATCATATCTACAAAAGGACCATAGTATAGATATGGAATTGTTTTATCCAGGCACCTGCACTTCTTGATCTAAGGGTATGACATCTTTCTCCTTGGATCCAAGGTTTGACTCAATAAAATATGCAGAGTAAGTATGCCTTCATATCTTTCCCTATCCAAAGATCCATATAAGATTTTTAGAAGTAGGAAAGAAAGAAAGCAACACTATGATATGCCTTGGTAAGGAACCAAACACATATTTGAGCGATTTGAGAGAATCAATTGAGGAGCTAAGCTATGTTTACATTTTTCAAAAATCAAATGAAAACCCAAGTTTTTGAACTCATTGATTCAAGGGGATTTGAATCCATGTTCTTCCATTATTCAATTACCCAAGATAATGTGGTAGACATTTCAAGTTCACAAGTGCAGGTGAAACTTGGAATAACTTGTATGCAGATGTCATATCAAGGAGATGACCCATCTTAGTCCTAAACTTTAATCAAAGACGAGCAAAGGGCTAAGTGTGGGGGAGTAGTGGCGGTCCTTAACTCAGATTTTCAGCCGCTAATTTTACATAAAATCCAACCGAACAAACACCAAACTTAGTGATAGGGTTTAAATCTAACATCTTTCCACAAGTTTTGGTGAATTAATTATTTTTAGGACATATACATGGAATATAAAGGAAAATGCATCAAAAGGTGCATTTAGGGAAGTGTAAAGACAAAATGGCGCAAAGGATCAAGGAAGTAGCCCACCGACATATCAAACTCGGGCCCAAAACCCACATTGCTGCGCTCTAGAACCCACAAGAGGCCCACCTGGCAAAGGTGGTGCCGAGGCAGCCCAGCCTAGGTGCGGCCGCAACCC
This sequence comes from Saccharum hybrid cultivar R570, assembly GCA_038087645.1. Taxonomy (NCBI): domain Eukaryota; kingdom Viridiplantae; phylum Streptophyta; class Magnoliopsida; order Poales; family Poaceae; genus Saccharum; species Saccharum hybrid cultivar. The sequence goes on from JAQSUU010000703.1 coordinate 11,763,497, forward strand.
CTAGCTGGCCCAAATGGCCTCATTTCACTTGGGCTACCTCCAACCGACGTTCCAAGGGTGGTTCATAGGGTATCATCCAGGATCATTGCACCTAAAGGGTGGTTTGCTCTTTCCATATGGGAATGGGGAGTTTTCCAAGGCGCCCCCTCCTCTCCACCTATAAAAGGAGGACCTCTCCCCCTACATAGGAACAACATGCACAAGAGAAGGGCACAAGAGCAAGAGAAGAGCAACACCACTCATGTGCTTAGGCCCTAGCTAGCTCTAGAAAAGTATTAGAGAGAGATGTGAGGAAGAGTTCGGGGAAGAAGTGTCGGGCTTGTCGGTAACCTTCCCTCGCTTGTACCTCGACGGATACAAGCTTTGTACCTCGACGGATACAAGCTTTGTACCTCAATGGGAATCTTAGTATCCATGGTTCCTTTGGTTATAAAAGTCTTTTGCGTAGTTGAGATTTACTCTTACTTGTTTGTGGGTTCATCGTCTGTCCCCATGGAGGATACTCTAGTAGAGTGCTCCCGATAAAGACGGATTACCCTAATCAACACTAGAGTAGCAGTCGATAGTGTAGACGTGGTGTCTAGGCTAGAGGCTACATTCGTTTGCCTCATATCCTCCAGTTGAGGGGTAGGTGGTGATAGCCCTGTCTGTCCCTTGTAATCCCCCACGTTTGAATATGGCGTAGAGCTAGAGACCGTTATCGCTTGGCAGACCAGGTGTAAGCCAATGGCTGAAGTAAGTAAGTAGGAGTAAAGTTTATCTATCCTTAGACCCTGAGTCCTAGGAATCCTTCTCTACCCTCACCAGCTATCTTTGTGTTGTCCTTGGACGATTTAGCTAGAAGGAATACCTTCATTCCCTGTGGAAATACAATACCCTGAATACTTCTGGGTGAAAGCTACAACGTAATTCCGTATGCTTGTGGATTCTTTCTGTAAACGTTAAAAAATACCAACACCTTACTTTGGAAAAATATAAATAACGATACCCAAAATACTTTCGGGTAAAATGCTACGATGATAGATCCGTGCGCTTGTGGATATTGTTTATGTAATCGTTTAGAACTATCATGTTGGTGTTCCTTGGCGGCGTTGCTAAGATTTATCCAAATCTTAGTGATGGTGCTAAGAAATACTAACAGACATTTCTAGTGCCATTGCTACGAATGGATTCCATCACCATACTTAGTGATTGCACGAAGAAATGCCAATAATATCTTAATGGCACAAATGATCTTGGTTTATTCTTTACAAAAAAATCATGATCCTAGCATGACTGATATGCGTATGCTTACTTATCGATCCTCATAATGACCAATCTCAAACAAGATTTTTATTTCTACATGGAGGTACAGCTATCTCATGGAAGTATTCTAAGCAGACTCTGACCGTGACCTTTACTAATCATTCTAAAATTTTTGCACTATACGAGGCATCACATGAATGTGTATAGCTTCACATAGTGATTAACCACATACAACAGTCATGGTATTGGTTGAATAGAATCACCTACACTTATCTAGGTAGATAATTCCACTTGTGTTACACATATGCAAATAGGTTACATAAAGATCAATGTCACTAAAACATATTGCTCCTGAGCAGTTTTATCCCCATGAATGTAGGGAAATAAACATCTTACAAATCAAGTCATGTGATAATCTCGCTTACCTCTTTACTAAGTCCTTACCAACATCTATGTTTCAAAAAAATTGTATATGAGATTGGTATGCGACAGACTTCAAAATTTGCAAGAATTAGAGGGAGACATCTCCTAGATGTTGACATGTATCTGTATCATATTATAGTCTTTTCTTTCACAACTTTTACTCTCAAGGTTTATTGTTAAAGTTTTTAACGAGGTAATATTAACATAAGCATGTGTCATATTTTCTATTTTCCTCACCGGAGTTTTTGTGGGAAATATCAAAGACACATATTACCCTCACAACTCATCCATGGTTTTTTTCCTCAAAAGGTTCCTCACGTGAGTTATCCAAGAGGCAATACCAATAATATGTCATCACAGAGTCACAAAAAAAATATGTCATCACATTTTCTCCTAATTTTCCCACTAGGTTTTTACAGGAGTTTTAGCGGCATATCACTTTATACTATTCCTCATATTTTTCTTAAAGGTATTTAGGGGAGTTATCTTTATGTCATATCTCCAATATTTTTTCCCACTGGGGTTTTTAATGGGATACCGATGACATAGTAGTTTACTTAAATCACACAAATATATGCTATTATCTCCTTATTTTTCTAATAAGGTTTGAAGGAGTCTTTATGGTGTGTATATATATATATATATATATATATATATATATATATATATATATATATATATATATATATATATATATATATATATATATATATATATATATATATATATATATACACATACATATATATATACATATATATATATAACAATTATCGTAACTCAAAGTGGCTACAGAATAAGTTATTTTGTAGCCAGTTATAGGGTAATATATATATATATATATATATATATATATATATATATATATATATATATATTACCCTATAACTGGCTACAAAATAACTTATTCTGTAGCCACTTTGAGTTACGATAATTGTTATATATATATATATGTATATATATGTATATATATATATATATATATATATATATATATATATATATATATATAACAATTATCGTAACTCAAAGTGGCTACAGAATAAGTTATTTTGTAGCCAGTTATAGGGTAATAGTTTTATATATATATATATACTATTTAGCGTGAGCGGTAAATTTTCACGTGCTAATCATTGTAATATCCGGACACTGATTGGCTATTTTTTTTATTACTAATAGCATTATTTTGTCCAGAAAATAATTTCATCCTATCACGTGAGCGGTAAAATCCCACGTGCCAAACACTGTGGCATCGAGACACCCATCAGCCTATTTTTTATTACTTATAGCATCATTTTGTCTAGCAAATAATTCCATCCTTTACTGTGAGTTGTAAATTCCCATGTGTCAATCAGCGCGGCATCCGGACACCAAACACTGATCGGGCCATTTTTTTATTACTAATATTATTATTTTATCCAGGAAATAATTCCATCCTTCCCATGAGTGGTAAATTCCCATGCACAGGAAATAATATTATTATTTTGTCTACGAAATAATTCTATCCTTTTCCTTGAAAGGTAAATTTCCACGTGTTAATTATCGTAGCATCCGGACACCGATCGGCTATTTTTTTATTACTAATAGTATTATTTTGTCCAGAAAATAATTCCATCCTATCACGTGAGCGGTAAAATCCCATGTGCCAAACACTGTGGCATCCAGACACCGATCAGACTATTTTTTATTACTTATAGCATCATTTTGTTCTGAAAATAATTCCATCCTTTCTTGTGAGTGGTAAATTCACATGTGTCAATCAGCGCGGCATCCGGACACCGAACACTGATCGGGCCATTTTTATTACTAATATTATTATTTTGTCTAGAAAATAATTCCATCCTTTCCCGTGAGCGGTAAATTCCCAAATGCTAAGCATCGTGGCATCTGGACATCGATTGACTATTTTTTATTACTAATAGTATCATTTTATCCAGAAACTAATTCCATCATTTCCTGTGAGTGGTAAAATCTTATGTGCCAATCTGTAACACCCAAAAATTCGAAATTTTAGAGTTAATGAATTTTAAATAATTTAGATAACAATTAATGGGAAATTAAAATTTTAAAACTAATTTGGTGTTGCATTCATGCTGCTGCATTTATTTTATTTTGTGTAGTGGTTTTATTTTGTTTTGTTTTGGCTTGAAACTTTTATTTGAGATAGTTTATTAAATAAGCAAATAAAGAAAAGAAAAAAAAAGAAAACAGTTTACTCACCTGGTAACCGGCGGCCCGCTCTCCTCCTTGCTTGGTGGGCCGATCAGCAGCCGCGCCTCTCCCTCCCTCCTTTCGCTGACCGGTGGGGTCGGCCTGTCAGCCGTTTCTTCTACCTTCCACCGTAACCGGTTGGGACTTGATCTTCAACCGATTCGATTTGCAATCTCCGATTCTCTAACCGAACTAGGAGAGGTGGCTTTATAAAAGGGTAGCCGGGTATCTACTCTTTCTGTTTTTCAACTAAAACGATAGGCAAGCCACGGGAAATCAAGGTCTAGGGTTAGGGCATTGCCGACGTTTTCGGTTGGGCGCGGGTGAGGCCTTCGGGTGGATTGGTGGTCGATTTCTTCGCTTGGGTGAGTTTGTTATCTTCTCCTCTTCCTCCCAATGCTTTTATTTTGAGCTTTTGTGTTTTGTATCGCGGAATTGAAGCTCATCGTAGTGTAGTAATGGCGCCGCCGTCTCCTTGTTGTCGCGCGTCGGATACGGGTAGTTGTAGCTAGTTTTTGTTGCTTGGGGGAGTTCGTGCGAAGCATCTCGTTCGATTGGTGCAAGTGTGGGCTCGAATGGTGGTCTCGGTGGGGAGATCCACCATCTCCGGCCATGGAGGAGCCGCCGGCCATGGGGAAGCCGCTGGCCGGACATGAAGAGGGTGACCAGATGACCACTGTAGACTTGATGATGAACACGAACCGTTGAATTTGAGATCAAGGGCTGAGATTAGAAGATACCCCTTCGCGGGGTAAACTTCTTAAAGAGCCCCTAGATTTTTTAATAATTAACCCGCCGTCCATAGCGTATAGTTGGAAATATGTTTTCGTGTTTGAAAGCGTATTCTCTCCCGGTTAAGTCAAAAATACGTTTTCAGATAATTACAGTTTTGCCACTAGAATTGTTTTGGTCATAAAATCTTCATTTTAACTCCGATTTGATCCGTTCAAGTTGCGTTAGGTTCGTATCTGCGAGCTCTACATGTTAGTGTAGTTGTACAGTTAGCTTTGATAATTTATTTTTCGAGTTTATAATTAAGTATTTATTTATCTATAGGAAATCTTAGAAAATTCATAACTTTCACGTTTTAACTCCGAATTTGGTGATCTTTGCGTCTGTGTGATCGTAGAAACGTGTAGAAGAGTTTTATAAACTTTTATTACTGTTTTGCTACTGTTGGTGTACTGTTCTAATTGTATCTCTTTGTTTGCTTCGTGTTTGTTTGATTGGATGCATGTGTGTTGTTGATTGATGATCGAGTATAGAAGGTGAGCAGTATTTGGACGATTCGGAGTATTACTTTGAGCCAAGTCAGTAGTATCACTTGGAAAGCTTTAATCAAGGCAAGTATAACACAGGACTATCCTTGTTACCTATACATTGAATTGTCATACATATGCATGTGCTTACCTTGACAACCTTAGAGATTATAACTTAGTGATTGTTATCTTGATTCCTTGTCAACCTTGGGAATGCATATGGGTAGCTACTGCTAGTGCTTAAACTAAGAACAATGATCTTGTAATTTGATTAATGGATTAAGCAATCAACTATTAAGATGATTTTATTACTGTTAAAAGGGGGCTAGAGCATGTGTATTATCTTGATGCTCTGGTTTCTCTCCATAAGGACTTATCTGTAAGTGATAACCGGGATATACAGTACAACTGTGAGGGCTATATGACTCTGGCTTTAGTTGATCAAGAGACCTTTTCTAGCTTGTTAGTGGTTACCTTAAATGGCATAAGAAAGGCTTGCCACGTTGGGTGTAGTGCGAGCCCCTGGCCTAGTGTGTATAGGCTGCGGTTGTTGTGCCATAGGGAAGAGGGGTTCTACATCTGCCTGCCGAGTGAATCTAATGGCCCTAACTTGTTAGACGAACTTTTGAGTGGCTTTATATGGTTCTCGGGTGTTTGGGCTCGATCTCCCCACTCATTTGGAAATCATGACTCACAGTGAAAGTGGTTTTATTTTGTTTTGTTTTGGCTTGAAACTTTTATTTGAGATAGTTTATTAAATAAGCAAATAAAGAAAAGAAAAAAAAAAGAAAATAGTTTACTCACCTGGTAACCGGCGGCCCGCTCTCCTCCTTGCTTGGTGGGCCGATCAGCAGCCGCGCCTCTCCCTCCCTCCTTTCGCTGACCGGTGGGGTCGGCCTGTCAGCCGTTTCTTCTACCTTCCACCGTAACCAGTTGGGACTCGATCTTCAACCGATTCGATTTGCAATCTCCGATTCTCTAACCGAACTAGGAGAGGTGGCTTTATAAAAGGGTAGTCGGGTATCTACTCTTTCTGTTTTTCAACTAAAACGAAAGGCAAGCCACGGGAAATCAAGGTCTAGGGTTAGGGCATTGCTGACGTTTTCGGTTGGGCGCGGGTGAGGCCTTCGGGTGGATTGGTGGTCGATTTCTTCGCTTGGGTGAGTTTGTTATCTTCTCCTCTTCCTCCCAATGCTTTTATTTTGATCTTTTGTGTTTTGTATCGCGGAATTGAAGCTCATCGTAGTGTAGTAATGGCGCCGCCGTCTCCTTGTTGCCGCGCGTCGGATACGGGTAGTTGTAGCTAGTTTTTGTTGCTTGGGGGAGTTCGTGCGAAGCATCTCATTCGATTGGTGCAAGTGTGGGCTCGAATGGTGTTCTCGGTGGGGAGATCCACCATCTCCGGCCATGGAGGAGCCGCCGGCCATGGGGAAGCCACTGGCCGGACATGAAAAGGGTGACCGGATGACACTGTAGACTTGATGATGAACACGAACCGTTGAATTTGAGATCAAGGGCTGAGATTAGAAGATACCCCTTCGCGGGGTAAACTTCTTAAAGAGCCCCTAGATTTGTTAACAATTAACCCGCCGTCCATAGCGTATAGTTGGAAATACGTTTTCGTGTTTTGAAAGCGTATTCTCTCCCGGTTAAGTCAAAAATACGTTTTCAGAGAATTACAGTTTTGCCACTAGAATTGTTTTGGTCATAAAATCTTCATTTTAACTCCGATTTGATCCGTTCAAGTTGCGTTAGGTTCGTATCTGCGAGCTCTACATGTTAGTGTAGTTGTACAATTAGCTTTGATAATTTATTTTTCGAATTTATAATTAAGTATTTATTTATCTATAGGAAATCTTAGAAAATTCATAACTTTCACGTTTTAACTCCGAATTTGGTGATCTTTGCGTCTGTGTGATCGTAGAAACATGTAGAAGAGTTTTATAAACTTTTATTACTGTTTTGCTACTGTTGGTGTACTGTTCTAATTGTATCTCTTTGTTTGCTTCGTGTTTGTTTGATTGGATGCATGTGTGTTGTTGATTGATGATCGAGTATAGAAGGTGAGCAGTATCTGGACGATTCGGAGTATTACTTTGAGCCAAGTCAGCAGTATCACTTGGAAAGCTTTGATCAAGGCAAGTATAACACAGGACTATCCTTGTTACCTATACATTGAATTGTCATACATATGCATGTGCTTACCTTGACAACCTTAGAGATTATAACTTAGTGATTGTTATCCTGATTCCTTGTCAACCTTGGGAATGCATATGGGTAGCTACTGCTAGTGCTTAAACTAAGAACAATGATCTTGTAATTTGATTAATGGATTAAGCAATCAACTATTAAGATGATTTTATTACTATTAAAAGGGGGCTAGAGCATGTGTATTATCTTGATGCTCTGGTTTCTCTCCATAAGGACTTATCTGTAAGTGATAACTGGGATATACAGTACAGCTGTGAGGGCTATATGGCTCTGGCTTTAGTTGATCAAGAGACCTTTTCTAGCTTGTTAGTGGTTACCTTAAATGGCGTAAGAAAGGCTTGCCACGTTGGGTGTAGTGCGAGCCCCTGGCCTAGTGTGTATAGGCTGCGGTTGTTGTGCCACAGGGAAGGGGGGTTCTACATCTGCCTGCCGAGTGAATCTAATGGCCCTAACTTGTTAGACGAACTTTTGAGTGGCTTTATATGGTTCTCGGGTGTTTGGGCTTGATCTCCCCACTCATTTGGAAATCATGACTCACAGTGAAAGTGTACACCTCTGCGTAGAGTTAAAAACTGGTATACTAGCCGTGCTCACGGATACGAGCGGCCTTGGGGATTCTTATGGAATAGTTTATCATAACTGTTATATCATGCTTAATTATTGTTGATTATTATTTGCTCATGTTAATGCTATTCATTATCCTTATTACAATTGATCATTGGTTCTTTAATGGGAAGCGGTTTATCTTGATGCTACTCAATTGCTAATATATGATTAAAAGCTAAACGCAGTTAAACAATGTCTAGCCTTTTTGAGCCTCATGAACCCTGTGTTATATTTGTTGAGTTCGACATGGACTCACCCTTGCTATTTCCACCATAACAGATAAAGATATTGAGGAAGATTATCGTAATGAGTACTAGTCTTGGTGTCAACCAGTCAACCGTGTCCCTGTGTGGAGTTTCCGCTGAAGAATTACTATTAGTTATTATTACCTATCGTTCAAGACTATGTCTTAAATACTTATTCGTTATGTAATAAGCACTGTGATGATACTTTGTAATTTGTCAACTTATGTGTGCGACTGTTTCCTGGGGCACACATGAGTCTTTTATGCATCCTATTTTGTCCTTAAAAATGGGTGTGACAGATTGGTATCAGAGCCGTGTTGACTGTAGGACGCGAGCCTCGTTAGAATGGTCGTTAATAGCATCCATACTTCACTTAATTCATGCTTCCTCTTTTCACCTTGTTAATTACTAAAGTTTTATGCTTCCTCTACTTTATTCTATTGCAAAAATACATTGATTCTATCTAATCTATGTCTAAATCTTGTAGATGCCTCCTTATCCCCGTCTGTCAGCTGCACAGTACGTTGCCCGTTTCAAACCTCAGGAGCCGTATGAAGATGGTGATCAAGAGCTATCTGATGCTGATTCAAGAGTTGGTGATACACCAATGGAGAATGTAGTTATGGGGTGGACTACGAAGCTTCATATCATGGTTCCTAAAGCTGATGCTTTCTTCCATGACATGTTGACAAGAACCTTGGACAACTACTACTATGACTAGGAAGCTACGTTGGAGTATCGCAGTGTAGAGTATAGTCATCCATGGATGGATTCCTATTGGGAAACGGAGTTATGGGTTAAGAAAAGGGATCCTACCACTAAGGAACCTAAGGTGGAGTCAAAGTTCATTACCAGAGTGAGCCAGGCAACCGTGGAGACAAGCATGGAGGATGTCGCTTTCAATGCATTTGTTTACTACCATGGTCTACGCTCGGACAAGACGTTAAAGGGTGCACTCCGGCATTTTCCTTGTTTCTTATATGTCAAGGGTATTTGGACCATACCGCTTGCAGATGATTCCTCCTTGACTTTACAAGCTACGGTGGGATTAGCTCGTGAATTGGCTCTCCATGAGGTGGATTTGAAGGATGAGTTGCTGAAGGAAAAAGAACTTAAGGAGCAAGCTTATAAGGAGATTGACCAATTAAGGGCGGAGTTAGGTCATTCCAAGATTTATGAGAAGCTTAATTAGGAAATAGGAAAAATCCCTATGTAATAGGAACGATAGTAGTTGCGAGTTAATTTTAAGTTTGGATTGTTTTAAGAGTCAGTTTGTGGTGTGAACAATTGTGTGATTGATGGATTGTTATTATGATAATGTGTGATTTGGATCTTTGTAATGTGTGCTGGAGTTTTGTAGACATGCCTACAAGTTCCATGGTTAAGAATATTAAGTTTGATCAAAATATATTAGTTGAATATGAGGTTAACTTAGTTCTGTCCTTTGATGATTTTTGGATCAGTCTGGGATGTTTTAGAAATAACTTAAAATCCGTTCATGAGAAATTTAAGAAATTTTACTGGGAATAATTAGACTTCTATATCTTTCCAACCCCAGAAGAATCACTTTAATATCTATTATGAGCTAAGAGATATACCTGTTCCAAGTTGGAGTTACTGCACAGTCTGGAATTCTGAAACAGTTTCGGTTAAGTTTAGTTTTTGGCCAATTTATTGACAGAATCAGAAAAAGTGTTGTGAATAAAAGTTGTAGATAATTTTGTAAGCTTTCCAACCATATAAAGATCATCTGAATTGGATGTCTGTAGCTCGAGATATGACAGTTTTACTGAGTTGCTGAAATTGGAGTTCGCCCAGAAAAATCAGATTTTGCTTATCTATTGAATACATCATCTCGGATTGTACTGAATTTCATCTTCTGTGTTTTTGGAAACAGATGTCAGGCAGAGGACGTGGTAGAGGTCGTGGAGGTGCTAACCCACCCATTACTATGGAGGAACTCATGCAAACTCAGAACCAGATGATGCAGATGTTTATGCAGCACATGCAGAACAATCCCCCTGCAGGAGGACCACCGCCTGTGCAAGTGAGGGATAAGCGTGGAGAATTTTTGAAGGGACGCCCTCCAGTGTTTTCTCATGCTGCTGATCCTTTAGAGGCAGATGATTGGATGAGGGCAGTGGAGAAACAGCTGAATATAGCCCAATGCAATGATATGGAGAAGGTGTTATATGCATCTGGTCAGTTACAGGGGACAGCTCAGACTTGGTGGGAGTCGTATCAAGCTGCACGCCCTGACAATGCTCCTCCTATCACTTAGAATGAGTTTGTTAGAGATTTTCGAGCTCGTCATATTCCTAAAGGTATCATTGAGCTGAAGCAGGAAGAATTCAGAAACCTTAGGATGGGACAGATGAGCGTTAGTGAATATCATGACAGGTTCACCCAGTTAGCTCGCTATGCTCCTAATGAAGTGAGGGAAGATGCAGACATGCAGCGTCTTTTCTTGAAGGGAATTTATTATGATCTTCGCTTGCAGTTGAAGGAGAACAACTATGCTAGTTTTCAAGAGCTGGTAAATAAAGCTATTGTGCTTGATAATGAGCGCAGAGAGATGGACAGGAAGAGGAAGATGAAGGTACAAAGCTCAGGAAGCAACAACCGTCAGCGCACTAATTCTCAGCATGGTTTTCATCAGAAGTTTCAGGGACCGGTTAGTCAATGGAATCGCAATCCAAATCAGGGGTGGTCCCAGAATTGGCAAAGTAATCAGTCACAACAGCGTTCATCATATCCACAGCGTCAACAGTATCAGCAGACTGGGCAACAGACTCCTCGCACTGGAAATTCCAATGTTACCCCCATGAAGAATAGTGCTCCCAGCATGCCTAGTAGATGTTTTGTCTGTGGTAAAGAGGGGCATATGTCTTACCATTGTCCTGAGAAGCAGAACCAGCAGACTCCTCAGAGCCAGAAGAGCAACCAGAGGCAATCTGGTACTGGAAGGGTGAATCACGTGTCTTCTGATACAGCTCATGATGCACCAGAAGTTATGATTGGTACGTTCAATGTACATTCCACTCCCGCAACTGTTCTTTTTGACTCTGGAGCATCTCATACATTCATATCCAACATTTTTGTTAAAATGCATAGTATACCCATGCTAGCTATGAAAGAACCTCTCTTAGTAAATTCACTTGGAGGTACCATGCAAACCAGTAATCGTTGTCTTCCAATTAGTATGGTATTAAGGGGGGTAGAGTTTAAGATAACTCCTATAGTGTTGAGGACATCTGGTATTGATGTGATATTGGGTATGGACTGGATGAAGCAAAATCAGGCAGAGATTCAGTGTCAGTAGAAAGTGGTAGTTGTGACTGCACCTCATGGAGATAAAATCAATGTGGATGTAGCAGTGCAGAAGCAACCAACCGCTGTGGTGAATCAGCTTGAAGATACTATTAAGGAGAATTCAGTGATTGAGAAATTTCCGGATGTCTTCCCTGATGAATTGCCAGGTATGCCACCTGACAGAGACATTGAATTTCTTATTGAATTACTTCCTGGAACTGCACCTATAGCCAAACGACCATATAGGATGGGAGTAGATGAATTAGAAGAACTTAAGAAATAAATTAAAGAATTACAAGATAAAGGTTTTATTCGACCTAGTTCATCACCTTGGGGAGCACCAGTTATTTTTGTTGATAAGAAAGATGGCGGTCAGAGGATGTGTGTTGATTACCGGTCACTAAATGAGGTAACTATCAAGAATAAGTACCCTTTGCCCAGGATTGATGACTTATTTGATCAGTTGAGAGGTGCTTGTGTGTTCTCTAAGATTGATTTACGTTCTGGTTATCATCAGTTGAAGATTCGTGCTTCTGATATTCCAAAGACAGCTTTTACTACAAGGTATGGATTGTATGAGTATACTGTTATGTCATTTGGATTGACCAATGCACCTGCATACTTTATGTACATGATGAATAAGGTGTTCATGAAATATTTGGATAAGTTTGTGGTAGTGTTTATTGATGATATACTGGTATTTTCCAAGATAGAGGTAGAGCATGCTGAACATTTGAGGTTGGTATTACAGAAGCTTAGAGAGCATAAACTGTATGCGAAGCGAAGTAAATGTGAGTTTTTGTTGAAGGAAGTTTCTTTCCTTGGTCATATTATTTCTAATGGAGGGGTATCAGTGGATCCAGGTAAAGTAAAGGATGTATTAAAGTGGAAACCACCTATTGATGTTAGCGAGATTCGTAGTTTCTTGGGATTAGCTGGATATTACAGACGGTTCATTGAAGGGTTTTCTAAACTTGCTAAACCTATGACATCTCTGTTAGAGAAGAATGCCAAGTTTGTGTGGTCAGATAAATGTCAAGCTAGTTTTGAGGAATTGAAGAAGAGGTTGACTACAGCGCCTGTTTTGGTTTTGCCAGATTTGAGTAAGAAGTTTTCTATTTATTGTGATGCTTCTCGTCAAGGTTTGGGATGTGTTCTTATGCAAGAAGGCAGAGTTGTGGCTTATGCATCTAGGCAGTTGAGAAAGCATGAGTTGAATTATCCTACACATGATTTGGAGTTAGCAGCTGTAGTTCATGCTTTAAAGATTTGGAGACATTATTTGATTAGACATAAGAGTGATATATACACTGATCATAAGAGTTTGAAGTATATTTTCACTCAGTCAGATCTGAATTTGAGGCAACGCAGATGGTTAGAGTTGATTAAGGATTATGATATTGAGATACACTATCATCCTGGTAAGGCTAATGTAGTAGCTGATGCTCTTAGTAGGAAAAGTTATGCCAATGAGATACGGACGTTGTCTATGACTAGTGAGTTATGTGCTGAATTTGAATATTTGAATTTGGGCATTGTTACTAATACAATGGAATTAGTGATAGAGCCTACCTTAGAGCAAGAAATCTATAAGGGTCAGTTGAAGGATGAGAAACTAAAGAAGATAGCGGAAGATATAGTGATTGGTAAGTCACCAGGCTTTCGAATGGATGATAATGGAATTTTGTGGTTTGGAAAGAGGCTGTGTGTACCTGAGGATCAAACTGTTAGACAGGCAATTCTTCGCGAAGCTCATGAGTCAGCTTATTCTATTCATCCTGGTAGTACTAAGATGTATTTGGATCTGAAACAGAAATATTGGTGGGTTGGATTAAAGCGAGATGTGGCTGAGTATGTGGCATTGTGTGACACTTGTCAGAGGGTGAAAGCAGAGCATCAGAGACCTGCTGGATTGTTGCAACCAATGAAGATTCCTGAATGGAAGTGGGAGGAAGTTGGTATGAATTTTATAGTAGGGTTACCGCGTACTCAGAGAGGTTATGATTCTATTTGGGTGATAGTGGATCGGTTAACCAAAGTTGCTCATTTTATACCAGTTAAGACTACTTACCATGGACCAAAATTGGCAGAGTTGTATATGGAGAGGATAGTATGTTTGCATGGAGTTCCAAAGAAGATTGTATCTGATCGAGGATCGCAGTTTACGTTGCATTTTTGGAAAGCTGTGCATGAATCATTGGGAACAAAATTAAATTTTAGTACAGCATATCATCCACAGACAGATGGACAGACTGAAAGGACCAACCAGGTATTAGAGGATATGTTGAGAGCTTGTGCATTGCAATATGGAACTAGTTGGGATAAGAGTTTGCCTTATGCAGAATTCTCTTACAATAACAGTTATCAACAGAGTCTTAAGATGGCACCGTTTGAAGCTTTGTATGGACGTAAGTGTAGAACTCCATTGTTTTGGGATCAGACAGGTGAATCTCAAGTGTTTGGTACAGATGTTCTTAGAAACGCAGAAGATCAAGTGCGAGTGATTCGTGAGAATTTAAGAGTAGCACAGTCTTGTCAGAAGAGTTATGCTGATAATAGAAGAAGAGATTTAGTTTTTGAGGTAGGTGATTATGTCTATTTGAGGGTGTCACCTATGAAAAGTGTGAAGAGGTTTAACATGAAAGGTAAACTAGCACCAAGGTATGTTGGACCATTTAAAGTTATTACTAGACGTGGGGAAGTTGCTTATCAATTAGAGTTGCCTGAGAATTTATCTGGAGTACATGATATGTTTCATGTTTCACAACTTAAGAAGTGTTTGCGTGTGTCTGAGGAGCAGATACCTTTAGAAGAATTGACTGTTAAGGAGGATCTTACATATGAAGAGTTTCCGATTAAGATTTTAGAGACTGCTGAGAGAGTTACTCGAAGTCGGGTTATTAAAATGTGCAAGGTGCAGTGGAATCGATATTCAGAGGCAGAGGCAACTTGGGAAAGAGAGGATGAATTGAGGAAATCATATCCGCAGTTGTTTGAGTAAGCAGTTCAATCTCGAGGACGAGATTCTTTTAAGGGGGGTAGAATTTGTAACACCCAAAAATTCCAAATTTTAGAGTTAATGAATTTTAAATAATTTAGATAACAATTAATGGGAAATTAAAATTTTAAAACTAATTTGGTGTTGCATTCATGCTGCTGCATTTATTTTATTTTGTGTAGTGGTTTTATTTTGTTTTGTTTTGGCTTGAAACTTTTATTTGAGATAGTTTATTAAATAAGCAAATAAAGAAAAGAAAAAAAAGAAAACAGTTTACTCACCTGGTAACCGGCGGCCCGCTCTCCTCCTTGCTTGGTGGGCCGATCAGCAGCCGCGCCTCTCCCTCCCTCCTTTCGCTGACCGGTGGGGTCGGCCTGTCAGCCGTTTCTTCTACCTTCCACCGTAACCGGTTGGGACTCGATCTTCAACCGATTCGATTTGCAATCTCTGATTCTCTAACCGAACTAGGAGAGGTGGCTTTATAAAAGGGTAGCCGGGTATCTACTCTTTCTGTTTTTCAACTAAAATGATAGGCAAGCCACGGGAAATCAAGGTCTAGGGTTAGGGCATTGCCGACGTTTTCGGTTGGGCGCGGGTGAGGCCTTCGGGTGGATTGGTGGTCGATTTCTTCGCTTGGGTGAGTTTGTTATCTTCTCCTCTTCCTCCCAATGCTTTTATTTTGAGCTTTTGTGTTTTGTATCGCGGAATTGAAGCTCATCGTAGTGTTGTAATGGCGCCGCCGTCTCCTTGTTGCCGCGCGTCGGATACGGGTAGTTGTAGCTAGTTTTTGTTGCTTGGGGGAGTTCGTGCGAAGCATCTCGTTCGATTGGTGCAAGTGTGGGCTCGAATGGTGGTCTCGGTGGGGAGATCCACCATCTCCGGCCATGGAGGAGCCGCCGGCCATGGGGAAGCCGCTGGCCGGACATGAAGAGGGTGACCGGATGACCACTGTAGACTTGATGATGAACACGAACCGTTGAATTTGAGATCAAGGGCTGAGATTAGAAGATACCCCTTCGCGGGGTAAACTTCTTAAAGAGCCCCTAGATTTGTTAATAATTAACCCGCCGTCCATAGCGTATAGTTGGAAATACGTTTTCGTGTTTTGAAAGTGTATTCTCTCCCGGTTAAGTTAAAAATACGTTTTCAGATAATTACAGTTTTGCCACTAGAATTGTTTTGGTCATAAAATCTTCATTTTAACTCCGATTTGATCCGTTCAAGTTGCGTTAGGTTCGTATCTGCGAGCTCTACATGTTAGTGTAGTTGTACAGTTAGCTTTGATAATTTATTTTTTGAGTTTATAATTAAGTATTTATTTATCTATAGGAAATCTTAGAAAATTCATAACTTTCACGTTTTAACTCCGAATTTGGTGATCTTTGCGTCTGTGTGATCATAGAAATGTGTAGAAGAGTTTTATAAACTTTTATTACTGTTTTGCTACTGTTGGTGTACTGTTCTAATTGTATCTCTTTGTTTGCTTCGTGTTTGTTTGATTGGATGCATGTGTGTTGTTGATTGATGATCGAGTATAGAAGGTGAGCAGTATCTGGACGATTTAGAGTATTACTTTGAGCCAAGTCAGCAGTATCACTTGGAAAGCTTTGATCAAGGCAAGTATAACACAGGACTATCCTTGTTACCTATATATTGAATTGTCATACATATGCATGTGCTTACCTTGACAACCTTAGAGATTATAACTTAGTGATTGTTATCTTGATTCCTTGTCAACCTTGGGAATGCATATGGGTAGCTACTGCTAGTGCTTAAACTAAGAACAATGATCTTGTAATTTGATTAATGGATTAAGCAATCAACTATTAAGATGATTTTATTACTATTAAAAGGGGGCTAGAGCATGTGTATTATCTTGATGCTCTGGTTTCTCTCCATAAGGACTTATCTGTAAGTGATAACTGGGATATATAGTACAGCTGTGAGGGCTATATGGCTCTGGCTTTAGTTGATCAAGAGACCTTTTCTAGCTTGTTAGTGGTTACCTTAAATGGCGTAAGAAAGGCTTGCCACGTTGGGTGTAGTGCGAGCCCCTGGCCTAGTGTGTATAGGCTGCGGTTGTTGTGCCACAGGGAAGGGGGGTTCTACATCTGCCTGCCGAGTGAATCTAATGGCCCTAACTTGTTAGACGAACTTTTGAGTGGCTTTATATGGTTCTCGGGTGTTTGGGCTTGATCTCCCCACTCATTTGAAAATCATGACTCACAGTGAAAGTGTACACCTCTGCGCAGAGTTAAAAACTGGTATACTAGCCGTGCTCACGGATACGAGCGGCCTTGGGGATTCTTATGGAATAGTTGATTATAACTGTTATATCATGCTTAATTATTGTTGATTATTATTTGCTCATGTTAATGCTATTCATTATCCTTATTACAATTGATCATTGGTTCTTTAATGGGAAGCAGTTTATCTTGATGCTACTCAATTGCTAATATATGATTAAAAGCTAAACACAGTTAAACAATGTCTAGCCTTTTTGAGCCTCATGAACCCTGTGTTATATTTGTTGAGTTCGATATGGACTCACCCTTGCTATTTCCACCATAACAGATGAAGATATTGAGGAAGATTATCGTAATGAGTACTAGTCTTGGTGTCAACCAGTCAACCGTGTCCCTGTGTGGAGTTTCCGCTGAAGAATTACTATTAGTTATTATTACCTATCGTTCAAGACTATGTCTTAAATACTTATTCGTTATGTAATAAGCACTGTGATGATACTTTGTAATTTGTCAACTTATGTTTGCGACTGTTTCCTGGGGCGCACATGAGTCTTTTATGCATCCTATTTTTGTCCTTAAAAATGGGTGTGACACAATCACCGTGGCGTTCGCACACCGATCAACTATTTTTTTATTACTTACTGTATCATTTTGCCCAGAAAAATAATTTCATCCTTCCCGTGAGCGGTAAATTCCCATGCACAGGCAATAATATTATTATTTTCTCTACGAAATAATTCTATCTTTTCCCTTGAGCGGTAAATTTCCACGTGCTAATCACGTAGCTTCCGGACACCGATCGACTATTTTTTTATTTCTAATAGTATTATATTATCCAGAAAATAATTCCATCCTATCACGTGAGCTGTAAAATCCCATGTACGAAACAATGTGGCATCCAGATACCGATCAGACTATTTTTTATTACTTATAGTATCATTTTGTTCGGGAAATAATACCATCCTTTCCCGTAAGCGGTAAATTCACATGTGTCAATCAGCGCGCCATCTAGACACCGAACACTGATCGGGCCATTTTTTATTACTAATATTATTATTTTGTCTAGAAAATAATTCCATCATTTCCTGTGAGCAGTAAATTCCCAAATGCTAAGCACCGTGGCATTCGGACGTCGATCGGCTATTTTTTTATTACTAATAGTATTATTTTGTCCAGAAACTAATTACGTCATTTTCCGTGAGTGGTAAAATCTCATGTGCCCATCACTGCAGCGTTCGGACACCGATCGACTATTTTTTTATTACTTATAGTATTATTTTATCCAGAAAATAATTCCATCCTTCCCGTGAGCGGTAAATTCCCATGCACAGGCAATAATATTATTATTTTATCTACAAAATAATTATATCCTTTCCCTTGAGCGGTAAATTTTCATGTCCTAATCACCGTAGCATCCGGACATCGATCGGCTTTTTTTTATTATGAATAGTATTATTTTATCTATAAAATAATTACATCCTATCACGTGAGCGGTAAAATCCCATGTGCCAAACATTGTGGCATCCGGACACCGATTAGACTATTTTTTATTACTTATAGTATCATTTTATCCAGGAAATAATTCCATCCTTTCCCATGAGTGGTAAATTTCCATGTGTCAATTAGCGCGGCATCCAGACACCATCGGGCCATTTTTTATTACTATTATTATTATTTTGTCTAGGAAATAATTCCATCCTTTCCCGTAAATTCCGAAATGCTAAGCACCGTGGCATTCGAACATCAATCGGCTTTTTTTTATTACTAATACTATCATTTTGTCCAGAAACTAATTCCATCGTTTCCTGTGAGTAGTAAAATCTCATGTGCCAATTACCGTGGAGTTCGAACACCGATCAGCTATTTTTTATTACTTATAGTATCATTTTATCCATATTTTTTATTACTTATAGTATCATTTTACACCGATCGGCTATTTTTATTACTTATAGTATCATTTTATCCAGAAAATAATTCCATCCATCCCGTGAGTGATAAATTCCCATGCCCAGACAATAATATCATAATACTATCAGTAATTTTATTACTAATCATTATACTATCAGTAATAAAAAAATTAGTCTAGCCAGGAACAGGCAAATTTACCACTCATAGGCCAATGTGGAAGTATTTGATTAACAAAATAATACTATCAGTAATAAAAAAAAATAGCCTAACCGAAGACCAAGCATTCCGTAGATTAGCACTCGCAAATTTACAGCTCATAGGCTGGGAATTATTTACTTAACAAAGTAATAGTATCAGTAATAAAAAAATAGTTTGACCTGAGAGGGAACAAGCCGATTATTACTGTTATTACACAAACCAAATCACATGATCTTAGTAGTTACAAAAATCATCACTCATGCATAGAATTATATTACAAATCACTCGCTCTTGGCAGTGATCGAAATAACAGGATGACAGTAGCATCAAATCCATCCAGACTCATCAAAAAAACATATGCAGATCCCAAACAAATTATCTACCACCAGTGTCGACACGCCAAAGCCTCCATTCACCCATGCTGGCTTCTTTGATCTTCAGAAGGTTGCCGGCAGCATCTCGCAGGCCTTGGAAACAACAATATTCACTCTGCTGCCTGATTCAAGTTCAACCATCATGCAGCAGGTTGATTATCCTATAGTAAAAAAAATCAACAGAAAAAGTAAGATTGAAAATACTCACGTGATCAACCAGATCGATTTCATTTCTCTATAGCATTGGCAGTACTGTATAGTGTTCAGTTGCAGATCAGTATATCATCGCAAAATCCAAAAAAAAATATTCCACGGAAACATGGCTGGAGGAGCTCCAAGTGGATCGAGGCTCCGCTGCGTGGCTGGTGAAAGGGGATAAAACAACATTGAAACAAAAAAAAAACATGAATGAATTCATCAAATGGTTGCAGATTCAGAATCAGGGGAGAAAGGGAGGAGCACTGACCTGCAGATGCACATCCATGTGCAGATCGTAGCCTCAACATCCATGGCTTGCAAAAAAAAAACATGAATTCTTCAATTGGCTTGCAGATTCAGAATCAGGGGAGATAAGTAGTACACTTGGCTGTGGTACTTTCTGCAATATTTTATTACTACTGTAATGATTTGAAGTAATTACATTGTAGTAAGTAGTCAGATTCATATAGACCATGAACAAACATCTTTGAATCCATTGGAACTAGATTTGATTCATCAAAATTTTGTACAAAAATTCCATAGGATTCATCCAATCTATTGCTAGCTGTTCATCTGTTCCCGAGGGGAGTTTCCCCAACTAGATCATCAAAACACGGTCTCTGACAATCTAGCATCTTCTCGAGTACTTTATCCTTTCGCCACCTGAACATAAGGCAGGCCTGCAACATAAGTCAAAATCATTCATATTTCAGAATTTTTATAGCAACATAAGTCAGAATAGGAATTATTACAGCAACATAAGTCAGAATTTTATTATTACTACAATGGTCAGGCACAGTAAATAAATAATTCCATCTTGAACTGTGAGGGGTAAATTTACATGTAATAATCATAGCGTCAAACTATTTTTTATTACTAATAAATCATTTTGTATTACAAAAACAAAGATCACAATGTTTACATAACTAATCTTTGCATCCAAAGATTACTGTGATTTCCAATGAGAAATGACAATTCGATTTTGAGTCTGCACTCATGCAGGATGGACCTCACACGCCATCTTCAGAGGAGAACTGAGAAGGCAAAAGAAACAGAGGTGACTTGCTGGCACAAGATTTTGCTCCCCAATGAATTTACACAAGAAAATTGAAACAAAATTTGTGGATATTATGGATGCTGCCACCGGTTCCAAAGATTAAGAAATTAGGAAAAGCATGCTGCCACCGGTTCCAAAGAATAAGAAACTAGGATTGCTATTGCATATATTATGGATCGAGAACCAGGTCCAGTATTCAATCCTATACAAACGGAAAGTAATTGAGCTCACAAGCACACTATACCTTCCAGGAGCGTCACGGCGGGTTCACCTGTGCTGAACTGAACATGAACGGGACTGCTTTTGGTGCCTCCCACTGCGGAAGGAATCAACAGGCCTTATCGCTCCATGCACGACGCCCCCTTTGGTCTGGTCGCCGCGTCCGCATCACTAGCTGCGGCCCCAAGCAGGCCAGCCGTTGCTCCGCGAGAGCCATCCACCAGAGGGGGCCGACTGCCGTGCCTCCGCGAGATCCGCCCTCCGGCGGGCCAGCGCCGGTGTCTGCTCCGTGACGCGAAAAACAGCACAAGCAGTCAGCTTTAAAAAATCACAAATCAAAACCATGTACCAGAAAGAAAATTAGAACAAAATGTATCAAATCGAATCAGATAAAAAAACCTTGTTAGGATGCTCACCGATTTCAGAATCTCTTCGCGAGGAGCACGCGCGCGCGATTGGGGAAAGAAGCACCACCTTCGACGGAGGGACATCAGGATGGATCCGCGGCACCATCCGTTGTCTCCACGATGGATCCCGGCGCCGGAGGAGAGGAAGGCAAGGGAGCAAAGAAAGGCCGCCGGCCGCCGCAGTGGAGTGGAGGGGGCGCCGCCGGCCGGTGGGAGGTAGAGGGCGCCGCCGCCGGGTGGGAGGGAGAAGGCGTTGCCGCCTGGAGGGGCAAAGGGCCGCTGCGGCCGCCTTCGGGACTGGGAAGGGCCGCCGGAACCGCCGTCGAGATGGGGCCGTGGGGGAAGAGCGGACCGTGCAGGGATGGCCGCGTCGCCGGCGTCGGGGTGCTGGATCCGCCGCCGCTGTCGGGATAGGGTGGGGGCACCGCCGAATGCTGAAAGGTCGGGGCGCCGCCGTGAGTGGGAGCGCCACCGTCGCCGGCGAGGATGGACCGCCACCGCCGCCGGGAGGGAGGCCGTCGGTGGAGGGAGCGCCGTCGGGCGTTGAGTCACGAGAGAGAGAGAGGAGGGGAATTTCGATGGAAACGGTATCTGGCCGGGCTGGGATGATTTATTTAGAATCAATTTAGTGCGGGGTCCACGGGCAGGATACGACTCCAACGCGGTGATTACGGGAGCAGTAAATAGAGCGGTGATATTATTACAGTCGCGTATGGATATTTTACATTTAAGTCGCCATCGTTCGCCGGAGAGGGGCGGCGCTCCGCCGTAGTTGTGTTTAGTTCCCTGGAAAATGGTGAAAATGTACGTTTTAATTTTATTTGATAAATAGTGTCCAATCATTGACTAATTAGGTTTAAAATGTTCGTCTCCTAAAGTACAATCAAGCTGTACAATTAGTTTTTAATTTCATCTACATTTAGTACTTCATACATGTATAGTAAGTTTGATGTGATGGGAAATCTTTTTTTCTGCATAGTGTTTTTTTTTTGAGGAACTAAACACAGCCATAGTACTCAACGCCCAGGCTTTAGATTAGTGTGTGTGTGTATATATATATATATATATATATATATATATATATATATATATATATATATATATATATATATATATATATATATATATATAGAACTATTACCCTACGGCTGGCTATAAAATAACTTATTCTGTAGCCACTTTGAGTTACGATAATTGTTATGCTAATTTACGAGATTATAGTAACTCCTTACTATGTGATTTACTATAACATTATGGTAAATATCCTCATGTGTTATAGTAATTCAACTATCGTAAATATATACTGACATTGTCGTAAATTAGTATATAAAAATTATCGTAAATGGAGGTGGCTACAAAATAACTTATTTTGTAGCTAGCTATAGAGTATACTCTCCCTATATATATATATATATATATATATATATATATATATATATATATATATATATATATATATATATATATATATATATATATATATATATATATATATATATATATATATATATACTCAGATTTTTTCCACAAGGTTTTTTTTGAGGAATATTAGCTTACAGCTACATTAACCTTAAGGAAGATTCCATCAAGGGGAGTGCTGTGAAACGACACTTGTACACCAACAGGCATCTATCCATGACCAACAGGCGTCTCTCTATAGATGATCTCATCCGTCCATATGAGCAGTTAGGATTATGTTAGTGATTAGTAGTTAATCATGTTACCGATGGGACATGTCCTTTGGAGTTTCATGAACGGTTCTGTCCTTTGGACACACCCCTTATATGTATATAATCCTTTCAACATATTAATGAAATGATAGTTCTCTCAAATCCTTGTTCATTTACGTTCAAGCTTAACACAATCATCCAAACAGGGCAGCGTATCCCTGCAAGTTTGCCCAGCAAAGGTGTTGTCCGCTGCCGCGGAGCAGCAGCTAGCCAGTGGCCGAGCACCCATGCCAGGCCGCAGCGCTGCCGCAGGACCGACTGCTCGGTCCATTAGGAGGCGATGACAGCCGGAGACGGTAGGTGGTTTCACTCTATTTACAGGGCCGGTTTTATCGAGCGAGGAAGCCTAATTGCCGAAGAGGCGGACTTCTAATATCACGAGACAAAAAATAAATAAGAGAAGAGAGGATTTTAGGAGCTCGAGACCTGATTCAACTTTCAACTATAAAATTGAAATTGGTCTATAACTACAGTTGTCCATATATTGTTCACGAGATGCAATATTTAATCATGTCTAAATCTAAAATAAATTTAAGCACTGTGTTAGGATTATCGTTACTTGAGCATTTGTCTGAAACGAAATACGTGGAGAACTTTTTAGAAAAAAGGGCTATTTGAAAAGGAAAAGAAAGTGGTGTGTAATCGGAACTGCAAACCCAGGAGAAATCTCAAGATAGTTTTACTCATAGCACAATTTTTTTAAAGAGAATTAACTCTGCTTTTATAAAAGCATTACTCATAGCACAATGGAAAGAAAGATTGCAGCAATACAATGATGCTTTTACTGATAACACACCTATGCTCGAAAGAAACAAGACTGATGACCAAGCATGACATATCCCTCAACAGCCACACTGGCAGATCACCAAATAGAGGGTATCCCCATTCTCAATGTCATAGTCTGCCAGGGTCCTGCAACCCTTCAGCCTCCTACCGTCAAAAATGATTGCATGCTGTACTGGCCGAACAAATGCCTTCTCATAGATCTTTAAACTGACATTGTCGATCGTATCTGACCTACGAACTTCCAGAGGGACATTCCTTCCATCGCTAATATCTACGGAGATATGCATGGTGCCTCTTGGAAGCGGGTGGAGGACAAGAAGAAGGTTGGACTCCTTTGAAATGTTGTGGTCCGCCAAGGTGCTGTTGTCCTCCAGCTGTTTGTCGCCAAATATGAGGCACTGCTGACCCTTAGGAAAGCCCTCACTATACTGAATCTTTGCCTTGATGTTGTCAATAGTTTCTGAGGTGTCAACCTCAAGAGTGATGGTTGTGCCTGCTAGTGTTTCCACTACATAGATTTGCATCTTTTCTTTGAGGTCGAGTGTAGATCTATGTTGGATGCCATAGTCAGCCAATGTAAGATTGTCCTCGAGCTGCACTCCATCATAAGCAAGGTATTCCCCTTCCTGAATCTTTGCCTTCACAGTTTGCAAGGTATCTGATGGCTGTACCCTGAGGCAGATTGTCCGACCGGTGGGGCTCTTCACAAAGATCTGCATCCTGAATGATTACACCAAACGTCACAAAATAATTTTTAGACAAAAATGCATTTTGTATAATTTTTTGTGTGATGTTCAGTGTAACAATACACCGAACATCACACAAAAAAATTAGACAAAAATGCATTCATGTAGATTTTATTTAGGCTGTACACCAAAAACACACAAGTAAGAACCCATTATTATCTAGAAAAAACAGGAGGCAAGGACAGACAGAAATCTACTGCATACATACATTGTTTGTGATTTAACAAGGTGTTGGAGCTAATCGTAGCAAACAAATAAGTCGAGCAAATCGTTAAATGACATGGTTCACTCTGTTATGTGCACTGAAGATTTAGAAAAGTGAATAATATGCAGTTCT
Source organism: Saccharum hybrid cultivar R570 (assembly GCA_038087645.1). Taxonomy (NCBI): domain Eukaryota; kingdom Viridiplantae; phylum Streptophyta; class Magnoliopsida; order Poales; family Poaceae; genus Saccharum; species Saccharum hybrid cultivar. The sequence continues at coordinate 11,788,213 of JAQSUU010000703.1, forward strand.
CATCTAACTGAACACACTTTCTAGCGGAATAGAGCAGAGACAACAGGCTAGGCGAAGGCCAAAGCCGCCAAGAAGACTCAAATATTACTGTAGCCAGCGCACATCAGGATTGCTATGCTGCATATATCTAATAATCAAACTAAAACAGAACATGCATCCCTTAATTACCCCAGCAATTTAACTAAAATTAACAGCAGATGCTTTTGCTTCGTTATTGTTTAGGCAATATGTAGAACAGTAGGCAAAAGCGTCTACAACTGAAATAGGTAGTTGAAGAAACAAGATGTATGTAAATAAATCTACAAGTTACAAATTAAAATTTGGCCAATATATAGGTAGTGAGAAAATTGCATATTTGGGACTCCAAACAATGCGCTTCGCAGATTTGGGACTCCAAACATCAACTCGCAAAAATGGGTCTCCAAACGTTGCACATTTGATTTCATTGCCATTATGTGTATTTCATCTCTTTTTTAAGGTGTGTACATGTATTTGAAGACCTGAAATGACTCTTTTGCCCTTATGCTGTTACGTACAGGGTCTGGGTGCTCGACACGTTTTGGGCCATATTTGTTTATTCAATTATGTATAAGCAAAATATATTTTTTTAAGATAAAGCATTTAAATTAATTTGTTACATTCTGTGGCAAGGACATATAACAAGAATTCGTATCTAATAGTACTATATATTCCATCGTTCTCTAGATCATCAAGTTTTCCGGAAAGAAAATGATGAGCATTTGTAATATTCTCGATCTAATCAATCCTAAGAGATCCAACAAAACAAATTAGATGAAGCCTGTAATAATCCTACCTGATACTGACATCTGACAATATGCTTCACCGACAACCCGCACAAGGAATTTGTGTATGAGAGTACTACTAGTAGTAGAGATAGGCAAAAGCCAGTTCGTGTACCTTGCTCGAAGTCGATGAAGATGTGCTTCTCGCTAGGATCGGTGGGCGTTCTTGCTTCCGCCGTGCCGGATCGGCCAGGGAGATCTGAAGTGGAAGAGGTGTGGGGTTGGAGAACGATGCCATTTTATAACCCCCACGCCCGACGTTCAAATCTCTCGTCTCCGTCCGTCCATTAATTAAAGCGGCCGACGATTTGCTTCCAGAATAAAGCACGTCAATTATCTAATCACTTCTACCAGGCTGCCGTGCTAACAATGTTTGTCCTACACCGCTCTAATGAGTTAGAAGCCGGCATGGAGATTATTTGTTATCTAACCTGAATAAATCTATTTTTGAAGTGTTTTAAGTCGTTTTTTATATTTGACCAAATTTATAAAAGAACATAAATATTTATAGCACCAAACGAGTACATTATGCAAATATAATCTTTGGTGTGTCATATAATCTAATTCGGTGCCATAAATTTTGAATTTTTTCTATAAATCAACTTAATATAACTTTAGTTAGGATTTGATTTATTTAGGGACGGAGAGAGAATTTCAATAAGAAAAGATTAAACTCCGGCATTACGAATCTCATACAGCCTTCGTCTATACCTTCTCATCCTAAACCTCTCTTCTTCCATCATTCACTCTGATCCCACTCTTCTCGTTTTCACGGTCATCCTTCACTTCCACCCTTTGTGCATCTTTTGGAGCTGCAAAACTTTCACTAGCGCTACAACACTCATATCCTAGTTTGGCCAGCTGAATCTGAACACTTGCACATATTTTTGAACTGTCACGGGGGATTGAATCCCCATGTGAATATATATTGATATATCATCAACAGCCTCATTTTTAGGGAAAAATGAAGCAAAACCCTTTCATCTAGTTAATTTCAAAAAACCAGACTAAAACTAGTACAACGGCCCAGCACAGGGTGAGGTTGTGGCATATCTGGCGTGAAAAAACTACTACAACAACGCGCCCCCACATAAGTGCGAAAGGTGGCACAACCACAAATACATCACTACAAGGAGAAAGCAAGAACACCATGGCAAACGGGGTCTTCGACGATGCCTCCAAGGAGGTGAATGATGCTTGAACGTAATCATTGTCAGCCAAACAGGAGCTTAGCAAGCCTTTCATCCGAGTCCCATGCCGAGGAGAACTGCACTGACCGAAGAGAGGAGGCAATGAGTGATTCTTCAGCAACGCCTTTAGGAAGGAAATCGTCGTCGTTGGCCCAGCCTAGGGCTGGGCTGAGCTTTCGCCCAGAACCCTCGCAAGTGCTCCTGCTGCAGACGCCTTGACGCTGCCACCACGTTGTCACTATTACCACGAGCACAAGCATGGGCGACATCGACATTCTGAAGAAACAGCGCTCTGCCCTCCCCGACAACAGGCATAGGAGGATGGCGCTCGTGGACACGCAGCCCCACCGCCAGCACGCTTGCGGCCAAACTATGTGCACCGCGCACACATGTGTAGAAGACGCACCGCTGCGAGGGCACCACCTATGCCACGCGCCTGAGTGGACAACAACGGCTCCACTAGATCTGGTCGTGCGGTCATCGGATCTAGTGAAGGGGAAGCCCACTGGCACACAGCCCCGCCGCCGGCATGAGACCAAACTATGCACCCTATTCCCCTGCACACGTACATGAAGAAGAAGAAGAAGAAGAACATCGTACCACAGAGCAGCTCCACCAGATCAGAGGTGGAGCAGACGCGGTCTCCATGATCCGAGTGGGCCAATGACGTCGATGGAGCTCGGCGTCTCCCATGTTCCACGTTCCGGGAACGTCTACGTTCCTGGAACGCGAATGTTCCCGTTCTCACGTGATAAATGATACCCTAAGTTCCGGTTCCCGTTCTAGGAACGGGGACGGAAATGGGAACATGGCTGCTAAGAGCCAGCCACCTAGCCCGCCTCTGGCTAGCCAGCCAGCCGCCAGCCCTAGCCAAGTAGATGTGGCCTTCGTGTGCAGGGCGAGGATGGGCATGGCCGGCCATAGCACCAGCAGCCGCAGCAACACGGGCGACCCAGCTTGGCCGCCGCCGCCTCGGACGGCCACGGCCTAGGCAGGCATGGCTCAGCCAGCCACGTGCTCGACCCAGCCAGCCACGCGCCTGACCCAGCCATGGCTGTAGGTCTGGGACCATGCGCCTGGCCAGCAAAGGACGCTAGCCCTCGGCCGAGGCATGATGCGGGAGGAGGGGCGGATCTAGAGGCGGGTGCGACAGATCTAGGCCCGGGACGACCGGATCCAACTGTCGACCGCCCGGAGACGCCAGAGATAAAGGGGAAGTAAGAGAGAAGGTAGAGTGGGCTCGTGGGGGAGCAGGAGGGAGAGATTTGCTGCGAACGGGGCCCATTTTTGGGGTCCCCCGTGGGCCGCCACCGCATGCTGGAGGGTGGTGGTGTCGGCAGTCGAGTGGGTAGTGCTAGGGAGGTAAGGTGGCGGCGCCGGCGAGCGCCCCTTGAGTTGTCCTAGGGGAGCTGGGGGTGGGTGACCGAGTCAGTGGTTCAAGACATTAATTAGGATTTAGGGACTCACCTGAACCGAACCCTTGCACATCAAGATGGCTTCGCCCACATGAGTATTGTGTGACTTGTTTTCCAACTTTCGTAACCTCACAATAGATTCACAAAATAAGCACGTATTTAATAAGCTAACTCAGTCTCTAATTTTTCTTTAAGACGTTAAAATTTTATTGCACATACTAGTATTTAAGGATTATACGGTATGTTATGAACGTTGGCCTTACGTAGTCTGTTTTTGGCCTAGGCGTCCCAACTATGCTAGGGGGTCGAGGTGCAGCTATCAATCGTACTCTTACATTCATCCATTGCTTATTTAATACCACATCACTTTTCAAACTCTGCATATACATATGCCTGCTCAGAATCCCTAATAAACATGCCCATCGGGGGGCAAAGCATGGCAAATTCATGGATAAAGTCATACTCATACCGAGGAGACCGTTAACTGGTTCAAATCATAGTGATGGAAAATATGCATGCCTATGCCCTATACAATGGTTGGCAACTGATGCCCGTAGTGACATTCAAACCATGAACTTTCCCATAGAAGGGGAATAGTCTACTATATATAAAGAAAATGAATCTGCATCCTAGGATTCAGCCTGTCTTAGCAAATAATCTAGCCTCTGTATTCCATCAATTCGCTGTGCACAACATATATGATTGAGCCTCTGTCTTCCACTTGTAGTCTCTGTCTTGTAGTCGGTGAAGACTTGCCTGAACCGGGTCATTCATCCTTGTCAACATAACCTGCACAGGAACATTATGGCGTCAGATATCATACATATGTTGACAGGTCCAAGTAGTGCATCCTTCTCAAGTGAAATAATTTCTAGAAAAGGATTGCACTTCCAACAATGTTCAGATGCTTAGTGCTGATTCATCACTTTTGTAATCAAAAAATGAAGTTGTCAAATATATGAAGTGCATCTCCCAATATATCAAGACATTCGCATTTAATTTGATAATTTCACAGCTAAAAGATGGGTCATGTGACAACAAAAGCATTTACATGCTGTAAAATCAAGAAATGGTCAAACACAGTGAGGTAACTGGTCTAAATGCTCTGAATATATACAAAAGCATGGGTTGGCCTGTCGGTGGCTCCGTAACTGGTCTAAATGCTCTGAATATATCTTTAGTTATAAATCTAGGATTTCCTTGAGCTATTGAATTCCTAGCTCAAAAAAAAGAACCCACGAGAGACTCAATTTCCAAACCTGTGTAATTTCGTTTGGTGTAAAACGCTACAAGGATGTGGCGCTTAACATCGTCTCCCCCTTATGCCCGGCTCTTTTGATCCCAGAACCATGGGGATTGGGAGGGATTGACAGGGCTTAAATCCTCTACAAGTCAAAATCCCCCTCAACCCTCTCCAATCCCCTTCAATCCCTTTTACTTCTAGAACAACCGAACAAGGCCTAATGGGGAATCATGTTTCTTGTTTCTACAGTACAAGTTAGGAAAACTCATTGGCTCATGTTTGTTTTTATTTATTCATTCAGTTGCTTGTCATATTTAGGGCTTCAGTTGCTTGTAATATTTAGAGTTTGTTTTGGACTGCTCTGCTCCACTAAACTAATTCTGCTCTATTGTGGAGCAGTTCCACTCTAAAGTTACAATTGCACTGTGGAGGAGGTGGATCGGATATGTTGACTTGAAGTCTTGCTCCAGCTCCAGGAATGGAAGGCTTTCCTGTGAATCATCTAATATGTCCTTGGATGATCTGTGTAGTGCATAATGTGAAATATGTAAGCATGTGTGGGTGACTGTATTTCTTTTTTACGAGTTGAAAAATCCCATTTTTTGAACATACGAATAAATATCATACTGGTACCGGTGCCCGCTGTAGCTCATGTCACGTGAAATATAGACACAGCGTCAATTTGCTGGCCCAAAAGCTTGGAAAACCAATAGTAATTTTGCAAATAATGATGAAACCAACATCCCGTGCATTCAAGAAAGGAGTATGTTTCACGGCTGCTGAAGTTTTTTTTTTTACATTTTGGGGGGGGGGTGGCAAAAAAATAGATGCAAAATTCAGGGAAACTTAAATTCAGAACTGATCACTGATAAACAGGTCAGGTTTGTCAAAAGCATTCTGTAAATGCTTAAACAGACATTACAGGAAGATAAAAGTTAATAAGCAAATTCACAACCCCTAAACATGCCCGTCGGGGGGCAAACCATGGCAAATTCATGGATAAAGTCATACTCATACTGAGGAGACCATTAACTGGTCTATGCCCTACAGTACAATGGTTGGCAACTGATGCCCGTAGTGACATTCAAACTATCAACTTTCCCGGAGAAGGGGAATAGTCTACTATATATAAAGAAAATGAATCTGCATTGTCTTAGCAAAAATCTAGCCTCTGTATTTCATCAATGCGATGTGCACAACATATATGATTGAGCCTCTGTCTTCCACTTATATTCGGTGAAGACTTGCCTGAACCGGGTCATTCATCCTTGTCAACATAACCTGCACAGGAACATTATGACGTCAGATATCATACATATGTTGACAGGTCCAAGTAAATGCATCCTTCCCAAGTGAAATAATTTCTAGAAAAGGATTGCACTTCTAACAATGTTCAGATGCTTAGTGCTGATTCAACATGGACTCATGAACTTTTGTAATCAAATCAAGTTGTCAAATATATGAAGTACATCTCCCAATATATCAAGACATTTGCATTTAATTTCACAGCTAAAAGATGAGTCATGTGAATCAAGAAATGGTCAAATACGGTGAGGTACGTAGATGGTGAAATTATCACACAATACATCCATCCTGAGGAGGTGGAGCTGCTGCGCTGCCACCACCACCGCCGCTGCCGCTAATGCATTGGGGCCACCATTCCTGTCCTATCGTCGATGCTAAAATCCAGTATCCAGCAGCTTGTTAGTCTCAGCAAACACACCTTCCAATGGCTGGCATCTCCTTCCACCAAAAAACCAAACTGATGAATTTCATGTTACCTTTGTCCTACATGACAGAAGCTGTAAAGCTAAAAAATAGAACCAAGGAATTAACAATGATTAGTTTTACTCCACCTAAGTAGCACAACTGTTCAAGAGCCAAGGTACAGTTTGTCTCAGAGGGGGCTCAATTTTCCAACTCCTGTACTGCAACAGTCTCCAATCAAGTCAAACCTCCCACGTCATCATTTGGGCATATATAGTATCCACAGGCTTCGATTCAACATATTTACCATATGGTTTTTCCGTACTTGATTCATATCATAATGCTTCCACTGCAAAAATTGAAACACACATTGGCCTCCTCAATTCCCAATATCACACATCCACACTCAGCTTACCTACATCACTTTTAATTTTCATCAAGCTCTTCTTTCAAACCAATCGCAATCGAATTATCTTATCCTTAACCAAATAGCATTGTAAAAAAATGATTTTTTTAGCAGCCTGCAATCAGAATTAAGCCATCTTTATCAACCAGGAGCACCCTACACTGTCATTCTCCTAGGCACCAAAATGAAAAATCCTTGGCAACCACCATTCACAAAACAAGGAAATGCTTCCATAAACAAAATCGTCGACACCTTACATCTGTATTATGTAGCCGGTGGTCACAAAATGTGAATCCCTGGCATGTGAGTATCAGTGAATCCCTGGCATGTTAGTATCATCCAACAAAACCAGGCCATAGTTTGAATCTATGATCAACTTCCTACTCTGTTCAGCCAATACAGCATGCCCTAACTGCTCGTAGAAGAGCAAGAAAAAACACTCGGCAGATTAGCTAACAATTCCCAACTGGTTACAAGCCGCCATTAACCAGGTGCCCTGCAATGCCTCAGCAAAAGCAGTACGGGATGGACTGAGTGCACTGAATGGATCCTTAACAAACCAAATCACGCTTGCCAATGCCATTTGAATGCTCGTGTTATTACTTGGGCATAATATGATACATGTCTCAAGCTTCTATCTTCTTGTAGAAAAGGAAAGCCTCGCTCTTGAGAACTTCGACTAGAGAGACTTCTCTGATGCATTTATCGTTTGCACAAAACCAACAGGAAGAGCTACTGCTCCTCTCCTGCTCACTGAAAATTGTGCTCCTCTCCTGCTCCCACATTGCTCAATGACACCAACTAGACAATATCTAGCATTATCTTTGTCCCCAGACCTGAAGGTTTGCACAATAATAATTCAAAAGGTCAAACAAACGAAATGTTAGATTGGCTATCAACATCACTCATAAGAAAATACTACCAGATTAACAGTTTTGACATATATCAAGTGACTAACTGATTCCAAAACATAAAACAGAATTAGTGCCACACAGTACAATTGTAATAATAGTCAGTTCATTTCATTTTTTTTATGCGCACAAAAGGGGAAAATAAAATCCTTAGCTGTTCCATTTTGCAGAAAGGGAACACATAGCCATTGGCACATGTCGCATATCGCCTCTGAGCGACACCCAAGACCAGGCAATCACCACAATTCAATCAGACTTTCCCAATCAGCATGCAATGGAAGTACTAGATGCTAGTTGCCTATTGTCCCATTTTCATAGTACAGTCAGATACTAAAAAAACATAACTAAACTATTATTGAAATATTTGTTCTGTACCGAGAAATGTCATGTGGTGGGCCTTGGAAAAGCACAAAGTCCCAACTAAGTATGTTACCCTCATCAAGGATATGTACAGGGATGTGATGACGTTTGTCCGAACATGTGATGGCGACACCAGTGACTTTTCAATTAAAATAGGACTGCATCAGGGGTTAGCTTTGAACCCTTATTTATTTGCTATGGTGATGGATGAGGTCACAAGGGACATACAAGGTGATATCCCTTGGTGTATGCTTTTTGCTGATGATGTGGTGCTAGTTGACGACAGTAGGGCAGGGGTTAATAGGAAGTTAGAACTATGGAGGCACACGTTAGAGTCGAAAGGGTTCAGACTTAGAAGGACTAAGACCGAGTATATGAGGTGCGATTTCAGCGCGATTAGGCATGATGAGGGAGACGTTAGCCTCGATGGGCAAGTGGTGGCCAAGAAGGATACTTTTCGGTATTTATGGTCGATGCTACAAAAGGATGGAGACATTGATGAAGATGTTAGGCTTAGAATTTTCAGCCGGCTGGTTGAAATAGCGTCAAGCTTCTGGCGTCCTCTGTGACAAAAGGGTGCCTCAGAAGCTGAAAGGTAAGTGAAAGCATCTAGGCCCCGAGGTTTAGTTTCGGCAACTGATGACAACGCTTTATTACCATGACTAACGTGTGTTTTGCAGAAACTTTGGTAAGTTAGGTCATGGAGGTTTTAACTGCTTTGGGCACCATGGTATTCATGCTCCTTGATGGAAATCGTTTCGGTTTTCAAAAGAGTGACGTCAAGATTAAGGACGGTTAGTTCCGGATGTCGAGGTGTTGAGAGACATTTGGAATAGTCGTTAGGATCTTCGTTTTTCTCTTTTGGCCGTACTATAAAAGGGGGCATGAGCGGGTAGCTTGACCTAGGCGAGTCCTATGTTTAGGTGTGGTGCACACTTGTTAAACTTGGCACTAGGCAGCTCTAGAATAGCTCAAAGTTCAGTTGGAAGCAACTTGGTTCAAGTTGTGACGCGTTTCGGAGAGTTTCGGGTCGTTTTCCCATGACCGGACGCGGTCTTCGGCATGACCGGACGCGTCCGGTCAGTTCAGTTCCGCGGCTAGGGTTTCAGCTTTGAACACCGGACGCGGTCCTCGCGAGGACCGGACGCGGTGGTCAGAAGTCAACACGTGTCACTTGAGGGAAACACCCGATCGGACGCGACCTGGGTGTGATCGGCGCGTCCGGTCACAGTCCAGTAAGGTCCAGAGACGACCGGATGCGTCCGGTCATCACCGATCGGACGCGGTCGCGCGTCCGGTGCGAGTACAGTATGCTCCCTGCACGATCGGACGCGTCCGGTCACCCCTGACCGGTGCGTCCGGTCACTCAGTTGTTTTTCGGATTTCGACCGTTACGAGCGACCGGCGCGTCCGGTCAGTTCAACCGGCGCGTCCGGTCAGCTCGTGTTTTGCTGAGTCAGCGGGTAACGGTTCGTTTTGTCTGTGGGGTGTATAAATACATCCCCACCACCTCTTTTAGAGGTCTCTTGCTCATTTGATCAGCTGATAAACACCTTTGGAGTGCAAGGGAATGCAAGAGCACTAGTGAGGATAGAGATTTGAGAATCAAAGCTTGAGAGTTCCTCACTAGCGATTAGAGAGTAGCAAGTGTGCATCCACCTTCTCATTTGGGCTCGTAGTGGTCAAGTGAGAGTTCTAGCTTGTTACTCTTGGTGATCGCCATCACCTAGACGGCTTGGTGGTGATTTGGAGTTCGGTGATCATCCGGCGGAGCTTGTGGATGACCCAACTCATCTTGTGAGCGGTTGTGGGTGATTCATCGCGACGGAGTGTCAAAGAATCAACCCGTAGAGAGCACTTGATCCTTGCGCGGATCAAGGGGGAGCTACACCCTTGCGCGGGTGCTCCAACGAGGACTAGTGGGGAGTGGCGACTCTCCGATACCTCGGAAAAACATCGCCGTGTTCCTTGCCCCTTTACATTCAAGCATTTACATTCTCGTATTTACTTTCATTGCTTGTTTACATTCCTAGACTTGCCATGCTAGACTAGGATTGGAAACTAGGGTGCAAAACTTTATATCGGTAGACTCTCTAGGAACACAAGTAGTCACTAGGGGTGAATTCCGGCTTGTAGGATTTATTTCTTGCATTTAATTTTTAGAAAAGCCCAATTCACCCCCCCCTCTTGGGCATCTTGATCCTTTCAATTGGTATCGGAGCTGTGTTGCTCTATTTTTAGGTTTTACCGCCTAGAGCAAGATGTCTAATGGGGAAGGACCACCTCCCACTTTTGAGGGAGACGATTTTCCATATTGGAAAATTCGTATGGAGGCGTACCTCGAAGCCATAGATGTTGGGTGCCTTAGAGCCGCAACCGAAGGGCTTCCCCCCATAAGGGATCCCACTAACCCAAGTGGTGATGAGGAGAAGTACGACCGGTGGAATGCAAAGGCCAAAAATGCACTCTACCGGGGCTTAGGCAAAGATATCTTCAATCGCGTGCGTAATGCAAAGAACGCTCATGAATTGTGGGAAAATCTTTGTGCTCTCCATGAGGGAACTAAGAGTGAGCGTGAGGAACGCTATCACATAGCTTTAAAGAAAATTAATTCTTTTGAGATGCTTCCCAAAGAAAGTGCTAATGACATGTACACTCGCTTGAATGTTCTTGTAGAGGACCTCAATGCTCTTGGGCTCACCAAAATGAGCCAATCGGATGTTGCAAGGAAGATCTTGAGTGTGCTTCCCGTTGAGAAGTATGGACACATTGTCACCGTGCTTCACCAAAGTGATCTTTCCACCGCAACACCGACTCAAGTTTTAGGGAAAATCAATGCTCATGAGATGTACATGCATATCACTCCGGAAGAGGGCTCATCATCTTCCAAGAAGAAAGACTTGGCCTTCAAAGCTAGTCATGACAAGAAGAAGAAGAAGAAGGGTCAAGCCATGATGGTGCAAGAAAGCTCAAGTGAAAGTGATGTTGATGATGAATCACTTGCACTCATGGTGAGAAAGACCACCAAGATGCTAAAGAAGCTTAACAAGAGTGGCATCAAGTTCGATGGCAAGAAGAAGAAATTCTTCACAAGTAGCAAGAGAAAGCCAATCTCGGAGATGGATTGCTACAATTGTGGTGAACTTGGCCACCTAGCTCATCAATGCCCTAGACCACCAAAAGACAAGTACAAGAATAAGAACAAGGGCAAGAAAAATGATTCAAGTGATGAAGAAGAAGAGAAGAAGAAGAACAAGCCATACAAGAAGAAGGATGGCAAGAAGAAGGAGTTCCACAAGAAGAAGAAGGGAGGAAAGGCATACATTGTTGGTGATTGGCTCACCGACATTGAATCATCTTGTGAGTCCTCCGAAGATGAGAGCGATGATGAGAAAGAGAAGGTTGCCGCATTTGTGATGGGGCCATCATCTTCACCAACATCTTCATCACCATCTTCACCGCCTTCTTCACCATCATCGTCCACAACTCACCTATGCCTTATGGCCAAGGGTGAACGAAAGGTATAAAACCATGATAGTGATGATGATGATGATAGTGATAGTGATGATGAATATGACTCACCTTCTTATGATGAACTTGTAAAATTGCTAAACAAATACACTAAAATCATAAGAAGGACTAGAAGTGAAAATGATGATTTTCAAAATGAAAATGAATCACTCTCATCCAAGCTTGAAAATATTCAAAAGACTAGTGGTGAGCTTAGAGTTCAAAATGAAGTGATGTCTTCCA